>JBBBDQ010000265.1:2340000-3057500 GCA_037127315.1 Ascarosepion bandense
AGAGGCTGAGATTCACGAAATTAAAAGAATTGTAACAAGAAGAGTCGAATCAACAAAATATGAAAAGGAACCGGAACCAGAAATAAAATGTAATAACATCAAACAAATCACAGGTCATAATGTAGAAACCGTGAAACACGCAAATCACTGCGAAGATAATGATGTAAGTCTAAAAGTGCTGGAAAGGTGCGATCTGAGTCTGAGTCAGTTAAAAGACAAAAATAAAATTAGTTCAGAACACATCGAAGATAATTATTTGACGGAAAATAAGAACAATATACAGGAAGCCAAGATAGAAATAAAAAACCAGCTAAGTCAAATACAAAGTATTACAATGGAGGAACGTGAACAGCTCCCAAAATTCCAACCAACAAAACAAAACCTCCGAACTATTAAATTGTACAATGCAGCACTGAAATCGATACTGGATGAAGACCCGAATACAAATCTTAACGAAGTAATATATGCATCAGCAACAGCAGCAACAAAAAAATTAAACATCAAAATAAAAACAAGGCAGTCACGCAGACGTGAAGATCCACATTGGAAAAGAAAAATCGAAAAAGAAATCGAACAACTAAGAAGTGAACTGTCAGTACTGGATGAACTGAGTAGAGGAATAAATGTCAGAACTAGGAAAAGAAGAAGAGCCGAAAAAAAATATAACATCAGGAATGAAAATGACGTCTTATCAAATAAAGAAAAAATAAAGCAAAAAATCCAACTGAAGGCTCAAAGAATAAGACGCTATGAAAAAAGAGCAAAATTTTACAGACAAAACAAGATCTTTCAGACTGATACAAAGAGATTTTACAGGGAAATAGGTAAAAAAAGAATTGAAGTGACAGTACCCCCCAGAATGGAAGAAGTCACACAGTTCTGGGAAAAGATATGGGCTTGCCCTAAAGAACCTAGCAAGGAAGTACATTGGATTACGCAGGAGATAGAACGAATGAAGAATAAACCCGAACAGACATGGTCTGGAATTACAGAAGATGATGTTAAATTTGCACTAAAAAAAGCACACAATTGGAAAACTCCAGGTATAGATAAAATTCCTAACTTTTGGCTATATTATTTAAATGCAGCACATAAAAAAATAGCCAAAGAACTCCAAGAAATGGTTGACGATCCCACTAAAATTCCTGCATGGATGACAAAAGGAATTACATTTCTTCTACCCAAGAATGGTGACACAAACAACCCGAAAAACTACAGACTAATTACATGTCTTCCGACAACATATGAACTACTAACATCTATTTTAACAAAACAAACATATTTATTCTTAGAAAGAAATGACATGATACCGCTTGAACAAAAAGGGTGCAAACGTGGCTGTTATGGCTGTAAAGACCAATTGCTAATTAACAAAATGATCCTGGAAAACTGCTACAAGACAAAGAAAAATCTTAGTACTGCCTGGATAGACTACCGAAAGGCATTCGATAGTGTGCCACATGAATGGATTTTAAAGACTTTAAATATATACAAGATATCGCCCGTCATCATCAATTTCATCAAACAGTGCATGTCTATATGGAAAACAACCCTTTACCTCAATCATATAAATGGAACCTATAAGTCTGATGAAATAAACATCAAAAGAGGTATATTTCAAGGTGATTCTTTATCTCCCTTACTATTCTGCATATCATTAATAGCACTAACCAGTCAACTTAATAAGACAGAATGTGGTTATAAAATAGGCCAAAAGAAAATAAGCCATCTATTTTACATGGATGACTTAAAGTTATATGCTAAGAATGATAATGAGCTGGAAGGTCTTCTGCAAACTGTAAAAGGCTTCAGCGAAGACATTGGAATGAAATTTAATTTGAATAAATGTGCTAAAGCTACAGTTTTACGTGGATCAATACAAGAAACATCCTCAATTAGCCTAGACCCTGCTGTAACAATAAAAGAATTGAAACCAGAAGAAGCTTATAAATACCTAGGTGTAAATGAGAGCGAAAACATTCACCATAAAAAAATGAAAGAAATAGTGCGTAAAGAGTACTATAGAAGGCTACGAGTGATATTAAAAACTGAATTAAATTCACAGAATAGAGTTATGGCCATTAATAGCCTTGCAATCCCAGTTGTCCAATATAGCTTCAACATCTTAAACTGGACTCTAAACGACATCAGGCGAATGGATGCTAAAACAAGAAAGCTTCTTTCTAAGCATAGGATGCATCACCCAAAGGCTGATGTAGACCGTCTATACATACCCCGTAAAGAAGGTGGAAGGGGTCTTATTCAGCTGGAATTGTCATACAAGACAACAACTATTGGCTTACTAACATACATAGAAACAACAAAGGATTGGATGATACAATTAGTAAGGCAACATGAAGAAAGAAAGAAAAAATATTCAATAATAAAAGAAGGCAGTAAATACAAACAAGAATTACAGTTAGTAGATTCTGCAGAAAAGCAAAACAGTAGCCAAGAACCAACTATTGCGGCAAAAAATATGAAAATGAAAGCCAAAGATAAAGCTCTTGAAAAGATGAAACAGCGCTGGCAAGACAAACCTCTGCATGGCCAATATCCAGTACGTGCCAATAAATCCAATGTTGACAAAGTTAATACTCATCGATGGTTACGTGCATCTGGATTAAAGTCTGAAACTGAAGGATTTATTCTTGCAGCACAAGACCAAAGTCTTTTCACGAGAAACTTTCAGGCAAATATTATGCATAATAATATGGATCCAAAATGCAGGTTTTGTGATAAACACCAAGAAACAATAGACCACCTAATCTCAGGCTGTTCTGTGCTTGCCCCAAACGAATATAAAAATCGCCACGATAGAGTTGGGCAATATTTACATTGGGCAATGTGCAAACATTATGGAAAAGCTGTAAACAAACACTGGTATGAACATCATCCAGCACCGGTTACAGAAATAGAAGATGTAACCATTCTATGGGATTACACCATCTACACAGACAGAAAAATTGAAGCAAACAGGCCAGACATTATTGTTAAAAACCAGAAGGAGAAAACTTGTCTATTAATTGATATGGCTTGTCCAGCGGATTGTAACATAGCAACCAAGGAATTTGAAAAACTGTCAAAATATAAAGACCTGGAAATTGAAATAGAAAAAATGTGGAAATTGAAAACAAGTGTTGTACCAGTGATAGTAGGTGCACTTGGAATGATAAAAAATGGAACAAAACAACACATTGAAAGAATCCCTGGAAACCCCAGCTTAAGAGATATACAAAAAATTGTCTTATTAAGTACAGCCCACACACTAAGGAAAACGTTATCTATGTAATGCTGGGGATGATAGGGAAGATAGAAAAACATGAAATGGAGTCATAACAACACGCCACTACCTGCCTTAGGTCTCCCCGCAGACTTGGTTGGTAGTGAGACCAATGCAGAAATCGAAATATGATGAAAAATGAAATAATAATAATAAAATGATCGTATATCCATGAACTTTGGAACGTTTGACAGAAACCATTTTAGAAGAATTACCCAAGAGATAAATAATATTGTCCAGTTTCTAATGACAAGTAATAACACCGAGAGAAAGGACCTGAAAGACAAATGCAGTAGAAGGGAAATTGGAAATAAAGAGAAAGCAGAAGAAAGAAAGAAAATGAGCCATTATGGAGGAGGATGTTCATAGCGCGACGCATCGTTCTGCTAAAAATTAAGATAGAACAATGGTATAAAGGGAACTGGAAACAGAGTAAGCCGAGAGAGAGAGAGAGAGAGAGAAAGAGGGTGAGCCTGGACGGAACTACAAGATACGTGCAAATGGGAACAGAAGACCTGAAGAGCAGTTGAAACGAAAGAACCATGTCGAAAACCCGGAGAGTCCAGAGATAGATAAAATGTTGTGAGCAATTCAAACGTTTGTTTGAACGCAAAAAGCCATAATTCTTCAGTAGTTTTCCAGTTGACACTGGTGAGAACGAAATTCCAGACGAAGTAGAAAATTGGGATTTTTATTTTTGAAACTGGTGATTGTTACCCACTTTAAGAATGTTGACTAAATTGAAGCTTTCAAGAGTGAGAACTTCGAAGAAGAATCCTAGTAACATACATGCTTAAAATAAGTCTGTACTAGTGAAGAAACTCCTAAACTGTAAACCTCTTGGCCCTGATGGGATTCAATGTTTTGTAAATGTTCTGCTGACAAGGAAGCAGAGTGTCGCAACGGCTAACAAGGTACTACGAACCATCTGATGAATGACAAAATGATCCTGATGAAATATTTGTATGGTTTGTATTGATTTCCAAAAGGAATATAATATAGTTGTTGAGTCCGTATGAGGAACCGCACAAAATAAGGAACAACAAAACATATATGGAGATAGAAAAGTAGGTTATAGTGAACGTAATATACAAACTTGAACGCAGGTTAGTAAATCCAGGAATATTATTAGTAAGAAATAAATATATATAAGTCGTGAAGTGAAGTCGCTTGAAATAGTATATCTGTGTATTATTCTAGCTGAATGGAGCTCAGAGCTAGTCTGACTTCTAACGCGGTAGACTCTGGGTAAGTTACTTATCTCTCGGTAGCTTACGTATCAGTTCCAGTACTCTCCAATAACTGGCACGGATCTCTGCGAATACTCTCTCCTACTCATCTCAATATTTATTGTATAAAAAATACAATTGTGGCACAAGCCCAATTTGGAGGGGGGCAAAAAACTCAGGTTGGTCTTCATTACCTATCCTATACCTAGCTAATCCGAATCACTACCCAAACATACTTTATAATTTTCTCATCCACCACAAGAATATCTCCATCATCATTTAATCCTTTATACACCAAAATACCTCAAACATACCATGGACCTAAAAAAACAAAAAAACAAAAGAGTATAAAAATTTTATTGTGAATAATAGATACAAAAATATATATTTAAAATTATATCATGAAATGATATGTGGAGAGGGGCATGATATAAATTCCAAAAAGAAAAAGTGTTTTAAACAAAAGATACAAACAGAAATCATGATGTTAGTTGGACCCAAACAATCCACAAAACAAAGAGGTCGCTGTATTCTGCCCATAGGACAAAATCAAGAGGCACACTTGCTACAGAGAGTGGAGAGGAGAAAATAAAATAGATGTGGAGAATATAATCTTGACCCAGACGAGATAAAACGGAAAAAAAACTGGGGAAATTGGGAATCTCGACCTGGATCATAACAAAAGACAATGCCGGGTAGAGACTAGGACTCAAATTCATTTCCATTAACTAGGTACACAAAAAGGAACTACCTTAACCAGGGGACGGTTCCATAGGAATCCAACCCGATGTGACTAGTAGATCTAAAAGAGAAAATCAAGGCTAGTCCCGTTCATGCGAACTAGGCTCGCCACGTTTACCCACCTTTCACTCAAGCCTATCGGAGTCAACCGTTTACAATCAGATCTAATCTTAATTGTGAACTGATGCTCAAAATATCGGATCAGATCCTGTTGTAAAAGTAGGCCACCTCACAATACTTCATCCAGTCGCGTCGTCCATATCACTATTCGAGCCGTGGCCAGCAGCGACAGAAACACTATTCTCTTCACTCCCGCAAACGGGGGCGACACATTGTCACAGGCGCATGCACGATTAATGAACACGAGCTCAAGCAGCGCGATACAAGCAGTCAACTCGCCGACACGGTCTCACAGAGGGCGAACCCGAGAACAATGGTAGAAGGCGTGTGTAGACGTCTTCTTTAAACCAAGGTCACAGCGTTTCCAAACTGGCAAATCCGTCAGGCCCCTTATGAAGGCCGCGTCATTGAGAGACAACCGATTCCGAGCCAATCGCCAGGTAACTGAAAACTCAGATTGTTGAGATAATCGGCACCTAGTGCCCAAGACCAGTAAGAGCGATACGCCTCCGACATGCCGAGCACTTTGCGTAGTGTATCCTTCGTGACACCCGCCACTAATCCCTGATAGAAGACTTTCCTAGGCCGAGAAAGGTCACTGGACCGAGGAATGGCCCTCAACGTCGCCAGACATTGGAGGAGAAAACTTGATCGCCCTCGAGGCTTACGGCACCGCCTCGAGACCAGAGGAGTGATAGTAAGGCTAGGAAACATGTCCCTCACTATCCCCGTTAGCAACGAGTCTTCCAATAACGCACGTCTGAGAAAAACCACCCTTGAAGCGAGTTTGTGACTCGTCAAGTGCGGCATTTCCAGATCCCTATGAGATGGACGTTGGTAACAGACACGTTTGTCAACGTGATGTTTGCATCCTCTCCACAGAAAGGAGAATAGCAAACTCTTGATCGCCTTCTCACGCCGTTCACAAAGTGGAAGTACAGACAGCCGGTAAAGGATAATGGGAAAGACGTATGTAACACACGCCTCAGCCAAACCCTTTAAGAACAAATTCCTTTGACGTCAAATCTCTACCGACGTGACGACCTTTGCTTGTACATCCGACCAATTTTTCTCCAACTGGAGGTCGGGTCCAAACCACACTCCAAGAATGCGGACAGGATCGTCCATCCAGTCAAAGGGCTCCGGGAGGATAGCACCCTTCCAGGCTCCTAAGACAAGCCGGAAGACTTGTCGCGGTTAATCTTGGCCCTTATCACCTGTTTGTACCGTTCAAGCGCCTTCTGTACCACCTCAATGTCACTCCGGGAGGACACGAATGTAGTGACGTCATCGGTGTACACGGAAACCCTGGATTGAGCTCCACCAGGGACAGCGATTCCACGTAGGGCCGGACTGCACGTCCTGTCCCTTAGCTGGCGAAGGAGGGGTTCCAACGGCAAAGCATAAAGTAAGGACGACAGTGGACAACTTTGTCAGACCGACCTAGACAGCGCAAAAGCGCTCGACAACTTTCTGTTCACCTGTACCACAGCCGTGGTGGATTGATACAGGAGACTAATCCGGCGGCAGAAGTCGGGTGCGAATCCGGCGGCCTGCAGGACAGCCGCCACGTAGCCATGATCAACCCTATCAAATGCGCTGCTTCATCGTTGTCTTTTCCACTCTCTAGGATCGTGCGGATCAAATTCAGGTTGCTCTGAATTGTTCGTCTTCTCACAGCACAAGTCTGTTCAGGTCCTAACAGAGACTCGGCAACTAGCTGTAAACGATTCGTCAGGATCTTGGCCAAAATCTTTAAATCTGTGTTTAGGAGAGTTATGGACCTGCAACCATCTAGTTCCCTCCCAACATTTTGGCCTTTTCTCAACAGCGTGACTACACCCCTGGTGAACCAGTTGGGGATGGACCCTTGCCGAAATCACTTGTTGAACACGGCAGTCAAGATCGGGACAAAAATGTGCGACAGCCTGAAGTACAATTCATAGAGCAAACCATTCAAACCTGGCGACTTGCCACTGCTGACCTTCTTCAAAGCCGCGTAGACTTCGTCCTCCGTAATCTCTCCCTCGCAGCTAGCTGCATCATCCAAATAGCTGCAAAACCCCTTATCACGAAGACCAGGCTCCTTGGTAAACCGGTTCAGTCGACCGAAGAGTATGTCCCTCCAGGTCGCCGCCTTGACGAATCTCTTCCTTGCGCAGTTCTGCGCCCATGTGTAGAGCTTTTTGAAGATATCTTGCTTAATCTATGTCTAATTACCTGGCCCATGTAACGCTCGCTAGTCGAACGCTCCAGGGTCTCCTTAACTAAGGCTATCTCTAGGGGATTCCTACCAGTCTCAGCCCGGAAGAAATTAGCTTTAAGCGTCTTCACCTTGTTAGCCTTATCTAGTTTGAGCCGTTGGCCATAATCAGTGATGAAAGACCTAATCCTGTTCTTAAGATTATCCCATCATTTATTCCCAATGACTCTCCCAATTAACGCCTGATGCACTACGTTAATTTGCTGGCACCGAAAGTCCCGCCTGTCCAGTAAGTACAGATTGAACTTCCACTAACCAGCCATTCTAGGCCTAACGTCGAACGCTACACGGGCACAAACAAGTTTGTGGTCCGAGTAGCCTAACCAGTGGAACGTCGGACAATCTAGGAAATCAATGTCAGCTTTTCTCACTAACATTATATCCAGGTAACTAGATACCCGGGTAGAAGGCCAATTATGAGTCCACGTCCACATTTTCCCACTCAAATGATCGACCCGGTATCTATCAACGAAACCAAATTCATTAATCAGATCCACCAGGCTACGATCACCAAGCCACTCGCTAGGGTCCCTCCCTCTATCCCATTTGGGGTTCAGGAATGGCATTCCAGTCTCCCATTAGGACTAGTCGTGAAAAATCAACTAGGAAGGGCCCAACAGCCGAAAAAGCGATAACCACTCCTCCTGATCATTGGGCGCATAAACCGCAATCAGACGAAACGAGTTGCTTTTCACTGCAATATCGGCTACGATCAACCGGCCCTCTGCACCAACACGAACAAGATTCACGCCGCGTGCAAGTAACACTTGACCAGCAAAGAAACTTCTCTGGCCAATCGTTTCCCATATGCTGAGTAGACGACAAAGTCGTTAGACAGCACACAGGCAACGACGTCGCAAACAAAGTGAGTCTCTTGGATCGCGGCCACATACACGCCGAAAGACAAAAGGCCCCGAAGCAGGCAGGCCACCTTACTCCGATCTCTCATTCAAACTAGCTAACTTGATTGACATCCGTTAGATCTGAAAGTAGAAAAGGAGAAATTACTTCTAATCACATACGGGGTATCTCTGGTAATAAGGACCCAGACGGACTGTCCTAGGAAACCAGTTCCTACATCGGACGTAATCTGTCCGTCTAGGACAATCCCGTCAACGTCCGTGGGATAGTTTAGTTTTAAGACCCTATATATACAAAGGTGGAGCGAAATAGGGACCCTCCCTGTACATAATTTGGTTATTTTACGCAGCTCTGGCGTACCGGTGTGAGTTATGTCAATGTTCTTGTAAAAATCTTTGGCCGTAGCCAAGTTGTCCCAGACCCTCAGGTTCCCTCCCGTACTACGGATAAGGGTGATGAAACTGTGAAAGTTGTTTGAGTCCTCAGTTGATTTTCCATCCACGGAGGTCAGCTTCAACAGCGGTTTTAAAAGGCTCTTCTTTTGAGCCGACCAATCTTTGGACACTTCTTTTATGTCTATTTTACAAAGGGCTTCTCCCTTCGGGAGGGAATTTTTTTTGGAAGGGGGTTTTGGTGGGAGTGGTAGAAAGTGTGATAGAGGGAGACTTGATTGGAGTGAGTGGGGTAAGCTGCGAAACCAGGGTCAATGTTATTTTTCGTGGGGAAGAGAAAGGCTCTTTGCCTTTTGAGCGTAAGATATTATTTGTCTCTCCGGAGACACTGGTAGAGATGAACATTTTTGTTTCACCTTCACGGTGTTTCTACTCTTTCGAAGCACTTTGGGTTTTTTTACAGTTTCCTCTTCTTTCCTGCTTCGCTTCAAATAGGACGATCTTTTGTCCGTTGTTTCCACCTCCATCTTCTCCACTGTCTCTGTTGGGTCATCTGCCACTGGTTTGTCTGCCACTGGTTTATCTGCCACTGGTTTCTCCGTTGCAGGTGTAGCCTTTTGTAGAGATTTTTTGCTCCTCTACTGTGGGACATCCTGCTTGGGAGGCGATTGGGTAGCGGAGCTGAGCTCTAGTGGTGGAGGCGTTTTGGATTTTTTTTCTGGCGGCGGTTTGCCATTCACCGTCCTTCAAAGTTGCGACTGCTTCTTTTAATGTTTCCTTTGCCGATACTGGTTGCTGAGCTGGCTGAGATTTCGGGGCCGGATCCTTGGTTGGACACGCTTTGGCGACGTGATCCGTGCCCCCACAAATCCAGCAACACGGCATTCTGCCCTCCACCACCGCAATTATTGAGCGAACCCTGCAGGTGAGGATATTAGGGATGTCGGTGAACTGTTTACGTGTCACCGTCACCTGCAGGGAAATGTCGCCAGTCGCGAATCCAGCTTTTGAAATGACAGAATTCACCTCCGCCACTTTTCCAAAAAGATGTTCCCACATGATCTTCACTGATATCCATGGGAACCCCGTGCAGCGACGCACGTGTTTTACGGGTTCCCATGTATTCAGTCTGCAGTTTTATTGCCTTCGTTGCTAGCGATGTTCCAGCCAGTTGTTTGGCCTCCTCAGTTGTTCCAAGCAGGACGACCCACATGGCATGGCTTCTTCTAGCGATAGCCTTTGTTCTGATGTTAAGCGTTTTAATTGCACCCCCTCGATGGTCTCCCTGCTGACTCTCACAAATGTTTGGATTTTTGGGTCTTTTGTCAGCAGGGAGATAATCCTCGGCTCAATAGACTGTATTGTTTCCGGCACTGACAGTAGTTCGGTCCCGGAAATGTAGTTGGCGTATTTCTCTTGTAGTCCTTCCTAATACGCCTCGCCCTTTTTCACGTTCCTGCCTTTCCATCCAGAAGTAGAAGGGACGGGCGATTCTGGCCTTTTTGAGGTCTGTGAACTGGCATAATTTTCAGAACTCCACGCCGAGCTGGTTGGAATTGTCGATCCTCGAGTTTCTGCACGTATTACATGCTATTCTCCTTCCTTCCCACTCCAGACCGAGGTAGAGGGAATTGGCGACTGAGGCATTAATGAAGCCTCTTCCATAATGCTCTCTTGCTGAGAGTTGTTGTTCGTATTAGTACTTCGTATGCCTGAAAATTTTTTTTCTTTTTTTTTTAACTTCTCTAACACGCCGAAACGAATTAAAAATACGTCAAAATTAACAATACGTCAAAAGTAACAATACGTCCAAACGTTAAGAACTTCTCAAGAACTTACAACTGCAAGAAATGTTCTTCTCTCTATGGCAGGAGTATATATATCCATTATCATATACAAAGGGGAGATCCCACAACAGATATGATGCCTCATTCACGAATCTTTGAAATACTCCAGATGTTCGCTTTCACAGACATTATTATTAGTGCTCTCATAATAATCTGAGTGTCTCGAAAACTTCTTTCTATTCACATAATGAATATATTTGGGGTGTGATTATAAACAATGGTATTTTCAAGGTGATGCCGTCTCACCTTTGTTATTTTTTTATTGTGTTGATACCTATTTCTATTGGGAAGTATGGGTCAGTTGGAAATTGCTAGATTATGAGTGAATTACTGCTTACAAAATCGGCTAGAGAGATTGATTCTCTACTGAAGAGAGCGCAGTATGCAATAATGACGTAGACATGAAGAGAGGAAGCGGTGTTTTATTGTGGCATTGACCCACCATAGAAAGAATCAAATGAAAGCGGATAAAATTACCTCGTATTTTTTTTACATATTACATAGAGATATGAAGAACAAAGTTGGGAATAGATATATGAAAAGACCCAAACTATTATAGAAATCAAAACTCCACTCTCGGAACCTGATTGCAGAAATAAACACATTGGCAGTGGCTGAGGTTAGATACAGTCATTGTACAGTGCAGTAGCTGTGTTCAGTTTTAAACTATAGATTGTTGAACTTGATAAGAAGACTCGATGCTTTCTGCACTGCAATCAAAGTTTGACATTAGCAGATTTGCTTGAAGAGATTAGATGAAGCGAGATAAGTGATAAGTTAAGCTGACGATATTGAAGGTTTCTGAAACACAACTTTATGAACAGTCAAGAAGAAATGCAGTATTATATAGAGCAAGCCATATAGATATTAGTGGAAGTGGAAGTGAAGGAAAAAAAACGAAGAATTTAATGCGAGAAAGATGCAGGGGAATTGAGACCAGTTATTGGACATGCGGTTACATGGACAATTTGAAATGGCTACGAAGTTGAAGTTTAAAGGCTATGTTGACCAACTTGATGCAAAAATTACTTCGTGCACATTAACATGGCGATCATATTTAAGGCCAAGTCACAGTGCATCTCTCGACCCACACTGGAGTCCCATCTCAGAATTTTAGCTTTGGTTTGGATCTGCGGCGGTTCACTAGTGTAGTTGCCTTAAGAAACATTTGATTTTTATATTTGGAATATCTTTAGTTTATTTAAAGCTATATTCTAGGTCTTACGCTTTTTCTGATCTACATTAACGATCTCCCAGATGTAATAAGATCCCAAGTAAGCATGTACGCTGACAACACCACTGTTTACTCTTGCCTCTATCAGAAATTTGCTGAGGTTGACAAAGCGAACCTCGCTGCCGAGCTTGAGAAGGACCCCCAATCCGTGGTGGACTGGGGTAAGAAATGGCTCGTAAATTTTAATGCTTCCAAAACGAAGTTGCTATCTCTTAACCATCATAGACAATCGCTCCTACCCACCATTATCATGGAACCGGCTAGCCTCTCTGAGAGCTTCCTTGGCCTCATACTCTCAGCAGACCTCAAGTGGAATGACTATATCGAATCCATTGCTAAATCCGCTGCTAAGAAGGTCGGTTCACTGTGCAGGCCCAGGAAGTTTTTCCCGTCTGAGTCCATCCTGCACATATATAAATCTATCATCCGCCCGTTTATTGAATACTGCTGCCACATCTGGTCGGGTGCCCCTGCTATTCACCTCGGGGTTCTTAACGAAAATTGACAGAGAATCTGTAATGTGATCGTTACCGACTTGGCAGTTTGGCTGCAGTCTTTATCTCACCGGTGTGACGTGTCTTCCCTGTGCCTCTTCCATATATACTTTCACGGCTTCCGCTCTAATAAACTTAGGTCACTGGGCACCCTATGTATGAATTTACACGACCTACTAGATTAACAACTAGGTCCCACCCTTTTACAGCGAAACCGATAAAATGTAACCGCAATTTCTACTCTAACAGCTTCTTTTCACGCACTTCCCGCCTGTGAAATTCCCTTCCATATATTTGCTTCCTCGAAAGTTACAATCTCCAGAAATTTAAATCTAAGGTCAATAGACATCTATCTCACTAACTCGCATCTATTCTCTCAAGCTCTTTTTTCCATCAACTCCACCCCCATTCTTGGTACTCTCATCCGTCTATTACCCTCCTCCTGACATGTCCTATAACTAACTCCTCTTTCTCATCACTTTCCCCTATGTAAACCCCTGTGCAACAGTGGCAGTAGAATGCTTTGCTTGGGGTGAAATGATTAAAATAAAATTTTTTTGGTGTGAAATTTAAGAAAACATTTTTTTTAGGAAAGCTTGTCTTTTGAGTTGAAAGTTAATTTAACATCTTCACTTAAACACAATATTTTCCTCTACGAAGATTTTTTCCATAAAAACAAGCAACACCAACGATCAACTTTATTAATTTTTACTTTATCTGTACTCAACATTTTTACTTTATCTCTTTCTAACAAATGAAAAACGTATCTTGAATTCTTTTCAAGTTTCATAGAGTGAATTATAACATTTTGAATTGATTTTATTTAAAGAAAAACCTTTTTAATCCTATTTTTGTAGTCTTTCTTATTACAAATATTACAATGTATTTTCAAGAAAACTTAATCTTAATAATATTTTGATGTTTAATTTTTAACAAATTTTTTTTTCAAAATCTTTTTCAATAGTCATGTTTTTCGACTGCAAAATTTATGATGAAATAGTATCATTTACTTATTTATTTATTTATTACATAAAAAGTTTATTTCGTATTTTTCTTTGTGATATTTCTTATTTATAACAAAAATATACAGATTGTAAAATTTTATTTATAAAATCATTTTTTTATAAAATGTATTTAAAAAAACAATTTTGAATTTTAGTTAAAAATAGCAGCAAACGTGATATTTTTATACTGCCTAATTAAAGAAAAATTATTTATGAAGAAGGGTGTTAAGTTAATGTCATAATAAAATCAAATAAATTTAATCCAACAGTTTTCGATATCTAAAATTATATAATAAATGGAATTTTGTCTGTGTGTGTGTCCGTTACCTATAGACTCTGAAAAGGCTGAATCAATTTTCTTGAAAATTTACACAGTTGTACTAAGAGTGTTCTTAGCTAGGTTTTGTGTCGAGGTACCCCCGATAAATATCGAAAATCGATAATAAAGAAAATCGGGTTATAGAAGGAGTGGTCGGATTTTAATCAAATTTGATACACTCATAGACAGAGACATAAGAAACGATATTCAGAAGTTTCAAGGTTGCAGTTCTTACAATAGTGCAGATAATATATATATATAAAAGGCAAGATGTTTGTGTGTGTGTCTGCTTATCTGCCTGTATGTCTGTATTTTTTCAGCCTTTTTATTTTAGATTTTGCTTCGGGTTTGGCTATAAGTAGGTATAATTGTAGTTCTTAGTCACAGCCATGATACCATTTACTCAGAGGACTTATTTAACCTTCAAAATTCAGTTTACGACGAAAAAAACTTATTTGATATCGATACCAGGAAATCAAAATTTGACTTACATCCATTGATTTTTCTTTCAGTCTAGGATGTCGATTTAACTGGAAACAGTTATTGCTTTTTAGTCCAAAGATCCAGGACCATGGATTAGTTTTAAAGCTTTCATTACACCCGAGCAACGCCGCACTATACTGCTAGTTATAACATATAGCATAACTTATTATCAGAATGAAAGTCGCAGCAAAATCAGTCTCTAAATGTCACAAAAGCCGTGCAAGTTCGTTAAAGACAAGAAATACGATATTCAGGCTCAGAATAATAATATTACATAATATCATAAAGAGCGATACAACAATATTTATTTTTGTAATTTCACCCCCCCACAAAAAAAATGTGGCACAAGGCCAAAAATGGGGTTGGGAAGGATAGATTTTATTTGTCTTATAATTAAGCTTAGCAATGACATAGACATTCCGCTCTATTCCTTACACCAAATCAACGCTTTCATACTTAATTTTCTTGCAACATTCACCATAATACAAACACAGAACTGTAATCCAACAGACGTATCGCGGTTGATTTTGGACTCAGTTACCGTCTCATACCCTCTGATTTCTTTACTACGTCAAACGTTGCCTTGCTCGACACTAGAACCAAAACGTCGTCAGCATAGGCGGAGTATCTGATCGAGATGGTCGCACCAGCTAGTGAAATTCTGTGCAGGACCAGATTCGCCTTTAACTTACGAAGGAAACTCTCCAACGCAAGAACGTATAGCAAAGACAATAACAGACAACCTTGACTAATGGAGCGAGACAAACAAAAGTCTTCGATCGTACACCATTCACCTCTATCAGCCCACCAGGAATTGCACACAAAAGACGGAACCAGGAGCAAAAGTACGGCCCGAAACCAGCGGCTGAAAGGACAGCCTCCAGAAATCGATGGTCAACCCTATCGAATGACTTAGACTGATCTAATTTGATTAGTGTGGCTTCACTTGTACTTGTGTTTTATAGATTATGCAAAAGCGTTTGACAAATTACGTCATAAAGAATTGTTGGCGTTGCAAGGTGACTATAACATATTTGAGAAGGATATTACAAAACTGATCGCCCGAATCCTGATGAATCGATGAACTGCAGACACTGAAACGAAAATGCGAAAGCTCCTACAGAAGGTAGCCGAAGAGAGTGACAAGAAAGGACTACAAATAAACTGCAAGAAAATCGAATGCAAGGTCATCAGCAAAAAGAGCAGACCAAAATGCCAAATACAGGTGGGGGATACTAACATCAAGCAGGTACAAAAAATTTAAATACCTGGGAAATGTTTTAACAGAAGACGGTTAGTGTAACACAAAGATCCGAAGACGAATTGACATGACGGATGACGCATTCCAGAAGTTGAGTAGAATATTAAGAGACAGGAAAATTTCACTAAAAGCAAAGAAGAGAGTACTGGATTGCTAGGTGATGTCAGTTCTTCAATATGGCAGTAAATGCTGGACAATATTATCAAAGATGAAGGAAAAACTTGAAGGAACTGAAATGTGGTTCTACAGGAGGATGCTGCGGATATCATGGATCGAGCATGTGAACAATAATGAGTTTTTGTAAAGGATGGAAACGAAAAAGAAATTAATTCTGTGCATCAGGAAGAGACAGCTAATGTTCCTAGGAAATGCAATGTAACAGAAGAAAGCGTGCTAAGAGCCACCAGGGATAGGGAAACGTGTAAGGCCATGATCGCCTCCGTCCTGAAAGACAAGGCACATAGAAGAAGAGAAGATTACAATAACCGGAAGAAAAACACATACGCATAGACAGAAAATGATTTAAGTAAATATACAAAAAAAGGGCGTAAGACAAAATGTGTGCTCTCATCAGATTATTCAGCCTGGAGATTGAAAATGGTAAATCCTATCAGGATTCATTGATGGCAGATGACAGTTTTAATATCAAATACAGAAAAGAGATCCTAGAGATTGTGGTAAAGCGCAGTGAGAAGAAACCATTAATTAAATTAATTAAATATCAATTGCAAAATAACAAAAAAAAAAAAAAATACATCTGTCTTAACAAAAGAAACAGTCCAGTATGCAACTTACAAATTGGAGATAGTGAATTTAACTTCTATCTGTCTTTTCTATAAATATTTTCATGACAATTGCGTTGATGTGTGTTGTGGTGCAGTGGATATCGGCTCTGAACGAAAAATCGGAGACCAGAGTTCGAATTCCAATTGAATTCGTTGCACTCACTTACGTGCAAATACCCATGGGAAAGGTGTGAATCCATAGCTTCTCTCTCCAGCTATGAGTTAAATAGCAGGATAGATTAGGTTCTGTAGAAAGTAATGCCAACCTACTGCAGGAAAATATTCTGCGCAGTCAGTCATGTCTCTTTCGAGAAATGATTCCCCCAAGCGTGTATCACGTACGGCACTTAACTGATAGGCGAAGGCATTTGACAAAGTAATCCACAAAGCTCGACAACCTCGACATTTTCGGGAAAGACATTAGAATAATTAAAAACGTATATTAACAGCAAACCGCTAGCATATGTTGGACGATCTACTCACGGATGAAGAATTGACTTGAAGCAACAAAAATGTACTTCTACAGAAGGAAGCTGATGGACCGAACATGTAAACAACGATAAAGTTTTAGAGAAACTGGAAACAAAAATGACATTTATACTGAAAATCAGGAAGAGAGTTTAAAATGATATAGTACATAATGGTTGAAAAAGTTGATACGCACAGGAGAGATTGAAAGCGAGACAACGCATGACTTTAAGTGAAGAGATGTCGGAGCAAAGTTTAGGTGAAATAACAAATAGATAACATTTATTAAGAGCTACATAGGACGGTAAATTGTGGAGAGACATGATAGCCAACGTCCTGAAAAGACATGGCACAAAGAAGAAAAGAAACGATGTATATAAAACATTGACACTAAACCTGCTGGAAGACAACACATTTTTAAGATTAAATTTTTCTTTATACTTTTTGTGAATATAGCAAGGAAGGGGATTCAGACTATTTTTCACTTTTGGTCATCAAACTAACAGTTGTGAAAATAATGAACAAAAAAATTCTTTTAAAATATTTCCGATGCAAAATTGACATTAACCTTTGCATTTTTCATTCTTCAAACATCTTTATTTATTAAAAAAAAAAATGATTTTCATCAGTGACTGTAAGAATTTCAAAACCGAACTGAAACGTAACAAATAATTTTTAACAAAAATAAATATTCATTGAAGAATATTTTCTTTAAATGTTAAAATAAATAATGCAAAGTACGAACTTTCGACAAAAAATATTCAAGGGAAAATTTTCAAGATTTTCTGATTTGATATTGGAAAATCTTTTTTCTTTAAGAATTTTTCTTTAAAAAACTATAAAAAAAACTCCCATCATTACCCAATTTTAAAAGTATTCACAATACATCAAAATGGTTGAATATCTGACTCTCCCAAAATAATTTAACAAGGTTTTCTAATAAAATAGCACATTTAGTGTACAGTTCATTCATTAGCGAATACGTGAAAGCAATTTAATTTAAATTGCATACTTTCCTGATTTATAGCAATCTTTTTAAAACATCGGACAGTTTTTTCTTTTTTTCTTTTGCTTTCTATAATACATCTATATTTGTAGTAACTAGTTTACACGTATTACAATCTTCTGTTGGTTCAGAAAAATTCATAATTTGGCACTGAAAAGAGAAGTGCTGGACAAATGGTGGTGTACATCTGTGGTGTGTGTGTCTCAATCAAAAGGTGATTCGCTTCAAATTTTGCTATTTTTCATTTGGTCAAATTTCGGGAACTTTTCCGCACCCCTCCTTTATAATTGTGTTATTCACTTCAAGTTACAGATCTGGAAAGACTAAAATAAATAACAACTCATCGATAATACGATTCAACCAAGAAATTATCCCCACATGAACACATATACACGTATATTTGATAGGCACATGCACGGAAATTGTCCGAAATTTGCACATGCGCACTCAAATTTCACGAGAAAGTCACACACACAAGCGGGCGTATAAATATACTCACCACAAAGACAAAAGCAAAACAGAAAAAGTAATCCATATTAATTCATTTTTTGAACAATGAACAGTGATTAGCGTTGTGTAAAGTTATAGATTCGTGAATTCTTTTCTAATTCAATGTTCCGCAGATAAAATTCTCTACTAAATCCACTAAATATTCCCCAACTGATTCAAATGTTTCTTCTTCCTATTTCTGACACAAACAAAAATTGACGCAAAATATAGACGCGAAAAAGAAACGTAATCAATCTGTTTGTCTGTTAATCACGAAACAACAAAGCGTTTTGCAATTTATGTTTTATGACGCGAAAATATTTTCAACTTTTTTAAAAGATAACGTTTTTTAATATTTCAAATGTTTTATTTTTTGATTCTGTTCTTTTTGGTGTATATTTTTGTTTCTTTTTTATTTTTATTTTTTTCTTGTTTTGTTCAATTTTCCTTTTTCACTCGTTTGTTTTTCCTTTTCTTTCTGTTTTACTATTTTCTTTCTTCTTTCTTTCTTAAATATTTTACCGCGTGTTCTTTCTTCTTCATATCTAAATTCTGTTTCTTTTCCATTTTCTTGGCTATAAAAGTTTGCGTTAAAAATCTACCCGGAAAGAAAAAAAAATTGTGGGTCCTCGTCTGAAGAGATTTAAACACTTAAAGTCAATTTTGACCTCTAAATTTTTAGATTAAAATTTCATACAAAAAAGATTAATGACAAATCATCTTAACGTGCATTACATGAGCGTGAAAAGGTATCGATGGTTACTTCCCTTTAATTGAAAACTCTCGATTAAATTTTATAAAAATAATATAATTATTTATATAAGAAATAATAATAATAACTAGAACAACAACAAAAAAACAACAACATCATCAACAACAACAACAACAATAATAATACTAGTCAATATTCTACTCGTATCAAACAAGCTAATGTAGACAAAATTCCTTTACCCATCACTGGTTACATTAAAAGCTGAAACCGAAGGGTTTATTCTTGCTGTGCAGGGCCAATGCTTGCTGACTAAAAATTATCAAGCACACATAGATTTTGTTGATCCCAGATGTCGATGCTGCGATAAATAACCAGAAACTATTGACTATCTTGTATCAGGCTGTACGCTGTTAGCACCAGCTGAATATAAACTCGGTATGATAGAGTAGGTTAATATCTACACTGGAAAATATGCAGCCTTTACGGGAAGGAAACTGCGAGTAACTAGTAGAAGCATCATTCCGACCCAATTACATAGAAAAGACTTTTAACAATGTTATGGGGTTTTGCAATACACACAAACAAAATAGTCAAATTTAATCGCTCAGTCAAGAACCACATGAATGTAATGTACTTTCTTATTGACATGATGTCTTTGAAGATCTTCAAAATCTATCAACATACAAGGATCATGAAGTGGAAATCTAAGAAAATGTTGCAGTAAAAAAAAAAAAATAGGCAGCAATAATTCCAGTTGTAGTTGAAACCCTCAGTTTAATTAGAAAAGGTTGCAATAAACTTATTGAAGAGATCCCTGGTAGAACAAGCCTTAATGTAATACAAAAGTTGTCCTCACGACTACACCTTATGAAGGGTTTCATCTTTGTAAAGTGTATGTGAATTTAGGTTGTCATTTCTTTTCTTTTTTTACAAAAACAATAGTATGGAACCCGGTTTAAACCCGGAAGAAAATGCGGAGTAAACAAGAGAAGCCAAAGAAATATTAATAATAAATAAATAAAAAATGTGCTAAAGCTACAGTTTTACGAGGATCGCTACAGCAAACATCCTCAATTAGCTTAGACCCTGCTGTAACAATAAAAGAATTAAAGCCAGAATAAGCTTATAAATACCTAGGTGAAAATGCGAATGAAAAAATTCACCATAAAAAATGAAAGAAATAGTGCATAAAGTGTACTATAGAAGGCTAAGACTGATATTAAAAACTGAATTGAATTCTCAGAATTATGGCCATTAATAGCCTTGCTATCCCATTGGTCCAATATAGTTTTAACATCTTAAACTGGACTCTAAACGACATCAGGCGAATGGCTGCTAAAACGAGAAAGCTTCTTTCTAAGCATAAGATGCATCATCCAAGGGCTGATGCAGACCGTCCATACATACCCCATAAAGAAGGTGGAAGAGGTCTGATTCTGCTAGAATTGTCATACAAAAAACAACTATTGGCTTAATAACATATATAGAAACAACAAAGGACTGACTGATACAATTAGTCAAACAATATGAAAACAGAAAGAAAAAATGTTCAATAATGAAAGAAGGCAGTAAATACAAACAAGATTTACATTAAGTAGATTCTGTAGAAAAGCAAAACGGAAGCCAAGAACCAACTATTGAAACTAGTGAAAAAGAAAGACAATGATAAAGCTCTTGAACAGATGAAACAACGCTGGCAAGACAAACCTCTGCATGGCCAATATCCAGAACGTACCAATAAATCCAATGTTGATAAAGTTAATACTCATCGATGGTTACGTGCATCTGGATTAAAGTTTGAGACTGAAGGCTTTATTCTTGGAGCGCAAGACCAAAGTCTTTTCACTAGAAACTTTCAGGCGAATATTATACATAATAATGTGGATCCAAAATGCAGGTTCTGTGATAAATACCAAGAAACAATAGACCATCTAATCTCAGGCTGTTCTGTACTTGCCCCAAATGAATATAAAAGTCGACCCGATAGAGTTGGGCAATATTTACATTGGACAATGTGCAAACACTATGGAAAATATGTAAACAAACACTAGTATGAACACCACCCAGCTCCGGTTACAGAAATAGAAGATATCACCATTCTATGGGATTACACCATCAACACAGAGAGAAAAATTGAAGCAAATAGATCGGACATTATTGTTAAAAATCAGAAAGAAAAAAGTTGCCTAAGATTTGATATGGCTTCTCCAGCGGATTGTAACGTAATAACCAAGGAATTCGAAAAACTGTCAAAATATAAAGATCTGGAAATTGAAATAGAAAAAATGTGGAAATTGAAAACAAGAATCGTGCCAGTGATACTAGGTGCACTTAGAATGATAAAAAATCAAACAAAACATCACACTGAAAGAAACCCTGGAAACCCTAGCTTAAAAGATATACAAAAACTTGTTTTGTTAAGTACAGCCCACACACTAAGAAGAACTTTGTCTATGTAACGCTTGGGATGTTAGAGGAGATAGAAAAACATGAAATGGCGGCATAACAACACACCACGACCTGCCTTAGATCTTCCTGCAGACTTGCTGGGTAGTGCGACCATAGCAGATGTAGAAATATGATGAAAAATGACAACATAATAATAATAATAATAATAATAATAATAATAATAAAAAGCCAAAGATAAAGCTCTTGAAAAGAGCGCTGGCAGGACAAACCTCTGCATGGCCAATATCCAGTACGTGCCAATAAATCCAATGTTGACAAAGTTAATACTCATCGATGGTTACGTGCATCTGGATTAAAGTCTGAAACTGAAGGATTTATACTTGCAGCACAAGACCAAAGTCTTTTCACGAGAAACTTTCAGGCAAATATTATGCATAATAATATGGATCCAAAATGCAGGTTTTGTGATAAACACCAAGAAACAATAGACCACCTAATCTCAGGCTGTTCTGTGCTTGCCCCAAACGAATATAAAAATCGCCACGATAGAGTTGGGCAATATTTACATTGGGCAATGTGCAAACATTATGGAAAAACTGTAAACAAACACTGGTATGTTGGTACATCATCCAGCACCGGTTACAGAAATAGAAGATGTAACCATTCTATGGGATTACACCATCTACACAGACAGAAAAATTGAAGCAAACAGGCCAGACATTATTGTTAAAAACCAGAAGGAGAAAACTTGTCTATTAATTGATATGGCTTGTCCAGCGGATTGTAACATAACAATCAAGGAATTTGAAAAACTGTCAAAATATAAAGACCTGGAAATTGAAATAGAAAAAATGTGGAAATTGAAAACAAGAGTTGTGCCAGTGATAGTAGGTGCACTTGGAATGATAAAAAATGGAACAAAACAACACATTGAAAGAATCCCTGGAAACCCCAGCTTAAGAGACATACAAAAAATTGTCTTATTAAGTACAGCCCACACACTAAGGAAAACGTTATCTATGTAACGCTAGGGATGATAGGGAAGATAGAAAAAACATGAAATGGGGCCATAACATCACACCATGACGTGCCTTAGGTCTCCCCGCAGACTTGGTTGGTAGTGAGACCAAAGCAGAAATCGAAATATGATGAAAAGTGACATAATAATAATAATAATGCTTTAATTTTGCTGCACAAGACTAATATTTGCTTAGTAGAAATTACCAAGCTCACAAACTAAAGAAAATGTGTTGTCCTCAAATGCAGATTCTGTGATAAATATCTATAAGCAATAGAAAGTGTTAACACAAAGTGAATATAAACTTGGTGTGATAGAGTAGGCCAATATCTGCCCTAGAAAATGTACGAGTAGAAATTGGTATGAACATCACCCAGGCTGGATTAGAGACATAGAACCTGTAACAATCAATTTAGATGCTGGGATTTGCGAAAGACAGTGGCTCCAATGCAATAACGCATATATAGTGGAAACATCACGAAATCTAAAATCGAGAATCCACGAACATAAAAGAGACTTATGTTTGGACAAAATATCCAAATCACTTGTATAACTTCGAAACATCGTAGAACACAATTCTGAATTCTCTGTTGCTAGTTTAATGAAAAATGAACATAACCTTTTAAGGAGGAAGTACTTTAAAAACATGTTAATAGCATTACTACCAACTATAAACACGATTAAAACATTCCATTACTTCTGCATCTTTCTACAAATCTGTAATCCATAAATTCAAAATATGTCTATCAATAGATTTGATTAAATAATTTAAATACACTTCTATATAATAACATGTAATGTAGTTTAACAACTCATAAATACACACACATTCTTACACAATTCTCACATTTTATTAAAAAAAAAATTGTCTGTCGCTTGTATACATTACTTCGATACGATTTTGAACGGAAATGTATTTCGTTTTGCCATTCACACACATACTAACGTTACCGGCATATGAACACATTTAATTTCTCTATAGTTTAAATACGCTTGACTTATGCATTATTTTCGCATACATACACTTTCATGTAAAATATCCATCAATTATTTTATTACACGTGACACGTATCTGACCAATGAAATCATCGATCAATCAACTTACTGTTTCTGTGGATTTATTTTTTTAAATTTTTTAAATCATTCGTCCTTAAAATATCTTTGGGGAAGCTTGTTAAAGTGGAACATGTTAGATTAGACACTTTTTTCTACCTGTTCTTTACTTATACAATTCATCTTGTCGGTCTTCGATTCATGTATGCAACGTATATATATATATATATATATATATATATATATATATATATATATATATGTCTGAGAGGCACAGTCCTATGGGTAAAGGTGCTCAGCAGAGTTCCACGGAATATGGGATTGAGTGGCGCTATATCAAGTTTAATTTGGTACGCCTTTGTCACTGGGTTTCGTGATACAGTTGGTATGACGTTCGCTTTGTAACATAACCGTCTGGGTTTCAATAACTGGTAGGCTCAAATATATGACAAAACGGACGTTCAGTGCTTTTTGCATTCTATTGTGGTCTAATAAAAACTCGTTGAATTAATTAGTTATTTTAAATGCTCTTACAATTTCTCATATATATAAATTTATGTATTTAGGTAGCAAATTTTTTACTCCGAAGTACGAAAGTCAAGATCAACTATCAACGATGCTAATGCCTTCAGAGATATCTATCAATTGTCGATGAAGCTATTCTTACAGCCTATTCAGATATATGAACATGATAAAATATAATAAACCCAAGTCTTGTATGAGGCAGAATAAGAAAGAAAGAATATTTGGGGTAATAGCTTTAAAACATAATCAAAATGCGGTGGATTGGCTTTTGCATTTAAATGTCCCGGATATTCTTTAGTGAAGATGAGGAGATTTGAATCATCCTTATGATTTTTTCCTTTGACTCTGACATTTGCATTGATTCCTTTTATCATTTGTCTTTAGATTTAAGATCAATTGCAGACGGTAAGGTTGGTAGCGGCTTCTTTACAACGGTCCAAAATGTAATCAGAGGTCAGCAGAACTCATGGCAGGACAGTCTATTCTGTTTGCGGAGATCTTGCTAGAAGTTGACCTGAACGTGATTAAGTACTTTCTCGGGTGAACTCTGTCACCCTGCACTCCGAGGAGATTTATTCTATCGTGCACGTAATGATATTCATTATGCAATTGCACAACAAAGCTTTAGGTATGCTATTACCCACAGTGCAAGCGTTTCTGAAATCGCCATAATCAAAACTAGTGACACGTAAAGGTGGAATTTTAAACTTCACTTTGAAAAGTGAAAAATATCTTTAAATTGTAACTTATGTAACCATATAATGACCAATGATAATTTATTTTTTTAAATTACAGTGTATATTGGCACATCTTCAGGTATATATACATAGTGATGGTGGTGATTGCGAAATAAAGAGTTTTAAAAGGTTCAAAACTAACCAAAGCCCCTCAATAGGGAAGATATTGTTACATAGAATATGATTACCAATCAAAATACAAGTCTTTATTATTTGGTCTACTCTGTATTGAGCACTCTTTTAATAATATTGTTTCTTTTGGATATCGGAATTGTATTCCATCCATAACAACTATGTATATATATCTATATATTTGAACAGATTCTTAGTGGTGCAAAATTTAACAATAGCAAGGAACAAGCGAAATTTTAATGGCATTTTTATATTCTAAAATAATAAGATAAACGACCAGTTTCGTCCCAGACCTTATCAAGTTTAATTTCTGGGAATTAATGTAATCTTAGAAAGTAAAAAATGATAATGAAAGGAAAAAATATGCAAAAGAACTAGAGTCCAATGACATTCAAACCCAGCAAACAATCTCTCTTTTTACAGAGAGAAGGCTTGCGGGATTTGATGTATATAGACTCCAAAACTTTCAGATGATAAAAAGACTGCGAAAAACTGAAAAACAGCCAGCACTCAATCCAGGAACACATTCCCTACTATTTATTGCATATTTTGATATTTTATGACCCGGATGTATTCAAAATTCTGGGAAGTACATGCTGTTTCATTCTATAATCCAAACGCTGAAATGTTCTACCTAGGTAGTAGCATCCAAAACTAAATTGAAATTTGTAAATAACAGAATTTACAAGATGTGGGGGTAAAATATCCTTGCGAATGGAAGAAAGGATTGGTCGAGTAAAAAAAATATTACTCGGACGTTAGCAGAAAAATAACATTTGCTAATAGAATGTGAAATCCGCCCGGCTAAAGATTCAATTTCTGTACCAATATAAGGAAGACGCAAATACATAGGACATTTTTCAACAACATGCGGCTTAACCTTACAAAAATTATTAATGACACAATGGAATTCAAAACGTCCAAAGGACATCCATTTCTAGAAAGCGTAATCTTAATAAAATCTATTTCACCGCAGAGGAAAGAATTAGAACAAATTTTTTAGAGCCCTGAAAGTCAGTGTTCTAATTAAATTAATTTCACGTTGACGTGGACAGAAAGCGTCCCAACGTTTATACAGTCCCAAAAAGGTGGTCTTCCTAAATACAGAAGTCGAAAAGCCATCACTATTACAATTCTAAAAAAGACAGATGGTCATTAAACTTCTTTTCCACCGTAAATTTTAGGGACGTATGGAGAGAATTTAATAAGGAGAGAAATAAGTCATTATTAAAGATGCAAAAAGCATCATCAACATAAGGATGATACTTTAAAGGACGATCAGTCCGTGAAAATAATAAAGCCTCGTCAAAACCAACAAAAATATTAGAAAGCAAAGGACCCAATGGTGATAACCATCTCAACCCTGTGAATTTGTCGATAAATAATATTCTTCTTTTTCTATGTGCCCTGCTCTGAGCACGCCTTCTCTTGTTACACCATGCAACCCTCGTTCCGTCATCCTTCAAATATGTTATCCGTTGCTTTCCCCTGTCTCATTTTCCCTCTATCTGGCCTGTTCAGGTTCTCCAAGCCCTCCTTCCTCATTGCCTGTCCCAGAAACTTCAGCTGTCTCTTCCTGATGCTCAGTATTAATTTCTTTTTTGTTTCCATCATTTCCAAAACCTCATCATTGCTAACATGCTCAATCCATGATATTCGCAGCATCTTTCTGAAGAACGACATTTCAGTTGCTTCAAGTTTTTCCTTCATCTTTGATGATATTGTCCAGCATTCACTGCTACATTGAAGGACGGACAGCACGTAGCAATCCAGTACTCTCTTTCTTGTTTCTAGCGAAACTGTCCTGTTTCTTGATACCTTACTCAACTTCTGGAATGCTTCCTTCGCCATGCCAATTGTCCATATGTTAACCGAGTACTTTCGATAGTCATCGTTCATCACCAGGGTCAAATTTTACGGTTTTACAATTTTCTTGCAGCAGAAACGTGTTACTACATTTTGAAGAACTAAATAACCTTTAAGATTTTTTTTTAAATTCAAGAGAAGTAATAATTTGTATAAATATAATTTGGAAATAAAAAGCCTCATTAGAAAATATGAGAAAATACAAAAGAAAATCTGCACGACTAAGTTGTCTCTATCGTTTAATATAACGTGTTTAAAAGAAAGGATGCTGCCAAAATACACGTACTTTAAATATACATACACACATACATACATACTATGTGTATGTATGTATGTGTGTATGTGTGTGTGTGTGCGCATGTTTAACGCAAAGAAAGTAACAAATTCTTTGCATTAAACCTATCAAAGCTCTATCTACAGCCCGATATCGACCACTTTACGCTAAAAAACATGCTTGCCAAAAAGTATTTTATCAGTAAGACTACTAAATAATATAATTTTAGCGCTGAACACTGTCACAACTCAACACTATATATATATATACATAAAAGCTTACTATTTTTGGACGATTTCCTGCACATATTTGTTATAAGCAGAAATTATTGGAGAAGGTAAATCCTCAATTTATGTAAAACACGACCACCAGTTACCGAAAATCTGCTCTTAATAGTCAAATAAATAATGCAATGAAACTAAGACATCATTTAATTAGAATATATTATTAGATATATTATGGACACTATTGTTAACTATATTTCCTAATCATACGTGGAAATTCACCGACACCCAGTATTTAAAAAAGAAAATTGGAATTTTTGTGTGTGCGTGTGTATAAACTGACCGATTTTTGTAAATAGGGACGCCTACGCTTACAGACTCACCATTATCCAAAAATAATATAGTAAATTTCAAGGAAAAGTACCTAAAATTCAATAAAATATTAGATTAGATAGGATATTTAATTTTTATGATTCCTGTGCAGTTAAAATTTCAAATTATATATTAATATGTTATATTAAATTATATATATATATATATATATATACAAGCAATATGTGTGTGACTCTAATCTATGCACGCCTAGATTTTTTAAGCTACGCGATTCAAACTTTCTAGGAACAGATATCTAAAGGGAAGCCAGTTCGACACATACTTTTTGAGTTTAAGTTCAGCAATTTTCCCTTTCGCACTTTTTGGCCAATGGAGCCGATTGTTTACTTCTTGCTCCGTAAAACATCTAAGATCTAAGATGTTTGATAGATTACGTCACAGAAATCAAATCACACGTGTCAAACGCTACTAAGAAAATAAAAAGTGAGCCTCTATATTTAATTTTTATTCCGACGTTTTAAAAATTCATTTGGCCAACAAAAAATGTGAAAAATTTTCCCCGTAATTTTGAAGCAAAAGAAATTTTAAAAAAAGTATTTTTTCAAACAAAAACATAATATGGAAAAAAAAAACGTGCCAATGGTTAATTTAATTATTTAAGTCTTATTTTTTAAGATTTAATATTTCATACTTCAGAAAATAAAATTAAAAAAAGTAAAGCTTTTTTTTCGCTAAATATTTAATGCAGGAAATCAACTGTCTGTAATTCGTGTGGCATTAATGTAGCTTTTTCCTCTAAAATTAAATGTCTACATTTTTAAATATTCTTCGAAAACTTCTGAAATTCATTTAGTCAACAAAAAATGTAAATATTTTAGCCCGTCATTTTGAAACAAAAACAAACGCAATGTTGTTTATAATGTCACTCAAAACATCAACTCACGTTTACGCAAAACAAAAGAAAACAGATTTTTTTAATGGAATTTTGTAACAATTTTTTAACATATAATTATTGTTTTATATAACTGAGTTTTAAAGTAAGGCGGCGACTACATGCGCTCGGAAATCGCAACACGCTGCATTAATTATTTAATAAAAATGTTCTGGCTATGATGCTAGTACATATATAAAACAGAAATAGGGATTGCTCCAATGAGAGAAATCGTTATTGAAGAAAAACGTGCGAGAAGCCGTGAATGTTTTGTTTAAAGTATAGATTTGATATTGTTATTATTATTATTATTATTATTATTATTATTAACATTACTTGATTTTTTGTATGATATATCAAGTGTCCATCATGGTATTTGCGTCGCTACAGGTGTTTCCAGTCTAAAGTTGACTCTTTTCAGGTGAATAAACTTGTGACTACATATCGAGACAAACAGATCTTGATATGAAAAGTCACAAGTTTATTCGCCTGGAGAGAGTCAACTTTGTACTCGAAACACGTGTTGTGACACAAATACCATTATGGACACTTAATATATCATACAAAAAGCAAATAATAATAATAATAATAATAATAATATATTTTTTTTTAACCAGCGTCTTTCTCTTTGAATTCCAATCGCGTCTATGTCATCTGTCGCTTGGCAGCCCATTTAGGAGAAGGAAAACTCCGAACAACAACCAGCAACTCAAGGTGTTAATCGTGCCGAGGAGTGAATGGCTACAGCGTTATGAGGTCACAAACGATCCCCTACAGGCCTCGGGACCCTGTTTGTAAAAAACGTGCCAGGCAACTTTGGGTTGACATTTGGACCCGTGCGTCACTCGTGGGAAAAACATGAGAAATACAAATAGAAATAAAAGTCCAGTATGGCTCTTCCAGTGGATAAACAGGGAGCCCGTCCTTCAGGAGGGAACCTACCTGAGGTCGAAAAATCTGACATAGGAACAAAGTCCTACACAAAGAATTAATCTTCAGGTTCCCACAATCAGGATAATCCTAATGATGGTCCTGAAAATTCTCCAGCTAGATCTACAATCGTATATTTAAAAAAATAAAAAATAAAATGGTCTCGTGAGGAGTACAAATTCGTTATGACTGCATTTCATGAAGCGTTACTCAAACCTTAAAAAAACATAACTCGCCAAAGACATAACATATGGCGTGAAAAAGTTGGTCAAGCAAATAGAAAGTATATTGACGAAAATAAATTACCAATGTGCGAAGGTACATTATTCCTAATAACCGATTGACAGAGGCTGAAATTAATGAGATTAAAAGAATTGTAACCAGAAGAGACGAATCAACAAAATATGAAAAGGAACCGGAATCAGAAATAAAAAGTAATAACATCAAACAAGCTACAGGTCATAATGTAGAAAACGTGATACACACAAATCACTGTGAAGATAATGCTGTAAGTTTAAAAGTGCTGGAAAGGTGTGATCTGAGTCAGTTACAAGACGAAAATAAAACGAGTTCAGAACACATTGAACAGAATTATTTTACGGAAAATAAGAACAGTATACAATAAGCCAAGGAAGAAATCAAGAACCATATAAGTCAAATACAAAATATTGCAATGGAGGAACGAGAACAGCTCCCAAAATTACAACCAACAAAGCATAACCTCCGAACTATTAAGCCCTACAATGCAGCACTCAAATTAATTTTGGATGAAGAAGACACTCATACAAATCTCATTGAAGCAATATATGCATCAGCAATAGCAGCAACAAAAAAATTGAACATTAAGGCAGTCTCGCAGACATGAAGATCCACCTTGGAAAAGAAAAATAGAAAAAGAAATCAAACAACTTAGAAGTAAACTATCAGAACTGTATGAACTGAGTAGAGAAATAAATGTAAGAGCTAGGAAAAGCAGAAGAGTTAAAAGAAAATACAACATTAGAAATGAAAATGAAGTCCTATCAACTAAGGAAAAAATAAAGCAAACAATAAAACTGAAGGCTCAAAGAATAAGATGCTATGAGAAAAAATCAAGATTCTACAGACAAAACAAGATTTTTCAAACCGATGCAAAGAAATTTTACAGGGAAATAGGTAAAAAAAGAATTGAAGTGACAGTCCCCCCCACCCAGAATGGAAGAAGTTATACAGTTCTGGGAAAAGATATACGCTTGCCCTAAAGAACATAACAAAGAAGTATATTGGATTGCATAAGAGATAGAACGAATCAAAAATAAACCAGAACAGACATGGGCTGGAATTACAGAAGAGGATGTTAAATTTGCACTAAAAAAAGCACACAATTGAAAATTCCCAGGTATAGATAAAATATATGGCTATATTATTTAAATATAGCACATAAAAAACTAGCCAAAGAACTTCAAGAAATAGTTGAGGATCCCACTAAAATTCCTGCATGGATGACCAAAGGAATTACATTTCTTCTACTCAAGAATGGTGACACAAACAACCCGAAAAACTACAGACCAATTACATGCCTTCCGACAACATATAACTATTAACGTTTATTTTAACAAAACAGACATAATTATTCTTAGAAATAAATGACATGTTACCGCTTGAACAAAAAGGGTGCAAACGTGGCTGTTATGGATGTAAGGACCAATTGCTTATTAACAAAATGATCCTAGAAAACTGCTACAGTACAAAGAAAAATCTTAGTACTGCCTGGATAGATTATCGTAAGGCATTCGATAGTGTGCCACATTCCTGGATTTTAAAGACTTTAAATATATACAAGATATCACCCGTCATCATCAATTTCATCAAACAGTGCATGTGAATATGGAAAACAACCCTTTACCTCAAGCATATAAATGGAACCTATAAGTCTGATGAAATAAACATCAAAAGAGGTATATTTCAAGGTGATTCTTTGTCTCCCTTACTATTCTGCATATCATTAATAGCACTAACCAGTCAACTTAATAAGACAGAATGTGATTATAAAATAGGCCAAAAGAAAATAAGCCATCTATTTTACATGGATGACTTAAAGTTATATGTTAAGAATGATAATGAGCTGGAAGGTCTTCTGAAAACTGTAAAATGCTTCAGCGAAGACATTGAAATGAAATTCAATTTGAATAAATGTGCTAAAGCTACAGTTTTACGTGGATCAATACAAGAAACATCCTCAATTAGCTTAGACCCTGCTGTAACAATACAAGAATTGAAACCAGAAGAAGCTTATAAATACCTAGGTGTAAATGAGAGTGAAAACATTCACCATAAAAAAAATGAAAGAAATAGTGCGTAAAGAGTACTATAGAAGGCTACGAATGATATTAAAAAATGAATTGAATTCTCAGAACAGAATTATGGCCATTAATAGTCTTGCAATCCCAGTTGTCTATTATAGTTTCAACATCTTAAACTGGACTCTAAACGACATCAGGCGAATGGATTCTAAAACAAGAAAGCTTCTTTTTAAGCATAAGATGCATCATCCAAAGGCTGATGTCTATACATACCCCATAAAGAAAGTGGAAGAGGTCTTATTCAGCTGGAATTGTCATGCAAGACAACAACTATTGGCTTACTAACATACATAGAAACAACAAAGGATTGGATGATACAATTAGTAAGGCAACATGAAGAAAAAAAGAAAAAAATATTCAATAATAAAAGCAGGCAGTAAATACAAACAAGATTTACAGTTAGTAGATTCTGTAGAAAAGCAAAACAGAAGCCAAGAACCAACTATTGCGGCAAAAAATATGAAAATGAAAGCCAAATATAAAGCTCTTGAACAGATGAAACAACGCTGGCAAGACAAACATGGCCAATATCCAGAACGTGCTAATAAATCCAATGTTGATAAAGTTAATACTCATCGATGGTTACGCGCATCTCGATTAAAGTTTGAGGCTGAAAGCTTTATTATTGCAGCACAAGACCAAAGTCTTTTCACGAGAAACTTTCAGGCAAATATTATGCATAATAATATGGATCCAAAATGCAGGTTTTGTGATAAACACCAAGAAACAATAGACCACCTAACCTCAGGCTGTTCTGTGTTTGCCCCAAATGAATATAAAAATCGCCATGATAGAGTTGGGCAATATTTACATTGGACAATGTGCAAACAATATGGAAAATCTGTAAACAAACACTGGTATCAACCAGCACCGGTTACAGAAATAGAAGATGTAACCATTCTATGGGATTACACCATCTATACAGACAGAAAAATTGAAGCAAACAGGCCAGACATTATTGTTAAAAACCAGGAGGAGAAAAGTTGTCTATTAATTGATATAGCTTGTCCAGCGTATTGTAACATAGCAACGAAGGAATTTGAAAAACTGTTAAAATATAAAGACCTGGAAATTGAAATAGAAAAAATGTGGAAATTGAAAACAAGAGTTGTGCCAGTGATAGTAGGTGCACTTGGAATGATAAAAAATGGAACAAAACAACATATTGAAAGAATCACTGGAAACCCCAGCTTAAGAGATATACAAAAATTGTCTTATTAAGTACAGCCCACATACTAAGGAAAACTTTATCTATGTAACGCTAGGGATGATAGGGAAGATAGAAAAAACATGAAATGGGGCCATAACATCACACCATGACGTGCCTTAGGTCTCCCCGCAGACTTGGTTGGTAGTGAGACCAAAGCAGAAATCGAAATATGATGAAAAATGAAATAATAATAATAATAATAATAATAATAATAATAATAAATCTACACTCTAAACAAAACGTTCACGGCTTCTCGCACTTTTTTGTGGCATATATATATATATATATATATATATATATATATATATATATATTTAACGTCTTGATCAACACTTTGCCAATTTTATCATGAAAACATTGACTTTCGCAAAAAATAGTGTATCAACAAGTGTGGTAGGGTAAATATATGACAATATATGACAATGTATTTTAAGAGAAGTGTATAGTTTCATACTGAGTATAACGCTTATATATATTATTCTTTTCCAAGAGTATTACAAAATCCAATAAAATATCTTCGCACAAAGTTATAGAATTAATGTTTCTCGGGGGAGGTAACTTCATCTTACAAAATCTGATAAACCTTTTCACAATTTAATCAATTTGGTTTGTGTTTTCATTTCGTCAAGAAAATCTCGGCGAATCCTGACCACGGGCAAATTGTACTGGTTGCTCTGTCATTTGTACTTGTTTAATTCTTTTTACTTTTTGAAACCATAATCGAATTTTAAAACTTGTGAAAACTTTGTATCCACGAGAGATAAAAGCTTCAAAATCCCTCAAAACCCTAAAATTCTTTCTGTCAATTTGATGAGTTTACTAAATCTTTTCGACAGCATTTATCTTTTGTTATCAATTTGGAGGATGCAGTAGTGAGAATATTATTTGGATAAAACTCTTCTGTTTACATCACTTAAACAACAATCACACTATTTTCCTTTCGATCTTCTCCACAAGACCTTCGTCACACATTGAAAAACAACTTCATCTCTTGTTCTTTAATCAGTTAATATGTTTTGTTTTGCCGAGCGCTTTTGGCAATACCTCTAGCCATTATCAAGGGCGAATTTTCTTTTACGTGTAACTAAATATGTGTAGAGTTTATGTATGCAGAATTATGCTTATGTTATATTCCGAACACGGTAAGTGCATTGTTGCCGTGATCCTTATTGATTAAGTGTAAAATATTTGGTTTTTTATTAATCATGCTTCCATTATTTATATTCTTTTTTGCATGTGGATAATGTGTGTAGATTCAACAACTATGTCACGGATAGCCCTGGTAAATCTCCGTGTGTGTTTAAATGAAATGAAATTGAACTGTGGTTTGAAAGGTGCAATGTCAGTCTTCTGGTAGTGTAACCGATGTAATCACTTATGAATTTGCATTGTTCAAGAACACACTTCTTCAAAGCAGATATAAATTCGTAAACGACACTGGTTCTCAGCAGTTTAGATTTTGCAGGTAAATTGTTGCTATTGACGATGACATCAGCAGTTTTAAATTTTGTGAAATAGATAATTAAATTTTCTTGTTTAAGTTGGAGTTGTGTATTTTTGGAGGATGTCTCGAAGTGAAAATTCATCCTGTTTATTATTGACAGTTTTGACTGTAATTTTTGTGTTTGTTTTCAAAAAGGAGCATTCTTTAAAGCTATCACGTGACGTGTGCGGATGGGCATCACGTGAGTGTCCGTCAATTTTTTTTTAAATTTCCAAAGTAAAAATTAAAAAAATCTTCCTTGTTTGTCTTTTTTAACGAAACATGTTAAACATGTTTTATATATATATATATATATATATATATATATATATATATATTCTAAACATATACTGTTAATTAAAACAAACAATGAATGTCTATTATGTTTAATCATGAGCCATTCTAAACATCGTATTTTCGCTTTAATTTCAGGTGAAAATAAAGACTAAAATTGTATAACATTTGTATATTTTTTATTATGTTGGTTCTAAGCTTTCGACTCACATGAGCCATCTTCAAAGAGATTACAGGGACGTTAACATAAATACATTCACCACCAAAGATGATTTTATCTTGTGTTGACATAAAACATTGCTAAGCAACGATAACAGTCAACGAATAGCAGACGCAGTTCGTAAATTTGTAATGCGGTTCTATAAAAGCTTCGAACCAACATAATAAAAAATTATCTAAATGTTGGACAATTTTTTTCACCTGAAATTAAAGCGAAAATACGATGTTTACAACGGCTCATGATTAAACATAATAGACATTCATTGTCTGTTATATTTAACAGTATATGTTTAAAGAATCACCTACTGCCTCAATAGACTATATATATATATATATATATATTCATACATTCACTATCCTTTTTCTTGCTTATTAAATCTCATATCTCATACTATAGTTATCTGAATAGGGTCTATGTCTGTGCGTAAATATGTTAGACTGCGATTTTAAAGATATAGTATTACGTCTTTAAAATCTCACCTGTGACTTTCGATAACTCTGCTATCGCTCTAACTATTGCACAATGATGCCTTATTGCAATTTTTTAATTGCGTCAGTTTTGTTAAGACCACCCTACGGCAGATACTGATCTCCTAAACATAAATATGCTAGCGCAGCGCAATGGAAGAAGGCAAACAAACTTTGCAGGCGAAACATACAGATATGATTGCTTCTTATTTATATTCTACACAGGAATATTTACTCAGTCTCCGTTGGTCCTGGGTATGACCGTAAACTGCATCCGGCAGCAAGGCCTCTGATTGGAAGGTTGTGAGGTGCATGAAACCACCTCTTAATTGTTGTTGTTCCCAGGTCCAACCTGACCCGGAGTAGTAGCACCTGTTAGGGTCCCAGCTATAGGTAAATAGTTAACCTCCAAACCGAGGTCAAAATGCTATGAAAGTATTTACCAACAAAATGTTTTTCAATTAAAAATATTACCAAAAAAACGTTTTTGAAGGAAAAATATTATCAATAAAAATATGTGAAGGGAAAAATATTACTAGCAGTACATCTGACTCTCAACGAAACCCATTTACAAAGAAAGTATATTCTGTTCATACAAATCTATTGTAAAATTTTCGTCGGCATTAAATGACCCACTGAGGTTGGTATGATGTAAAACAATCCAAACTAAACCAATCTCAGTCCCCGTACTGGAGTGATTTGTGACAGAAGGTCGGTTTTCAAAGTGGCGAATACGAGCGCGGACGCTCAGTTCAGTAGTGGTCAAAGGTTACCCAGTGAATGCTGACGCAGTAACTGGCTACAAAGCATATTTATATTCTTGACAGGAATGCTAAATAGACACAAATAATTACTGCAGACATTAGGAAATACACTCTATAAGAAGAGCTGTAGTTAAGGTCCCATATTAGAAGCCAAATCAACCGTATTGTGGTTACTTTTAGTGAGTTTTTAATGAATAAGAAGATGTTTTTAAGCATTTTTTTCATATTTTCTTTAATTCTTTAGAATAATTTTATTATTTATAACCATACTGGCTAATCACTTTCTGAATAGTATAATCAAACTATGTTTCATGGCGTTCAGATATTGCTTTCCAGTCACAGTTATTAGTCAGTGTTCGGTTCCAGGTAAAAATCTAAATATTGAAAGCTAGTTTTCTAAGCAAGCAACCTACTCACACTTCAAATATTGGCGCCACAATATCTTCTTAAAGTCCATGTTTAGCTGATTTGTAAAGTAAGCTAATCTTAGAAACAATCTTAAATAACATACGTTTATTTGTGAGTACAATTTTTTTTTTAATTCAAGTAATAATAATGTCATTTTTTTCATTGATATAACCTGGGAAGTTACTCACAGACAGTTGCCCACTTTTCTTCTCTGTCAACCATGTAGATTCATTTGTTTATCGGGATATTAATATGAAAAGCAGACTAAGCTGGTCAGGCATTTAATCTCATGACGTCACTTTGTTTGTATAAGTATGACCTACTTAGTACAATTTACTAATGACAATAAAACAAAATATCTCTTTGCTTCAAGTTTCAGACATTGCTACCAAATTATATTCATAAATTTGTGCTACTATACAGAGGCTGATTTTCACTAAGTAATTTTTCTAATGATGTAGCTTTGTCCCAAAACTCAAGTTAGTAAATAGCGAAATAGAGGAGACATTTCGTTACACCGATATCCAATAATCTGATCTTCTCGTATTGATAGAAATAAAAAAAAAGACAGAAATGTACTTCATTTTTTACTGTCAAGTACAAAATGACTACTTCAGTTACTCGGATATGAGAAATCAAATTTCATATTTTTTAAATTAGTTGAGATTATGAAGAGATACAGAAAAGTTTAATTTTAATGATTTTGTAAAAATACTTTTTATATTTTGTAGACTGGGGAAAGATTTCTAAAGTTATCAACAGTAATTTATATCAGTCAGTCAGTTAAGTGCCATACATGATACACTCTTGGGCGATCATGTCACGAAAAGACTGACTGGGTAGAAGATTATCCCGCAGTAGGTTGCCATTACTTTCTGCAGTAGACTGGTTGCCAGCCAATCCAATAGAACCCAATCTGTCCTGTTATTTAATCCATAACTGGAGGGAAGAGATGGATAAATAGCTTTCTCAAGGATATTTGTGCGTAAGTAAATGCAAGGAATTTAACTGGAATTCGAACTCGGCTACCCCGATTTCTCGTTCCGAGCCGATATCCACTGCACCACAACGCATATCCATGTGCAATTTATATGCAAGTGCTATAATTATAAAGCAGCTAAATATGTCATCGTTTAACTTCATGAACATAAAGTTAAGAGGGATTTTCTATGATTTCACAAGCGCTTCTCCACATCACTTTCAGAAGTTGCCTGGTATTTTACTCAGATCTATGACAGAGGTTTTAAGGTAAAAAAAAACAGCAAGTGCTATACTGAAACTACTTTTTGAACCGGACTTCATGTGTTATGATTTATTGGGGTGGGATATACTAATTAAGGCCAGTGGTCGTATATTTTCTACTGGAATTTCTTTCTCCGAGGTGAGTGGATGAAGATGTCTGTCGGCCTTCTAATGGAGTATTCTGAGTGTCCTGTATAGATTGACGCATTGAATCTGGTCTTAGCTCGACATATTCTCTTTATTTAATTATTGTTATTTAAGTATTAACTTAGAAATTTATTGCACTTTCATGACTTCTCTTATTTATCGCCACATCAGCATCTCGTTGACATAGATAATCAGTTTATGTAATTTCAGATTGCAGTGGATGCTTTAAAAGTCAGTATAGATTTGACAATTTCTTAATTTGGTTGAATTAGTTACATTTATTCTTTTGATTCGGAATTATGATCATGCGATTTGAATAAAACCAAATTATTATTATCAAAATTCACGAAAATTTAAATTTACTAGACTTCCTATATGACGCACATTAAAATAAAGTTGCTTTTTAAAAACAGGTAATAATTCTCATTACTATTATATTTACTGACGCCGGTGAGGGCAGTGATGTCACGAAAATAAACGCATCAAGAAAAAAAATTAAAAAGGTAGTCTTAAATACAAGCAGCGAGCAACGAGGCGTGGCCGATGTTGGAATAGCTTCTTTCTTACTTTCTATCTCTGTCTCTATGTCTCTTTCTTTCACTCAACAGGTGAACAGGTTTGGCCAGGTGTGATGGGACAAAATACTTACAAACCTGAGAGGCAAGTTATATACAATTATTTAAACGCACGCGTACACACACACGCGTACACACGCACTTCCACAGTGTTTAAAGTATGTATACAAATTTCAAGTTATTATGTCTTTACAAAAATTACTTTCTTGTTGTGCAGGAGCCCAAAGAACCAACAATGGTTGTTTTTTATTTGCAATAATCTGTGGAGTTGTATTATAGATTATAGAGCAAGCGGGCAGTGAAAAAACAAAACAAAAAACAAAACAAAACAAAAAAAAAAACAAAAACCAGTAAAACCGAAAAACTCTAATACATGTGGACGAATTAAAATCAAATATGGCTGACTATGCGGGGTGGACAGGAGGCGTTGCACACCTATTTTTATAGAATTCAAGACAAAAAATTGATTGGTAGGGTAATGGTTTAAAATTTTGAAAGACTCTGCAGAACATTAAATAGTCGAGTGCTTCGATCAGAAGAATCTTTGCATTTAATTTAGCAGTTTCATTGTCATGTAATTAACAAAAAATGCCAGAAATTTGAACCCAAAAATAGAAGAAACTTCGAGGTTCAATGATTTCATTTGAAATTTTCGGGTACAGAGTATAATTCAGAAGACAATCCATGAAAGGCACTGAATCAGAAACCGAATGAGAAAGGAAACTTATGCTACCCGAGCGAAAGAATATACTTTCCTAAACAACAGATAATCTGAAGAACTACAGAGAATTCAATACCGAAAAGTTCTGACTAAACAAAATATCAACAACGCGTAAAATGTTTCTGAGGATATTTGTCTCATAAGTTACAATAAAAACAATTTTCTGAAAAAAAATTTTCAAAGCTTTTTTAGAGTATTCTTCACTAGTTACTGAGATGGAATTATCAAAAATTATTATTCCAACTTATTTCATATACATTTTATTTTCATAAACTCTACTAAACAGTGCATGAGAATACAAAATGATCTGTATATGAAAGTTCACGTGTGTGTGTGTAATTGTGTGTGGGTGTGTGGGTGTGTGCGTGTGTAGTTTAATCTAGAAAACACTTTTGCTTGTTATCAAATCTATTCAAAGGGTTGCGCAATCTATGAGAGTCAGGAAGCATATATCGTTATTTTCTTAAGATTCAGAGGAAAAGAAGTGCATTCAATTGTTGCTTATAAATTCTCTCTCTTAGTCTGTCTCTCTCTTCATATATATATATATATATATATATATATATATATATATATATATATATATATATAAATTAAAAAAGGATTAATTCAATGATGTTGGATGATCATTTCGATATGAAAATCCCCACAGGGGATAACACATCACCTCAGCAAGAGAAAAATCCTTTCAGATACTGGAGAAAAATCAGTCTAATTTTCCTTTTTAAATAGATTTGCAAAGAAATTAAAAAAGAAAAAGATAAAACAACATAAAATCAAATAAGCAAGAAAAGAAAAAATTGACATCGTCTGGGTTCGCAAAAAGAGGAAAGAGAATTGTAACTTAAAATTAACGGACGGCGTGTTGAATTGATGTAAGGTTAAGCAACACGGAAAAAAGGTGGGAGATAAGAGAGATAAAGGAAGGACATATATATATATATATATATATATATATATGTGTGTGTCATTCATGGAAGTATCTATGAAAATATGAGTCTGTTTTTGTTGCTCTAAGCCAACCAGCAAGTCTATAACGAAAACTTTGTTTGCCGCACCCACAAAATAGAAATTGATGACATAGTTATAAAGTCAGCGAGTGTGAACGTTATGACAGGTGTACATTGTATTTGATTCTAAAAGCAATATATATATACATATATATATATATATATATATATATATATAAGGATCATTTCTTGATTTTCTCATTTTCTTTAGTCATGGACAAATTTTACGCTTCTTCTTTTTCTTGATAAATCTTTTCATTAGAAAATTATATATGCAATTAATATATATACACTACCGGGCATAATTATTAGGCAACCCCAGTTTCTTAAAAGAAACGATGTATTTCATACTATTTTTAGTATTTATTGCCAAGTGGATAATTCCAAATGAAAATAGAATAGTTCCTTTGTTATTATTACTTTGCAAAATTTTACAAGACACGGAAGCAAACATGAACTAAACTTTATTCTTTCATTGATAAAAGTGCAGTATAGGTAATTATTAAATATTTATAAATTCATTTGATGCATATGTTATTGTGCAGTATTAACAAAAGAATCATTCTATTTTCATTTACAATTATTCACTTGGCAATAAATACTAAAAATAGTATGAAATACATATTTTTTAAAACACTGGGGTGGCCTAATAATTATGGCCGGTAGTAGATAGATAGATAGATAGATAGATAGATAGATAGATAGATAGATAGATAAACCTTGGGTCAATACTTTGTTAAAGCTTTTTAGTTTTAGTTGATATTCATTTGTTGTTTTTATTATCAAGTCACCTGGTAGAAGTTGTGTTATTCAGATGTTGTATTGATCCAACCAAAATTGCATAAAAACTTATATTTATTTATTTATTTATTTGTTGTTGTGTGACTATCACTCAGTTTTATATAACCCTTTTAAATAAAAACAATCTCTTTATTTTCCCGCGACTTAGAGATTTGGTCATATTCTGCAGATAATTACTCCCCCCCCCCCCCGAATCATATTTGATAAGAATACAATTGCTAAGGGTCGATTAAATTAGACACATATCAATGCTAGAATCAATTAATCACTTGAAAAAAGAAGCAACAATTTATTATCGGATAATTCTTTCGATTTCTAGTTATGGACAATTCATTTATTTGTTTCAAAAGATAGATTTTCTTTTTCCGCTCCTCTCTAACGTCGTCTATCATTCCCATTGAATTTGTTCTCAGTATAGAGTAAGGCAATCGTGCATACCTTCAAAAATTGTCAATCAAAATGATAAATTATCCTAATGACATGTGTGAAAAACAAAACAAAAATTTAAGAAAGTACAAATTCAATAAATTAATAATTAACTAGCGGAACCCGTGGAATTTCCACGGAAGGATAATTATGATTTCCTGGAAAAATTTTAATTTGTCATACTATAAATGATAGTAACGTCTTCAAACATAAAGGTATTGGATAATAAAACCACGATAACACAGAGTGTAATTTTATCAAAATATCTATAAAAGTAATGTCCATAGAAGCTACTTTACTATAACCTTATATTATATTAAGCGGCGTATGCACAGACCATAACTAAAATAGTGTACGCTATTTTGTGAGAGATTTTGAAAGATAAATTATTTTTTTTTATTACTGAAAAATCATGGCTCCTGTGTCCATTGTAAGCAGAAAAGACCAACTGAATAATGGTCAAGAAGCCAGGAATTTCGTTATTAGGTCGCGGGATAAGACAATAAACCTACCTATTTTTACTATATTGTATAGTACACACACATATACACACAAAATTATTGCTACAACCACCAGCTTAAGCTGCTACTGCTATGGTAACGCTATAGGCTCTCTCCTCCTACTCTCTTACTCTTTACTACCCTTCCGTTTGGCAAAAGTGAGAGAAAGGCTGAGGAGAGTAGCGTTTATAAAAAGATAGAGAGGAAGGAAAAGCTCGTGTAGAGAGTAAGTGTGTTATCTTTCTTTATTGGCGTAACAGACAAAGGAACTAAGTAACTAAGGAAGGAACAGGCATAATTATTACATGATATTAAATATAATTAGTGATTAATTACGCTAATACCAATTAAAATGCTGTTATCGTCAAACATTTATAAAATTTCTTTATAGAGGAGCGCAAATAAACATCTTATTTTCGGAAATACTTTTTTATTTTAGTTAACTTAAGAGTTTTATAATGTTGAGTAGAATGTTCCTTCAATACGAACAATTTAGAACCGAATAAACATTGAAGAGAAATGTCTTGATTAAATGTTTTCTGATCGTTACATTGTGATCGACCATTGATCAAACTTTCATATTATTTTATGCATAAATAAACCACTTGAAAAGGCATATAAGCAAATTCAAACTCACGCACAGGCACACACGAGAACACAAGAGAACGAATACAGGATGTAAAAAATACAGCAATAAACACGCCTCCAATTAAATCAGATAGATATAACACCAAGTGGTAAAACGGCGCCCTCTACCACTCTCAGAGAGATTCGAAAATGACAAAACCTGCTATCGGTCAGGTCAACGCGCACATATATAAACCATAAATTAAAGTCGACAGATATCATCATATCGTAAAACGGCGTCCACTATCATATTAACAAAGATGCGAAAAAGCCAAATCCTACTATCGGTCAACGCACACATATATAACCCCCCCCCCCCCACACACACACTACAATTAACGACAGCAGTAGTAGCGAAAAATAACTGTTCGTTGAAAGGCACGGTCCACGAGCGGACGTGAAAACAAGCCCTCCTCCCATTCTGAAGATGAAATTTTGATTTCGAAATATTAATAAATAATAAATAGGTAATACCCAACACCTTTTTTACCTTCTTTTATTTTACTAAACACATTGTAATAGCCTTTAAAACCTGCCCATACAAATTCAAACTAATTTTCTTATCGCACACGGTTAACATCTTGACGCATGCTTTCTGTATGATCAAAAATTAAACTGGATTTGAAGTGGTTTTTAATTGAAGGGGGTTTTATTTGATGAAATTAAAACGTTCAATATAATTTTTAAAAAAGGCGAGATTGCAATCGCTGGAATCAATGAATACGCCAAGTAAATAAGAAATGCAATCTTAAATGCGAGACAATTTAACTTTTTTAACAACTTTTCTATGAACTCGAATCTATCAAAATTAAGGCCAAGCAAAAGCTTGCCAATAATTTGTAGATGTACCATATTTAAAGACTTAATTATGCTACGCAGGGTGAAGAATCAGTCAAGTCGAACGTGTGAGATAAAAATATCGCGATGATAATTTAAAACGAGTTTGGCAATTTGCGTTTTAGGCGCCTCGATCTGATGTAACGGTTAGAGATGTAACGGTCAGTTTATAGCGTATTCTATATATTTATTATTTTAGATGGGATTCCGGTAGGATGAACGAATTTGAAAAGGCAAAATAGACATTGTTATTATTTTGCAATATGTCGACAGTGTTCGGGAGTGAAACGAGAACATCACGAAAATAACAGACCATTGTACAGGAATCACCAAGCCAAAGAAAAAAAATTAAAAACAAAACTGAAAGAAAAATAACGCGAGAAAAAAAGAGAAAAATAGAAGAAGAAGAAAGAAAAAGAGAAAAAGGAAAAGATATGGAAAAAATAAAGTTAAAAAGTGAGGAAAAAAACGTCTTTTTTATTGTTTTGTCTCATTAATTGTTTTCTTATCTCATATTCTTTCAAATCCAGTAATCCGGTGCGATTTAGTGGCTTTATTGCCTTGCTTGGGATGAAATCATTACAAAATGTTGACTATGGAAAAAGAAAGTCAAATATAACAAAAGTAAAAGCAACCAAAAGAAAAAAGACATAATTTTTTAATAAAATAAAATTTGAAAAAAAAATACGAAAGAAAAATAATGAGAAACAAATGAGAAAGAAAAAAAAGGAGTTAAAAGGAACGGAGAGGAGACACAAAAAAGAAAGAGAAATCAAAACAAAAATGAACGAAAGAGTAAATTGGATAAAAAGAAAGAGAAAGAAACAAAAAGAAGGAAAAAGTAAGAGTAAAGACAACAAAATTAAAAAGTAAAAATGAAAATAAAAAAGCAAGAAAAATGTCGAGCGAAAACAAAATAAATAAAAATACAACCAAAACAAGCGGTTTTTGTCGAAAGACATTCTAATCTTAAAGCAAGTTTTATTTAAAACATTGCTAACAATGCTTTCAGAGACCACATTGTTGGTACGTCGTGGTCATAGAGTTAAGCGCCAATGTTTTTATTAAATTCAGTAATATACAACTGATCCGACACCAACAAGTAGAAGACATGATATGATACAGATCAAACCCACTATTAACTTTCGACTATGAATAGAACAGTTTAAATAAATGATACGAAATAAAAACGAAATATTAAAAATAATTCTTGAAAATAGCGAATAATTTCTTTCTACGCACATATTTTCACTTGAGAACGAATAAAGCGAGATTTTGTCTGAATTTTTTGTTGGGGGTCTGTCTGTTACACTAGAGTTTTTGTTGTCATTGGTTTGAATATTAGAGGTTTGCCATAAATGATGTTGGTTAGAATGCTCAGTAACAATGAAACCCGCAGCAACATTCATTTGAGGTTCATAAATGTAGTCATCAACGTTGATTCGGAGTTTATCTGGGCTTACTGGCTTCACTTTGCCATTCGTATTTGGTCTACCGCTCGTCTGGATGTCTTCTATTGCACAGTCGTCAAGAGATAAATTGGAAGTAATTTCTATTTCGCTCTCTTTATCGCTAGATATCACAGAAATAGAGCAACAGGTTTCGTCGAGGATAGCTGTGGTTGCTGCTTTGTTACTATATATAACAGGGTCATTTGAATCAGTTTGAGCAGTTGAATAAATTTCTGTTTTCATATCAACTTCTTGATCGCCCTTTCGAATATTTTGATTGATTGGATTATCAGAATAAGCGACAAAATCAATTTCTTTAACTTGAGGTTCTATAGATTGGTTTCGATTGACAGATACAGTATCAATCTGTGCTGTGTCATTTGCGAAGTTAATATGTTTATCATTTTGCGTCCCTTTCATTGAATGGCCATAAAAAATGACACATGAATTATCATCGCCAAGATTTTTTTCTTCATGTGAAGACGACAAGTGAGCGCTTCCGCCCAGTCTTGTAATTCCATCTTGGATTTGAGGGGCGTCAATTTTCTTGCACACTCTTTGGATATTCTCATTTAAGTTGTTGAACTTTTGTAACTGAATGTGTGAATTTTGTCTCGTTGGACTTCCAGACGTCAAAGCCGAAGTGACGTATATAACTCGGGGTTTAAGAGTGTCGACCGTAAATGATACACTGCATGGGTGTCTGGAGACGCAATTATCAGCGCATTGAACTTTTCCGTTTCTCTGCAGAACCTCTCTTGGAGAGCCTTGAGAATTAGAAGCAGAAGCAACATATATAACTTGAGGTTTAATGACATTTTCACCGAAAGTATTGGCTCGATCAGTCTTAGTAGAATTATGCAACGTGGGTGCTTTCTTGCGTATTTCTTCTGAAGGATTGTTAGTTATGACTTCTTCCTTGGGAGCTAAAGTAATGGCATTTTGGTTTTTATCATCGTTTAGAATGACAGAATCAGCACGTTCCATTCTCAAGACGGCGTGCAAAAATTACCTTTTACTTGCCATTTTTTTTTTGTTGGGTAATTGTTGTTTGGTCTTTTAGTCAGTAGCGTAACCGATACTGATTAAATAATCGGTATAACCTTCAGCAGAAAGGTAACATTGATTTCAATATTTACTTCTTTCTGGTGAGAGGTGACCATTGAACACACAGCTCGGTAAGCAGAGCTTCTTTCCCTCAGGAGATCAATGTGCTTCGCTTCTTTATTAATCTGCGGTTAGAAAAATAACTTCACTAAAATATTAAGTAAGTTTGATGTAAATGTGAAAAGGATGTAAACAATCATATTTTGCTAAGATTTTATGTTAATTTTGTTACGTCATTGATGAATAATTCTTCCGAAAACAGTGACGTCAGAGTCCATTAAACGCCCGTTTATATATAAATAATATCAAACAGAATAAGCTTTAGAAGAATCTTGGAATTTAATCGCAGGAAAAGAAAACATGATTCCTAATTGAAATATTTCTATCGAAAATTAATAAGTTCCTATTTATAATGAATGTCAAGAAATTCGCATAAAACTCACGAGGCAAAATATTTTCTTCCTCTGATTTCGGTGCACTATCAAGGAATCTTTATTCTAAGTTTCACAGTTGACAGCGTATTCTTCTTGGAAATTCCGGGAAAATATTTAAAGTGAAGTTGTGAAGAATAAACGTGTAAAATGGAAATAATTTTGCTGTTTCTAAGATTGAAAATTTTCCCTTTTCCACCGACAGCAGAGTACCACAAACACTTTCATATTTACTATATTAAAGAATAAAATAGAGTGAAACGTTATTCTCCACAAGTAAACCCCAATATGACTAACAGAAGATTTTTTTTATTTCAATCAAAGAAAAATAATATTCATTTTAATTTACATTAAGCTGACTTTGTTTTGTAAACTAATGAATCTATCCTAAATTTGTGTTTATTGAATTCAAAAAATTATGTGGCGTTTTATTTGATATTCACAAATCATAGCATAGAATGATCAAATGACAATAAGGGAAGATTCCATGGCTAGAAAATATAGCAACTGAAATTCTAGCATGAAACACCGCCAATGCTATTAATATTTGAATAAACCAAAATTTGAAATCATTTATTGGACAGCCAAATTTTAAAGACTAAATAGCTAAAGAATTTAAATTCTTTAAATATTTCCTTTTTTTTTTTTGAGGGATAGGAGAATTCAGAGCCCAAGTCACATAAATAGCAGAAAGGCACTGTTTAAAATGGTTAAGTATTTGGCATTTATACCGTTTCAAGCCGTGCAGTGCTGATTTTCAAGGTTGATATTTTGCCTTATCTTGAAAGACTCTGTGCTCATCATTCAATTTTTGCGTCGTTCTAACCTGATTTACTTGATAGAAAAGTCAATGAATAAAATTTTGCTTGTCACTAAAAAGAAAAGAAATATGGATAAGAAAAAAGAAAGAAAAAATCAGTAAAATATTAACTTTAAAGGAAAAGGCTGAACTGAACTAATCAGGAAAAATATTCTTGCTTAATTTTTTAAATGTAATTCTTGATTTTCACTCTGCCATTGCGCATTTAACTCGAGAAGGGAAGGAAATATCTTAAATTGATCTACTGTAAATCTTTCAATCGATAATTTGTATTGCTGATAAATTGCTTTTCACGTAAGCTCTTGAATACTAAAATTCATGAAAGTGTGGCAAATAAATTATTAAAATAAACAAAATAAAGGTCAATACAATAAATAACCTAAAACATTACTTTAAACAAAAAAAACAAAAAAAACACTTACAGGCCCCACCAGTTCTGATTTCTTTCTCCACAATTTATCTCTCTCTCGTTCTCTCACTCGCTCTCTCTCTCTCTCTCTCACTCTCTCTCTCTCTCTCTATATATATATATATATATATATATATAAATGCAAACTTATCACTATACACGTTTCAAAAAACCTTCCGCGTATATACGCGGAAGGAAAGAATAGCTGTAAAAAAAGAAAGAGCTAAGCACATGAACATCAGCCAAAGCGATTTGGACCGAGCCAGTACGTAGCCCAAAGAAAAACCCGAAACGAGTAATCAATAACAAAAAAGCGCCCAATACGTAAGCAGAGCAGAATAAGTAAATTAACCTAGTGAGCCAACAAAACTACCAAGGTTTCACCTAAACAGATCTTCAGGGAAGGTTGGCTCCAACCTTCCATAAAGATCCGTTTAGGTGAAACCTTGGTAGGTTTGTTGGCTCATCAGGTTAATTTACACAGGTGTATATATATATATATATATATATATATATAAACTTATTTATAAATGGAACTTTTTCTCAGTGTGTGTATATGTGTGTGTATGTGTGTGTCCGCTACCTCTAGACACCGAAACGGCTGAACAGATTTTCTTCAACATTTACACATTTGTATTTGTACTATAAGCGTCTGTGAGTGTTTTTTTACTAGGTTTTGTGTCGAGGTACCCCCGATAAATATCGAAAATCGATAATTGAAAAAATCGGGTTATAGAAGAAGTGGTCTGATTTTAATTAAATTTGATACACTCATAGACAAAGACATAATAAAACGATATTCAGAAGTTTCAAGGTTGCAGTTCTTACAATAGTGCAGAAAATCAATAATATATATATATATATATATATATATATATATATATATATAAACGGCAAGATGCGCGTGTGTATGTCTGTTTATCTACCTGTATGTCTGTATTTATTTTAGCCCTTTTATTTTAGTTTTTGCTTCGGGTTTGGCTCTAAGTAGGTATAACTGTAGTTCTTAGTCTCAGCCATGATACCATTTACTTAGAGGACTTATTTAGCCTTCAAAATTCAATTTACGATGAAAAAAAATTATTTGATATCGATAACAGGAAATCAAAATTTGACTTACATTCATTTATTTTTCTTTCAGTCTACGGTTTCGCTTTAACTGGAAACAACTATTGATTTTTAGTCTTTCGTGACAACGTCCAAAGAGTCTGAGCTCCAGGACCATTTTAAAGCTTTCATTACACTCGAGCAATGCCAGACTATACTGCTAGTATATATATATACATATATATGTATTTATATATTCATCCGCAGACAGATGTGTTTCGGTGTATCACAGCTCATCAGTACGGTTAGACATCCGATTACTTTTTACCCATGATTGAAACCCGACCGAACCGGCGTCAGTCAGCGATTCGAACTCTGAGCAATGGGCGCTCGGTAGAAATGGTAGACTTTTAGTGTGTATATTATCATTATACACACCCAAAAGCCAGAGCGCTCTAATTCATTACTGAATGAACGATGCGTATATGCTAGAGTAGCTACTGTTTTGCAAAGCCGATCATTCTTCTAGAGTGCTCAATCAGGGTGTGAGAGCGTAAATAGTCGTCCGCAGACAGATCTGTTTCGCTGTATCACAGTTCATCAGTACGGTTAGACATCCAATTGCTTTTTACCCAGGATTGAAACCCAACCAAGCCGGCGTCAGTCGGCGATTCTACCTCTGAGCTATGCGCGCTCGGTAGAAGGAGGCAGACTCGGTAGAAGCAGACAGACCGAGCCTATATATATATATATATATATATATATATATATATATATATATATATTGATTGATTGATTGATTGATTGTTTAATTACTTAGTTTCTGGTCATAATAAGATTAGACCAATGCACCTTTGTATTAAAAAGTGTTCAGTACAATTTTATTGTAGAACTTTTGAATATATTACATTTTGAAACGAATTATTTTATATATATATATATATATATATATATATATATATATATATATATATATAGTCCTTCTCAAACAACGCGGTACCTAAGTTTTGTAATGATGTTTTAGAAATAATAAATCTTTCTTGAAGCTAATATTATATTTTTAATTTCAAGCTATTATATTAAATATACTAATTGCAATAAACAAAATACTTTTTATACTTTAAACCTTAATTTCAATTGACTGAAAATGATATTTGTTTCTTTTGCTAAAATAGCGGATTATTGCATCATTTTAGTTGTCTTTCATCGCAATTAAAATTCTTACAGAAATAAAATATATTTTTCTAAAATTTTGTTTGGGAAAATAATAGCTGATTTAAGGTATAATTAACCTGATTTGAACAAATAGAGAAAGTTTCTTACTCGTTTCTATAATAAATTTGATCAATATTCTTCTTTAGTTGATTTTGTCCTTACCTTCTTGTAGAGCCTCATAAATCTTCCTCTTGACAATTCGTATCACGCTGTAACATCTGTTGATATTTCTCTTAAATCGTCTATTAGATTCAAAAGAATTCTTCTATTCACAAGAATTCTTCCTTTTATAAGCGTACCAATTAAGATTATTTTCGTACTCTTTCTTCAAGACGCCTCTTGGATTGATATTGTTAACCTTAATATGGAAATAGTGACAAAGTGGTTTCTTCTCGAGTTAAAGCTGGCATCGATGCATTTTGACATTGTGAGAAGTGCCATAATCTTTTCCTTTGTTCACACTGGCTTCTTCAGTCGCTAAAGCCGACAGGAATATTTTCCCGGGTGTACTAGTGTGATAGATTTGGATTCAACAGAGGCCTATCTAAATACTGTAAATCTGTCCTCAAAGAGGCTAAGTTTTGTTTGTAGATAGAACCAGGCATCGTATAGCCCCTAACAAGTCTGGTTCTCGTCACTACTTGCGGCTCCGTAATATTATGTTAAATATGTCTTCTGTCCTTTTGCTCTTCAGGAAATTTGAGAGACGTGAATATTGATAACTTTTGATAAAGTATAATGTTTTGCTCGCAAATTCTTTGCTAATTCTACTCTGATATCGTTTAGTGTATCTTTGCTTGTCTCTATTGTGTGATATGCATATGGTCCTGCGATCATTTCTAAATCGGGTTCTCACAAAACATGTGAACTTGATGGTATTCCTGCAATAAGTTTTAAGAAAGGCGATCTTGAAATGGCCCCTTTTCTCTCTAAACCCTACAATAAATGCATTGCTGCTTCTTTTTTCTTGCTTTTGCAGTTCTATACTTTAATAACTCCGGCGAATCTTTTAGTACTTCTAGCTATCTGTTTATTAGCACGTTTTCTCTTTTTGGCAAAGTACACTCGACTCTAATCACCTCTGAATTGGCTAAACAATCATCTCGCAGGTTCTTACGCTTTTACAGGTCAACTACTGATATGTTATCAATTTTTACTGATAGAGTCTATGAAGCATTAGATACGAATGAAGCTCAGATTTGTTCTTTTTATATCTCGAAGGGATTTAGTAGGGTTTAGTATAATGGTCTTCTTTCCAAGTTAGAAAGGTTATTCTTTTCCTAGGCTAATACTTGAACTGATTCAGTTTTCCTTATCAAATCACGAAATGAAAATGGATTTGAATTGCCACTCTTCTAGATCCTTTTTCTTTAATTCGCATTTCCCCCAGGCCGCTCTCCTTGGACCAAGGTCGTTCCTAATTTTTATCAACAACCTTCCTGATGTCATCAGTTCTCAACTGATGACAACGTAGGTTCAAGGAGGGGGCCTTGAGGGACATTTCGTATTAATCAAGAATTGTGGTCGTTCAATAAGATAATCCTTACCTGATTCGTTAAAAATGATTAAATTAAGACAAATATCCTGCCAGAGACACCTAGCCTTTGAGCTTGTGTAGAAGGCCAATATGTCAAACCCTATCAAACTTCTTCGCGATATCTAATGCTACCGCACAAATCGCACTTTTTTTTAATTTAAAGCCTGTTCATATATACCTCACATTTTATATTTTAAATTTCAGCATGAATACTGGCAAAGATACGTAAAAAATAATCGAAACATTTGAATGTTCAAAAATCTTTGGCTTTTTCTACAGGTGCATGTAGATAACTGACAACTGCGGTTTTATATTTCTCGTTCATTCTTACACTTATATAACTCCATCATAAAAAACATTACTTTTGTCTGATGAAGTCCATCTAGAGGGTGAAACGTGTTATACAGATTGTCACTGCTATCTGTTTATCTATCTATCTATTATATATATATATATATATATATATATATATATATATATATATATTCCATTTGTAAACGAGTTATTCCGCTACCCAAGTTTCTACCATGAGTGGTGTCTTCAGGCGATTTTTAAAACCATTAAAATAAAATTAGTTATTAAAATCGCCTGAAGACACCACTCATGCTAAAAACCTGGGGAGCGGAATAACTCGTTTACAAATGGAAAATATTCGAATGTTCTAGAATATAATTCTTTCGAACACTTTTTAATACAAATGTTTACTGGTCTAACCCTATTATGGCCAAAAACTAAGTATCAATCAATCAATCAATCAATCAATCAATATATATATATATATATATATATATATATATATATATATATATATATATAATCTGAAAATAAAATACTTACCTGGAATATAAAAACTTAATGTTCTCAAATGCTTCTTTTTTTATTTTGGTTCTTTCACCACGCGTATGTATGTGTGTGTGTGTATGTGTGTGTGTGTGTGTGTGTGTGTGTATGTTTGTGTCAGAGCGTTTGTGTGTGGAAAGAGAAAAAGGAGAAAGTGAATGAAAGAGAGAGATAGAGAGAGAGAGAGAAAGTGAGAGAGAAATAAAACATAGAAAAGGGGTTTTTTCTTGTGGTATATAAATTACTACCCCCTCGTCTGTCTTTTCGTTGTCCACTTTTTTATAAAGTTAGTTGGCACGACTCTCTCCCACTCTTTATTATTATTATTATTATTATTATTATTATTATTATTATTATTCCCCTTGTGTAGATGTTTAATATCCTCGTATTGAATAATCTCCAATACCTTGAATGAAAGTCTAAAATCATCGAGTGACAGAGACCATTTACTAGTGAGAAAGATATGAATGAAATTATGGCAGCGACAAATCGATGAAGAGTCGTAGAACAACTTGTCAACATTTCACCACAATCCGGCTTTGTGAAGACGTCGAGGCCATTGATGTATTTGTAAATCTGCGTTTACATACACCGAGTTATTTGTTCGCAAAATCGTTATGCATTGAGCGTTTTGTTGAACAGTGAAAGGTGACAGAGTTTGGGCAGATTGAAAGAAACAAGAGAAAAGATAATGTGGGATGTTTTCACACCTACATAATATTATATTCACTTTTGAACGTTGCTATCAACAAAAACACTTTCTTTGCTTTTTCGAAATCTTTCCTGTTTGTCACCCTATTCATATGTTTTTCTTTTTTCTTCTCTCGTTAAGTTTGTGTTAAATTTCAATTTTTGTCTGTCCTTTTTTATGTATTTCTTTCATATTAGAACGAAGATCAAAGTATATATCTAAACTATATGGGTCAAGTAGTGATCACATTTTTCAATTGAAAGAATAAATTAACATATTACTGGTAATTACTAAGCTGAAATGAGTGCAGGCTCAAATCAGGATCGAACTTACGCCAGAGTAGCAGGTTAACTACTGTTCTAAGTCTAAAGCTTCACGAGTAACCTTAATGACACAAAAATGTTCAGCAGTTAACTGGTAACAAAGAGAAGACATCAATTCAAGAGGCTAAACTGTCTTTTATATGTGTGTGTGTATATATATATCTGTGTGTGCGCGTGCGTTTGTGCGCACATGTGTGTGTGTTTGTATGTGTGTAAGTAAACGCGAGTGCGTGTACTTCAGGCAAATGTTTAGAGCCACTTTGCATTTCTCTAATAAGTACCATAAAATTATATATTTTTTATATTTTTTTAAGTCGAAGATGTAATTTTAGTAACTGTTGTGTATTTGCTTTTATTTCGACAATAAATAAATAAATAAATAAGCATTTAACTATAAAAGAATCTACAAAAGCATCATATTTTGGTTTGCCAATAAAACAATCAACTTGCCTCAATTACTGCTTTACAAATACTTGGTATTCTTTCAACAGATTTATTTTAAAAAATGTCGATAGCAGGTCTTCCAGCACTGAAAAGTCTTATTCTCGTTCTTTGAGTATTCTCTTCAAACTCGACTATCAAATCCATTCCATACCAATTCAATGGGAGTGGGTCTGGAGATTGAGACGACAAAGTCATAATTTCAAAAGTTAGTATTTTTTATACGATTTTTTCCACATAATTTAGAAGAATATTGTTTATCTTTACCTTACTGAAAAGTTATGTTTTCCAATTATTTTTAAATCAGATAGCATCGCATACCTTTGCAAAATTGATGATATTTTTCTTTTTTTTTTTTTCATGATTTTCATGGCCTAAATCAAATCGCCAGTCTTCTATCTCACAAAATGTACCCATTACTATACTTAACTGTTGGAGCCACAGTCAGACTATTTCCTGGCTTTCTTATCACATACACTCTCCTCTTACTATGAAACATTTCAAACTTGGACTCCTCTGTCTGCAATACATTCTGCTACTATGTCAAAGTACAGCTCTTATACTTTTTGTCCATAACAATCTTTTCTGTTTTGTCCTCTTCTATAACAGTGGTTTCTTGAAAGCTATGCACAATCTGAGTCCCGTTGATCTAAGTCGAATTTTCACAGTTAAAGGCGACACTAATTGTTGTCGTGAGAGATTAATTTCAGCTGTCAACTCTGGAGCAATTTTCCTTTAATTTCTTTTTTTACTTTTTTTAATAATCAAGTATTTGCCTGCAGTAGTTGTTACAGTGGGTGGTTCAGCTCTTTTTTTTTTTTTGTCAATATTTCTGCCAGTCTCAAACTGTCTTTATAATAAATATTGCACTACATGTCTGGAAATATTCAAGTATTTGGTAATTTTTCTTTGATGGAAGCCGTCTTTGAGTAAAATTTCAAACTATGTCTTCACCGCAATGATTAACTGTTTCGATCCTGCTGTTTTGTGGAAATTACTTCAAAATAAAAATAAAAAAATTATAAAAAGACTATTGAAATAGCACAAACTTCTTTTCTTCAAACGAATACTGCTCCATGTATGGTGTTTACAATATTAGTCAGCCCTGAGTTAACATTTAGAATCTGTATTAGCATTCAACTTTGTTTGAAAATTTTGGTAATCTCAAAAAGTTTACTGAGGGGTTTACGATAAAAATAAATATAATGTTTCTCATACCATATATTGATAATTTATCAAAATACGTTGTGGACAGACGAATTCAAATTTGGATATTTTAGTAGTAACACGAGTTGTGAAAAGCCTAAAAGAGAAACGAAAATACTCTGTAGTTAATGAAATAAAATCTTTTACTTTAAAAAATGCAAAAATATTTCATTTCAGGTGTTTTTAAATGAATGTAGGAGGCCCTAAACTTTAATAAATTATTAATCCGTAACTATATCAATCGGATTAATATATCTTTTTTATCATAATTATAAATTGTTTAATCATTTCACCCCAAGCAAGATGATAACGCCACTTAGACACAAGGTGGGGTTTACTGGGAGTGAAAGAAACGTTATTGAGTAGAAAATAAAAGAACAGTTTTCAAGGAAGCATAAGATGGTTATTTATGTTGCATTTATATTTATTGAAGATCTCAATTGACATAAAAGCTAGAAGAAAGAAGACACTCTTGGAATATAAATTAGGAAAGTAAATAGAATATAGCTGACGATCTCGTGCTATGTTTAAATTCAGGAAGTCGAGTTATCAAAAATTAAACCCCATTAAAACAATCGCCATAAAACTATTTATGAAAAAGGCAGAGAGAAGATAAGTTACGTAGGCAGAAAAATGATTGAAGCCGAGATTGTAAATCGAAACTGATAATATTGCTGATTCTTCTTTGGACTTAGCCCAAAACTCTAGAATATATAGCAGAAGTACCAGGCCAAATCTGACACCAATACTCAATGCAAGGGAAGTTGCTAGATTCATAAAGATCGTTCCAATTCATATCAGTTAAAAACTTTCGACTGAGAAATTTTCTTACAATTAACAAGTTAATCTAATTCTTTACAAGTTCGGATTTTGTAGGATGAATATTTTTTCGAATTACAGTTCATATTCTTTGATTGACCATTTTGGCTCAGGAAATCTTCAGTTTTGCAAGGAATCTTTAAAAGTTGATGTTCATCTTCATAACTTGAACAAAACAAACTTAAGAGAATTACGAAACTTGGGGTTAAAGATTCGTGTCTATAAAGGCGGTAATTGGCTGATGAGAAAATAACTCCTAAAATATATGAAATATTGAACATATGTCAGGTTAACAGACATTAAAAGTAAAGAATGTCGGGTTTAAAAGAAAAAACGCAGAAGAAAACGATGTTCGCGTTCATAAATGTTAGTTCATTTTTTCTATCTATCTATCTATCTATCTATCTATCTATCTATCTATGTGAAACAAAAAGAAAAGGAAAACAATGATGAAAAAACTATGTAGAAAATCAAATATCTTAATGATTTAGGCATATTGGTTTCGAAGGTTGGACTGATCTTCCTTTCTTTTTGATACCTATTTTACCTTATTTGATTCTTTTATACTACTTACATTGTTCGGACTATTGTCCTCATCTTCGCTGCCTTTTGTAAGACGTTTCAGCCGCTGTACGCTCTGGCTTTCTTCAAGTGCTAGGAATTTCGAACCGAAACCTTTATAACGTTCACTAGCACCTGAAAAACGCCGGAGTTTACATCGTACAAATGGCAACCAAGATGAGGATAATAGTTCGAATAATGTAAATAGTATAAATACTACCTCATCTCAGAAATACAAACAAATACTGATTCTTTATTTTTAATTTATTTTACTTTCTTTTCTTCTTTTCTGTGCTTTTATATTCAGACTGTACTTGTTACTTTTCATCCTTTTCTCCAATTTCCTCAAATCCAGTCCCTGATTTTCTCTACAATGCTGCTCTTCTTTTTTCTTTACTTGTGTCACGTGTGAAACTTACTTAGTTTTTGTTCTACACCATATAGTTTCGTTGTAGTTTCGTTGTTGAATTCAAAAACAGGTATTACAAGATTTGTTTTTCGTTACATTTTAGTCAAAAATAGGAGAGAAACTCAAAGGGTGAAAAATTGACGCTGTGTTTGGACAAAAACAACCTGCTTAAATATCGGCTGTTGTTGGCCTTCGAACATGAAACAGTGAAAAACAGCGAAAGAAGAACAAATGAATAAAGGAGATGTTTGTCTTCTAGTTAAGATTAAAGTAAAATGGTAACAGATAATTGAGGGAGGGGGAGAAATGCAAAAAGGCGTAGAAAAAGAAACATAAAAGTATGAATAAGAGAATGAGAGAGAGAGAGAGATGTAAGGAGAAAAGTTAGAAACATTTATACAAAACGAGAGATGAAAAAGGAAGAGAAAATAAAAATTGTGAAAGAAAGACCGGGAAAAAGGAAAGGATATACAAAATAGAAATAAATGACATAATATAGAATAGATAGAATGAAAGAACCAGCGAAAGAAAGACAGAAAGAAAGAAAACTTTAAAAAAATATGAGGAAAAAGTAAAAGTAATTCTATACTAAAACAACAAAGGTAAAGATAATAATCCGAAAATATGTGATGATTTTCTTGTATATCTTTGTGCGTACCAAAAGTATTTTCATTTTTTTTACTCTGAGCTTATTTTGTGGAAAGTGCAGGGGATATCGACCCTGAACGACAAATCGGGGTGCCGAGTTCCAATTCCATTTTAATTCCTTGCATTTATCTAAGCACAAATACCATTAAGAAAGATATTAATCCGTCTCTTCCCTCCAGTTATGGGTTAGATAATAGGAAAGATTGGGTTCTATAGTCTTGGCCGATAACCAGTCTACCGCAGAAAGCAATGGCAACCTACTCCGGGATAATTTTCTGTCCAGTCACTCATGTCTCTTTCGAGATTGGATCGCCCAAGCGTGTATCACGTATGGCACTTAACTAACTGAATGAATAGTTAAAAACTTTATTAACACTTTTACTGAGCATAAAGTGGAGGATCAGTTTTATATTGTTATGAAGTAATAAACTGATCCCCGACTAATTACTACTTAATAACATAATACATCTCTTCCCTCTCTAGCTATGAGTCAAATAACAGGACAGATTGGGTTCTATACCCTTGGCTGGCAATCAGTCTACCGCAGAAATCAATGGCAACCTACTGCGGGAAAATCTTCTGTCCAGTCAGTCATGTCTCTTTCGAGACATGATCGCCCTAAGCATGTATCACGTATGGCATTTAACTGACTGAATGACTATTTTGTGGAAACATCTAAAGATTATTTATGACTTCTGTCCATAAACAGGCATTTTAAAAATCTAGCAACAAAGCTCGCTAAAGAGACTGGCAATGCAAAGAAATGTGTCTAGTTCTTTCCCCAATTTTTTCTGTATTATATTTTGTTTTCCTTTTAAATAACTCGAAGAAATAGATAACTTGAAAAACAAAAAATAGATATAAAACGGATATATTTTTGATAAACACTAATATTTAATGTGAATAGCATAAACAGTTGGCCCCCCCTCTCTCTCTCTCTCTCTCTCTCTCACTGTCTCTGTTTCTTTTTATTTATTTCATTGTTTTTTCCTTTTTACATAAGTCGCCTCTCTCTTCTTCTCTTTGAGCATCTCAACGTGGTGCAATGGTTAGAAAGCCTGTTTCGCTAGAGCAGTTGCAACTGAATAGTGAGTTCAATCCTCACCGGGTGTCCCATACATTCGCCTTATGCTGCATCTAAGTGACGCTTACAAAATCACCCTCACTTGGTACTCCATATTTTCAGCCTTGTGCCACTTCTAAGAGGCGCTTAGATAACAAACTCTCTCTTCTCCTGTTCAAGTCTCATAAGTTCTTGTGGTCAGAAACGTATTACCAGTTTCTTATTCTGTTTGAACCATTACAAAAAAAATATTCCTTGAAATCTTTTCCTTTTTTGACTTTGCTCTTCTTTCTCTTCCCGCTGCCAAACATCCAGAAAGATAACACGGAGAAAATCCAGATGTTTTTGCGACTGTTGCTCTCACAAATACGGATTTATATTCGCTAACCGTGTGATAAACCCTTGGGTGGTCGGCACAATTTGCCACGATCAGTTTTCTCAATATTTCCCACCACTGTTCCCCGTCATTTGAAGTAGAATTTTTATTCAGGATTTTAATCTAAATTCATTCCTAATCGTAATCTTGAACAGGAAGTGCAACTGTAACATCACGGTAAATGGTATCGGTGATCAGGAATCAACATCTGCTGGAATAACTCATGTTCACTCCAGAATCATGCTCTTGGTCAAGGCCTAAATCTACTTATTTCATGAATTATTTTCTGACGTCGCTACACTGTAAACCTATTTCTGATCGGTTTTGTGCTATTTCAAGAGCCGATAGGGGGTGGTGATGTCATGTATCCGTGATTGTCCTGAGAAATGCCAGGAAGAATCTAGATATAGTTAGTGTTGTTGACTTTTAACAACTTCTTGCTTATAGATTTGACTTATGATCAAGACTCAGACTTAACACTCTCAAATGTTTAAGGTTGACTAAACCAGACGCTAAGTTTAAACCTTATTTATTCCATTTAGAAGCGCTTTAATAGCCACAACCGGTGAAGTTAGAATCTTTTATACTTTGCACTGGTTTGCGTGACAACATGAATCTCATCAGGGTAACAGTGGCAGGGAGAGGAAAGGAAAAAATATACTTTTTTGCTTTTTATGCAAAAAAAAAAAAAAAGACAAGTCATTGTATCAACGAGAAAAGATTTTTGTAAGAAACGTCGTGTATATTATACGCAACAGGTATTATTAATGATGATTTATAAACAAGTAACACATGAAATTCAATAGAATCCTGTGTAGGCCGATTCCATTAACGCAGAAATAGAATGATAAATATGAATATACGAGGAAATATTTCGAATTTTTAACTAACAATTACATGACGATTTTATTATGTTTCTAACAGTAATTCATACAAAGTTGGGCTGAAAAACTCATATGTTAACTATAAATAAATTTGGCAGCAATGTGAAATATTGCATGCATTAATTCCAACTTTTCAATGAATAACTGTATTTATTTTTGATGTCTCACTTTCCAAAGAAGACTTCTATTGAAAATAAACAAAATAAATTTGACAACGTGGTGTTATCAGACCTGGGAAAAAAGGGGTTTAATTCCCAAGGACATTGTCGCTACATTAGGAGATAACACTCCAGTTTTATTAACAGTGCAAAAGTGAATTTCAGGCGAGATAAGGGTTTCTTAAAATTGACACAAGTTTTCGACGTCCTGCAACTTCCACCATCAAGGAAAAAATTGTGTTCACCACATGGTGATCGATAACAGATGATGGACTAAGAATCAAATAGGCAATGCTATTAGAATGTCCCATGAGACAATAGAGAAACATTTTCACAATGAACTTGACATGATAATGGTTTCTGCTCATTAGGTGTTACTTATTCTGGCACCCGACCAAAATCGCATCTGTCTAATTACAGCACGGGAAAATTTGACGTTGTTTAAGTCGGATCTAGCTGGTTTTCTTGAACATTTCCAAACCCAGTATGAGAGTTTATCACTTTGAGCCAGAGACAAAGAGAAAATCCATGCAATGGAATCACACTTCCTCACATGGTCCAAAGAAGGTCATAGTCGTTTAATCTGCAGGGAAGGCCTCAGTTTTTGGGGATACAAAATACATTTCTTCAAGACTATCTTCAAAGAGAAACATCATCAATAGTGAATAATATGTCAATTTGCAGAGTCAGTTTTAAAAAAAGCTATCAAGACCAAAACTCAGGAAATGGGTCTTGTTTTATCCGAACAAATTTCCAGCACACAAGTCCTTGGTTTCAATGGCTGCACTACGTGACTGTAGCTTTGAACTATTTGATCACTCTTCCCATTTTTCTGATTTGTCTATCATATGCTTTTAACGTAAAAAATACTTGTTTGGGAACCAGTATCGTAGTGATGATGACTTGCTACTTGCAGTTCATTTCTAAATTATTTGTTTACCACTGCTGTAGTTTGGTCTTGAACTCACAACTCTTTGGGTCAAATCATTGGAACTAACCAAAGTCTAAATCCACAAGCACACATGGCCCAGTAGATGTAGACGTTGGTTAGTAAAGATAAGGGCAATAGTCCGAATAATATAGTGTAAAAGTGCTTGTCTATATTTTTGAGATGAGGTAGAATTTACAGTATTTAAATTATTCGGACTATTGTCCTCATCTTTGTTGCTATTTGTACGACGTTTGTACACTCCGGCCTTCTTCAGGGGCTTAAGGACACACGGGCCAGTAGATATAGACGTTGGTTTGTTCCTGACTTGACTATTAGTGAGTTCAATACCAGGCTACAGCAGTGGTGAACAAGTAACTTGCAGAGTTAGAGGGAGATAACTAATGACTTCCAATCGATGTTTTACGCAAGGTCTGGAGTTCATATACCCCAGTGATTGTAATAAAGGGTTTGGTTCGAAATTCCTAGTGCCTGAAGAAGGCCGGAGCGTACAACCGCCGAAACGTCGTACACATAGCAACAAAAATGAGGACAATAGTCCGAATAATGTAAATATTGTAAAATTGCTTTTTAATAAAATGAATGAAACGGTTATTTTTCACGTTGTAAATATCACTCCATACACATTTCTCTCTCTCTCTCTCTCTCTCTGTGCTCCTTTTATAAAATTTTATCCGAATAATTTGAGTATTAATTGAGTAGTAATTTCTATAACGACACAGTTAAAGTAAAGGCCGAAAGTTCATATGCATAAAATGAATCACCTTTTTTTGGGCATATAAAGATTTCGTTCTTATGGAATAAAAGTCACAGGGTTCATGCCAAAGTATTTTTCAAAACTCTCTCTATTTTTCTCTCTCACTCACTCTCTCTTTCTCTCTCTCTCTCTCTCTCTATATATATATATATATATATATATAGCCTTTGAGATTTGAAAAAGAAATCACTCGACCGGCGGTTTAAAGCGAGGAAAAATTATTTACTCGCCCCAAAATTATTTTACTCGACCGACTCCATTTGCTTAATAGTCGCCTAACGTAAGATTTTCGATAAAAAAAAGTATGCGTTTTTTTTGTTTTTTTTTTTTCAAATGTTCGTTTTTACCTTCGTAAGTGGGGAGGAAAGTACTGTTGCGTCAAGGATAATATTTTTCCAAATGAGTTTCTAAACATCTATGAGCGTCTTTAATCAGGACGACAGAAACATCTTGGCTCCACTCTGGAAGCGTTAATTAAACGAATGTTTACACTGACCGGCCATGCATGAGATCAAACAGTTTAATAATGTCATTGTAGGTCATTCTAAATAATTTAAGAATCGTCAATGGCATACTTTTGAGTTATGGAATTAATCAGATTTCCTTTTTCTATATTTTGAAGGGACACGTTTCACTGCGAGATTTTTAATCGACCGCGAGCGAGTAAAGCAATAAACTTTAAACGCCTAATTAAATTTTTAATCTAGTCGATCGGGAGAGTGAAATCTCAAAGGCTATATATATATATATATAGAGAGAGAGAGAGAGAGAGACAGAAATGGAGAGAGAATGAGAGAGAGAACGAGAGAGAGATGGAAAGAGTATTTAAGACTAAAGTTGTTTTTAGCGGTTATTACTGATAAAACTTGTTTTGGCAATTAGTTATTTTATCGTAAAGTGCTCGATATCAGGGTGTACATAGAGAGTTGATAATTACAAGGAGTTTGCCTCTTTAATAGTGCACATTCATCCAACTTCGAAGTTTCGTGAGAACAATGTTATGATGTTCTCACTCGAAACTTCGAAGTCGGTATGAATCTGCTCAGTTAAAGAGACAAACTCTTTTCTATAACGACAACATTTTTTACTGTGTATATATATATATATATATATATATATATATATATATATATATATATAAACTTTTTTTTTTTTTTAATCATTTCACCCCGGGCAAGGCAGAAACGCCACTGATGTGCAATGGGGTTACATAAATGTAAAAAAGATTAATTAGAAAAGAGTGAGGAGTACAAGCTAGTTAGAAAGGAACAATAGAAAGCTGAGAAAGCAGGTGCGATGACAGATACATAGGTGGAGAGAAAGGGAAGGTTATACAGGGGAGGGGAGAGAGCTAGAGGCCAGTGGTTAGTAGATGAGTATTAACTTTGCATTTAAATTTCTGGAGGTTGTAGCCGTCAGGAAAGCAAGAATACGGGAGTGAGTTCCACAGGCGGGAAGTGCGAGAGAGGAAGCTGCAGGAGTAGAATTGTCGTCTGCATTTGGCTAACCTGACTGTGAATGGGTGGGACCCAGTTGCCAGTCTGGTTGCACGGGTAAACACCTGTTGAGGAGGCATCAGTGACTTAAGCTCATCCGAGCAGAATCCATGAAAGTATTTATAGAAGAGACAGAGGGAGGCCACATTTCGACGATGGGAAAGTGGCTGCAGTCGAGTCGCCAGATCAGTACCTATCACATTACAGACTCTCCTTTGGAGCTTGTCAAGAACACTGAGGAGAACGGCAGGGGCGCCTGACTATAAATGGCAGCAGTACTCCATGCACGGACGGATGGTTGACTTGTATATATGCAGGATGGATTCAGGTGGAAAAAACATCCTGGATCGACATAGTGACCCAATCTTCTTAGCAATAGATTTTGCTATGGATTCAATATAGTGGTTCCATTTGAGGTCTGAGGACAGGGTAAGTCCGAGGAGGCGTAGTGTATTACTCTGCGGGAGAATCACCTGGTCCATGCTTATGGGAGGCAGAAGAGGTTGCCTGTAATGGTTGACAGACAAGAGCTTGGTCTTAGAGGAATTGAAGTTGACAAGCCACTTCTTGCCCCAGTTCACCACAGAGTGTAGATCCCGCTCAAGGTCAGCAGCGAGATTATGTCTGTCCGCCACGACAGGTTTCTTACTGGAGTGGGAGTATATTGTAGTGTCATCTGCGTAGATGCCTACTTGGGAACTGATCTCACCTGGGAGGTCGTTGATGAAAATAAGGAAGAGCGTCGGGCCCAGGATAGAGCCCTGTGGGACACCAGCATTCGTGCTGTAGGACGAAGAGGCACGCCCATTCAGAACGACCTTCATTTTGCGGTTATTTAAGAAAGATTGGATTAGGTCAAGTAGGCGACCGGTAATACCATAACCGCGTAGTTTGCATAAGAGGCCAGGGTGCCAAACCCTGTCAAAAGCCTTGGAGATATTTAGAAATGGAACTTTGTTTGTGCGTGTATGTGCGATTTTCTTGAAAATTTACACAGTTGTACTATAAGCGCCTGCGAGTGTTCTTAGCTAGATTTTGTGTCGAGGTAATCTCAATAAATATCGAAAATCGATAATCGAAAAAATCGGGTTATAGAAGGAGTGGTCCGATTTTAATCAAATTTGATACACCCATAGACAAAGACATAACAAACGATATTCAAAAGTTTCAAGGTTGCAGTTCTTACAATAGTGCAGAAAATCGATAATATATATCTATAAAAGGCAAGATGTTTGTGTGTGTTTGTGTTTATTTGCCTTTATGTCATTATTTTTTTCAGTCCTTTTATTTTAGTTTTTGCTTCGGGTTTTGCTCTAAGTAGGTATAATTGTAGTTCTTAGTCTCAGCCATGATACCATTTACTCAGAGAATTTATTTAGCCTTCAAAATTCAGTTTACGACGAAAAAAACTTATTTGATATCGAAATTTGACTCACATCCATTAATTTTTCTTTCAGCCTACGCTTTCGCTTTAACTGGAAAAAATTATTGCTTTTTAGTCTTTCGTGCCAACGTCCAAAGAGTCTGAGCTTCAGGACCATGAATTAGTTTTAAAGCTTTCATTACACCCGAGCAACGCCGGTCTATATTGCTAGTATATATATATATATATATATATATATATATACAGTAGCGAGCATAAAGATCAGAACGATGTTAAGAAAAGGTTTAAATTTATTCTGATAAATTTATAAGAATAATTATATAACATTAAAAAAACAGATGATCATAAGCATCAGTACGATTAAATAAATCCATAAAATTTAATAATTATTTTGGATTATTGAAAGATTTTTTAGGGTAAGAATATAAAATCGGGTATTTTACTAAATTACACCGTTTCAATAATGGCGCTTGCAGTATAAACACGGCGAAAAAACTTAGAAAATTAATATTCAAGTTACGTAATGAAGATAAACACCTGACTGGGGATATTTCAAAGATATATTTAATCGTTCTGATGTATATGATTATCTATTTTTTCGAATGTTATATAATTGTTCTTATAACTTTATCAAAATAAGTTTATTGAACTTTATATTTTGGAATTATATAATTTACTTTTATATTTTTTTCCTTGATAAAATGTTCTTTGGAGCTTTAAAATAAAATACTGTTTACTGTATTGAGCACTTTAAAAAAATTTCCAGAGAACTCAAAATCGTAAAACCTTATGTCCTCTTTACCTATATATATATATATATATATATATATATATATATATATATATATATGACAGAATTAGGAAAGAAGATATTTGTACGGATTGTGGTGCAGGAGGATTTTTGTAAAGAAAAGATATTTCAGAAATAAACAGGATTTGGAAGAAATATCTACAAAATGTTGCCGGATTAAATATGATATTTCCCTTTCAAGTTCATAAAAATATTTTCCTTGAATGTTATATTGAAAATCATATGTTCATTCTTTAGTAAAAAGTGACGAGGAGCAACACATCAATCCTAAAGAGATCGCACAGATATAACGATGATTAGAACTACCAATGGATATGTCATTAACCTCATTCGTTTTAACGGGTAATATGCTAAAATAATACATTAGTTTTGAAGAGATATAACGAAATGAATTCCATCTTGAAATTCATTAGACATACATTAAGCCAGAGGTTCCCAACCTTTTTGCTGCGATTACACCAAAATACAATTTCACTATTATCCATTAACCCCCCAAAAAAACAAATACCCGTAATATAGGAAAAGAAGTAATTATATTTTCATACATCAAAAGCAGAGAAAGTTAATGTAAATTATTCAATAAAATAATACCAATCTATAATAATCAGAGATATATTAACCGTAACCTAGCCAAAATTTGACTATGATCACAGTTCTATGATCTGGTGTCTGTGGAGAATTTTTGATTTTTTTCCACGACGCTTGAAAGAAAGCTACTTTAAGAGAGATTGGGGTAGGGGGAATTCTTCCTTGAAATGCTGTCTCGTTAATAATTTGGCACAGAGTGAAATTATAAGCTGATTGTCTCTTCCCAAACCAAACATCTATTACCTCCAAAATTTGGGCTCATTACCCCATTGGGGTAATTTACCCCGGGGTTGGGAACCATGGCGTTAAGCGATTATACTCCAGATAGAATGGAGGTTGTGTTACTCATTGATTAAAGGTCTTGATGACGACACGTGACGAGATAAAGACTAATTACAAAAGCATGAAATCTAAAAGGGAGACTCACATAGACAACAGAAACCAGAAAAAAGAAATTTTCAAACTGGTAAGATAAAAAAAAACTTTTCTAAACATTTCAAGAAATAGATTCATGGGAAGTAAGTTGGACGTGTTTACAACGAGAGAAACGGAATGGCCGTTAACCGCAGTGAAGAATAACGCGATTAGAATAAATGAAACAAAATGCCAAGATAAGACAGAGGAAAATAGCAAGTGAAAATTATATGAAGACAGAGATAAGACAATCAAGCGCGTAGTAAGCAAATGCAAAAGACTACTTGAAACAACATAGCAATACGCACGATTGGGCGGATAGGGTGATCAACGCAAAACAATGTTGTAACTATAAAGACGAGATATATATGCACAAGCCTGAATATGTTAGAGAAAATTAAAAACATAAAATCCTCCGGGACTGATAATCAAATCCATCTCATATTCCAGGCAAAAGACAGATCTAATTATAGTGAATAATGACAAAATTGTTTTGGTTCATTGCCGAGGAATTCACAGATAAATGCCAGATAAATATTTGAAACTCATCAGAGAATTAAAGAAATTGCAGAATATGAATTTGACATTTGTGCCAGTTGCTGTTGAAGTATTAGGAAGTGTGGCGAAACGACAGCCAAACAGACGGATCAACATTACGTCAAGGGAAAAAATTCAAGACTCATTCGACCGCAGCAATATGAAAAACAGCTGGAATTTTGAAGGAGGGATCAAAAGTCATACTGTTATTTAACCCCCACCTATTGATATGATAATATAGCCGTTTCTTTATAAGAAAATATTCGGACTTCATTTACCGAACTGCTAATATTGCTTTCCGTTGAAATTCATAAAATCTCACTATTAAAATGATTTTTTAGGAAAAACGTTTTCTCCAGCCCAGCAACTCTTATTACTCTTTCCAATATTGATGAAGGTTTCCCTCCTTGCCTTTTCTTTGGGGTAGTGTTGAACGTCATCTTCTTGGTTAGGTCATCGTTCTCTCTTCCGGTTGCTTGTGATATTCCTTTTAGCTGTTGCTGCTGTTGTAATTCATCAACTGATATGGTTCATGTCATTTGGTCCTTGTTGAGGTCTAACACGTTTCCCTCGCTCAAAGCCATTTTAACAATCGATCTGATAAACTAGTTATATACTGCCGATAAATTATATATTTCTGAATGTATCCATATAAAAGTCTTGATGTTACGAGAATATTTTTAGGACATGAGTCGAATTTTTAGCTTAAATTGTTGATTCTATAGCAAATTACTGTATTGAATTAAATTCTAGAAATCAGTATTAAATTGCTTTATCTCCTAAACTAAATTTGTAAGTGATGCATACACCTAAGTATTTAAGCGTTTATTATTTTTTAATTTCATACCATAAATTTGTTGAAGGCTTTAGAACATGTGCTATCACTACTTCCATCCCAACTCAAGATCATTGTTTCTGTTTTGGAAAGATTTATCTTGAACCCTACTTCTTATAATACTTGGTAGAGAATGCAGACTTTTTGCTCAAAATCATTTTTGTCCCAACTTTGAATATCTACGCCATCAACATAGTCGGTCTCATTTTCTGTACATTGACTTTGAGAGAGGAAGTCGGAACCTTGTTTCCTATTAGTAGAGACATTTAGGATGTGGTATAAAGGATCTGTGTCCATATCTTTACATTTTCACATACGTGCTTGTATATGAGCTGAGTATATTCTAGGAAAGGATTAAACAGATTTAGGCCCTGATTTCTTCATTATTGTGTGCCATATGTTTATTAGTAACTTTACCAGAATGGATCCAATTGAGATACTTCTACATGTTTGAGGATCTTGGAGGTTTATTATTCTTTGATTCTTATATATTTCTTTACATCTTTAGGTTCGTTATTGCTTACGTTTGAAGACAATCATTGTAACGCTCAGATTTATATTGGTGGTAATTCCACGGGAATCTCTAGCTTATTGTAGTCAGGGTTGAATGCTAACACAAAGGTATTTCGGACATGGATATCTCTTCTGTTTGGGCTTTGATTGTAGGATTATATCATGTTTTTTTGCTCTTCTCCACATTTCAGCACAACCTCTCTTTGTTGTTGGGCTTCATCAGTTTGGCTCCCAATTTTTTTGAGATGTTAGTTTCTTTAAATGTTATCTAGTTTATTTTTTAGTTAATTAATCCCCCCAACCACCTCTCTTGTTAATTTATTATTAGAATCAATCTTTTTAAATCTGCATTTTCGTCCCGAGAGAATCTTTTTTTTTGTTTGGATATTTTAGGAAATATTTCACATGCTGTTTTGACTAAGGAAGATAAGAAAAAATATTTGACACCTTCATGTTGATATGAGTGAAATTTAGAGATTTGCATTGGATTATACATTATTACTTAATTCTAATTTTACATTTTCCTTTTAAAGTGACTAGATATTATCATCAAAGATGAAGGAAAAACTTGAACCAACTGAAATGTGGTTCTACAGAAGACTGCTGCGAATATCATGGATCGAGCATGTGAGCAATGATGAGGTCCTAGAAATGATGGAAACAAAAAGGAAATTAATACTGGGCATCAGGAAGAGACAACTAAAGTTCCTGGGACATGCAATGAGGAAGGAGGGCTTGGAGAACCTGATACTAACAGGCCAGATAGAGAGAAAAAGAGACAGGGGAAAGCAACGGATAACATATTTGAAGGACCTAATCAAGTGGATGATGGAACATTTTTGCATAAATGCTATAAATTCTGATATCTGCGACAAGTTGCATTAGTTAAGAGTCCAATATGCCAAAGTGAATCAAATTTTTTCTGTTTTTTTTTTCATTCATTCAAAATAAACCACTTGATTCGTGATTTCATGGGCGATTAAACCATATACTTAGGATGATACGTTTTGAATAACAAAAATATAGCAAAAGCTTCACATTGTTTTTTAGGCTTCTATTTCATAGAGGGAGGTCTTCTTCCCGCCAAAGAATCAGTGGCATTGAAAAACAGTTGAAATTGCATTAAAGTTCCCATTAATGCAATTTTTTCCTACAATGTTTCATTATCCCTTCACACAAGTTCTCTTTTTTAGAGACAGCACTTTTTCTAGTTAGGGTAAAGGCTGGTATATATCGTGAGACTAGAAAGAAGAAGAAGAAGAAGAAGAAGAAGAAGTGTAGTCATCTCCGACAAAACGAGACGCCATCTTTGTCAGCGGTGTCCACCAATGATTGTGACAGCAAACATCAAATCAGTCCTGCCGCCAAAATCGTCCGGGCGCGGTCGGCACAAGCCAGCAGGTTGCCAATATGGAAGACATTATCATAGATCTTGAGTTATGAAAACCTAGTGATGTTGCGTTATCTCGATGACATCTAAAGACCGTCAAACCTCTATGCTTTTTTCTATATCCCACCCACCAACATTGTTAACAAGAATGTTAAGTGAACATATTTAAAAACGATTGAAGAGTTTAGTACTTTTTACTATCAAGCCTTTTGTTATTCCTTTTATTAGTTTTACGAATAGTTGCATCAGTGGGAATCGTTTACATTCAATAGTATCAAGTGATAGCAAGTAAAATTCAATGTTCTAGAATTTTTCTCACTATTTTTCGTCATTTCAATAATACAATTTCATGAACAAGTTATTTTTCTTAGTAGCTTTTGTGAAATTTTGTCTTGACTTTTTCGAAACATCTACAAGTGCTCCAGGAAAATTATTTTAATCTTTCTAATATGGTTCAATTAATTACTCATTTTTTATTTTCTTTTTCAGTTCAACTTAATACTATAGATCGTTGGGAGTTTATATATTACTTAGTAAGTCATCCTGTCTTACATAGTAAAAAATGAAAATAAAAATTCCAAGATAATTAAATATTCTAAAATGCGTTAGTTTTTCTTATCAGAAAAAAAAAACAGTAGAAAAATTTCTACGGCGTCATTTTTTTATAGATAGTTTTTTTTAAAATTAATCTCAGTTTTTTTTTCAAACCCTTGTTCCTGATAATTGCAAGCTGCTGAAGTTTCTAGAAATACATTTTTCTGAATAAAACTCTTTGACTAATTTCATCTGATAAAGACAATATTTTAAAATCTCTTCGTTCTGCTATTCTTAAGTTATCTAAAAGCTCATCTTCCTCTTCTGATAATAAAACAGTTTTCATCTGTGTGGAGTAAATAAGTATTTGTAAGTAATTCCAAAGAAAGTATTTATATATTAGCATATAAATATATTTACCCACAAGTAGGCATATACGCAAACGACACTACGGTTTACTCTCGCATTGATCAAAACTCTGCCGAGGCTGACAAAGCAAACCTTGCTGCCGAGCTTGAAAAGAACCTCCAATCCAGGGGTAAGAAATGGCTCGTGAATTTTAATGCTTCCAAAACGAAGCTGCTATCTATTAACCACCACAGACAATCGCTCCTACCCCCATTAGCATGGATCAGGCTAGTCTCCCTGAAAGCAATACACTGCGCCTCCTAGGATTAACTCTTACAACAGACCTCAAGTGGAATGACTATATAGAAACCATAGCTAAATACGCTTCGAAGAAGGTCGGTATTCTGTGTAGGGCCAGGAAGTTTTTCCCGTGTGAAACAATCCTGCACATATATAAATTTGCTATCCGCCCGTGCATTGAATACTGCTGCCATATCTGGTCTGGTGTTCCTGTTATCCACCTAGGGGTCCTTGACAAAATCCAACGGAGAATCTGTAATATGATCGATCCCGACTTGGCAGTTTAGATACAGTTACTTTCTCACCGGCGCAATGTGGCTTCCCTGTGTCTCTTCTGCAAATACTTTCACGATTTCTGCTCTGATGAACTTAGCTCACTGGTGCCTCCTATATATGAATTTACTCGAGCCACAGGATTAGCAACTAGGTCGCACCCTTTTTACTGTGAAACCAATAAATTGTAAACACGAAATCTACTCCATCAGCTTCTTTTCTCGCACTTCCTGCTTGTAGAATTCTTTTCCATTTACTTGCTTCCCCGACAACTACAATCTCCAGTAGTTTAAATGTAAAGTCAACAATCATTTTCTATCTCACTAACCTGCATCATCACTCTCTCATGCTCCTTTCTCCGTCCACCCCACTCTCATCAGTATTTTCATTCTTCTTTTACCCACGTCCTGACACCCCCTATAACCTGTCACTCTTTCTCATAACTTTCCTCCTATGCACCCCCTGCTTGGAGCGATATGATTGTAAAAAAGACAAAAAAAAAACATGGGCTATTTACGAGAAAGAAAACTGATTTGAAACCTTGGTTTATTTCTCTGTCATTTATTATTCAATCCTCAAGCATTTGCCTATAATCTTATTATTTTGTCTTTTTCACATTTACGGATTATAACGTAACATGTTTTTTTTGGACGAGAACATATCATCAGATTTGTAGGAAAACCGTGTCGCAACGTTATTTTGTTTTCTTTACTACCTTTATTATTGTTAATAATAGTAAATTGTTTCTTTTATTTATATTTTAAACTAGCAGTATAGCCCGGCGTTGCTCGGGTGTAATGAAAGCTTTAAACCTAATCCATGGTCCTGGAGCTCAGACTCTTTGGACGTTGGCAATTGTTTCCAGTTAAAGCGAAACTGTAGGCTGAAAGAAAAATGAATGGATGTAAGTCAAATTTTGATTTCCTGCTATCGATATCAAATAAGTTGTTTTCGTCGTAAATTGAATTTTGAAGGCTAAATAAGTCATCTGAGTAAATGGTATTATGGCTGAGACTAAGAACTACAAACTTAGAGCCAAACCCGAAGCAAAAACTAAAATAAAAGAGCTGAAAAAATACAGACATACAGGCAGATAAACAGACACACACACATAAACATCTTGCCTTATATATATATATATATATATATATATATATATATATATATATTTTCTAGACATATGCTATTAAATATAAGAGACAATGAATGTCTATTATGTTTAATCATGAGCCGTTCTAAACGTCGTATTTTTGCTTTAATTTCAGTTGAAAATAAAGACAAAAATTCTCCAACATTTGGATAATTATTTATTGGTTTTCTTCTAAGCTTTCGGCTCACATGAGCCATCTTCAGAGAGGTAGTTTAAACTGAAATATTATAAAATCCACCATCACCGACGATTTTATTTTGTGTTGACATAAAACTCCGCTTGGCAACGGCAATAGTTACCAAAAATAATAAACGCAATTCTTAAGTTTGCGATGCGGTTTTATGACGTCACACCGCGGGATAGCGCGAAATGACAACAAAACCATCTAGTCAAATGCAATGTAATATGTTATTTCCTGTTTTAAAGTTGATTTTATTGAGTGTTGGTTGTTTTGATTTGATGTACATGGCCTCCAATATCTGCAGGTTCCTCTTACTGTGTGTATGAGTAAGGATCACCGTATTGTTGACCAAAATCTGTCTGATATTACCTACATGTTTATGTTTTTCAGAGAAATGTTGTTTAATAGTACTCTGATCAGAAAGATGACATGTAAGTCTACGGGAGAGCGTGGTTGTGGTAAAACCAATATATGTACTAGGTTTTTGAGTAGTATCAGAGATGCAATCTCTGAATGGGCATGTAAATTGGTACACTACATTGGTTTTTTGTAAAGAATTTAGTTTAGTGCCTGTTGGGTTATTATAGACTATGAGGTCAATTGTTTTAAACTTTTTATAATATATATTGAGTTTAATTTGATTATTACTTTCGACTGGTTTAACATTTCTACGTATTATGTTTTTGAGAGTTTTTTCATCTTGTTTATAATTATTATGTATTTGGTTGCAATAGTATAAGTTAATAGTGTTATGTTTATTTTGATGTAAACCATTATTATTAATATTATCATTATTGTTAGAGCTATTGTTAAGTTTGATGAGATACATTTTAATTTGTTGATCAATAACGGAGTTAGGAAATCCATTATTGACTAGTGTTTGCTTAATGTTGTGTAATTCTTTATAAAATATAGATTTGGAAGAAGATATCATTTGTGTGCGTTGAAGTAAGTTTTTTATAACAGCTAACTTATATCGTTGGGGACATTCACTATTATAATTAAGAAGACACGAATTTATGCTAGTTGGTTTCCTATATAGAGAAGTAGTAAATTTATGTGTGCTAGAATCAATGAATACATCAAGGAATGGGAGTTTGTTATTAATATTAAGTTCTAATGTAAATTTGAGGACGGAGTGACTTTCAAATTTGTTTTTAAGATATTTAATTTGATCGATATTCTTAGCTAAAACAAAGATGTCATCTATATATCTTACATATATAGAGGGTTTATTGTTGTCATTAATTAATTAATTAATTAATTATCGATTTTCTGCACTATTGTAAGAACAGCAACCTTGAAACTTCTGAATATCGTTTCTTATGTCTTTGTCTATGAGTGTATCAAATTTGATTAAAATCCGACCACTCCTATTTTCGATTATCGATTTCATTTATAAATAAGTTTAGATATTTTTAACAAAGACAAAAATTATTCTCATATATTTAATGATAATTTTATACTTCTGTTCGTTTATTATTGCTGCATTCTCTATCATCTCTGCGACCCTACGCTACTAAGTACAAAGGTATCAACGAAAAGGATATTTAATGTTTATTTTCGATTTATTATCGGTAAAAACTTAGATTCTAAGATGCAGTAAAAGGAATAGAATCACATGAATATATGTCTCACATTGGGTCAGCGTAACTGCGCGGTTGGTATTAGCCATTGTGCGGGAGGCATATCGACTCTTCAGAATTCTTGAGACTCTTGAATTCACACTGTTTTGGACATATATACAAAAGCGAAAGTCAATCCATTACTGTCAGAATGCGCCGACCACGAGGCGGCCAATCGCTGACCATTCTGGCCCTGGTCTCTAACATTTCCTTCTCTTTCTCTTCTTCAAAATACATAGCAATCGGTGACTTGTAGGCAAATCGTTTATCTATCACTATGCCTCCAGAACCAGTTCCACATATACGAGTCAAAAGAAATATTATACCACAGAAAGAATACATTTAGACATAACAGCAAATAAATTTTTACAGGTATGCACAACAATATAAAAGATGACGATTATCATTTTACCAACGCTCGCTTAAATAGATCAGATGTAAACACCACGAACTCCGGATTCTACTAGGTGTTTTGCTATCCTCAGTATCTCAGAAAGTTGATTTCTCAAGCGGGTGGTATTGGTTGGTAGTGAACCTGAGTGCGGAAGTATATCGACGTTTCAGAATTTAGTTATCATTTAAATAATAATAACAATAATTCTTAAGGATACAGAACTGTTTACTCCGACATCCAGTATAAAATATGTGTGTGTGTTTATGCATATATATGTTTTTACATATATATATATATATATATATATATATATATATATATATATATATATATATATATATATATATATGTATGTATAATTATGAATTAAAAGTACATAGTGACACAACAATTTCTATGTTTTGAGATAGAATCTCGTCATCAGGCAATGTTGGTTGTTAAAATAATTGACATATATATATATATATATATATATATATATATATATATATATATATATATATACTTAGAATAGATGGAACTCAATTGTTCGAAAGGGTAGTCCATGATTTTAAAGCTCTGCTGCCTTGCAGCCATTCACAGTCATGAAACCTGCTTCGGAAGTAAACTCTGAAGATAAATCCGAAGCTGTAAATTTTAAGACAGTCAAATGTTATATTCAACATGATTCTGGAAACTTTTGCGACGACGCCGGTGCTAAGCTGCATTGGCCTCTACTCTACATTTTTTTTGGACAACGTTGGTGACGTGGAGATGTCAGACATGCTGCATGGGTTACCGCCGATCTCTCATAAAATCCTCTCTAGGTCAGCACCCTAGAGATGACACTCTAATGTCACCTTACCGCGACGACAAAACACAGGAAACTCATCTTACTCTACGAATTCTGAAGTTCCCTGAACGGGAAAATTGTCCACTGACCAGAGAGCACGAAAACGATCTCATCTTCGCTTCAGGGTCGACTACAAAGAAAACATTAGGGCGATAGACATTGGCATTGAATGTGAGAAAACGTCGCCAACGATCAATCATGCTGGAGACGTGATTTACACCAAGGGCTGAAGCGGGGTCAGAAGAATCGGATGCATTCCGCCAACAAGACGCGTACCCGAAGAAGAGAAAACAAGAATGACAGATGATCAGTAGCTAAGGCATAAATCTTTGGGCACATATCCATCGGGTCTCTCGAGGCTGACGTATGCCACATATATGCGCAATTTAGTTTCACTAAGTTCTATCATCTTTGAAGTACTTTCATGAGTTCATCCCCCCAGAACTTGTGAGACATCAAAACATCGTAACGATCCATGATTTAAGTTATTTGAAAAGTACTACAACGCTTATCTGAGATATGAGAAGTATATCTAAAATGTCCCGCATACTGGAGGCCTGCTGGAGCGTTCATGGTCATCTGCAACAAATTTGTTGCAACTGAATTTATGAACAACTCTCAGCTACAGCACCATATTCATAAATGGCACATTTTTTTTCTTAGCTTTCTAGAAATAATTACATCAAATAACATAAAACATTTTAGACTTACAATCCACACGTAAATTGTACAGAAACACGGGTCGAAATGACACTTTTCAGAATATACGTCATATGTGAATGTGCGTAGTGGTGCAGTTGATATAGGTTCGGAACACAAAATCGGACAGTCAAGTTCGAATTCCAGTTAAATACACTGCATTCACTTACGTACAAATATACTTAGGGAAGGTATGAATCTGTCTCTTCCCTCAAGTTATGGGTTAAATAACAGGACAGTTTTGGTTCTATAGCTTTGGCTGGCAACCACTCTACCTTAGAAGCTACTGCGGGAAAATCTTCTGCGCAGTCTGTCATGCCTCTTTTGAGATATGATCACCCAAATGTGTATTCGGTATGGCACTTAACTATATCTATTATAAAGTAAGAAAAATAAAATAAAGAAAGGGGATGAAATAAAGAAAAGAAAAGATAGATGTCAAAAGAAAAATAATTGTAAGGAAAGAAAGCAAGAGAGTAGGGAATAGTAAGCAAGGGAGCGGGAAAAAGAAAGAATGCACCAAAGAAAGAAAGAAAAGCGGAAAAATAAGTGAAAAAAAGAAACAAATGAATGAAACATGAGGGGTTGGTAAATATCTGTGCAAATAATGATTGCAGAATCTTTAATAAATGATAAAACAAGTGAATTTCCCTGCCAAGAAAATGTGACTTCTTTACCTAAATGGCTAATGTCCTGAAACAGAATATACATATAAAGATATAAAGATTCTATAATACATCCTGTTTCGATCACTCTTCTTTAAGATGACCACGGACTGAGAGCATCACTATTGTTCCTATTTGTAACTTTCTATTTCCGAAAAAGGAAACAGACAAGTCGACAAGTCACCAAATGAAGAGACAATATTAATTTAATAAAATATAACATATAATGATTGCAAGAAGTAAAAAATATCAGAAAAATTATAAAATTTAAATGACTGTGTGATCTTCAAGAAAGTATCCTCTTCATTAAGCAAGAAATGATACTAAAACAGACTAACATACATAATCAAAAAAGTTCAAAGAAAACGGTTGAATTTCCTTCATTTTAACATATCGTGACATTGCACTACACATGAAGGAGTTCTAAAACTAATTTGTTTTTAATCATATCACCCCGAGCAAGGCGGTAACGCCACTGAAGTGCAGGGAGCAACGTAAGAGTGAAAAAATTGGAAAAGAGAAAGCCGGAAACCACATCCTAAACAGGGAACAAGGGTTCTGTTAATCTTTTTTGAATGATTTGTGAGCGTTTTTATAGTTGCCAACACTGTTTGTTTATAGATATGTAATTTAGAATAAAGCCTTGATAAAGTCCATCACAGGACAAAACCCGTAGGCGAGTTAAATACAGTTTTCCTCTTGTCTTCTTTTTATTTAACCATCCTGTCCTTAATCTCAGATCATAACTGGGTATATTTTCACATGTGTATGTGTGTGTGAGTATGAAAAAATGAGTTTGCAGGCTGACTTAACTGTATTTAACTGTATTTTATTTTGAAATTGCTATACAATTAATATTCACTGCTTAATTACGCACACTAGAACAAAGGTAAAGTATATATATATATATATATATATATATATATATATATATATATATATGGAGAGAGAGAGAGAGGGGGAGGGAGGGAGGGAGAGAGAGAAATTATATGGAAATTAACAATCATATGTATAACCGTCGAGTATTTTCGTTATTGTCTGGGAAACTTTCCAAGGGATTTAATGGTTCCTGCCAAAAACAAAAAGCGTGGTCCGACCGAGTCGATGATCCAATCAAAAGTGAGAATCCGCCAAATCTTTAGACGTTTAATCGTCGAAGTGATTAGAAATTTTACAAACAGCATCAGATTTAATAAATGAACCAATCAGAGGACAAGATATCGTAACTCTTGATTTATTGGCAAATAAAAGAATCTAACAATGCGAAACTCAAGACAATTTCACTTGTAATTCGACAATCGTTGAACATCGAATCAAGAAATAAAAACAATAACTGATTTTGGATATTTGTAAAAAAACCTAGTGAAAAAAATAGATTTACATTGAAGACTATCAACATGTGAGGGCAGAATCTGCGGAGCTCAGCGGCTTGTGATACGATGGCAAAATTGTATATTTATTGGTTGATTCAAAAACGACTGAATAATTGTGAATATAAATCTAAGCTACTTTTTGAAGTGATCTTATATATATATATATATATATATATATATATATATATATATATATATATATATAAAACTGTAAATTTATTTTTAAACACGTCTCGAAAAACCCACCGAGTATAAACGCGGAGGAGAAAAAATGGAAACAAAAAAGAAACGAACTAATCACTTGAACATCAGTCAAAGTACTAGTCGAAAGAAAAAAAACCCGAAACGAGGAATCTAACACGTAAAGTGCTCAATACAATAGCAGAGCAAATAAATAAGTAAGTAACTAATCTAGAGCCAACGGACCTACCTAGGTTTCACCTAATGGTTCATCAGAGCAAGTTGGCTATATATATATATATATGATAAATATTTATATATGATAAATATTTATATATGATAAATGAAAAAACTTACTACAATTTTCTAACCCCAGTACTTGTGTGTGTGTGTGTGTGTGTGTGTGTGTGTGTGTGTGTGTGTGTGTGTGTGTGTGTGTGTGTGTGTAAACCGATTTTTGTAAATATACACGTCCATACATGATATTATCAGAAAATAAGAGTAAATATCTACAGTCAATTTAAATCCAAAGTACCTAAAATTGAATAAAACGTCAGATTACACAGAGTTTGAAGATTATTAGGTTGTTAGAAATTATAAAATAGGAGCTCATGTTATATACCTTAACTTATTTTTACAGATATATATCCCATAGAAAAAAACTTGTTAAGTTTCCGGTTGTCAATCAATCTCTCCAACTGTCAACACCTCAAATAAACACCTACCTCCGTGTTAATAATGCATTTCTGCGATATTTAAACAACGAAAATTTCTTGACACCTTAATTTTACTAGTTAATGTCCTCTTAGATATAAAATCAGTGTTATCAAAAATTTCCTTTCGACAGCGTACGAGAATTCATCTTCTCGTCCGATTTCCTTTTGTCAAAGAACTTCATAACTTGAAACAAACGTTTGCTAACAATGGCTTCCCTAATCATCTTATTGACAACCATATTTGACCTTTTCTTTTAAATGTGATCAGTCAGAACAAAATACACACGGAAAATAACAATATCATAAATATTTTCTACAAAACTCAAATGCTTGGCAATTATAAACCGGATGAATCATCACTTTGAAACATCATCCGAAAGTACGCAACTATCGTTAACTTAAAAAAAACAAACAAACTTAATTACTTCACAGACAAAATTTAAAACTCCTAACCTTATCGTGAAAAATAATAATTCAGCTGCCAGATCTAACCTACGGCGAACCAATATCCTTTACAAATTTACACGTCCTTTGAATATCTGTGTTCTTGACCCATCCAAATTCGTAAATAATTACATTGGACACATGATCGCGCGGTTGACACGAAGATTAACTTTGTATCTCTCAGACCAGATTTTAATTCGATCTGATTTAAACAGACATAGAGACCTACTAAAATCTATCTGTAACATACCTGTTGATAAGATAAATATCATAGCTCATCCACATGCAAAAAATAGCTAAAAATAATGGAGGCATTATAATTACAAAAGAAAAATTCAACACTCAATAATATCAACTACGAACACGGCAACAATATGGTTACCGTGTTAGGAATATAAAACAAACACATGACTCTACAAACGCACATAAACATTACACATATTCAGTCATACGTAAAACGAAATCGATCCTTGATAATGGGTAAAACTTTAGCCAAAAGCGCTTGGAAAAAACAAAAATTGGAACAATTTTATAAAATTCATGATCTGAAAAAAATCATAAAATCACATGAAAAGTTATATAAAAACTTCACCATAATATCTTGTCTGACATTTTTTATGAAACCTGCATAAAAGAGTGATTGCTACCCAAATACACAATATATGTGTGCGTGTGAGTGTTTGCTTGTGCATGTGTGTGTGTGTTTGCTTGTGTGTGCTTGTGTGAATCGCTTAGGTTCAATTATAAGAAAAATGACAAAAAAGCTGTTGAAGAATAAACAAAGAAAAAAGAAAGAAACGAGAATTAAAAAAAGTACAGTGACGAGAAGAATCAGCGCATCTTTCTTTCATGCCACACATGTTTTGGTCTGTTTATTCAGTTGCTATGGCAATGAAGATGATATTGCCAAGCCGGTTACTTATGCATGTCCTAAATCGAGTATAATGCTTTGTGTTTGTGAAAATGACAACAGAATGGCTAATTGTTTGCTTTTAAGTCATATAATCTGTCAGAAGCAATGCTCTTCTCAGTGAACTCAAATTCGACGCAAGATTAATTCTTCTCTTCGCATCAGAATACAGCACATTGCAACATTATTGACGCCGTTTCGTATCAAGATCTTAAGATGATGTAATGTTTTAACAGACGTTACAAGTTACGTTTTTTCTTTTTTTTTTTTCGTGTCTGTGACAATGTATAAAGCTCTCTGTTTATTTATGAATATATTTTCGGTTGACAATAAGCAATGTATTGCCAAAATAGATTCTTTTTATCCGTAATTAATGCAAAGCACCGTTAATCACCTTTATTTAATTAACAAAAATCAGATAATTATCAGATTTAAATTGTACTTATTTTATCAGAAATGGATTTTATACTGAATAGCTATTATTAGAAACTTTGGATATTCACATATACCTCATTTCAATACATCGAGGAAATTTTTAAAATTTGGCGCGCTGATAAATATTTTTTTATTGTTTTATATAAACAAATTTCTAAAGATATTTCTGCATAATTTTTTTGCAATATCAATTCAGAAAACCTTGTAAGTTTCACTTGAAACTTGACAAAAATAATTCAGTTAGATTACAAAACTATTTTTGTTTTTTATATAGTTGGTGCATACATGATTTAATAAAATATTTAATTTTCATTCAGATTAGAAAATGAAAAATCTACTATCCAAAGAATATTTATTCCTGAAATTTCTTTTTGCAATTTTTAAATTCTTTTGTTTGATGAATGAAAATGTAAAATGTGATGCCATTTTAACATCGAAAATATTCTTTTAAAATAATTTTATTTCTTTATCATTTTCTCGGGTGAAATGAAAGCTTTAAAACTAATCCATGGTCTTGGAGCTCAGACTCTTTGGACATTGGTACGAAAGTTTTTTCCAGTTAAAGCGAAACTGTAGACTGAAAGAAAAATGAGTGGATGTAAGTCAAATTTTGATTTCCTGCTATCGATATCAAATAAGATTTTTTCGTCGTAAACTGAATTTTGAAGGCTAAATAAGTTCTCTGAGTAAATGGTATCATGGCTGAGACTAAGAACTACAATTATACCTACTTAGAGCAAAACCCGAAGCAAAAACTAAAATAAAAGGACTGAAAAAAATAATGACATAAAGGCAAATAAACACAAACACACACAAACATCTTGCTTTTTATAGATATATATTATCGATTTTCTGCACTATTATAAGAACTGCAACCTTGAAACTTTTGAATATCGTTTCTTATGTCTTTGTCTATGAGTGTATCAAATTTGATTAAAATCGGACTACTCCTTCTACAACCCGATTTTTTCGATTATCGATTTTCGATATTTATCGGGTGTACCTCGACACAAAACCTAGCTAAGAACACTCGCAGACGCTTATAGTACAACTGTGTAAATTTTCAAGAAAATCGGTTCAGCTTTTTTGTAGTCTATAGGTAACGGACACACACGCACACACATAGACCCACACATACACACACAGACGAAGTTCCATTTATAAATAAGTTAACTAGTTTTTAATCAATTTCTTCTCTAATAGTTCTAAACTTCTAAGTTTCATTAAAGCGTATCAAAGAGAAATATATTCTAAAAGTACTGGATATATAAGGTTAAAGATAATTTATTTTAAACATAAAAATGCCAATTTCTTGATTATTTCTCCGTTGGTGTTCCGTATTTCTTTAAATTTTTCAAGAGTCATAAATGCCAGGAGAAAATAGATAACAATACTTGTTGGGCTATAACGACTCCATGCGTAATTCTACAGGATCTTTATTATATTGTAAGCAAAAAGTAAGCACTGCGCTTAAAAAAGAAAAATAATAAAATTCTATTTAATTAATCCTTTAATTTACTAATTTACTTTGAATTACATCCCTGGCGACGGGTCGATGTGAGAGTGTTTTAAAGTTTGGTCGTTTTAGGTTTCCGTCTCCCTCCAAAAGTACCAGGATGCAAACAAAGGCAATCGAACTGCGACACAAACACCACATGATAATGACTGCGAGAGTCGAAAGTACTTGAACAAAAAAATCAAAATATAAAATTCGGGCAGTTTATATGTAACACTGAGGGCAATACTGAACACCATATCCAAAAATTAAAAAAACCTAACAAACAAAAATAAATAAATAAAGACCTTGGCGATTAAATGTTTACTGCCTATATATATATATATATATATATATATATATACATATATATATTCATCCGCAGACAGATCTGTTTTGCTGTATCACAGCTCATCATTACGGTTAGACGTCGGTTTGCTTTTAGCCAGGAATGAAATCCGACCGAATTGACATCATTCGGTGATTCTACCTGTGAGTTATGGGCGCTCGGTAGAAGGTAGACCTTTAGCATGTTATATACCATGTAAAGACATTTACTGAATGAACGATGCGTTGATGCTAGAGTAGCTACTGTTTTTTCAAAGTATACCCTTCTTCCAGAGTGCTCAATCAGGGTATATCAAAAACAATTTGGGAGGAAATATGCATAAAAATTGTAAAATGTTTCGTTTGACTGCAGGTGTATATATATATATATAGAGAGAGAGAGAGAAAGAGAGAGAGAGAGGAAAAAATAAGGCAGACACGTTATTTCATGGTAAATCGGAAGCATAAGCCTATTTCAGGCGAACCATCATCCGATTCCGTCTTTATCGTACAGAAGATTTTAAACGAATCGTGTAAACTCTTCTGTACAATAAAGACGGAAACTAATGATGGTTCGCCTGAAATAGGCCTTACTCCCGATTTACCATGAAATTTCGTGTGTGCCTTAATTTTTTCTTATATTTGCTCTATATGTATTTATATACATATATATTTAAAGCTCTCTTTGAGGGTTATCTTACCACTTTATGTACAGGATGCTCCTTGGGATTCTTCTGTATCTACACCGCATGCTTATATATATATTTTTTTTTCTAAACATATACTGTTAAATATAAGAGACAATGAATGTCTATTATATAATAGACATTCTATATTATTATATTATTCTATATTATATATATATAGATATTATTTAGAAATTCTTCTTTTCTTCGATTTAGATATATTATATATATATATATATATATATATATATATATATATCAAGAGAGAGAGAGAGAGAGTAAGAGAAAGAAGCTGGTGGAATGAGGAGTATAGAATGAGATTTATTATGAATAAAATAAAATTGAAAGTATGAAGATTAAGTTGGGCAAAATATTATACTTACGAAGTTTTGCTTGAAAAATATCTTAGTTCCTAAATAAGATTAGAAGTCAACACAAACATCATTGAGTAAACACAACTAACTCTGCCTACAAGCATCTCTAATAAATATTATTACCATTAATAATAATAATTATTATAATAATTAAGTATAACTGAAGTCCAGTGCAAGATTATATATTTTCAATAGACGCATTTTAAAAGTTACTTTCAAGCAATTTCTCTCCCTCCCTATGTTCTCCTTTTTCTTTTCTCTCTCTCCTTCTCTTCCTCCTTCCTTCTGTCTTTCTCTTTTCTTCTCTCTCTCTCCTTCTTTTGTCTTCCTCTCTTTTTCCTCTATATGTACCTCTTTTATTTTTTTGTCTTCCTTTTTCTTTCCTCTCCTTCTTTCTCATATATACGCGAATGTGGACCTGTTATTCAACAACCAGAATTCTGACGTGAAAATTTCTCTTTATAATATTTCATCTCTGTGATTAATATTCAACACTGAATTAACAAAGAAGGACACTAACGTTGACAAATTAATATGTACACCAAGTTAAGATCAAACTGTGGGAAATGCTTATAAGTTCCTTAGTTTTTAAATTTTAGAGACTTAATACACAGTAGCAAATCATGTTACATAAAAATAAAATAAATCCGATGCACACCTTTGAAAATCTGTGTGTGTGTGTGTGTGTGTGTGTGTGTGTGCGCGCGCGCGTGTGTTTTCGAGTGTGTGTTTGCGTGAGTTTATTTGCCCCTGGGTGAATGAATATGTACTGATGGGCGTATGGTATAAAGATTTAAAGTCATCTAAATTCTCTTCCGCAAAAGACCTCGCTTTTTTAGCAATTCATTGTCGTATCAGCAAGACATCAGTTGAGTAGTAGAAAAAAAGAGTCACTGATCGTTAGAGGAACGCCCTTCATGATACTTGAGATGACCAATAAATCCGGGCTAAAATGGAATTAAATAAATAAAAAAACGCAGTTTCCGATTTTTTACCAATTAGTTAGAAATTGGGAAGTCCACCAAGAACTTTTCAGCGACTCCTCATATAAAAAGTCACCCGACAAATGCCCACACGACTATAGAAATATAATATAGAAATGGGCAGAGTATATTATTTAGTCTGACAGCTAAACTCTGTCTTTTTCATCTCGTTATATTCTGGTGCACGTGATGTAAGCATTAAATTATAATTGGTTTGTCTACCTTTTTTTTTTCTGCAAATGATTAATTTTCTTTTTCCCTTCTTTCGGGCAATTGATAACTCTACTTTGTAATCTGAAAGCCGATACTGAAAAAGTATGCCACCTCAGTGACATAAACACCAACAGAAACAAAACAGATCGACGATTTATTTTCCTCTAGAAAACAGTTCCCGGTGCAACATAAGAAAAATAGATTATCAATAATACGTTTCATTACTTCAACCGACTCAGAGAAAAACAATCAAAGCTATAATTAAACAACTAAGGTATAAATCACAAGCGATCCGGTAATAAAGTAAAACTCTAGTTGTAAATTCCTCTATGAAGCTCATTTAAGAAAGAAAGAAGTCAAGTGAAGAATTCAGATCTGATTTACAAGTGTTAGAATTGATCGCAGACTATTAGTTCATCATTTAGGCAAAAAGTTCCCTCAGTGTAAATTTATAATTTTCAAAGAAGTCGCTTATTTTTAATTTAACACCTCATTTTTGTTTTCAAGTGCTTTACCAGTCATCTTCCACTAAACACACACACACACACACACACACACACACACACACACACACACACAGAGTCTATATATATATATATCTATATATATATATTAGTAGTAGTAGTAATAGTAGTTACAACTAATGGTATGATATTCCACAGTTCGTACCATTTACTTTTAACAGTGCTCGATAGGGAGTAGAGTAATATTTGTACTAATATTCTTATTATTGGAGTTTATAAAAAACATTTTTCGCTACACAAGAGCTGTTGTGGTTCAGTGCTGTATATATTCTGGTAATTCTCAAAAAACATTTTTCCCTACACAAGAGCTGTCGTGCTTCAGTGTCATATATAATCCGGTAATTCTCAAAAAACATTTTTCGCTACACAAAAGCTGTCGTGTTTCAGTGCTATATATATTCCGGTAATTCTCAAAAAACAAAATGCGTAAACTAGAAATAACCCAATGGAAAAACACAAAAGAAACAATCAATTGGTTCAATAATATTACAACAAAGAGAAATGTTCATTCATACATTTAGACATAAAAGTATTCAGTCTATCCATCATCAAACACTAAATAATGTACTAAATTAAAACAATATATAAACATCTCAGAAGAAGACCTAAACTTTTCGAAAAGTCTATACTGTACTATAATAAAAAATATGGCAAAAAACTCGCAACATCATCAACAACAATACCAACATTGACTACAACTTCGACGTTAAAATGCGAAGCTACGACGGCGCGTAAATATGCGAAATTATAGATATTTACATAATCAAGAAACAAAAATCTCCAACAAAAACGATAGCTTTATACAGAGACGACGGACCGACAATGCTAAGAAATCAAACGGTAGACCCGAGGAATATATGTATATATATATATATATAATACATACTCTATAACTTACAACACACATGAAAACAAATCTAAAAATAGTAAATTTCCGAGATACAACACACAATTTAAGCAGGAAAACATACAAGCTATACAGAAAAGAAAACAACAACCCCAGATATATCAACAAAACTTCCAATCCCTTCAACAAAAATATATATTCAGACACATATCCACATCCATAAATAAAAGGCTATCAACGAACTCAAGTAACATAAAAATATTCAATGAAAAGAAAAGTATAAAAAAGTCAATAAGAAATAACGTATACACAAATGAATAGAAACCAAACAAGAACAATAGAAAAAGAAACATAATCTGGTTTTGTCCACATTACAACAACAATATAAAAAACAAAGATAGGAAAAATATTTTTCGAAATAATAAAAAGAAACCTTCCTCAAACGCAACTATCAAATATCATCAACAAAACACAGTCAAAGTCAGCAACAGCTGCATGGAAAATATGGAAAATAATAATAATGAACAAACACAACAAGAAAATGCTTAATAAAACCAATAAAAAAAACAGAAACAATAACAACAACACTAACCAAAAAGACCAGCAAGACAATACGAACAAATGTAACTGGCGAAAGGAGGACAACTGTCCACTTAATAACAAATGTCTAACCAATAGCATAATATACAAATCTATTAAGACAAATATAACCAATACAGACGCAAGATTTACATAGGAACAACAGAAACATCGTTTAAAGAAAGATTCATTAATCACAATATATCAATAATCACAATATATCATTCGGAAAAATACAAAAACAACACAAAGCTTCGAAGTCGGCATGGCTCTGCTCAGCAAAAGAGACAAATTCGTTGTAATTATCAACGCTCTATCACCATCCCGATATCGAGCCCTTTACGATAAAAAACCAAGCTTAACAATATACATTTTATAAGTATCACCACTGAAAAACAATAACTTTAGCCCTAAACTTACTTTATTTAACACAAGTAAACACTATATATATATATTGATTTAAAAGTGATAATTCTTATGTTGCAGGGCATAATGAGATTAAAATATAAAGAAAAGAAAATAACCGGTTTTTCTCCCGCTCGTCAAAGATTTGTAATTGACACAACTTAATATAAAATGTAAGAGATATGGAAGATGAAATGGTCAATGTTGGGAAAGGGGAAATGAAATCCATAGCAAACTTTCTACCTTTTATAAGATGTTCACAGATTGAGGAACAATACGTGTTACGGACAAGTTCATTTTCTTGCTAGGTATAGTTCCTGTTTTTTAGTCAAATATAACGTTTAATTCTACTGTCAAGCCGTTGAATGGTTTTACCTATTTAACTGGCACGGCAGCCACAATTTTACTTGTAAATTTCAGAATTTATTTGATAAAAGAACAGAACGTCCTTACGACTTGAAGCTAAAACAGTTTTAGTACAAAACGCAACATGCATCTCAGTAGAAAAATAACATTTCTGCACATCAGAAGAAATTTATCTAGTTAGGTTTTCACTCTTCTCTCCAATCCATGGAAGTCTTAAATACACAGGGCATTTAGCAATAACTACTGGCTTAAACTTTCTGAATCAGTGATCTTGTTACAAATCACCGAATTGACAAAAGTAGGCGGATGCTCGCTATTGCACAAAGTTCTTTTTTAAAAATTAATTTTACTATCAAGAATCTCTTCAGAACAAGTCATCAATGCCCTATGCGTTAAAGTTTCTATTGGATTTATTTTGCGCTTTTGAGGGCAAAAAGAGTCCCAACGAGTGTATAAACCCGAAAAAGTCGACTTTCTATACACTGAGGTACAAAAAGATCTAAAGTATAACGAATTATAGTTTGAATGCGTCCATCCACTTTCATCTTTTGGTCTAGTGAGGTTCTTTCGTTACATAGCTTGTCCATGAAACGGATTGTCAGAAATTAGCCCCTAAGTTAAAAAAATAAACTGACGTTTTTAAGACAAAAGAAATATAATCACATGGTGGAACTGAAGGAGATTATTTCAGTTACTCGTCCTATCAATTGTCTGAGCTAGAATTTGGTGTTCTTTTTCATGGCATGGATTTTTACTGGGCCTTGCTGTGATCAGTCTTTAGCATTTCATTCCTCTTTCTCATCATTGACCATTTCTTTTTTGATTTATTTAAGAAATTAAATAAAATATTACAGATTAAAACACAATAAAGATCTTTAAGGAATAATACGATTTTTTTACGAAAATGTATGTTGCACCAGGTTTCTCCCTCTTCTATTCAATTTAGAATGAGGACAGCCAAACTGAATTCTGATTGGAAAATAGAAAATATCTTTATAAAATATTTTCTACAACATCTTTCAGGTAGGATTGAAGTGCCTCATCTGAAATAAAATGAATTATGGTTTGAATGCATCCACCCACTTTTATGTTTAGGATTTGTTCATGAGACAGGTTGTTCGAAATTAGCGACTTAGTTAAAAAAAATAAACTGACGTTTTTAAGACACAAGAAATATGGTCATATGGTGAAACCGAATACGAAGGAGATCATTTTCAGTTATTCCTTCTATCAATTGCCTGAGTTAGAATCTGCTGTTCTTGCACATGGCATGGATTTTTGTGTTCAACCTACCATGCCATATAAGAAAAAGATTTTTTTCCGTGTCTGAGGTGTTGTTTTCACAACTGGCGAAAATTGTCCCTCTTTCTTCGGATGCTCTTAGCAACCTTACAACCAAACTAAATAATCATACTCACTTGTTTTCTAGTACTCCTGTTGCAACTTCTAAGTCAAATCGGAGAATTGAATACAGGCATATTATCAGATCTTTAAAAGAAAACCATGATTTACTGATTTCTAGACCTGATTGTGGGGCTGGTGTAGTCTTCATGGATTACACTTTTTATGTTAATAAGATGTTCTCAATTTTAAATGATACATCAACATTTATAAAATAAGGCCCTGCTGAAAAATGTGAGGCAACCACTTCAATAAAAATAAAATTCCAGAAAAACCTATTGAAAAGGGTTAAAAGCGGAATTCTTTCTCCCAAAATTTCTGAAAACATTAGACGATCTGGCTCAATCAGACCCCGCTTTTATAATCTTCCAAAAATACATAAAGAATGGGTACCGGAAAGACCCATATTACCCGTAATAGAATCCTCACAACATTAGCTGTCCAAGTGGCTTGCTAAATTGCTACAACCTGTTTTGAATCACTACAGCTCATTTACCATAACGGAATTCATTTTCCTTTGTTAAGTGTATCAAAGATTGTCCTTCTGGTAAGTGTATGTGCTCATATAATGTATGCTCCTTATTTACTTGCGTTCCCCTCATGGAAACTATATTTGCAGTGATTCTCTTTATCGCAGATCTTTTCTCCTCCGTATGTTCCTGAAACAATTTTCGTGGAATTAATGAAGTTTGCCACTTCATCTGTTGAATTTAGTTTCGGCAACATCATGTACCGTCAGATTGACAGTGTAGCCATGGGCTCCCCCTTTGTTCCAGCGTTGGCTAATATTTTTCTTGGATTTTATGAGGAGAAATTGCTTAATGATTCATTGTGTCAATCTCTGTATCGTCACTATGTTTATGATACATTTTTCTTATTTAAAGATGAAGCAGAGGCTGATCTGTTTCTCTCCTCCCTTAATAATCTCCATCCATCTTTGAATTCTACTTTTAAGAAAGAATTAATACAAAATTTGTTTTCTTTAATGTATTGATGCAAAGTACACAAACATCGTTTTGTAACTCAGTGTATAAAAAAGTCTACTTTTTAGGGTTTATACACTTGTTGGGACACATTTTGCCCCCAAAAGGGCAAAATAAACCTCATAAAAACTTTAACGCATAGGGCATTGATGATCTGTTTTGAAGAGTTCCTTGATAGTGAAATTAATTTTATAAAGAGAACTTTGTGCAATAGTGGATATGTACCCACCTTTTTCAATTCGGTGATTTGTAACATGATTACTGACTTCAGTAAGATTAAGTCAATAGTTATTGCGAAGTGCCCTGTGTATTTAAGACTTCCGGGGATTGGAGAGAAGAGTGAAAACATAACTTGGCAAATTTCTCCTGATGTGCAGAAATGTTATTTTTCTACGGAGATGCATGTTGCGTTTTGTACTAAAATTGTTTTAGCTTCAAGTCGTAAGGACGTTTTGCTCCTTCATAAAACAAAAACTAAAATTTACAAATATAATTGTGGCTGTGATGCCAAAGACTCAATGGCTTGACAGTAGAATTAAACAGCGTGTTCCACTGAAAATCAGAAAACATACCTGGTAAGAAAATTAACTTGTCCGTCACGCGTATTGTTCCTCAATTTGTGAACATCTTATAAAATAGAATGTGTGCACTGGCGTTTAATGTGGATTTATTTTTTGAATTGACCAATTCACATCCACTTTTTTATTTGAAGGTGCTGGAGTCTGCTTACAATCAAATCTTGCAGACCCTCGCTGTGCAAACATTTTATATTTAAATTCATTTTACATTTTACTTTAAATTCTCGCCATTAAAAAACTTTGACGTGTGATAGCGAAACCGGTTGTTCTCTTCTTTTTATAATAATTTTATCCTCATTATGCCATGTAACATAAAATTTATAACATTTAAATCAATAAAGTTCTGTACCACCAAAAATTTATATATATATATATATATATATATATATATATATATATATATATGAATGATGCGATGGATACATTGTCATCTGAATTAAGCAAAACTGAAAATAATGCAGACATTTCATTTTAACAGTATTATAAACAATTATACAAACATATCTTCAAATACTAAAGAGTAAATTGTTTAATAAAATCACCATTGACTACAACCACGGTCTACAGACGAGTTCAGGATCTCCTGCAACTCTACAGGACAACCTCTTTAGTATCAAGTTTGTTAATGATGTCATAATCCTTACCTGCAGTTCATCATTGGTTTGACAAGGAGTTTTGTTGGTCTCTCGCTCAACTGCGCCCCACACATAATAATAAAAGGGGGTTGCAGTACAGGGAGTTAGTTGACATAAGGGGTGATGCCGTCGGAGAAGATGGCTGACAGCCTTGACTGGGTTCTCCTGTTTGTGTGCCATGCTGCAGAGTCCAATTACCAAACATAGCGTTTTCTAGCAGCCAATATGTGGGCCGAGGACAGCACGATATTCCCAAAAGCACTTGATGTAGGCCACCGTGTCGAATCTGAGGCAATATGAGATGATGAATGAAGACATAACTTCACCATCACTAGTGATCACTCCAAAAACCTTTGTACTCACCATTAGACTCATCCAATTTTTTCTGAATCATCTTCCCTGTCATTCGATTGACATCTAAACATTCTGAAATGTTCGTATTGTATATAACATTGTGATAATTTACACTGTGTATATAACGCTAAAATCCGCCTTCCTATACCGAGCTCCCGTAGCTTAGAGGTTAGAATCGCCGACTGATGTCAATTCGGCTAGAGGCAATCAGATGTCTAACCGTACTGATGAGCAAAATAGTACTGTCAGCAGATGACTATATATATATATATATATATATATATATATATATATATATATATATTAATTCGGCGGGTAAGCCGATTACACTACCTTGGGCTCAACATTTTGGTATTTACAGTGTTTTATACGAACTGATTATCTAACGCTTGTTTGAAAGCATAACAGGAACTTCAGAACACATAACCGGAAGTTAAAAATAAGGGAGGAGGTTTATATTCTAATTTATTTTGTGGCCATGTTTAAAACCTTTTCATACTTTTTTTTTTCTTTCATCGAATATTGTTATGTGAAAGCAATTTTTAGATATCCTCTGTTGTATTCCTTTAGGGATATGCTTCATTATGTTAGCAGTATGGTTAGATCCAGTGTTCAAATACCTTAAATTTGTTTTGGTTTCATATATGGGGAGACACTACTACTTTCCAGATTAAATTCCACATCTAAATGTTGGACAACTTTTTTTATTGTGTCGATCTTTATTTAAAAAGCAAAGCTCTTGAAGAGTTTGAAAAATATTTCTCTTATATTGTCATTTACTCTTCTGTTGTCAGACACTATCGTCAATCCATTATCTGTATATTATCCGTGGTTATCTATGTGGACTATTTCGTTGATCCTATTTAGAATTTACAGGCTCATTTGTTCGAAACCTCAGTACCGTCAAATGAACCTTGTGGTACATCAAATGTGTCTTCTTTTTTATTTTTTAATCTATGCATCGCCATTGTAGAATAGCATGAATTTACGGCAAAGTAAAATTATGTTTATAAGTGCCGATGTTATATTTATAAATTGCTTAGCAAAATTCAAAGCATCCAGCAGACATTTTTCTAAAGATGGGTAGAAATTTTTGATGTGGTAATTTATGAAAGTGTTTATTTCTTTATTTCTAATCTTCTGAAATTAAGAACCAAGCTCTACATTATATGTTTATTGAGCACTTTTGATACAACTGTTTACTGGTCTAATTTGATTCTGACCAAGAACAGATTGGCACATCACTTAATAAATCCCGGGCCTAACTAATAGATCAAACTTTAGGCAAAATTTGACTTTATTTATCAACGTAGTCTCCTTCTAGGGTGATACAACGATTCCAACGCTTCTCTAACAATTCAATGCCTTTTTGTAGAACGGTTTGTCTTTGGCCTCAAAATACACCTCAGTTTCCGATATGACTTTTTCATTGGAGCCAAATCAATTTCCCTGGAGCGTTCTTTTGAGATCTGCAGACAGCCAATAGTCACTAGTTTCAACCGGGTCTAGAAAATAAGGTGGATGTTTAGGCAATTCGAAGTGCAATTTATGTAGTTTTGCCATCGTTGTAATTGACACGGAAAGATAAAGAAGTGAAAGATCACTTTTTTTCTTCATTTGTTGTCATTTCTGGCAATTCCTTCCTTCAAACGCACCAATAATGCTATATAATATTCGCTATTGATGGTTCTTTCTTTCTCAAGGTAATCGATGGACAAAATACCTTGCGCATCCCATAATACGGAGGCTAAAACCTTGCCTGCTGATGTTTGTGCCTTTAGTGGCTTTGAACAGCTTTCACCTGCTGCTGTCTACTCATCTGACTACCGATTTGACTCCGAAGTGAAGTTGTGGATTCATATTTTATCCAGTCACATGTTTGAGCAAAAGCTCCTCCTTATTGTGTTGAAGCAGTTGCAAAGAACGCTATCAATCTTCGACGCATTGTTGCTTTTGATCGATTGTGAGCAAACACGGCAACCACTTTGAACACTGCTTTCTCATTGACAAATATTCATGTAAAATGATGAATACACTGCCTTCTGACATGTTCAACTCGCCTGCTATCTCACGCAACTTCAAGTTACGATCGGCTAAAAAGAGTTTGTGAATTTTTTGGTGTTTTAAAATCAGCATACCACCATTTAACCATTGTTTCCGACGGAGATGTGTCCGAATAACACTTATCAAGCTATTGTTATACTCGAACAGTATTTTTTTCTATCAGAAAGCAATGCTTTATCAATAGACGAAATTTACATTTTTCCATTGTTTTGAAAATTTGCAACAGTTAAATATTTGTATTTTGTAAACTGTTAATCTGATTAGGTCCAAATTTTGTCACGTTCTATTTGAAGGCTAGTAGTTCATAAAATTTATGCCGAGTCGCCGAGGCTTATTGAGTGGTGTGCCAATATACAGTGGTATATATATATATATATATATATATATATAATTATAATCCGCAGACAGATCTGTTTCGCTGTATCACAGCTCATCAGTACGTTTAGACTCCGATTGCTACACAACCCAGGCTCGAAACCCGACCGATTTAGCGTCAGTCGGCGACTCTACCCCTGGGGCGTTCGGTGGAAGAAGGCAGTCTTTTTAGCGCATATCATATTACGCGCCCAATAGCTAGAGTGCTCAAATTTATTTTTACTGAATGAGCGATGCGTACACGCTAGAGTGGCTACTGTTTTTCAAAGTCTACCTTTCTTCTAGAGTGCTCAATCAGGGTGTGAGAGAGTAATTATTACCATATATATATATATATGTATATATATATATATATATATATATATATGAGGTGATGAGTAAATTGATTGTCATCTGTTTTTTTTTATTTAGTCGGCCGTCCAGTATAGTAATGTCAATAGGGGACCGTCTGTAAGAAAAATAGTAACATGATACAATTCACTCCGCCAGAAATTCGGAAACCTCCTGCACTGCTTGATATTAGCGCCGGAAGCTGGAATACAAATATATCAGAGTCAGAGGCAAAATTGTAATATTTCCATGTAGAGATTTTCATTAAGAAAAATGAAAAATTTGTTTGACATTTTTTGTCCGCGTCTTACTATGCCCTCTCGTTTATTTTATTTCATGCAACGTCAAAATCTTGTTCAGAAATGTCCTGAAACAAGGGGCGTAACATGTGGTTACTCGCTTTTGCCATATCTTCATCCTCAAGATGACAGTACAAGCATTTGTCGTAACGAAGCATAGGTATGTGGTTAAAAACAGGCACACAAGAACTACAAAAGAAAAAGAGAAAACAAGATATGTACATTTGAGTGCAACAACATATAACGAACAAAAAAATTTGATAAAGTTTTATGAGACCTACCCTTTTTGGACTATAATGAACTCTTCCTATTATTATGAATACGGAAGAAATATGCCTCTCGGGGTGGAGTTGAGTTGGGTTGAGTCACCCCGGTCTAATACTTGGCAGTCAGACTGACGTGTAACATTCTTGTATTTGTTTTTCGTTTAATATGTTTCACTAATTCCCAAGTTTGAGTTTTCTTCCGAATCTATCTTGGGTCCACAACATAGAAAGAGAAATGACTGTTCACTGATTAGTTTATAAGTCGAACCTTGTTCGGAGGTTTTAACTTATGACTTGAACGGCGTAACTCTGATGAGCTGTTTCCATTTTTTTTTCTGTTACTGGGTCTGTTAGGTTTTCTGGTGCTAGTTCAGGCACTACTTGCTGATTTTGATTTTTGTCAACGCCTTCAGTGTCTGCTTTGTAGTGGAACCCACAAAGAGTCCTCATTTGAATGGCGTCTATTTATTTTTGGTAAATCATTTCTGTTTTGCCAAAGGACGGCTCCTATCTGAACGGTGAATGATCTCATTGCGACTTATACTTGTATTGTGCTTGATTCATTCTATCTCTTATACACAGGGTCTCGGACACATACTGCATCCTTTGGGTTTATACAAACTGCATCCTCTGGGTTTAACAGTTTTCGCCCCTGAACTCCCATCAACACTTCTGTTGGTAACGATAAGGGATCACCTGGTGTACTGCCGTGGATTAGAAGTCCAAACATTGGGTCCGTACATTTCAGTAGAAAGTTTTTCATGTTTTTTTCAGCGAGGCCATTTAATTCTCAGTAATGTATGATGTGAATACTTCTTATGATATTATGAATCTGCTAAATCAAATTTGCATAGATTTAATTAAAGCTCTACTGTTCTGCGATAGTATTTGGCATATATCCGGGTAATAAGAGTGTGCATCTACTACAATAAGATATCCCCTATTGTTGTGATGGCACAAATCTGCTACGATTTTCTACCAGAACTGTATACGTACTTTTGACTTTTGATCGAGTGTTTCGGTTGCTGATCTCTATACGTTTCTTGAATGTCGCACTTCTGGACCATATAATCTATTTTTTGGTTTTCCTTAACTTTTTTTTCTATTTTTATAAATAAAAATTACTAACTGTTTTGATTAGGTTTTGCCCGTCGCAATAGTGTTTTCCTAAAATAGACTGTACGTTCCTTGCTGTTATATAAAAGAGAATATTCATAAGACGCACCTTTGCTTTGAGTTATTTTGCCTACTTTACCGTCTACTGGGATTATCTCTCCTGCAATACGACGTTACTTTCGTTTTTACTGGACATATTTTGGAATTAGTTTTCCTTTTGTTTAAATAAACCAGCGGTAGGATGATGATGTGGCTTCCTGTGTCAAGTTTTAGTTGCACTTTAACGCCTTGAAGTAGTAAGTTCATTGCCCACTGTGATTCGGGTGTGCACGCGCGTTTTACAACTGCTTGTAGTCGTCTAGCAGACGCGTTAGCCTAATGTACAGCTTGCTTTGTTCAACATGGGTTTTTAAAATGTCAAACCTTCAGCTACTTCCTACATGTCTGTCCTTTTGTCGGACAAGCTCTGCCCACGTCTGCCATATTCGTTGAACTTTATTTTTGCGTTGTCTTTTATTCCTTCGCTTATATTACCCTGTGTCCGGCCGTATTTTCGTGTTTTGTGGGTGAATTGTCTCGCGTTTACTGAATGTCTGTTGGAAATTTCTTAGCGGGGCACGGCTTTAGTCATTTTTGCAGGCATTTACTACTTTGTCACCATTTGGGTTGTCCAAGGCCATTAGTATTGTCTTGTCACTTCAGATTCCCATAATGAAACGGTCACACGTATCATAGTATCTTTTAATTGCTCGTAATCACATCTTCTTGTTTGTTTTTGCATGTCTGTGAGAAACGACAGAAATATTTCTCATTGCCATTGTGTCATTGTTTTAAATTCTATACTTTTCGTTAGCTATAGATGTCATGCCTTGAACATATTCCGTGAATTTTCTCACTTTTTCTGCTTCAGAGAATGTTAGTGTATTGTGTACATCTATTGCCTTTTCTTGGCAATATACACAAAAAACACACATTTTATTTTGTCCGTCTTGATTTTATTTTTTGTTTCATGAAGTACAATAAACAAATTTGAGCAAGTTTCTTTAATTTTCTTTAACGTTTCCTTACCAGTACATATATGTGGAAGGTTGAAACATACACATTATCCTATGTCTGGAGTCTCACTTCTGACACCATATAATATTTCCACCTGGGGAGTTTTTGTATGAAAGACAAGGTGATTTACTCGACAGTTGTTTATTCCAAGTTCACATGTTCAGAAATGTATACAGTGTCCGCGTCCATTGTTGAGGTCTCATTTTTTGCATTTCACACAACATCAAAATCTCGTCAAGAAATGTCCTGTATCAAGGCTCGTGGCTGCTAACTTCTACTACTAAAATAATCATACATTCAAAGCACTGAGTGTAATATGAAAATTTATGTCATATTTTATATTGTCGGATCAAGTTATTGATCAGAATAGTAAAAATCATAACATTTAATGTAAACTTCAACTGGAATCAATTTTAAGATTTTTTTTCTGTTCATCTCTTTATTGGTTTTTTTTATCGCAACGCTATCATACATTTTGTAAGTTTGGGACAAACGTAACGGAAGTCAAGAATTTTTAGCGAGATTTAAACAAATCCCGAATCCTTGGCGCCTGCTGGTTGGATTCCAAAACCTTATCGATAAAGAGCTGTCTATATCAGCTAAGCTTTCAAAAATAATGACCTGCAAGTTAAAATCTTGTCAAAGGTTAAATCTTGATTTTCGTTCGAATCCGCTTACATAATATCAAAAAGGATTTTGGTAGAAAAAGAAGCAAAAATAAGATGAAATTTGAATTAGATTCCATTTTACTTATACAACAGTGATTATGATAAAAATAACATTTTTAATAAAGTAATCGCAAGAATCTTGTGCTTGGGCTGGACGCGAGGTAACATGTTGTCGAGTTTTTGGTGACGTCATAAGATTTTTATATACATATATTTTTGTGATGTTGGTATGATAGGAAAATTGTTGCAGTTATTTTCGTAGTTTTATAGTCGCACGCATAACACGCATGCAAGTACATTTATACGCACTCAAATTAGAAAACAAATTGCAAAACCAATGACATCCTTCTTTTGCATGTAAAGACTTGCAATAAAATAAAACTTTACATTTGTCTTGATAAAGTCCATCGGAGAATGAAATGCGTAGGCTAATAATTTTCCTCTTGTCTTTTTATTAATGTTTTTCATATATATATATATATATATATATATATAGTTACGCATCATATATAACACGCTAAAGTTTGCTTTCCTCCGCCGAGCGCCCATAGCTCAGAAGAGCTTACTGATGTCAATTCGGTTGGGTTTCAATCCTAGCTACAAGCAACCAGATGTCTAACCGTATTGATGAGCTGTGATACAGCGATGACTATTTACGCTCTCGCACGCCAGTTGAGCACTATGAAGAAACTTTAAAAACAGTAGCTACTCACGCATTTACGCATCGTTTATTCAGTAATGAATGTGAACACTCTCGGCTACTGGGGCATGTTTACGTTGTATATAACACGCTAAAGTTCGCCTCCCTCTAGCTCATAGCTCAGAGGTAGAATCGCCGGCTGATGTCAATTTAGTCGGGTTTCAGGCGATTTACAATAAAATATTGTGAAGTTGCTTGAAAATACCTAAAGGTAGAAACTGAGGTCCCGAAATAACTCGTTTCTAAATGAAATATATATATATATATATATATATATATATATATATAGATATATATAGATATATATATATATATATATATATATATAATTTTTATTATAACTTCTACGATTTTGCTTTCTATTTTTCATGTTTAAGTTTTGGTATAAACCAAATTAAATTATACATTTGATAAATTGAAAAATGGCACCCCAGATCTGTAACTTATAACAACCATAAACAACGCGAGAACCAAAAATAAAAATTCAAATCTAGAAACAGTTTGTTCATAATAGGCACCTAATGATTGCATAGTGCATGAAACTCCGAGTTGTGTTATAGACATAGGATAATATGTATATTTATTAATATATACGTAATAGCTCTGTTATAGCTTACGATCATATCACGTTGAATACACCGGTCTCGTTTGATCACCGAATTAAGCAAGGTTGAGCCTGGCCAGTACTTAGATGAGCGACTGCTTGGGAATACCAGGTGCTGTAAGCGTTTATTAACGGATGTGCGTTGCGGTGCAGTGGATGTCTGCTCGGAAATAGAAATCGGTGAGCCGATTTCGAATTCCAGTTGAATGCTCTGCATTCACTTACGCGCTAGTACCCTTGAGAAAGGTATTAATCCGTCTATTCCCTCCAGTTATGATTTAAATAAAAGGGTAGGACTTGGGACCCTGCCCTTAAACTAATCCCAATGAAACTGTCTCCGTCAGGGAGGAAGCTGGCTCAACCTACCTAGGGTGCATGCGGCTTGGACGCAATAGCTCTGTTATACTACATTGATCACTGTTCTAACACCAGAAAAATATTTATATATATGTGTGTGTGTTATATATCAATAATCAACAAACACGTCTGTATATAAAAATATATCAAGTGATATTTTTATTAATGAACGATGGTCCGTGTGGCCTAGTGAACAGAGAGTGAGAGAGCGCTTCCAGGGTTGACGGGGGGTGTCGTCGTATCTGTTCTCCTCTACGTCTCTCTGCCTAGACTCGTCTCTCTGACTGACTGCCGTGAAATCCGTGCCTGAGGTTTTTTATCTCCAAACCGGTACTTCCGATTTTTGCCTCGCCTACGCACGCCCACGTAATTCTCAGGGACACCTGTTCTGCTTGCATCTTGTAGCCATTTCCGCTACTGCCGGAAATAAGGTCAAACAAACATCCGTTCCTTTCAACGGCCGGAAAACGCCCCCGCTTGCATCAGCTTCCTTCTTCGGGTGGGGCCAGATTATTATATTACATGTGTACCTGCGTATATACCCATATCTATATTTACTGATATCCATACCCACACTTTGCTTCTTACTGTTAAGAACTATTTTAAGTGTAATATTACATTTATACCTTATATCCTTATCGTCACCGGAAAATGAATTACTTCACTAAAACATCTTGGTTCACGGTAGAAAATATTATAAACTGGTCTTATTACACAGAATCGAGAACGTCATCAATAGGATGAGATTGAATCTCTTTTCTTCAAACACGAAAAAGAACACTACACCAAGAATGAAACAGAATATCATGGATTAAAATTTAAAAAAAACACCAGCATTTGACGACAAACTAAGGGAATTATTTTCAGTAATTAATAAAATCAAATTCATGAACGTTATCAATGAACTACAACAAAATATGTGAAGACTTGTCTACAATAAGAAAATCTGATAACCTTTTTTTCAATTCTGATAAGACGGGAAACTATTGTTTCGTCGATGTGGATGTATACAATAAAGCAATCCACAGAGAAATTAATAAAGGTTACAATAAAGGCATCCAGCAACTGTGAAATTTCTATCAACAAGGAAAAAATTGTTCTTCTCTTATGTCTCATGCTCTTTCAGGACGTAGGCAATCATGGCTTTCCACATCTCCCTGTCCCTGGTGGCTCTTAGCACGCTTTCTCCTGTTGCACCATGCAGCCCTCGTTCCATCATCCACCTGATCAGGTCCTTCAAATATGTTATCCACTGCTTTCTCCTCTCTCTTTTTCCATCTGGCCTGTTAGTAATAGGTTCTCCAAGCCCTCCTTCCTCATTGCATGTCCTAGTAACTTTAGTTGTCTCTTCTTGATGCTTAGTATTAATTTCCTTTTCGTCTCCATGCTTTCCGAGACTTCGTCATTGCTCGCATGCTCGGTCTATTCTTCTGTAGAACCAAATTTCAGCTCCCTCAAGTTTTTCATTCATCTTCGACAATGTATAGTTACGAAACTTAAAATAGATGACATAATTTAAATGCTACACAGTCAAAGACCACAAATAAAAATACATAAACAAACCCACAATATCATCTACTTTGACCTTCTAAGAACTATATATGTAAAATTAGCAAAATCATCGTGGAAAGAGCGTGCAAATACACGAAAAATGTTTTAGGTTTGAACCAATGGAAAAATACGCTTAAGAATGTATCGTGTAAATAGAAATGAAAAAGTAATGCACGTTCATAGGTTCCATATTTGCAATTTTTACCCGTATATTACCAAAAAACGACCATATGGTGCTTTAAACACAGCTAAAAATTATTGACCCATTAGGGACCAAAATATCAATATTATCAAACAAATACAAAATTCTATTTTATTTTATGAAAGCTACCAAAAGAATAAACCCAGATTTCTGCATTGCTATTTGTGCATTTAATTCTGCCGAGGTCAGTGAATTGGTTAGCATTTTATTATGATGAAGATTTAGGTGTATCTTCGAGATAAAAACAAAAGACAAGAAGAAACAAACACGTTCTTTAGAGAGACGACGGATTATTTCTTCAACGAAAAAATGATTTTCAACAAAAACAATGTTAAAGTTAGTTATAATTGCGTCAAAAAACATCGATAGATATATTTCATAACATAACAATATCATATTAAATAAATAAATCTCCAACCTGCAAAATAATAGTAACTCGATCATTAATAACAGTAAATCTTCTAAAAATAATTGTAACTACCGAAAAAATACGATCTACCCCTTTAATGGCCAATGCACAACTGAATGTATAATTTACAAATCTAGCAATATAAAAACAACCAAATTATTACGTGGGACGTCATCGCGAAAACCAAGTCTTACAATGGAATAAAAAATAGTTGTAATGTATGTCTTTTAGAAGAATTTGCAATCTCAAAACACCTAAATAACTCTAATTCATTAAACAAAAGACGTGAATTGATGACCACATGCAAACTGAGAAACAATACCTGTATATATATATATATATATATATATATATATATATATATATACTACCGGCCATATTTACTGGGCCAGCCCAGTATCTTAAATAAATGATGTGTTTCATCATATTTCTTAGTATTTATTGCCAAATGAATAACTGTAAATGAAAATAGCATGGTTCTTTTCGTTAATACTGAACAATAACATGTGCATCAAATGAATTTATAAATATTTAATAATTACCTATATTGCAGTTTCATCAATGAAAGAATATAAAAAATTTAGGGTGATTCGGACGAGTTGATCTTCGCTTCCTTGCATTGTAAAAGTAATAATAAGAAAACTACCATTCTATTTTCATTTAGAATTACACTCTTAAAAATATTCTGAAATCCACCATTTCTTTTTAAAAAACCAGGGTCGCCTCATAATTATGGCCGATAGTATATATATATATATATATATATAGTATTGTAAGAAAGTGATAGAACACGTAGATTTTAAACCCACTATTCAAGCATTTACTTTTATAAATAGTGCTTGATGCAAAGTAAGCCTTATATCGTAATAGTTGTTACAATGGTTTATAAAAGCATAGTATCACTACACAAAATTTCTCATGCTTCAGAGCACAAGTGCTCTTCTTCTGATGATTAGTGGAAATGAAAATAAATGGTGGAAACGATTCATTCTTGGGAATGTGATATGTAAGTGATGTGTGGATAGGAATTTAGTATGTCGGTCTGTCGGCAGTTTGTAACCATAAGGATACAGCTTTGGGTTAAGAGAGGGGGCGAGGTAGTTAAAATAAATTCAATTGTCTATCAATGCAATATAACATCAATTGAAAACCCAACTGTAAAAAAGTCTACATCGGATCTACAAAGAACACCTTTAAGCAACGCTGGTACATGCACTTAACTTCATTCAAAACAATATGTATCGAAACCAAACATTTCTTTCTGCATATTTTTAAAATGACACAAAAAAGAAACCTAAAGTAAAATTGAAAATCCTGGAAAAAACTAGAACCTGTAACTGCCCTTTATGCCTGAGTGAAAAGCTGCACGTTCTAAGGTCCCCCAACAATGGCGAACTATTGAACCGTAGGGATGCATTAGCAGTGTTATGTAAACATCGAAAATATTTTTCGTTAAAATTTAATTAACCAAAGGGGATTTGTCAAAACTCGTGCTCTAATATAAAAATCAACTTACAGCTAAAATTATTCACCTATTTGAAGTATTATATGGCCCCACTAAATACATCATTCACATAAAATAATCTTCTCCAAAAGTTAATTAATATCCATGCTTAATCCATAAAATAAAAAAGCGAATATTATATTAATAAAACAAAATAAACCCATACAACACTAAAAAGTCACTCTAGTTCATCCACTCATAGATAGTAGTAAAATAAAAAGTGTCTATCCGTTTTTTTAAAAAACACCTAACACCCCAATATAAGAATTACCTAAACAAAAGTGACCTGTCCAAAACTAAACTACCCCGCCCACCTCTCCTAACCCAAAGTTGTATCTCTATGATTACAAACCGCCGACAGACCGGCTTAGACATACTAAATTCCCATCCCACACATCACTTACATATCACATTCCCAAGAATAAATCGTTTCCACCATTTGTTTTAATTTCTACTAATCACCAAAGGAGGAGCACTTATGCTCCGAAACACGAGAATTTTTGTGTAGTGATACAATTCTTTAATAAACCATTGTAACAACTATTACAATATATATATATATATATATATATATATATATATATATATATATATATATATGAATAATTTTATTTTCCAATGTTTTCGTTCACAGAAAATATATAAACGAAAGTGGTCTTCATGAAAATATACATTCCAAATCTGCCCCTAACAATTTTATTTTTATTATAATTTCTACTATTTTGATTTTACAATTTCGTGTCTAAATGTCGATATAAAACAAATTAAATTACACATTTGATAGATTAAAAATGGCACACCTTGATTCATAACAAACTTAAATCACGTGGGAAACAAAAATAAACTCTAGAAACGGCCGTTTATAATATGCACCTGATGCACAATGCATAAAACTCGAATCGTGCTACACACACACACATACACACACACACACACACACGCACACACACACACATATATATATATATATATATATATATATATGGCATTGTAACTAAGTTGTTGAACTCATAGGTTTATTAACCTTTTGTTCATGCATTTACTTTTATAAAGAGTGCTTGATACAAATGTAGAGCGTTATACTGTAATGGTTGTTACAATGTTTTTATAAATTCATAGTATCCCTACACAAAAACGTTCGTGTTTCGAAGTCAGCTCATTATGTTGTTGGTTTCTTCTTCAGGTGATTTTTTAGAAATGAGAATTATCTAGTTGAAAAGCCGGTTTATTTGTGTTGGATTTGCTTTTTGGGTGTTAGAGGGGTGGTCTGTATTTTGAGTTCTGTTGACCATTTTAAGGTCTAAGGGTTATGTTGTTTGATTGCTTACTTTTTGGTCATAATAAGATTTAGACCAGTGCACATTTGTATTAAAAAGTGTCTAATAAAATTATATTGTAGAACTTTTGAATATTTTCCATTCGTAAACAACTTATTACGCGACCTAGGATTTTACCATGAGTGGTGTCTTCAGGCGATTTGCAATAACTTAAGTGCCGACACCACTTATGGTAGAAACCTAGGCCGCGTAATAACTCGTTTACAAATGGAATATATATATATATATATGTGTGTGTGTGTGTGTGTGTGTGTGTGTGTGTGTGTGTGTGTGTTTCATTAAAAATCACAGACATGGTGTGATGGTTAAGTCTTTATGGAATTTTTCATATGATCTTATGATTTCTTGCTTTTGAGGAAGTAAATTATATATCATACTTTTAGTCATTTTTGAGTATGAATGTTATTTTACGTGAAACACAAAGTAAGTGCTGCTATGTATAATGTCGAGTAGTAATATGTGTTATGTTATAAATCCTCACTCTGAAACATCATTCGAAAATACACAACTCACGTCGTCGTAAACAAAAAAAATTAATTATCTATTATGACACAAACTCGAAGACAGACGCTACATCTTTCTCAACGGAGCTCAATTTCATCTTATTGAAACAAACACGGAGACCTACTAAACCCTATCCGGAACATACTTTTTGACAGCGCAAATATCATAGCATCATCGACATGAAAAGATAGACTAAAAATAATGGCAGCCACATTAATAAAAACATCAATTTCGAACACGCTAACAACATAACACCACTTACATTCTGTTACATGTGAAATAACATTCATCCTCGAAAATGGCTGAAAGTATAGCCGAAAGCGCTCGGATAAATAAAACATTTAGAAATTTTTTATATAATTGATGTTCTCGAAACAAAGAAATCATAAGTTTACATGAGAAAATAAAAAAATCTATGTCACTTTGTCATTTTTAATGAAACCTGCCTAAAATAGAGATTACTGCCCAAATATATATATATATATATATATATATATATATATATATATATATATATGGTGTATGGTTAGGTCTTGAAGGCTACCAAAATGCGTTTCGTAAAATAAAGGAAGGTAAAGAAGTTGTTAGGTAAAACCTATTTATTATACATTAATTTGAAGCTCTCCTACCATTCTGAAGATGAGATTTTGATCTCGAAATATAAATATATAATAACTAGGTAATACCCAACAACTTCTTTAACTTCTTTTATTTTACTAAACGGATTGCGATAGCCTTTAAATCTTACCTATACATCTAATACACTATGCTTCAAGCAAATTACTAAACTTTCTTATATATATATACTAGCAGTATAGCCTGGCGTTGCTCGGGTGTAATGAAAGCTTTAAAACTAATCCATGGTCCTGGAGCTCAGACTTTTTGGACGTTGACACGAAAGACTAAAAAGCAATAGTTGTTTCCAGTTAAAGCGAAACTGTAGACTGAAAGAAAAATGAATGGATGTAAGTCAAATTTTGATTTCCTGCTACCGATATCAAATAAGTTGTTTTCGCCGTAAACTGAATTTTGAAGGCTAAATAAGTCATCTGAGTAAATGGTATCATGGCTGAGACTAAGAACTACAATTATACCTACTTAGAGCCAGACCCGAAGCAAAAACTAAAATAAAAGAGTTGAAAAAATACAGACATACAGGCAGATAAACAGAAACACCCACAAACATCTTGCCTTATATATAGATTTTCCGCACTATTGTCAGAACTGAAAACTTGAAACTTCTGAATATCGTTTCTTATGTCTTTGCTTATGAGTGTATCAAATTTGATTAAAATCGTACCACTCCTTCTATAACCCAATTTTTTCGATTATCGATTTTCGATATTTATTGGCTGTACCTGGACACAAAACCTAGCTAAGAACACTCGCAGACGCTTATAGTACAACTGTCTAAGTTTTCTAGAAAATCGGTTCAGCTTTTTCGGAGTCTATAGGTAACGAACACACACAGACACACACACACGCACACACACATACACACACAGACAAATTTCTATTTATAAATCATTTTAGATATATATGTATATATGGGGGGTTGTATGAATAAATAACATTTGTAATCCACATATATTTCCTGTTTCTCTTTCCTCCGCTCTATTTTCCTTATCTCTATTTCTCATACGTCTTCTCTCCTTCTTCACTTTCTCTTTTTTTGTCAGAGTTCTGAAGCAGTTTTGAGCCTTCAAAGCAGCCATCTCTTTCGCAAATTCAACCGCCATCATTTTTTCTTTCCTTTTCGAGTGTTGTGTGTTCGGTCATTCTATGTTTATTTACTTCCGTCCTCGGCAGATGAAAACAATGTAAGTTGAGACTGACCAATAGTGCCTTGTTACTAGAATTTGACATAGTCTCATTGCTGATGACTTTAGCTATCTACACAAAAAGACATTAAAATTAATTACTCAAAACTCAAGTCCATATTTGTAGCCTTAAGTACGCATACTTCCAGCGATTACAATAACTTTCAATATGTGTGAACCTATATTTTATGCCATATATATGTATGTTATTACGTTCCCCACTAGTGTGAGTTATATATATATAATGGAGGGTGACTGAAAGAAAAGTAGAGGAAATTGCAAAATTGCAATCAGTGTAGGAACGACAAATAAATTATAGAATTTAAAAAAAGGAATAATATTCTAACAAATTAAAAGAATGGAATTATTTCAAACTCATTCACTTAAAATAAAAAAAAGAACATTATGCGTCCAGAATCTTATTAAAAAAAACAACCATTTTGAAAAGTCGATAAGTGGGAAACAGCGCTGCAAATAACAAAATTGTATATATATATATATATATATATATATATATATATATATATAGTAATCTAAAAGTCTTCTTCTAATATGGAGTTTTGAATCTCTTTCTCTGCCCCTTTTGTATCTCTGTCTGAACGACAAAGTTTAGAATTTTTTTTTCTTTTTTAAATCACCTACCTTTTTTATGTAAACTTTCTGTATATTGGGCTACTTCCGGTATATGAATTTTTGTACCATATTTGAAATAAAAATATTTTGCTTTTGATCGTTGCTGAAGAAGTAAGATTTTTCTCGCTGAAATAGCTATACAACGTATGTAGATTACGGAATTTTATTTAATATATATATATATATATATATATATATATATATATATATATATATATATATATACGTTAGATTCGACGTGCGTTAACCGCCTCAGGCACAAAGAAGTTTTGACGATAAAGCTTTGTCTGAATAGTGCCTTTAAGCGAAATTCTTCACGTCATAGATTACTCGAAATTATATCTGTTGTTTCGTATCGGAAAGTAAACAAAGCAACCCTCAAAGTAAAGGATTTTTTGTTCATTATTCCGATAGATATTTTTGTCACTTTAAACTTTAGTTTCAGTGCAGTGTGTGTGTGTGTGTGTGTGTGGAGACTGAGGTCAATACCGAGCGGCGACAGACCTGTTGAGTACTTATACTGGAGAAAGTAATTCATTATATTAATCAATCTTTTTCTTATCAATCTGCGACGTGGTTTACGAGTCGGAGATTGCAGCAGAATGCGTGAGTATACATCTGCGTATATATATATATATATATATATATATATGTATGTATGTATGTGTGTGTGTGTGTGTGTGTGTTTGTGTGTGTGCGTGTGTGTGCACGTACATGTACTTGTATATTTGCGTTGTAAGAGCTTACGCACGTGTATTTGTGTGTGTGTATGATATTCCTTTCAATTTCAATCAGCTTCTTAACTCGACTTCACTCAGTTTCACTCCTCTCCCTCCCCCCACCATTTAGTACAGCAACACCTAGTTACCCACCCGCTCTCAAAACATATCCACAATGCAAGTGCAATGCCGACTCGGCCCTCATGTCCTCTTATTTAAAGAGAGTTTCTCCAGCCAATGGCCTATACGCACTTAATTTTCCGGTTGGTAAGTGAACGGCTTCGGCCTGAAAGGTCAGATGTTAGGGTCATTAACTGTGTAATGAGAGAAGGTTTGGTGACTGAACAAGAAAAAGTTCTGATTTTTTTTTTCTCGCCAACAGTTAGACAAAAGAAATACACAGACAAACAGACACCATGAAAGACACATTTCTCTATAAGGAAAGATGTGTTGGGATGATTAAGGAGAAGAGAAACAATATGTACGTTGTGGTGTAATGGATATCTTCTCAGATTGAGAAGTTAGAGAGCCGAGATCGAATTCCAGTTAAATTCGTTGCGTTCACTTACGTCCGAATACCACTGGGAAAGGTATTAATGTATCTCTTCTATCTCTAGCTATGGGTTAAATAGCAGGACAGATTAGTTTCTGTAGTCTTGGTTTGCAACTAGTTGTTTGTAGAGAGAAATAGAAATCGACTGCAGGAAAAGTCTAGTCAGTCATGAATCGAACAAGACATGATCGCCTAAGCGTGTGTGGAGTATGGCATCCCGACCTTTCTCTTATTTTGACCCTCTGAATTCCGGTCATCGAGTACATTAGAATAGCTTTTTTTATCTTGTTTTTCCTAAGTAAACTTTGTCCTTTCGAGAGCTTTACTCTACAATTTCCAGTTTTGACTTTGTATTGAGCACTTTTTTTTTGTTGTTCATACCTTAGGAACTGACGTTTTTTTGTATTCCCTTCGGACTTATATATATATGTAAATATCAATCCTATATGTGTGTGTGTGTGTGTGTGTGTGTGTGTGTGTGTGTGTGTGTGTGTGTTTCGTTAAAGATGACCGAGAAGGCACTGCGATTTAGCTTTTTATTTAATTTTTCTTCTTTTCGTACAAATTTTTAATTTTCTAGACAAAGTGTGTAAAAATCGTCTAGAAGTTCTGCATAACAAATAGCTTTCGGCTATTTTTACCCATTATCAAGGGTGATTGTTATCATTATTTTTACCTGAACGTGTGTTTTTTATATATGTGTTTCAAGAAATAGGAATATTTTCCAAACACAGCCAGCATACAATGGACATGTTCGCAGTTAATGATATTGCGTTTTGTCTTTTCCTTTTTTTATTGTTAGAGCTCCCATTATTTTAAATCTATTTTTGCATGTGGATGAAGCTATTATACTTGTACTTTATACTCGTATGTTTTTGGATAGAGTTTCATAAGTCCTAATTGACCTATGGTCGGGTAGATTAATTCGCTTTGACTTGTAACCTTCCCCCACCTTCGGTCTTCAAACAGCCCAATTCCCGGCACTGGATCGATAGATCGATCACCTCGGACCACACCCAAACTTATCCAAAGTTGTATCATGTTTTGATCATAAGACGGGTGAAGCCGAATAAGCTTCAAGAACCGCTGCAAATGAATTCGTTCGTGTTGAGGAAGTCACAAGAAGAAAAGAAATATTTTCATTAACAAAACAAACTTTATATCTTCGATTATTCGTTCCAGCTGTCGAATTCTATCTGCTTCATTACAGCTATCTTCCCTACCACGTCTAAAGTTGAATTCTAACACTTCGACTGGTTCTGTTAGGTTTGTCACAGTGTTCGGTGTTCGAGTCGGAATTCTTAGGCAGGCAGTTACGGGATGTCAGTCAGCGAGATCTCTCGTCTCAACCGCAAATCTCTTTGACCAAAACTGCTTTGGTCGCTTCGGGCTCTCGTTTATATGGATTGCCTATTCAAAACTGTAGTGGGTTATGAGTGGTTTGGGGAATTCCAATAAAAGTCTCTTTGTTCTCTGGCTTTCAAAGATTAATTATCTTTTTCAATTCGAGGTTTTTCCTTTCAGTGGTCAGCAGTCACAGGCATCGATCTGCCCAAATCAACTCCTTCCTTTCTTCATTGATATCTCACACTAATAGCCTTCTCCGCCTTTCTTACTTTTAACCTCTGCTCACTACCAACCAGCCCTTCTTCAACTGACTTTATTCGTCGGTCTTAGGTCGCATTTACTTGCTGTCATTAATTAAATTCTTATTATTTCAAAATTTTTCCTCGATCAGTAACTTGCCAGATGTCCCTCTTGATTTCTTATCATGGTCATTAATTAGATTCTTAATCCACAAAGAAAGCCTTATTTCCACCCTGTTTATAGTGCAGCTTTGTTCACCGTCAGCTTTGACTGGTCACTAAGAAGCTTTTATTATTTAAACTTTTCGCATGTATAAAATATCTTTATTCGGCCCTGTATTATGACAAAGTCCATAATCAGTTGTCTATATTAGCCACATGGCTTTTTTCGCACTCTGCCTCACCTTAGGTTTTGGAGATTTCGTCTTTTTCTAACAAAACGGGTAATATCTTCATTAGGCTTACCTGTATGTCTTTCCTTTCAAATAGTATTACAGACTGACTATTATTCACTATTGGAAGGGTATTATGATATTCATATCATTTCCTGTATCCCGTTCAGTCAATATAAAAATATATTTATTCATTACACTAAGTTTAACGAAAGCGTATAGAAGAAAAAATTATATTCTTAAACTCTTGGTTATATAAGCCTAAAATTAAATAAAACCTAATTTAAACAAATTCATAAGGAACGAACTGTTAGTCTTCCGTACTTTTACTTTTACTCCTTCCTTCGTTTTTACGGACGGGGAAAGAATGGCCGTATTTCCACTTTGTCCTTTAACCTCACAGGCTAGCTTACGTAAAGAAAAAGTAATTTCATTCAGTTTTAAGATTTACAAGGAAATCAGTACTTTTAGTAAGTAGGAGCTAATAGATTCAAAAAGTATTTTTAACAAGATTTTCAGAAAAAAAAACGAAAAGAAAATACATTCTTTCTGAATAAGTCATGAGTGTTTTATTAAACTCCGACAATGTTTTTTGCAAGAATTTCATAATCAATGTATTTTGCCCCGCAAAATGATGCTACAATTTCCCGAAAGAATAACAATATTTTTAACAAAAATTTCGAAGGTTTCTAAAGGAATAAAAATATAATTTAATAATAAATAAACAAAAACAATCCGTATTGCTTTTACTTAGCTGCAACTGCCATTCATAAAATTTTTCATACGAGCCTCTGATGTTTTCTGCAGAAACAATTCAATTGTTGCAAATTATAAACCGTAACAAAACGAATTTTCTTCATTGAAGCAAGTTTTGTTAACAGTACTCAGTTTCGGCTGCAATTTGAATATTTTTTTATTTGTATAATGACTTTTGGCAGTCAGTAATTATATATATATAGAGTGTATCAAAAATACTTTTACAAACTGTGAGGGTGTGTTCCTAACATCAAAAACAGGAACAAAAGTTCGTATAAAGTTGTGTCCGCAAATCCTTTAAGCTTAAAGAAATTTTGATAGACAGTGTTGTATTGCCATTTTCAAGGGGATTATATTTGTCATTCATGAACATTTGTGGATAGTCTGTTTTCAACGTTTAATGTGTGTGGTAGTCAGTTAACGTGTGTAGTAAGTCAGTATTTCCCTTAAAAACGGCTAGACATTCATAACGGAAGCAGTCAAATGTATAATTTTTACGTGCAACCGCAATAATAGTAAAGGACCTGAGGAAGCACGGCTCTATCAGATTGCATTTTCAGACAGAAAACAGCCGAATCATCTAACATTTGTTGCTGTTTATCGCCACGCTGCTGATACAGAATCCGTGGCCTCACAAACTATGGATCGGGAAGACCATGATCCGCTTGAATACCTGAGTACAAAGAGCACATTCTACAGACAGTCGGAGATGATCCACCTATCAGCTCACGTCAAGTTGCCCTAGCATACCGTACATCATATGGTAATGCATTGAGGTCACTTTAAGAAAAACTCTTGTATTTGTATAATTTGAAACAGGTGCAGGGTCTTTCACTCTCTGATCGCTATTACTGATGTTTATTGCACAAACTGCCGCTCCGTTGTTTTTCTCTTCAATCATATTTACAGATGAAGCAGTGACGCTTCATCGACGTGTGATAGGAGCCTGCGAACCAATTCGACACCGTTTGGGAGTAACTGAAAGAGTCTACCAGTAAATGTTGCGACGAGTGTATGTGTATATAGAAGCAAGCGAACTTTGAATATTGAGCATTTACTATGAGTTGGTGTGTTGAGGTACAACAATGACCTTTTAGACGTATGTTTATATGATCATTTTATCTTGTTTTGGTTTCAAGAACCAACCCCTAAAGTTTTACAAGTATTTTTGATACACTCTGTATACGATAGAATAAAGAAAAAATGGAAAATGGTTATCAATCTCATAAGGAATGACGACGCGTCCTTTAAAAAACTCCAAGAAATTAACAGATTCCAAGCCTGAGAAAGTTACATATGACTATATATACATAAGTGTATAGTAATTCTAGTTTATTTATGTTGAATTCAGATGATAATGCTTATTCATAATGTGTGTGTGTAAGTGTGTGTGTGTGTGTGTGTGTGTGCATGTGTGTGTGCGCGCGCTGTTGTCATTATATTTGGTGGGTTTTCGCATGTTGATTTCATAACGTTTTTACGTGTATACCATTTCTTCTAGATAAAAAATATAAGATTGATTCTTTAATAATAGATTCAATAGCCGTTGATGTAATAATGTGCTTTTGACGTGTTTTTATATATTTATCAGTAATATCTAGAAATATTTTCGACGTAAAGAATTGTATTCATTTTTTAGGGCGGTATTTTTTAAATTTAAGTTATGCCCAGTTTTGTTCATGTTTATTACGAGCGAGTTTAAAGGGTTGTCCTAACGTAATCCCTTTTATGTTCTTAGATACAGACTTTTAGATTTCAAAATGTCTGGACGTTAAAAGTGCTTTTGCATTATAAACTATTTAGATTTTATTTTTCCAATTATATCTCCACTTGTATGGTGGTAAAGATCCTAGTATTAGGCATATTTTACTCCACTTTCTTGTTATTTCGTTGTTTCAGCCGTTGTGCCGGCTTTCATTTATCTAGGAAAGTTACACTGAATTCCGAACTGAATTTATTCTACGGGAGTTCACTGTTCACTGCTTGTGTCTAGGGATATCGTATCTAGATCTTATTGTTAGTACTACTCAGTTATTGTCCTTTCATTTTCACCAAGTACACCCAATCCAATCCAGGAATTTGAACTCATTACTATGTCACCAAATCTATATGTGTGTGCGTGTATGTGTGTGTGAATGTGTTGCTCACTCTATAGACATGAGTATAATGGTTTAAAAATTGAAAATCTTTCCGCTTTATTTCAGTTAAATATTCTGCCAAGTAAATTTTTGTCAATTTGTAAAACTACTGCACTGAAATAATTTAAGAAAGCATTCATTTTTATTTTAAAAGCACACCTGATCACATATGTACAGCATTTGCTCTAATTAGAATCTTTATTGCAATCAGTGAGATATTTTTCTACATTCTATAAAAAAGATAAAAGGTGTGTCGAATGATACTTTTACTGACTGTCATAAGTTCTCGGTAGGCTCAAGTCTCGGTGATTGAGTCGACCACTGCTGTATTTTAATGCTACTGTTTCCTTTGCCGCCTTTGAGTCACCTGCCAGTAATTTTCTGTTTCCCCACATCTCTCTCGCTTTGTTATATCACCTCAGAACGTGGGTGATAATGTTCCTTCACAGTTTCCTAATATTTTTACTTTGCTTTTTTATTTATTTACGGTACTTATTCTGTTTTACATTTGTCAAAACACTTACCTTCGATTTTCTTGTGAGTGTTAACCTCTTCTAGCCTTGCTTCTTCATAATCTATTCAGAATTTTTAGCTGAAATTGTTTGATAACAGCGATGTTTTTGATTGAATTTACCTCAAGCAAGGTAAAAAAGTCAATAGGATGTAAGAGGTTACTGAGTGGTACTTGGTTAGAATCTAGATATTTTTTCAATCGAGTTCACCCCTAGCAAGGCAGTAAAGACACTGAGACACAAGGGGGTACTGTGTAGAAAAACTAGAAAGCAGAAACATTACTAAGGGGTGATAACAATAAAAGAGTAATCAGGAAGACAGTGGACAATGATTGACATTGCATTTAAATTTTTGAAGGTAAAAGTTGTCTGGAAAGCAAAAAGCTGGGAGAGAGTTCCACAAGCGAGAAGTACGATAGAATAAATTGTTATCATAGAACTTACGGTTATACCGAGCCATTTCAGTTTTAACAAGATGAGACTTTGCAGCTAATCTAGCACTACGCTTAATTTCATAAAATCTTGTTGCCATAGAGGAAATTTCATCGGAACATTTACCCTGAAAGTTTCAGAACCAAAAGCATCATAAGTTCTTTGGATTTCATCAATAATCTCTAAATATAGCAAGAGCACCAGACTAGATTAAAATCAACAAAATGGACTGCATATAGCTCAGTGGAGATGATTCCCATATCTGAATTGACTATTTTAAGATGTTCAAGATTTATGAAACCATGATTATATCCATGACAGTGCACATTAAAAGCGAGTCGATTGCATTGGTCAGCATCAAAATCTTCGATGTTTACAATGGTATGTATGTTGCCCACTTTCATCGCCAATTATAACTTCGAAAAAGAATTCAATACACAAAACGATAAACTTAACCTTGTGAATACTTTGGAAAACTGGAAACAATGAAGAAATTGCATCGCAAGAAATGTGATCTTCTGAAATACATCCTTCTAGTGATGGAGATGCGCGCTGTGGATAGCGGCTCGGAACGAGAAATCGGATAGCCGAGTTCGAATTACAGTCGCATTCGTTGCATTCACTTATGCCCAAATAGCCTTGGGAAAGGTATTAATCTGTCTCTTTCCTCTAACAATGGGTTTAATAACAGAACAGACTGTGTTCTATCACCTTAGTTGACAACCAGTCTACCGCAAAGAAATTGAATTGATTCAGTAGAACAAAAGTCGTATATTAGAAATGTTGTTGGGTCTCCCCTTTTTCCAGGATAATAGACTCGTCTAGAGTATACATATACTCCTGCATAGAAGCAAGACATCGAGAAATCCGCGAGATAACGTCAGATCCGTGAGATACCGAGAAATACCGCACGATACCGAAAGATGCCGAGAGATACAGCGTCAATAGTTCATAGTAGCTCTGAGCTTCACTCAGCAGAAGATTATTATACAGCACCCGTCAACTTCCGACGTGGACATACTCATTCTACTACGACTTCACTTCAGAGACTTGTATATATCCTTCTTACTAAAACCGTATTCCTGGACCACTAACCCTCGTTCAAGTTTGTATTCTTTACGTTAATATACTTATTTTTCTATCTGAAATTCTGTTTGTTGTTCCTTTATTTCGTGCGATTCCCATTCTCGGAATTCACAACAAGAAGAATAAAAAAATATTGCAAACTAAATAAAAAATATGAAATTTCATTGTTTTGACACGCAGATTCGTTGAGACGTAAACTTCATCAATAGAGACCCTTCCTAGGATGAACAAATTAGCAACACAAATCGATAAATAAATCAATAAGTGAAAATGTAAAAAGTGTAAAATGGAAACAATTTAGGTACCTATTATGAAAGTCAAGAATATATATTAGCACAAATTGTAAAACAATAAGGTTTAACGTCATACTCATATTAGTTTTCGTTAAACGCGGTGTTTAAATCATTGTATCTAGTTGGGGATGCGCGTTGTGGTGCAGTGGATATCGGCTCGGAATGAGAAATCGGGGAGCCGAGTTCGAATTCCAGTGAAATTCATTGCATTCAATTACGCGCAAATACCCTTGGGGAAAGGTATTAATCCGTTTCTTTCTTCCAGTTATGGGTTAAATAACAGGACAGATTGGTTTCTATAGGCTTGGCTGGCAGCCAGTCTACCGCAGAAAGCAATGGTAACCTACTGCGGGATAATCTTCTGCCCAGTCAGTCATGCCTCTTTCGAGACATGATCACCCAAGCGTGTTTCATGTATGGCACTTAACTGACTGACTGATCTAGTTGGTAAAAAATATTTTTTCTTGACGTTTTTCTAACAGATAAAGCCTTACCAGTTCGTTTCAATTGATGAATGTAGATATTCATAGATTAAAATTCACGATCGTGATACAAGATTTATGGCTCAAGGCATGGAATTATATTTAACATCCATCGCAAAAGTTAGAAGACAATTTCATCACAAAGAAGAAGCTAGCTCCGGGTGTGACGTATTTCAGCAGAAAGGAGTATGTTTTCTGGTTTCTAATTCTAACCCTAACAACAGACATCCAAGTAAGACGGGACAAAAAAGTTTGAAAAAAATAGTAAGTCTAAAGATCTCCCCACATTTTGTGTCCATAATAAATGATGCATTTGGAAATGTTCCAAAAAGAAAATTACGATTGAATGAATCGGATTCATGAGAAAGAACCGTGACTCCTAAAACAGCGTGATCTGATTACGTTGTTTCAGGAATATGCTGGTGCTGACCAGATAAAGAACTTACTCTCATTTAATTTACAATATCTACATCAATAACCAGCAATCATCACATGTAAATAAGAAATTACATGAAATTTAGTAATCATAATAAAATAGGATAAAATACAAAATCATGGAGAATTCAGAATACAAAACAAACTGCATGCAAAAAACTGCAAAAAGAATAATTTAAATAGAAAATGTGATCTCGTATAATCAGCCCAGAACCAACCTATTAGAACATGGAAACCTAAATAGACAAACCGTAATGAAATAATAATTTCATTGAAATATTCATGCGTGTGCGTGTATACCTGAAAGTGATAACTATTAACTCTGTAGCAAATCATGGAATAAATGATTGAAGAAATAATCTCAGATAACGTCTAAAAATACATATGAGTGTTGGAAACAATAATGAATTTAGAATTGTGCGGTGAGATTTGATTCTTCAAAGCAATGATACATGGCCGACAACTACATTTGGAGAAGAGTTCAAAAGTGTTTAAAAACATTTAAGAAACCTATTCATAAGAGATAAAACAATCATGTCATCGCCGAGCTTCAACAGAAGGTAAAATTTACATAACTGGGCAAATATTCGAATGCAAAATATAAAAGTAGCCATTAAAGTCATCACTTGGAAGAACATTCGGAAGACCTAACTAGCAAAGAGTGGAATCTCCAGGAGCCATCCAACCGACAATATTGGCAAAATCATTGCAAATATCGAATCGTAGAGATGCACTTATATGAAAATTCATTGAATAATAAACAGTCGATACATCCATTTATGATTGTCACAGTCTCCATGGTAATGTTTCAAAAGAGAAAAATTTGTAAACCGTAATATATAAAAAAACTGATAAGATTAAACATTACGAAATAAACATAAATTATGCGTGATCTAGATGCTTTTTCCAACAATTGTGTTTTAAAAGTTGCATTTTTTGAAAGGGAACCAAAATTTCCCCAGTAATGATAATTTTAATCTCCAAAAAATGATTTTACTCACAAGCCTATAAGAAAATGGAAAAACTAAAAGGAATCGTGTTGAAAGTGGAAAAAGCGTCAGTGAAAATATCGGACTTCTAATTACAAAGTAGACGCAAATTCGGTGCGTTGTTCAAACTGAAAAATAGTAATACAGCTAATAATTATTCTTATTAAAAATGACGGGAAAAAATTGAGTATAAGGCTGTAAAACGTGCGAGAGGAAAATGAAGAACAAAAGACAGATAACACTGAAAATCAAATAAAAAGTCTATGTCAACAGTTGGTCTTTTTTTTATTGAACTTTGCTTAGCCTGATATGGCGTATTGCGATACTCAGTAAGAATTAAACTTACTACATTCATGAACAACCAACAAGACTTTCGTACTACAGCATGAGCCCTAAAGAGTAAAATTCAAAATAAAGAAAGAATCGGGAATTAAAAGAAAAGGAAACTTATGGGTGATAATTAAGAAAAAGAACTGAAAGAGAAGAAAACAAATATTTAAAAATAGAGAGAAGATGACGACAAAAAAAATTAAGAACTTTGAGTGGGGGAAGAAGGAATTTATTTTTATTTCTCGTTTATCGGATTAACCTGAAATGTAAGAATCCTGCGATTTACCATCTTCCTTGGAAGCATTTTGGCGTCATTGGCGTCACTTGGGACGAGGAAAATGAGTGACTTGATGGTGTTTTGTCGCTTTTCAATTTCGACGAGAAAAGCGCATGAACACAACAGCAAACAGGCGTTCATCCACACACAGGTGTTTGCAGGTACAATGAAAAGGTGCAGGTAGTGACAGAAATTGAGCACACTCAAAGATCTGCACATTTCCACACACACAAACCAAAACACAGATTCCGCCATATATATATATGCAAGAAAACAATTTTAAAGTATAAAGACAAAATCAAGTCAGTGAAAAAAATTTTTAGAGACAACAAAAGGCGAAAAAAAAACTTAACGTGCAAATGTGAAAAAAACAAAACAAAAAAACGACACGCACGTACACATATGACCTCCCTGACCTGCCCACTTGACTTATCTATTTTTACACAATACCTTGGCCATCAGAAAAACTAAAGGATCTCGATATGTGAAGCCACAAGCTTATTTTGCTGAAGAGAGACAACTTTAGACTCAAACATCTACAGCGGCAGAAACACTATTATGGACATTTAATATATCATAGAAAAAGCAAGTAATAATTATAATAATAACAACAATAAATCTACACTTTAAACAAAATATTGACGGCTTCTCGCACTTTTTTTCTATGCCTATGTCTCTCGTTGGAGCAACTACTCTATCCGTTTTTAATATATATATATAGCTGCAAATTAAATTTGGTGTGTATAACTGATGTGGCCTTGGGACAAAAGTCACAAGAAAGACTCGGACATGGTATACGGTTGGAAACAATATTATATTACAAAAGATAAACAGTGTACAGAGGAAATAGAGTATAATAGTACTTAGCGCCGAAACGGCGTACTAACAAATGAGTATTGTAGCTGCTGCTACTTACTATTACCCCCGAGAGTTGATAACTCTCGGTATTTATGTAGTCTGGTAGAGTTCATATTAGTGTTTAGGTAATTCTCCACAACAATAACATTTTTCCTCTTGGTATTTCTCCCAGACCTACTCCGCCATCCTTTTAAGCCCATCAAGTGTGCCTCACGTTGCTTTCCCCTGTCTCTCTTTCTCTCTATCCGTCCAGTGAGTATTAGATTCTCCAAGCCCTCCTTTCTAATTATGTCTTAGAAACTTCAGCTGTCTCTTTCTGTTGTTAAAAATAAGTTTTCTTTTCCTTTGCATCTTCTCCAAAATCTTCTCTTTGCTCACATATTCGGTCTATCGTATCCTCAGCATCCTTCTGTAGAATCACATTTCTGTTGTTTCGAGTATCGCCTTCATCTTTGATGAGACTGTGCCTCATTCGGTGCCATAGAGGGCAACAGATATCCCATAACAGTCCAGTATTTTTTTCTTTGTTTCTAACGAAATCTTCCTGTCTCTCAATCAGCTAATTACCATACGTGATACAAGATTTGGGCGATCATGATTGAAAGAGACATGACTGACTGAGCAGAAGATTACTCCGCAGTAGGTTGCCATTGCTTTCTGCGGTAGAAAGGTTGCCAGCCAAGGCTATAGAACCCAATCTGTCTTATTATTTAACCCATAACTGGAGGGAAGAGACGGATTAATACATTTCCCAATGTTATTTGTGCATAAGTGAATGCAAGGAATTCAACTGGAATTCGAACTCTGGTCTGAATATTCTGCCTAATTTTTTGAATGCGTTTTTGGCCATGCTAATGCCTCTTCGAATCTCAGAGTCGCACTTTCCATCCTTTGTCAGAACACGTTCCAGTTATGTCTGCACTTGATATTTTAGTATCCTCGAACTCTATTTGGCATTTTAGGCTTCTCTTTTTGCTGATGCACATAAATTAGGTTTTCATGAAATTTATGTTTAGTCCTTTACTCGCGGGGTTTCACTTGCTACTTTCTACTTAACTACTTAGACGGTAAAAGAGGCCAATCTTGTAGCAGGCGTAAATACACGTGATCGGGAAACTAGGGGAAAATACTCGTCAGATAGACATAGACAGAGAGAAGCCACATCACGTCGGTGAGAAAGTGGCTGAAGGTCGGCTGCAAAGTCAGGGTTGATTGTATTGCAAATCCTCCTTTAGATTTTGTCGAGAATCTCAAGATAAATAGCAGGAGCACCCGAACAGATATGGCAACAATATTTAATTCACGGACGAATTATAGATTTATAAATGTGTAAAATGGTTTCTGACACAAAAAAACTTACTGGCCCGACACATTAACCAAACCTCTCTACAGTAGACACAGATATGGATTCGATGTAGTCATTCGATTTGACGGAGTGGGGTCAAGGAGGCAAAGAGTGTTGCTCTCTAGGAAACTAGCGTCATCTAATGGTAGACAGGAAAGATTCTCTATGGTGGTTAAACGAAAAACAGCTTCGTTTTGCGAATATTCAAATTTCATTTTTTAACTCATCCAGTCACAGACTGGAAGTTCTTTTGAAGAACAGCAAACAGGTTTATTTTTTCTTCCTTGAGAGAATTCTTAGTAAGACGGGAGTAAATGGTGGTGACATCTGCATAGATGTCTACTTGGGAACTGATTACAACAGGAAGATCATTGATAAAGATCAGAAAAAGCCGTAGCACTTAGGATACAGCCTTGACCGACGCTTGCATTCATATGAAGGATCTAGAAGCTTGCTCGTTCAAAACAACCTTCATTTCACGATTTGATAAGAACGATTGTATTAAATTAAACAATCGTATAGAAATACCGTAGTTCTGGAGCTTGCACAGAAGGCCAGCGTGCCAAACTCTGTCAAATGCTTTCGTGTTATCAACATCTTGAGCTTTGTTGTTCTTATCAAGAGCTTGGTATATATAATAAGTGATAGTCGTTAGAACATAAACGGTAAACCCGGCAAAAAAGGAGCTATATTGTCTGTTAAAGAGAAAGTTGTGAGATGTAAGATGCCTATTTTAGCATTGATAATAGCCTCGAATACCTTGCCAAAAAGAGTTAAGTGGCTAATAAAACGATAATTAGGGTTCATAGGACTACTCAGTGTTCTTAAAAATAAGAACTACAGAGAAGAATCTCTAACAAGGAGGAAAGCAGGAAGCAATGAGGCAATAGAGTTTGGAGAAGACTGGAGTCATCTCAGAAATACATTTCTTAAGGGCGATGACTGAAACTCTATCACCTTCCCTTGCTATATGAAACTCAGAAATTATGCTAAAGACCAGGATTATATATATATATATTTACGTTATTCAGTTGGGCCTCAGTTTTAGGTAGGAAATTAGGTGTTGTTACTCTAGACGAGTCAAGTGTTGAGTTTGACGAGAATTGACGAGGAAAGCACTTAACCGAATTTATTGAATGGAAGAGAGATTGAGGGTTTTCTGCTGTTCAGCAAATTCTTACAGTGCCGCTAGTAATCTTTGGATCCAAACATGCGAGATGCTATACGCTGCTTCCTTCTGTCAGAAACAACAACTTTGCATAAATTAAGACACGATTACATTCATTACGGGCAGAGACAAACAGGCGCCTATTGTGATCAGACGTGTGGGCAATGTCAGCCGAGCAAGCAAGTCAGATTTTTCTTGCTGGGATGAAAGAATCAATGCCGGCTTTCACACAAGGGAATACTTCAGAGGCGCAGTCTTGAACAGAAAGACTAGAAATTTTGTTTCAAAAGACATAGGAAAGGAGATCACTGCACGGGGCTCAGTCTGCTCGTTGATAGCAGCATAAAATTTTGTTAGTAAGGATTTCCTGGATGAAGAGTGAATAGAAAAAGACATTTAAAGACACTACATCATGATCAGAGTTGCTAAGAGGGCAGAGCTGCATGAAATGGCAAGAGTCAAGGATAGAAGTAAGGAGCAGATCTGGAAGAGAAGCGTTTCCATATGTGATTACTAAGGAAACGTATAGTGAAATCCACCACTTTGCGTGAGATACTGAGTGACTGAAAAGTTCAGCGTTTGGATTCTACCAAGATCAATAACAAAGTTTTCTAGCCACTTAGCGTGATGGAAATTGGTGTCACCGAACAAAAATACCTTAGCAAATGGGTGAAGGGAAATGGCCTTCTAAATATTGTCAAAATACTATCTAGCATGCAGCAGTTACGAGAGGAAGGTGGCGGTAGAGAAAGAACAGATAGCTTACTGAGTTTGAACAGATAGATTACTGAGTTTAGCAGAGAGAGACGGAGATACATGTAGAAGTGGACAGAAGATTCAAGAAAGATCTCCCTGGCCAGAGGAAGATGTTCGCTGACATAAACATCAAGTCCATGCATGTGGACACTGGAGTCCTTCCTAAAGAGAGGAAGGTATCCAGGAATCGAGAAATCAGTCGAGGTAATTGTAAGGATGAGGTTAGTTTAACAGGGAGCTAGGATGAAAGGGGAGTTATCGTTGAGAAAGCATTCCATAATGCAAAAGTTACTATTGATAGCACGGATGTTAAAGAAAGAGATATTGAAGAGTTTAGATATCTTTGTTTAGGTAGTTTTATCTCTTTGATTTTGTGTTATCATGGTTTAGAGTTATTTTGGTAAGGAGCGGCCTAGAGTAGCACTTTTAGTCGGTCGTGTGTAAAGGGACAAATGCATAATGCAGCATAATGCAGCATAATAAAGTTTTTGTCGAACTCCACCGCGTAGTCTATATAACAAAGGTACATGTTCTTCTGCATTTATATTGCCTTTTCTAATAACATTCGGAGAATGAATAACACGTTCCATGACGAACCCGCACTGTTCTTGTCCTAATCTCTGGCCCGATTCTTCTACGCGCTGTATTCATTTGGTGGATTTTACATTCTTTTGCATCTGGCTTCTTAGGCAGGGATATGAACATTGCCCCGCTTAGAAAATCACCATTTTTGCTTCCGTTTTCGTCTCTTCATTCACAAAGGTCGGCGAAAGCAACCGTTCGATATGAAACCCTAAATCATTTTCTTCAATATGACACTGAAATTGCTTGCCACTTTGAACAAATAAATGAGCAGAGGTATCACGTGACGCCTTTGTTTCACAGTTAACCTTAGAAAGGTCACCGTCCGGTGTTTAAACTGAATTATAAGCCAGTATTTCAAAGGCTGCTTTGCAAGGTAAGCTTGCAAACCATTGCCATTCAAAATCACAAGACACTATCGCTATTATTGTCTGAATTAACACATATGGTAAGCTAAATGGATATATGTATATTGATGGTGAGAAAGTTACGATTTAATGCTTTCAAAATGTGAAAATTGTGATGATAACCACCACTTCAGCGGAAAAATGGCAGGTTAATGGATGATAAAAACATGTTAGCCACTTTAAATTTTGATAGCTCTCGGAAAGTTAAAAAGACATGTTTCGATCTTTTCGTCATTGTCCAGAGCTGTGGGTTAGATTGGACAAGTTAGCCATGGGTGGTAGTCAGTCTAGGAGAAGGACTACTTTAAATTGAAAATAGGAGAAAATAACGAGAAAAAACTAATTATATTTGAGATAATCTAGAAGAATTGATTGATAATAATTCACAGATAATAATCAAACGTGATATACGGAGAGATACGCTCGAGTATATCCTGGAAGCATTATAATGCTATGATAGTCAGGAAAATATTCCGAATTTGGTAAATAGTGTTTTAGCTAAATTTGAATTGGGTAGGAATACGTTACATCGGGATATGCCAGCATTCCCAACATAGACATTTCATAGAACAAAATGACTAGCACTAGATACAGTTTAAAGAATCGTCAAACAAAGTGAATTTTATGACCAGAAGGATCTGCACATTTCAAAAACACAAGAATTCAGACATTTTTATTCTTCTTTGAATTTTTAGATAGACGCAGATAGATAGATAGATAGATAGATAGATAGATAGATAGATAGATAACGACGGATGAAAGTCATGATTCTTACATACGAAGTGACTGAAATATGAAAAGCAAAAATAACATTTATTTATGTCTTAAACTGTTTTCTGTTGCTTTTTATTACGCATTACATCTGATAATTTTACGATATCTGTGAATTCAACATGAAAATGGAGCTATAAAGCTTGAATTTGTATTTCATATCATGCGAACTTGAATATTTTATATAATTTGAATAAAAATAGTCATCAAAAGTCAAGCAGCATTATCATCTCAAATATCCTACTCATCAATATCTTTGTATTTGTTATTTTTATCGTTAGTCTTTATTGATCTTTCTCTTCTGTTGCATTTTAAAATGTCTAATATAATAAAATCAGTGATTTTCTTTCAATTTCACAAATTTAAAACACACGTCTTTGTTTTGAATTCCCACAATTCAAACTTAAATTTGAATAATTGTGACTGAAATCAAAGTTATTCGTTTCGTATACATTTACGTAATGAAATGAAGACGGTTAAATGGTGCAAAAACATTGCAAAAACATGGAAAGTGATGGTCACGAACAGAAACTGCCTATCTTTTTCCCCTTTTGGACGTCTTACTCTCTCTTCCTCCTTAAAATATTTTTAATATTCTCTTCAAGAACAAAATAAAAAGTGCTACCAATTGTACTAACGTAGCTACCTAATTTTCGATATTTATCCTCAAAGTAAACACCGAATTATGTGTATCTGCTAATACGGTTGTGTTTGTCAGTCGCCGGTCAAACAACGTCAATGTCGTCAATCGACTCTGCCTACAACACTTACGAAGCGGTTTAACTACCATTTACATTCCGATTTCTCTCCTTCCTGTTGCAGTTGTTGATTCGCTACTATCTAATGCAGTTAGCGGGCCACAAATAAGCCACCTGCTGAGTTGGTTTTATGTAATGCTTACTTTCTGGACAATACATCATATCGCGCTTGACTGCTTAGTTCAGTCGGCTTGTCGCTTCTCTAAACAATACACATGTAGGAGTGTTCATCTCTATGAACATACTCTTCAGGAGTTAGACGAGTTCCTTTTCTGTACTTTTATTTTTCAGCCTCTGTTTGATTGCCTTTTTTAATAGATACAACATTGTGAATTAAATTATCTGCTTTGTAGAAATATCCTGTTGCCGTTGAGAAAGTTGTCATCCAGATTATATCAGCATTTTCTTGCAAGCAATATCTTATATAATGTATGATTGATTAAAAATCAATATCTTATATAATGTATGATTGATTAAAAATCAATATCTTATATAATGTATGATTGATTAAAAATCAATATCTTATATAATGTATGACTGATTAAAAATCAATATCTTATATAATGTATGATTGATTAAAAATCAATATCTTATATAATGTATGATTGATTAAAAATCAATATCTTATATAATGTATGATTGATTAAAAATCAATATCTTATATAATGTATGACTGATTAAAAATCAATATCTTATATAATGTATGATTGATTAAAAAAGAATTAAAAACAACGATAATTAATCCATTGAAGAGCACAGAATTAGCGGTTCACACCGAGTGGCAAGTTTTTGAAGACGTTATTTAGTTGAATTGATATAATGAAATTGCATGTGCCATTTTTCCTCTCGAACTATTCATACCATTTTGACGTAAACTCACTTTATCTTTAAATAATGCAATGGAAGTTATTTCGATGACTGCACCATGTGTGAGCTACTGTTTGAAGAATTTATTCATCTTGCCTCTTTATTAATAGAACAAAATGTTTGTAGATGTAGCAAAATACGTTTATGCAGAAAAAGATTAACAGGGTGGTAATAACGTCTGTGTTCCTTTCCTTCTTTTTGTGGACAGCAAGAAAGTGAAAAGGAATTAAAGTAATAAAGGAAAATTGTACTTATCGACGTTAATTTTTAGGCGTCAGTTGAAGTGTCTTACAGTTGTTGTGGTTTTCTTCTTTGTTGACTACGAGAATAGTGAGGACGAAGAAGAGATAAAGAAAAATAGCACGCAAGAAATAAAGGGAAAAATAATGTATGTCGACGAGACATGTCAGGTTCAGCGGCTTGAAATTTTTCCCATACATTTTGGCAGTGTCTTGTCTGATCTCTACTTTTCTCATCGGATCGCGAAATTTGGCATCATCTTTTTCCTTCAGTAGGTGATCAATCCTTTTTCCTATCAGTCAAAATTAGATTTTACACTAGATTGCGAAATTTGTAAACAGTAAAGAGAAAAGAGTGACTTTTAATTCCGTATTCACCACAAACCATTAACCATTCTACAAAGAAGCGTTTTAGGGTTTGATGACGGAAAATCTTTATAGAAACGAGCTAAATTTTATTCACTAAACACGATTAAGCCAGGTTGAATTCTCGATTATCGAAATTATATCCTATTTAATAGCATATATCGAAATTATATCTTAACTAATAACAGCTATCAAAATTCAACAGTTGGATAAGACAGCATTTACATATACATAGTTATTTATAGTTCTCTGTTTCATATGAGAGCTTCAGAAGGTTTTCAGCAGAAGAGAGGAGTGATACCAAACTTACGTGTCCAAACGAGTGTAAAAGCAATATGTGCATATTGATGAAGGGTGACCGTATAAAAATACATACGTCGAGTGTTTTATATTGTTCTCATTTATTCTTCGCAAAAAAGTATTTTATATTATGTCGCTTTTACAAAGAATAGATGTGCTTGATCAATTAATTATGATGGTTCGTGCGAGACATTGACACTTTATAATTTCATATTTTCTGCTTTGCTCATTTTTGTGTTGGGAAAATACGATACAAACAAATGAGTGGTTAGTCCGAGTGGTAAAGACTAAGGAACACATGATTAAATCAACAATAAGGTTTATTGTACTAAAGGTACTAATATTAAGAGTCCACACAATAGTCACTATGTACCAAAATGGAGCGTAGAGTACTCCGTCCGCTCCTGGTCGTCTTCCGGTCATCAGCTCGCTCGTAATCTACTGCGTGGTGTATTTATAATGGGTGACAGTCCATTGCTAGGAGGAGACAGGTTCTTCCATTACAACACCTTTCCCTGAGCGAAATTCTTAGTTTGAATTTTGCTTATTACTTTAGCACTTTTTTTTCGAGTAAAAGCGCGTAGTTCTCTTTCTTTTCCTGTTAACTGTCTTACCCTTATTAATGGTAGGTTCGGTCTTTTTCAGATCAGCTGTAGGTTTTGATGTTACTGTCATCGGCACTTCAGTATTTTTTCGAGGTTCCATCTTCCATCTAAATTTCGTTTCTTTTCACCGTTTCAATATATCGTGGTCTTAATTTATATGCCTTTTGCATATAAATTTATGTCCTTTAATCATATAAATCATTTTTCCAGTCCTTTGAGTAACTGTACCATCTTCCTAAAATGTCTTACTAGCGCGATAGTTTTGAAAGTTAACTTCATCGCCTACTCTGTAACTTTTTAAAATTTTCTTTTGTTCTTTTCGAATAAGTTTCTTTGTTGGCAACAGCCTATTAAAAACTGATTGAACCTTCGAATGTGCTGAATACTTCGTCCAGAGCTTATATTGAGTTTGCTACTGTAGGGTGCTTGTGCTTATAAATTTCTGGCCACTTTGAGAAGCTATCTACTATTAATGTGTAGTCGTGTCCATAGAACATCAGTTTTAGGCCATTGGCTGCGTCTTTACTGGTGGTACTTTCGCCGCTTATTGACAAACTTTACAACTTTTAACAACATTCTCAATATCTGGTCCATCTTAGGCTAATATGCGTAACTTCGCATTAATGCTTTCATTCTAGACATTCCCGGATGACCTAAAGAAAGTCTTTTACAATCATTTTCTGAAGAACCCGAGGAATAACTACTCTGTCTGTATACAGTAGTGTATCGTCACAGATGAAAATGGAGACACCCTCACTCCTTTTTTCTTGTGTTCATACCATCAAACTTGTTTTTTCATTTTTACTATGTACTCATCTGTAATTGCTGCTCTCTTAGTATCTTCGAGTGTAACCGGTAACTCATTAACGGTATTTACCAGTATTTCCGTTATTTCCTTTTCTTCTTTAAGCGCAGCAATCACTGTGTCTTCCAAAAATTCTGGGTTATTTGGTACCAGTCTTGATAACCCATCAGCATGCGCAATTTTTTAGATGGCAAATATACTATTTTAAAAGCATAGTTCAATAAGATGATACGCCACCTTAGTAGCCTGTTTGCGGTAAAAACGGTAGTCCCTTCTTTGAAGCAAAAATTGACAGAAGAGGTTTATGATCAGTTTGCAAAATAAACGACCTACCGTAACTATACCTATGAAACTTCTTGACTGCAAAAATTATGAGCTAAACCCTCTTTTTCAATTTGGATATACTTTTTCTCTGCCGAAATTAACGCTCTAGAAGCATGCGCAATAGGTTTAGTTGACCCGTCACTTAATTTATGCAAAGTACTGCAAAGTACTGCACCGATTCCGTTTTCGATTGTGTATGCTGCGACAATTACTTCTTTGTTCGGATCATAGTGGGCTAAGGCAAGATCTGATAGCAAATACTTTTTTTATTTTTTCAAATGAATTTTGGCATTCCTTCGACCAGCACCATTCTTTAATTTTCTGTAATAATTTATTCAATGGCGCCCTCAAGTCATATAATTTCGGAATATATAGACTGTAGTAATTTACTAATCTAAGAAATGCTTGTAGCTTCATTTTATATTCTGGTGCATATTCTTCATTGCTTCACATCTTTTGGGGTTGGGTTTTCTTCCTTCTTTATCTATTATTTGATCTAGATATTCTATTTTATCCAAGCAAAAAATCACATTTCTCTAAAGAAACCTTAAACCCATATTCTTGTATTCTTCTGAATACTTCCCAAACGTGCTTCTTGTGTTCGGCCATATTTTTACTTTTGATAAGAATATCGTCCAAATATGCCATTGCGAAATCTAACCCAGCCAACATGGTATCCATTATTTATTGGAACAAGCTTGGCGCTACCTTCAAACTGAAAGGTAGTCTCTTTAATCTGTATTATCGTTTATGTGTATTTATCGTTAGATATTTTGTGCATTGTTCAGCAACCTTCACTTGCAAATACGCCTCTGGCAGATCAATTTTTGTGAATATTCTTCCTCCATTTAATTTAGAAAATATATCTTCTGGGGTAGGAAGTGGGTAACTATGGTCTTTTACACAATCGTTTAAACCAGCTGAAAAATCAGCACACACTCTCAACTTGTTATTTCTTTTTTTAACATACACTGTTAGAGTTGCCCTATCAGAATAATCAACTTTTTCAATTACTTCAATCTTTTCCAGCCTTTGTAATTCGTTTTTAACGAGTTCTAATGACGACAACGGTACCTTTCTTTTAGCCCTGAAAACTGAGTTAACATCGTCTTTTAATTCAAATGTAACTTCAGTTTTTTTATAGCAACGCAGTCCTTCTGGAAACAGTTCTTTAAATTTCTTTTTTATTTCATTTGAAAATTTATCAGTTTGAGTTGCTTTTTCTATATTCAATCCTCTACAGAACATCTTCATCGGTTTTTCCCATAGGTTGAATAACATAACCCAATTTGTACCGAACAAATTAGTTTTTTGTTCTGTTAATACGTAGACTTTGTTTTATGAGTTTTATTCCCCAGAGTCACTTTTGTTAAAAATTCTCCTCTGAATTTTAATCTTTTCCTTGACACACATCTGGCTATTTTATCAGTACTTTGTAACTTAGGACGACCTATTTTATTCCAAGTTACCTCGTCAATTAACAATAAATTACTAACAAGAATATGACTTTTCGTCCATTAATTTCCACATCTACGTATTTTCTTGTGCCATTGTTATTTTTTTCTTTTTTAGATGCAACTGAATAAAATCTTCCTGGATTTCTTTTCTTACATATTCTTGCCAAATGTCCTCTCCGGTTACAATTATAATATTTTCTGTTTTTGAAATGGCATATATTAGTAGAATGTGTCACAGAGACCTGCGAAACCATTCTACATCGTGTGGGAATATTTGAAATGGTCCACCAATCAATGATCTGATGAGTGAATGCTTGTGTATAATCAAGCGGAGGACATTTTGAAAATTTGTTATGAGTTGCTGTGTTGAGGTGTTCATTTGGTGCAAAACACCAACCCCCAAAGTTTGTAGAAAGCTTTTGATACACTTTCTCTCTCCCTCTCTCTCTCTCTCTCTATATATATATATATAGAGAGAGAGAGAGAGAGAGTGAGAGAGAGAAAGAGTATATATATATATATATATATATATATATATATAGCTTAATGATAATCCACCTATACTGTCTTAATATGTATAGGAAAAACTACTAAAAAGTTGTGAGTTAAAAATGTATTTTTTTTACTGTATTTATTTATTTATTTTATTATATAGAGATATTTGATATTTCAGACCGGCCACGGCTTTCATCAGAAACAGGTGGAGGCCCTCACCATCATCCCACACACAACTCACCAAATATAAGAAAAAAGGCTTTCCATTCCTGTCCACACCACCTGATGAAACATTGTAGTTTCAATGTCGATACAAATGTACGATTTGTAGTGGATATATAAAAAAATCTGTACATGTTCTAAAATATAATTTAGAATATATATATATATATATATATATATATATATATATATATATGTGTGTGTGTGTGTGTGTGTGTGTGTGTGTGTGTGTGTGTGTGTGTGTGTGTGTATACATATGCTAAAAGATAATAGGTCAGATTTAAATAAGATTTAAATTAGACTAGTAAACAATAAAGTGATCAATACATGTTTGAAAAAAAAATGAGGCTTCACCATGTAGAGATTTTAGATATTTAAGTTGCGGAGATCAGCCGATTACGCTGCCATCGTTTCTACCTTTTCGGTTTTATCAGGCGATTCGTATTATATATATATATATATATATATATATATATATATATATATATATATAAAAGAAAATTCAACACATCATTTAAAGTGGTTATGAATTATTCATTTCTATGAATTAAATTAGTAATTTCTTCGGGCTACACTATATTCGTTCAATTCGGTACAAATATTGTCCCGGAATAAACATTTCTTTTAAAACGAAATAAATATCAAGTAATGTGATCCAGAATATCAATTTTGACCTTATATTGTGTAAGATTCATTAAGGCCAGGTGAGAACGTCCATTAAGCGGAAAGAGTGACCATAAAACCATTAGACGGCCACTCACAAGCACATAAATACTTATACACATATAACCCTACATATGAGTATACTCACGCATACACACGTATATCCACATACATATATGTCCATACTTACACATATGTACTTACAAAGACGTACACCTACATACACACACGTACAACTATCCAACCATATCCACATAGAAATTTAGTTCATAGAAATTAATAATAATTTTATAACCACCTTAAATGATGTGTTGGGTATTACTTTGTAGATATCATGTTGCTCTGGGTAACATCCATTGAACTGTCTATACAGATCTAACACTTAATATTTCATATTAAATAGATCTGGTTGGATTATCTTCGCCATTCACATCATTCGCCATTTACATCACATTTTACTTGGAAATGTATGTGTTTTTGAAAATCTTTATTCACAAAAATAATGTCCTTTGCTCTCTGTAACTTGATTTCACTGTCAACGAGCTTCTAAATGTCTCACTTGTAAAATTCTTTAGGTTTTGATGTGAAATATGAACCTAACTCATGTTCAGTCTCCTCTTGTGATGTTAACCTAAGGTCATCTAAATGATTTTGTAATCCTCGAAATAAAGGCGATAGGTCAGGAGTATATGCAAGATATGGCATGATAGCACTTCTCATCACCTGTGACAAGCCTACCCAAAAATGGTGTCTGAAGGTGTCGTGAAAGCAAAGAAATATGTTGTCGCAGGTTCTCTGGAGACAGTTCGTGCGGAACCCATTTTCCGAAAAATGAAATCTTCCCCATTCTTTTCAGTTGGCGTGACGCAGTTGTATGTGATACATTAAATTGGTGTGCAAGTTCTCTTGAGGTTACCGTAGGGCTTTGAGCGACTACCTCTAACCTCATCTTTCAAGCTGAAACTTCGTTTCCAAAACGGGAAAACCACCACCTGTAACTTCTTTCTTTCACTGCATCAATTCCATAAGCATCCTGAATAGATCGTGTTGCTATATTTGCATGGAACCTTTGTGAAACCCATAGAGTAGAGCATGCCTAATGTGTTCTTTAAATGGAAAGAACATGGGTGAAAATATTGCAGAAAAGTATTAATGATGCTTTAATAATCTGAAAGAAATACTTATAAATTAATCGTGGTGATATTTTTAAATAATAACAATATGCATAAGATAAATTACAATGATTTAAAATGCCCCTTTTACAAACCGGCAAAAACTTTTGCACCGACCTGATATATATACTTTCATGTAGGTTGTAATTTATTAGACACATTATGAAGAATGCAAACTCGGAGAATCCGACATTTGTAAACATAAAAATAACATGTAACCTACGTAAAAATGTGGGCAAATGGACAAAGCCTGGTAGGGATGAGGACATGACAGACATTATGTAAATCTACATTGTGAAGAGCTATGACCGCTCACGACTTATAGAGATACGAGAAAAAGAAAAAAACTAACAAAATAAATGTGCAGCCAGTGAAAACTGAACTCACCGCATTAACGACTCTGAGATTTATTTATGTCAGTTAAGTGCCATACGTGATACATGCTTGGGCTATCATGTCTCGAAAGATACATGACTAACTGGGCATTAGGTCGATATTATTGTCTGTGATAGACTGGTTACCAGCCAAGGCTATAGACCCTAACCTGTACTGTTATTTAATCCATAGCTGGAGGGTATAGACGGATTAATATCTTTCCCAAGAGTATTTGAGCGGAAGTTATGTACCACTCAAAATTATTTGATTATTTCGTAAAAGTATCTACTTCGGTTGAATATTAGCAAGCATGCTTGTTTCCCTTCATGTTAATGTCTATCCATTTAACGTCTGATAGCAAACACCCCTATTTCTCACCCCAAAATATCTCAACAGACTTCCTACTATTGTGTAATCTAACTCCCAAAATAACAAATTAGAGAGATTTTCTGCGTGCTATGTTTTAATTATCCGTATTTATATGCAAGAGGCCGTGAAATCAATTGCCAGTAGGATAATGAAAAAGGAAATGCATTTGGGAATATCAAATCAAATTTCACATGAAAGAATCAGAACAAGTAGATGTAATGTGCGGCAATTTCTCAGCTGAAATGGAATCTTAAAAAAGAAACACGATTTGAAAGAGTGAATGGATGCTATGACAACATGGGTTCGGCGAGCTGGCATTTGCCACACCTACTGTGCAGATTGCAAGTCACCTGCGACAGTGTAAGCTTTTCAAATTTTACTGTTGAAATTGATAGATGTGATCGTTAGATCTACACTAATAGTTTCTTCTCTCGCACTTCTCGCTTATGAAAATCTCTCCTGTATTCTTGATTTCCTGTCAACGTCGATATTAAAAATTGAAATGCAACGTCAATCGTCATTAACGGTATAGTTTAGTCTAGTTCTTTTATTTTGCTTTGTAATCAATAACATTTGCTCAATCTCCTTCCTTCTCGGTCCTTGTGTGTTAGCGGTTTTATCGCCTTACTAGGGTAAAAAGATTAAGAAAAATAGAAAAGGTAGGAAGGGGAGTAAGAAAGAAGCGAACGCAGATCGTAAGGGAGAAAAAAGTAAATTAAGAAAGAAGAAGCTTGGAAGGGCGAAAGAAGAAAGAAAAAAGAAAGGAAAGGTGTAAGAGAGAGAAAGCATACAAGGATAGAAAGAAAATGATGGAAAGTAAAAACTTATGATGAAGGAAAGAGGAAGAGAAAAAGAGAGAGTGAGAGAGAGAGAGGGGGGTCATAATAGACATAGAAAATGTGTAAAGTACAATCAATCTAAGAGAAAATTAATTTCTCCTCGTCTTGCATCTTCCATTGTTTTGCCATTTTTTTTTTTTAAATTATCCTTTTGTATTGTAATCTATATTAAGAATGAGGATATGCGTTGTGGTCCACTGGATATCGGCTCGAAATAACAAATCGAGGAATCGAGTTCGAATTCCAGCTGAATACCTTGTATTCCCTTACGCGCAAATACCCCTGGGAAAGATATTAACCCATCTATTCCCTCCAGTTATGGGTTAAATTACAGCACAAGTTGGGTTCTATAGCCTTGGCGGGTAACCAGTCTACCGCAGAAAGTAATAGCAACCTACTGCGGGATAATGTTCTGCCCATTTAATAATGTATCTTTCGAGACATGATCGCCCAAGCGTGTATCACGTATGGCACTTAACTGACATAAATAAATCTCAGAGTCGTTAAAGCGGTGAGTTCAGTTTTCACTGGCTGCACGTTTATTTTGTTAGTGTTTTTCTTCTTTTTCTGCATCGTATCTCTATAAATCGTGAGCGATCATAGCTCTTCACAATTTCCTATCCATTGTACCTCTACATAATGTCTGTCATGTCCTCATCCCTACCAGGCTTTGTCCATTTGCCCACGTTTTTACGTAGGTTACATGTTATTTTTATGTTTACAAATGTCGGATTCCCCGAGTTTGCATTCCTCATAATGTGTCCAATTAATTACAAACTATATATATATATATATATATATATATATATATATATTGTAACAAAGTTGTGGAACTCGTAGGTTTTTTAACCTGTTGTTCATGCATTTACTTTTATAAAGAGTGCTCGAAACAAACGTAGAGCGTTATATTGGAAAGAACATAGGTGAGAATATTGCAGAAAAATATTAATGATGCTTTTATAATCTGAAAGAAAAACTTATAAATTAATCATGGGGAATTATTTAAGTAATAACAATATGCATAAAATAAATTACAATGATTTAAAATGCCCCTTTTACAAACCGGCAAAAACTTTAGAACCGACCTGATATATATATATATATATATATATTGTAATAGTTGTTACAATGGTTTATAAATTCATAGTATCACTATACAAAGATTATCGCGTTTCAAAGCTAACCTTGTTTTTTGGTTGCCTCTCTTCGGATGAAGAAGTTGGAATGAAAATTATCTGGTGAAAAAAATTGTTTATTTATGGTGAATACTTTTGGAAGCTAAAGGATTCAAAACAGAAACCCAAAGTAAAATGGAAAATCCTAGAAAAAACTAGAACTTGCAACTCAATTGATGACATCTGCCCTTTATGTTTAAGTTAAAAGCTACACATTCTAAAGTGCCCCAACATTAGCGAACTATGAAACCGTAGAGACGAATTAGCAGTATTATGCAAACATCGCAAATATTTCTCGTTAAAATGTAAATAAACAAAAAAGCAACCCACCCACACGACCCCACAAAAATGCAATAAATACACATAATCAACCCTATTAATAAATAGAACAAAAAAAGTAGAAATAAAAGACAACAAACCCCACACTACACCAACAATAAGTCCAGCTACCTGTAAATGGTAGAGAAATAAATTATAATATCGACACTGCAAAAAACTATATAACCCAATACAAGATAACCAAAACTAAACGATAAAGTGACTAGCCCAAAACAAAACAACACATACCCTCCCCTAAACCAAATAGCAGCATCTTAAAAATCATAATAGAATCGACTAGACCATCCAAAAACCACACACCACCCATATCATTAACAACGACGCCACCTCTACTACATCCAGACAAGATAAATAGGGAAACCTGTCCGGAACTAAGCCACCTCCCAACAAACACCTAACTCTAAGACTTAAAAAAGGTCAACAGAATCCAAATGAGGTCCCAACCCCACTTTCACCTAAAAAAGCATATTCACCACAAATAAACGATTTTTTTCACCAGATAATTTTCATTCCAAATTCTTCACCCGAAGAGAGGCAACCAAAAAACAAGGTTAGCTTCGAAATGCAAAAATTTTTGTGTAGTGATACTATGAATTTATAAACCATTGTAACAATTATTGCAATATATATATATATATATATATATATATATATATATATATATATATATATATCAGGTCGGTGCAAAAGTTTTTGCCGGTTTGTATAAGGGGCATTTTAAATCATTGTAATTTATCTTATGCATATTGTTATTACTTAAATAATTCCCCATGATTAATTTATAAGTATTTCTTTCAGATTATTAAAGCATAATTAATATTTTTCTGCAATATTCTCACCCATGTTCTTTCCATTTTAAGAACACATTAGGCATGCTCTACTCTATGGGTTTCACAGAGGCTCTATGCAAATGTAGCAGCACGATCTATTCAGGACGCTTATGGAATTGATGCAGTAAAAGAAAGGAGTTGTAAGTGGTGGTTTTGCCGTTTTGGAAACGAAATTTCAGCTTGAAAGATGAAACTAGAGTATATGCGTTGTGGTGCAGTGGATATCGGCTCGAAATAACAAATCGAGGAACCGAGTACGAATTCCTGGTGAATACCTTGTATTCCCTCTAACGCGCAAATACCCTTGGGAAAGGTATTAACCCGTCTCTTCCCCCAGTTATGGGTTAAATAAAAGAACAGATTGGGTTCTACAGCCTTGGCTGGCAACTAGTCTACCGTAGAAAGCAATGGCAATCTACTGCGGGATAATCTTCTGTCCAGTCAGTCATGTCTCTTTCAAGACATGATCGCCTAAAGCGTGTATAATGTATGGCCCTTAACTAACTGATATTAAGAATGATGTATTTGTTTAATTCAGACAAATAAACGTGCAATAAGAGAGTGTTAGAAAAGGCAATATTTGCGCTAAATTCCTTCTTCTCTATTTTTCGTTACAAGGCTCTTCTTTAGTCTTATTGTTCTGTTTTCTTTTCAAGTTTCTTTTCTGCCTACATTCAGTTCAGACACACAACCTCTTTCTCTCTCTCTCTCTCTCTCTCTCTCTCTCTCTCTCACTCACTCACTCTCTGAAAAAGGAAGACATGTTGCACTCGGATACACCCACCCAACTGTGCTCACGCTTAATTACGTTCTGATATAGTTTATGATTTTACTTATAAAAAAAGCGGTCATGTTGTGTTTGACAAGCCACTTTTGATTGGCTACAACTTTAGTGAATGCGAATGAGCTCTTACCTTCATTCTTGATTTCGATTACAATATGATGGTAAAAAGTTACTACATTTTATATAACATCGGTGACGTATTTATTTACAATCGAAAAATATTAAAATATGTCAACCTATTTCAGTGAAATTTAAGAATATACGAATGTTCTTGGCCGTGATCTCACCAAAATCTGACAAAATGACGAAATATCAGATATTTTTGGAAGGCTTTCTTCACGTGGCTGATACATTTTCAGCACCCCCTTCTGTATACAGTGTAAAATGTCAGATTCGCATTAAAAATAACTTTGCCACTTTAAAAAAAATCTGCAGCAATTTTAAATCACCTAATCACCTTTGTAAAAAGGTGAAGCAAGGAAAGCAATATTAGCAACGAACGAAGAGTAAAAGCAACATTATTTCAAAGAATCTATTTTTTCTTTCGTGAACTCGGAAATCATTCTATCTCTCTTACTCTCCTCTCTCTCTCTCTCTCTCTCTTCATCCCCATCATTTCTTTCTCTCTCTCTTTCTCCCCCACCCTCTCTCTCTATCTCTCTCTCAATATCATCTTTTTTATAACAACGGTGAAATCGGATGAGAAAATTTCTGCACCGGAGGCCAAAATACAAGCATGCTGTAAATAATTTGTGAAGAATTATCCCTCTCAACTATGGACATTTTTTAAAAGAATGGATTCTCAAATGTTGATGCTGCAGTTTGTATTCAATTTAAGTGGAGTCACTGTGTATACTTACGTGCAATAAAAATAGTTTAATTTCTGTTATTATATATATATATATATATATATATCGTGCATATTTTTGCGCGTTAGTAGCTGAATGCTTCGCAGTTTCTGCATCTGCACTTGAGTAAGCAGTCAGTTTCTATTTTTCATTTTTGCTTTTTGGCAATTAAGAAAAGCCTTTAAGGTAGGATGTGCGTTGTGCTGCAGTGGATATCGACTCGGAACGACAAATCGGGGAGCTGAGTTCGAATTACGGTTGAATTCCTTGCATTCACTTGCGTACAAATACCCTTGGGAAAGGTATTGATCTATCTCTTCTCTAAAGTTATGGGTTAAATAATAGGACAGATTGAGTTCTATAGGTCTATATCTTGGTCGGCAGCCAGTCTACCGGAGAAAGCAATGGTAATCTACTGCAGGATAATCTTCAGCCCAGTCAGTCATGTTTCCTTCGAGACATGATCACCCCAAATGTGTATCACGTATGGCACTTAACTGACTGACTTTAACGTTTATGTTTCATTTTTTTTTATCTTGCTGTAGATTTTGAAGAAATGTTAATTAAATCTGTTTCCTCCTCTCCCACAATCAACCAGTTTATTCAGTCAATTGAAGCCATTTTGTTAAAAGACACTTACACTTCGATTACCATTTCTTGGGTCAGATGTTGCCCACCGGAATAAACTATATGCTTTGCATTCTGATAAATGAAATACATTTTTAAAAAAGAAGTAGATAGATAGATAGATAGATAGATAGATAGATAGATAGATAGATAGATAGATAGATAATGGACTTTATTAATTATATCCATGTAATTAATAATATAATTGTTTTTATCATCTGCATTGTTCGAAGAGATTTATTGAAATGCAACTTTTACAGTCAACCGAAAAATCTTTTTCATGAAGCAGATTTAACGCCACGTGGTGACCTAGGATTTTACAAAATAGGCACATACTTCAAAGAATAAATGTTTCTCTGATGTGTTTGCAAAGATTATTAATTCTATAACAGAGAATTTTTCCTTAAGCCTCAAATAGACACTCTGAAAGAAAATCAATCTCGTCCTTCCTGTTGCAGTAGCCATTTAGTAAGAAAAAAGTGACAAAAGAAGACATTGCCAGAGTTAGATAACAAGAAAAAACCGGTTACCGCTTGTGATTGATCGAAAAAGAGGAAAGAAATTCTTAAATCTGATGATGAAAAAAGAAATTCGAGCTCTCTCTCTCTCTCTCTCTCTCTCTCTCTCTCTCTCTCTTTATATATATATATATATATATATACATGTAGCTATCTTTGTATATATATATATATGCATTACTATTCAAAAATGAATTGAGTTCTTTCGGTGACTGGCGTGTTTGTATACACTGCTTAACACGTTAAAATTTCCCTTCTATGATTCCATGCGCCTATGGCTTAGGAGTGTAGCGACTCCGACTGACACTAAATCGGTCGAGTTTCTATCCCAGCAAGAAGCAAGTGAATGTGTCTTGCCACACTGATGAGCTGTGATACAGCAAAACAGGCTTGTATGTGGATGACTAATGTATATATATCTATATGCATATATATTTGTGTGTATGTATATAAGGTGTCTAGCTATTCGTTTCCAAGTAAGTTCGTCTGCTAGTTTAGCTAACTAATCCCTGTTGCAGACGCCTACTCAGCTACATATGGCTTCCTTGAACACCCAATGAACCAATGTGCAATTCTTAGTGCAACTAAGCTGAGCGAATCTTCGTTACAGTTTCTGGGAGAAAACGAATTATCTAGCTTGATCAGCAGTTTGAACAAAACTGGTATACTCAAAGTCTCGGTCACGGTGACTCTTGTTTTCGTGCTTTCACAAATATCGTGAATAAGATTAGATTGATCAATCAAATCTTATTCACAAGGCTTCAGTCAACCGGTGAAATGGTTTTCCCGCATTTTTTAATGATACCCCACATTATCAAGAAATCACTCGTTGACAAATCGAAATTCGGTTCGGATACTAACGTTCTAAATACACAGTCATGTCCCTATTATAGCTCAGTGGTAGAATCGCTAACTGATGTCAATTCGGTCGGGTTTCAATCCTGGCTAGAAGCAATCGGATATCTAACCGTGCTGATGAGCTGTGATACAGCAAAACAAATCTCTCTGCGGATAATTATTTATGCTCTCACACGAATGAGCATTATGGAAGAATGGTAGACTTTGAAAAAACGGCAGCTACTCACGCATCTACGCATCGTTCATTCAGTAATGAAGTTGAACACTCTCGGCTACTGGAGTGTAATTACATTGTATATAACACGCTAAATTTCGCCTTTCCCTACGCTCGGTAGGGAAAGGCCCATAATTCAGAAGTAGAATTGCGGATGACTATATATATATATGGGTGTGTGTCGGGGAAAACAATCCCACCTGTATCTCCTTGATAAACGTTATCTTTAGTGGGTAGACGGGTTCGAGTTGCTTATCTCTGTTTCTATTTTATGAAACTTTTTATTCGCCAATCTCTATGAAATTCTGACTCCATTAGAAAGAAAGAAATTCAAGGACCGTCATCAAAACTGTTCGTTATATGTTGGTTTCATAAATAAGTTCTGAATTGAAACAAAAGTCTTTTTATTGAATTTGCATCCCTATGTTGTTGTTTTTTTTTTTTTCTGAGAAGAACTTTTATTTAAGCAGATATTATCACCAACCCATAATTTGTTGAAGAGATAAAAAGGAAAAAAAAAAAAAACTCTCGACAGACCCAAACAACTTCCAGGTAGAATTGTTGTGCGTAGGTGTGGGTAAGATAGAGAGAAGTAGGGAAGAGAGAGAAAATGAGAGAGTATGATGGATTGTCAGGGTGGCGGTGTAGAAAGATATTAGTAATTCTGAAACCCTTCCAAAGGCGACTCGACTTCCAAACATTTGCGGTGAGAAGCATAAAGCTGAAAAAAAAAATCAATGATAAAATAAAGATGTGCATGGAAGAACCTCATCAACTTCATCATTTTCCCAAACAACTTCTTTTCCTACTTATCTTAACTTGGTTCACTTCAAGAAAAAAATGTCAAATAAAAAATAATGCTGAAATAAAAAACACATTAGGCAAAAAATGGTTTATGCAATACTTTCTAAGTAAGCATTATATATATATATATATATATATAGAGAGAGAGAGAGAGAGAGAGAGGGAGGGAGAGGGGGTGGAACAGAGAAAGAGTAGAGAGAGATAAAGAGACTGAAAGAGAACGAGTAAGTAAGAGAGAAAAGAAGAAAAAGAATATATTTTTGACGGTGGGGTGCGAGAAGAAACCCGCGGAAAAGATTTCAGCTTTTTAAAAAACATCCGATTCTAAATGCCGAGGAAATTACTTTCGCGGACGTCGAAATAATCTACTTTCATTTTTCTCTTTCATTTTGTGTCCATTATTTTTCTTTCTTTTTTATTCTTCTTTCTTTCACTTTTAATTTCTATCAATATTTTCTATCCTTTTACCCACTCTTGTCTTTTCGCATTCTGTTTTATCCTTCTTCCCTTGATATTTTTTGTTTACACTGCAAATTTGTTTTTTTTTTTGTTTCTTCTTACAGCGCCGAACTCATTCATCTTGTTCGTATCTTCCAACCCCACATGTACGCACTGCCATTCGTATCTCGCCTCTCGCACCTGTCAGCCAAATCACCCCGACCACTACCCTGTTTATCTTTTTATATCCTTCGTTCTGCTGACAGTTGGGAATCCAAAATTCTCTTCCTCCTACCATATTTTTCCTCTCTACTTTTTCTTCTTCTGCAACAATATTACGAACCCTTGCATCACCCCTCTATCCATTCTTGTTATAACTACCTGCACTTTTAGAAACAATCGTTTCGTCACTACAACCACTTCTATCGAAATTGTTCCCACTTCAGCTCTGACTAAAAATAATTGTAAAAGGAGAGCTTATCGGCTGGAATTGCTGGCCTTTTGACAGGTTCACTTTGCTGAACTTTACTTGCTTCAGTTTTTGTGTAATTTACAACATGTGATTTTTTTCCAATCTTGCACTTATTTCAGCAGGTTAATGTAAACGTGTTATTAATGCCGCAAAAATATTGAAAACAATTTTGGTACAGTAAAACTTTGATGTACTTTATCATAAAAAGAATGGCAAAGCCAGGCCTTCTATTCTAGCATTAAAATTAAGAATTAAAGGTTCCATCAAAAATATTAAGACATTGCTCAAGAGAAATAAAACCTGCGGAATATAAACATAGTGGCGGGGTATAAAATTTACAATGATTCAGAAGAGTCTTTGAAAAAATCAATGAAAGAATTGAAAATCAGAAAAAATGAAACTATTCAAACAACAATTATTCGAAATGCTTTAATGATTCTGAAGAGAACAATGGTAAGCATGTGATATGAAGAGGTGAATACGAAATATTAATGTCTGGGTCAATACGGCAAGGACATAAAAAATATATATCTTAGAATTTTTTAATGGTTCTTGTCCGTTAGCTTAAAGATAGCAGAGCATTTTTACCAAACAGTTAACGTAATTATTATTATTATTGGTGATAATAATAATCATGAAGAGTGTTAGTATTTCACTATTTTAAAACTATGATAATCGGAGCACTGGCACCATCCAAATTGTATGCAGGTAAATATGTTAATGAAATCCCCAGCTGCCCTTGTATATAAGATTTTATTTTAAATGACTGCGACAGTGCACATGTACCCGAAAGAATAGTATCAGTATAAACACTGTACATATTAAATATCATAGAGCATCAGTATTTCTGTGGGAAAAATGCATATATTTCTACTTTGCCTTAATCCAGGTCGCAGGTACAAACCCGGTAAATGATTGTAGTAAATAGGAAAATTTTGTCATTTTTCATTATATATAGATTTCTGCTATGGTCGCACTACCTACCAAGTTTGCGGGAAGACCTAAGGCAGGTCGTGTTGTGTCGTTATGGCTCCATTTCATGTTTTTCTATATCTCCCTAACATCCCTAGAGTTACATAGACAAAGTTCTCCTTAGTGTGTGGGTTGTACTTAAAAAGACAATGTTTTGTATATCTCTTAAGCTGTGTTTTCTAGGGATTCTTTCAATGTGTTGTTTTTTTTTTGATGAATTTTTTATCATTCCAAGTGCACCTACTATCACTGGTACGATACATGTTTTCAATTTCTACATTTTTTCTATTTTAATTTCTAGGTCTTTATATTTTGACAGTTTTTCGAATTCCTTGGTTGCTCTGTTACAATCCGCTGGACAAGCCATATCAATTAATAAGCAACTTTTTTCTTTTTGGTTTTTAACAATAATGTCCGGCCTATTTGATTATAATAATAATAATAATAATAATAATAATAATAATAATAATAAATAAAAAGGTATATTTCAAGGTGATTCTTTATCTCCCTTACTATTCTGCATATCATTAATAGCACTAACCAGTCAACTTAATAAGACAGAATGTGGTTATAAAATAGGCCAAAAGAAAATAAGCCATCTATTTTACATGGATGACTTAAAGTTATATGCTAAGAATGATAATGAGCTGGAAGGTCTTCTGCAAACTGTAAAATGCTTCAGCGAAGACATTGGAATGAAATTTAATTTGAATAAATGTGCTAAAGCTACAGTTTTACGTGGATCAATACAAGAAACATCCTCAATTAGCCTAGACCCTGCTGTAACAATAAAAGAATTGAAACCAGAAGAAGCTTATAAATACCTAGGTGTAAATGAGAGCGAAAACATTCACCACAAAAAAATGAAAGAAATAGTGCGTAAAGAGTACTATAGAAGGCTACGAATGATATTAAAAACTGAATTAAATTCACAGAACAGAGTTATGGCCATTAATAGCCTTGCAATCCCAGTTGTCCAATATAGCTTCAACATCTTAAACTGGACTCTAAACGACATCAGGCGAATGGATGCTAAAACAAGAAAGCTTCTTTCTAAGCATAAGATGCATCATCCAAAGGCTGATGTAGACCGTCTATACATACCCCGTAAAGAAGGTGGAAGGGGTCTTATTCAGCTGGAATTTTCATACAAGAGAACAACTATTGGCTTACTAACATACATAGAAACAACAAAGGATTGGATGATACAATTAGTAAGGCAACATGAAGAAAGAAAGAAAAAATATTCAATAATAAAAGAAGGCAGTAAATACAAACAAGATTTACAGTTAGTAGATTCTGTAGAAAAGCAAAACAGAAGCCAAGAACCAACGATTGCGGCAAAAAATATGAAAATGAAAGCCAAAGATAAAGCTCTTGAAAAGTTGAAACAGCGCTGGCAAGACAAACCTCTGCATGGCCAATATCCAGTACGTGCCAATAAATCCAATGTTGACAAAGTTAATACTCATCGATGGTTACGTGCATCTGGATTAAAGTCTGAAACTGAAGGATTTATACTTGCAGCACAAGACCAAAGTCTTTTCACGAGAAACTTTCAGGCAAATATTATGCATAATAATATGGATCCAAAATGCAGGTTTTGTGATAAACACCAAGAAACAATAGACCACCTAATCTCAGGCTGTTCTGTGCTTGCCCCAAACGAATATAAAAATCGCCACGATAGAGTTGGGCAATATTTACATTGGACAAAGTGCAAACATTATGGAAAAGCTGTAAACAAACACTGGTATGAACATCATCCAGCACCGGTTACAGAAATAGAAGATGTAACCATTCTATGGGATTACACCATCTACACAGACAGAAAAATTGAAGCAAACAGGCCAGACATTATTGTTAAAAACCAGAAGGAGAAAACTTGTCTATTAATTGATATGGCTTGTCCAGCGGATTGTGACATTGCAATCAAGGAATTTGAAAAACTGTCAAAATATAAAGACCTGGAAATTGAAATAGAAAAATGTGGAAATTGAAAACAAGAGTTGTGCCAGTGATAGTAGGTGCACTTGGAATGATAAAAAATGGAACAAAACAACACATTGAAAGAATCCCTGGAAACCCCAGCTTAAGAGATATACAAAAAATTGTCTTATTAAGTACAGCCCACACACTAAGGAAAACTTTATCTATGTAATGCTGGAGATGATAGGGAAGATAGAAAAACATGAAATGGAGCCATAACAACACGCCACTATCTGCCTTAGGTCTCCCCGCAGACTTGGTTGGTAGTGAGACCAAAGCAGAAATCGAAATATGATGAAAAATGACATAATAATAATAATGAGAGCACTGGAAGATATAGCAATATTATAAACTTTTTCATGCAGAAAAATGGCATTAGCACAAACCACTAAGAGCGTTATAAAGTGAAAATAATCACTTAATAATTATAGTAAGTAACAGATAAGATATAATAATAAAAAGCTAAAAGTAAACCTGTTATTCCACAGAACACTGATAATAATTTATGAGGCTAAAGAATTTGACAAACATTCAAAATACAACGACCTTGAAAAATAAACCTAAAAATATAGCATTTTAACACAGCCACGTTCCCAATAGTAATAGGAGAACAAGGAATGCTTAAAAAGAATATGATACACAAATTAACAAAAAAAAATAAATAAATAAACAGGAAACCACTCACTATCTGAGGTGCAAATGATTGCGATCACCAATATCACTGGCATACTTAAAAAACTCTATCAATATAAAAGGCCGAATAACTTTCTAAGTAAAAAGAAATAATAATAAAAAGTAATAAAAGAAGGCACTAAATACAAACAAGATTTACAGTTAGTAGATTCTGTAGAAAAGCAAAACAGAAGCCAAGAACCAACTATTGCAGCAAAAAATATGAAAATGAAAGCAAAAGATAAAGCTCTTGAACAAGTGAAGCAACGCTGGCCAGACAAACCTCTGCATAGCCAATATCCAGTACGTGCCAATAAATCCAATGTTGATAAAGTTAATACTTGTCGATGGTTACGTGCATCTGAATTAAAGTATGAGACTGAAGGCTTTATTCTTGCAGCGCAAGATCAAAGTTTTTTCACTAGGAACTTTCAGGCAAATATTATACATAATAATATGGATTCAAAATGCAGGTTTTGTGATAAACACCAAGAAACAATAGACCATCTAATCTCAGCATGTTCTGTACTTGGCCCAAATGAATATACAAATCGTCACGATAGAGTGAGGAAATATTTACATTGGACAATGTGCAAACACTATGGAAAATCTGTAAACAAACACTGGTATGAACATCACCCAGCACCGGTTACAGAAATAGAAGATATCACTATTCTATGGGATTATACCATCTGCACAGACAGGAAAATTGAAGCAAATAGGCCGGACATTATTGTTAAAAACCAGAAAGAAAAAATTTATTAATTGATATGGCTTGTCTAGCGGATTTTGTTCACCAAAGAAGCTATTGAGGCGGCACTATCAGTAGAAAGGAGCAAACTAGTTTCGAACTCATCTCTAAGCGAACTTAGCAGTGTACTAGGTAACTCCACTAATTCGAGAGACGTAAGGTTTAAAATGACTTTTTATAAATGAAAAAGCTTTCTTGGAACTTTCACTTTGGCTTTAGTTGAAAGCTATAGAATTAAACTTACTATTTCTAGTAAACAAAATATTTTGGTGTATTTTAAACAGATATTATGTTGATTTAAATCGATTTTTTTCTAAAATGACTGATTAACGTCCCTGTTTAGTCGGCTTTCATCGCAATGTAATTTTTTTTATTAAAAAATTTTCCAAAAATAAAATATATTTTACTAAAACCTTATTTGAGAAACATTAGCTGATTTAAAGTGTTATACTGGTCAACCCAATTTTCTGGCGCAAAGTATTCCAATGCATTTTATCTAATTTTGGGGCTAAATCCAAATCTGGCATCATTTTTGGCCTCTAAAGTTTATGAGATAAAAGCCTTGCATTTTTGTAAGATTTAAAGATTGTACTCAGAGAAAACAGAAAATAATTAAGTTATCAAAAAATTACAAAAGTAAATGTAATGCACAAAAGTGTGTAAGAATTAAATTTGTTAAGAAAATATGTACAAAAGTTTATTTAATCCGTAAGATACTCTATGGCATAAATTGCTCCTCTTTGATTATCTTTGATATACAGCTCCGGAAACCTCTCTCATCAAGGTAAATCAATAATCTGCCATCATGCTTGATTCCTATTTACCTTGGTAAATTTCTACTCCATTGTTTTAATGTCTTGATGAAAGCTTCCATCTTGCTCTTCATTCAGATCACTCAGATTCTCTGGAAACTTGTTCAAGTGACTGTGTAAATAATGTATCTTGATGCTCTTTCTACATCCTAGTGATTGCAAACTCAATAGTAACTCTTTTATAATATCTTGGTAGTTATCAACTTTCTTATTCCCCAAAATATTTGCATCACATCAGAAAATGCATTCCGAGCTCTAGCATCTTCCACATGCATTGTTGCAACAAAGTGTGGATTCCTGAGAAGCGATCTTATTTGAGGTTCATCAAACATTCTTGCATTTTTTTTCATCACTGAAATTTGGAAATATTGAACATATATAGCTGAAGCAATCTTCATTGTGATCAAGAGCTTTTTTTGCTTAATTACACCAAGATTTATATGCAGTGGAGGAAAGAAAATATTTTTTCTATCAACCAGAGGCTTATTAATGTTTGTTTTTATCACCAGTCATCAAACTATTTCTTGGTAGCCATTTCTTCTTTACCGAGTGATTCACTTTAGCCATAGTAACCTAGTATTACAAGAAACAGGAGTACTTTGTTTAACTACCCTGCTGATTAAAAAAAAAAATTAACCATTTTCAAATCTACACAAATTACCCATTCATGAACAACGTATTCCAACCTCTCCAGAAAAATTTTGATGTTAGCATACTCTTCTTTCATTTTTACAATATGTCTTTTTAATACCAAGGTAGGTAAAGAGAGGGAAGGAGACACGACCGGCAAAAATGGGTCCAGTGGTGCTCAGCCAATGACCAGGTAATTACTTACACCTGCTTTCAAGAACACCCACGACGTCTATGGACATGGAGAATCCCAGGAGGCGACACGAAGAACCAAATAGACTACATAAATATAAACAAGAGATTCAGCAACGCAGTGGTCCAATGCAAAATATAATCCAGGTGCCGACTGCGGAAGTGACCACGTCCCAGTTATCTGCAAACTAAGGGTGAAACTCCGGATACTGAAGAAACCCAGCACATCACCAAGGCTGCAATACGACACGCTTGTGAATGACCTCACCCTGAAGAAAAAACGAGTGGATGACTGAAGAGATCCTCCTCCACATGATGCAAAGGAGACAAAAGATAAGGCCAAGATATGGAGCAGAGTACAAGAAACTTTACAGGAAGATAAGGAACAAATGCAGACAGGCTAAAGAGACATGGCTCAACAACAAATGCGCAGAAGTAGAGAGACTGAGCATGACCAACAAAGCAGAGATGCGTAAAGAGATAAAATCCAAGAATGGAACAATCATATTGGAGAAAGAGGAAATACTCCAGCGATGGGAAGAGTATATAAAGGATATTTTTGCGACAGGAGAGAACAACCGAGAATACACAAGGAGGAAATACTAAAATCCGAAGTGTAAGCTGCAATGGCCAAATTGAACAGAAACAAAGCAGCTGGTTTAGACGGCGTAATGATAGAGCTGCTGATAGCCTTGGAAGAATACGGCATAGAAAAAATTACCGTCATAATAAACGAAATTTATAGCAGTGGAATAATACCAGACGACCTATGCAAGTCGATATTTATAGCACTGCCGAAGAAACCAGACGCAAAAGAGTGTGAACTACACAGAACTATCAGCTTAATGAGTCACATTACAAAACTGATTGTCAGAATCCTGATGAATAGAGCGAGAAGCAGAATCAGGCCAGAGATAGGACAGGAATAGTGCGAGTTCGTCAAAAACACTGGAACAAGGAACGCCATATTTATGATTAGGATGCTCTCTGAAAGGGCAATACAAATGAAGAAAGACTTGTACCTATGTTTTATTGACTATGCGAAGGCATTCGACAAGATACGACACAAAGAATTGATGGAGATGCTCGGCAGCCTCGACATTTTTGGGAAAGACATCAGAGTAATCAAGAATCTCTACTGGCAGCAAACGGCCTGCATACGGTCAGGTAACGATTTCAGTAGATTTACAAAGATAGAAAGAGGCGTAAGACAAGGATGTGTCTTTTCACCGGATCTGTTCAACTTGTACGGCGAGAATATTTTGAGGACACGCCAGGATTTGTTATTGGAGGCCACAACTTGAACAACATAAGGTATGCAGATAATACAGTGCTGATTGCAGACACGGAAAGGGAACTACAAGACCTCCTACAGAAGGTAGCGGTGGAGAGTGACAAAAAAGGACTACAAATAAACTTAAAAAAAACTGAATGCATGGTCATCAGCAAAAGGTGCAACCCAAAATGCCAAATACAGGTGGGGGACACCAGAATCAAGCAAGTACAAAAATTTAAATACCTAGGAGATGGAAAGTGCGACACTGAGATCCGAAGGTGAATTGGCATGGCAAAGGACGCGTTCCAGAAGCTGAGTAAAGTACTAACAAACAGGGAAATTTCACTAGAAACAAAGAAAATAGTGCTAGATTGCTACGTGATGTCAGTTCTTCAATACGGCAGTGAATGCTGGACAATATCATCGAAAATGAGAACAAAACTGAAAGCAGTGGAAATGTGGTTCTACAGAAGGATGCTGCGGATATTGTGGACTGAGAATGCAAGCAACGATGAGGAGTTGGAAAGAATGGCAACAAAAAGGAAATTAATACTGAGCATCAGGAAGAGACAACTGAAGTTTCTGGGACACGCAATGATGAAGGAGAGCCTGGAGAACCTGATACTGACTGGCCAGATAGAAGGAAAGAAAGACAGAAGAAGGCAGCGGATAACATATTTGCAGGGCCTGATCAGGTGGATGACGGAACGGGGGTTACCAGGAGTAACAGGAGATTACGTACTAAGAGCCACAAGGGATAGGGACATGGCACATAGAAGAAGAAGTCTTTTTGAGCCATACTTATTTTTATTATGAAGTAAAACACATTTCAAGCTTCTTTTAGAACTGATGATCAAAAGTCTCCACTCACTTGAATCATATGCAGGCAATCACAAAGTGAGAAGTCTTTTAACATTATTACATTAAATGAGTTGGCAATCTGAATAGAAGTATTTCCGCACTTTAGAATCTCTGTTACGATAAAAGGCGGCAACTGTACCTGGTTTCAGCAGTTCTTTCACTTGTAGCCTAGAAGCAAACAATTTAACAGATTTCTTTGGCAAATACAAATCTCTGACCAGTTCATTCAATTCAGGCTGAATAAACAAAAAGGTTTTTCCCAAGATTAAAAATATCAGCCTGTAGAAATAGGCAAATTGAAGGATTCAATATCAAATTCTGGCAACTCAGTAAATACAGTCACAGTTATTTCATCACAGTATGCAACTGGAACAATGGCAGATAGCATATTTTGGTATTCAAGTGTTGTTTAGCTTTCTTATTGAAACCTTTTACATTGACAATGCAGAAATAGCAGTTATCGAAATGGTTTGTTGGTTCTCCCCAAACCATTGGCACACGAAATTTGTGATTAGCATTCTTCCCTGGAGACCATGATTGCTAAGTTTCTACACTGGTTTTGAACACCTTGTGAGCTTTTGTCCTGGTCTCAAGTGGTATTTTAAAGTAGGTAAGATACACCTTCTTGACAAAATCATTAAAATTACGTCTTTCATCCTGCAAAGTGAAGTTTCCACAGAAACAGCAAAAGATATCTGGATCAATACAGCACTTTCTTCTTTTGAGATGTTGTAGCCATAGCTAATAGACCTCACAGGTTGTATACTGCAATGTTTAAACAAGCAACAACGCATCAGTACTAGAAGTAGAACAAGAGATTTATAGGGTATTTGTGCAAAGTTCTGATCGGCAATTAATTAGGAAGTAGTCTCAAATTATTTCCTGGTTAGAATCAGAAAGTAATGCCTAAATCACTTCATAGTTAAGATTAAGTAATAATACCTAATTGACTTCCTGGTTGGAATAAGGAAGTAATGTTTATACAAAAAACCCTGTTAATAAGTGTTCTTGGTTATTTTATAATCTACAAAATGAATGCACAAATGAATTCTATATATAACATATATTACAAAATTCTGTATATACTATACTATCTGTACAGTATCGTACTTGATCAGCTGCTTTTCTTCTATAAATCGATTGATTGTTAGTGTGTTTTTTTTTTTGCTGAAGCTTGTCATTATAATCTTACCAATCCAGCTAATCAGAAATAAATAAATGCAACTTCAAACAATATCTAATATAATTTTTTTAATAACTTCAACCTATTAAAAACTTTTCATCCTACAAATGACAGATATCTTCAAACTGTACTGAAAACGATTATTTTCTGCAAAGTGCATGAAAATATGCTATACTTATATCACAAAAATGTGATGCGATAGAGCAAATCTGAGATCAGATTGGATTCAGTCCCCCAAAATCAGGCTAAATCAGCTCTAGTTCTTCATGCCAGAAAAAATTGGCTTACTGCTCAATGTATTTGACCTGATTTGAAAAAGAAATACTCTAACTTAAAAATAATACAGAAATGACTTTTTAAAACAAACAATACTTGAGCTATTGACCGACATTGACATGTTTTACGTAAGTATTGGCAGACTGATTGTTATTCCACGGATATTTTATCTTTAAACATAAGAAAATGTCATAGGCGCCATTTTTATATAACTTTAAAATATTCAGTAATGTTAAAGTTTTGGATTATATTCTCTTTAAACTAACTTTAGGAATGTTGACTATAAATTTACTATCGTTATCTCTCTTATTTTCTGATAATGTCGTGCATGGTCGACCGTACATAGGCACGTTACATAATATTACATAATATTTAAAATACATAAAAAATTAAACTATTCTAAATATTTTGGTGCAAAATTATTTGTACCCATTTTTGATTAGCAAATATAGTTTTCATTTAATAAAATATTTTCTCACAAGACAAAATTAATGTAGAATTTTTAAAAATTAGTTAAATTATTTTAATAAATTGTCATAATTAAAATGAAAATGCGGAAACAATTTTTATAAGAATTCATTTTTCATCGAATTTTTTTCTTAAGACAATAAATTACTTGATAAGTTTTATTTATAAAAGCAAGAGCAACGAAAATATCTTCTAATGTTAATTTTACATTTTTTTATTTCACAATTCGGAGCAGATTTTCGAGAAATGTGTAGCAGATTGAAAAAAGAAACTCTCTGCTTCTTACTACATTGAAACGTCATGAATATGGCAGTAAAGACGGGGACAACCGTTGCAGATGCAGTGTAAATAATTACAGTACCTCATCTCATAAATACAACGATCTTTAATTGAAACTATAAAAAATATGGCACACAAAAACATCAATATTTCCAGGAGTAGTTGGAGTACTCGGATTGGCCTGAAAATATTCCAATAGATTCACTAAAGATATCTCTGTTAGCCCATGTCTTAAAGAAATACAAATAATTCTTTTTCACAATATAGCTTATACACTGAGAAGAGCTTTATCTGTGTAAAATGTGTGTGATCTTAGAATATATACAGACACACACACACACACACATATATATATATATATATATATATATATATATATATAGTGTATCGAGGCAGCAGATAATTTTCTAAACATATACTGTTAAATATAAGAGACAATGAATGTCTATTATGTTTAATCATGAGCCGTTCTAAACATCGTATTTTGGCTTTAATTTCAGTTGAAAATAAAGACAAAAATTCTCCAACATTTGGATAATTTTTTATTAAGTTGGTTCTAAGCTTTCGGCTCACATGAGCCATCTTCAGAGTGGTTACAACGACAATCAGATGATCAGAGTACAAGAAAACAACATTACTTTGAAAAACACAGTCAGGTAATATCAGACAGATTTAGTCAACAATACAATAATCTTCACTCATACACACAATAAAAAGAACCTTCAGATATTGGAGGCCATCTACATCAAATCCAAACAAGCCACACTTAATAAAATCACGTTTAAATCTGGTCATAACACATTACATTGCCTTTAAATACATGGTTCTGTTATCATTTCGAGCTCTCACGCGGTGTGACTTCATCGAACCGCATTACAAATTTACGGACTGCGTTTGCTATTTTTACTGTCATTGTTGCTTAGCAAAGTTTCATGTCAACACAAGATGAAATTGTCGCTGATGGTGGATGTTTTTATGTTAACTTTCTTGTAACCTCTCTAAAGATGGCTCATGTGAGCCGAAAGTTTAGAACCATAATTATTACTCAGTGTAAATCTGTCTCACTTGCTATCACAACTACGTGTGGTGTTCGTGCGGGCGAGCAACATTTATCATAAAATTTAATCTGTATTCCCATTTATTTCTCTGGAAGTTGCTGAACAAAACATTTTGAACAGTATTTTTATTATTATTGTTTTCTTTTCTTTCGAATTTCTGTTTGATATCAGGTCTTCACTAGTTTTTCACCTAAACCTATGATTAATGAAAAATTTTATTGAAAGCTTTCATTTTAAATATATGAACAATGCTCATTAAAATAAGCCTTTTTATTTGAAAAAAAAAATTCTTGGAATTTTCCGTTTCCCAATATTCCTTTCACTAATGGAATAATAGCTATATCTAAAATGCCACGTTCTAGTAAATTCTATTTCTAGATTTTTATATTTGGAGATTTTACCAAATTCTTTTACTGAAATGCTTTTGTCTACTGGGATGATTTATGTCTTTGAGATAGCATTTTTATGACTATATCTGATCTTTTAACTTGTTTAATGCAGTCGGAGTATGATAAGACGGAGTAATATAAAGCCATCACCTTCTACAACTGGCAGTGGTTTTTGCCAGTGCTACCTTTCTGTGTGTGGTAAGGTATATGTTGCAATGTATGTGTGTTGTAGTGCAATAAATATCAGCTCGGAATAGAAAATCGGAGAGCTGAGTTCGAATTTCAGTCGATTTCGTTACATTTACTTACGCGCAAATACCTTTAGGAAATATATGGATCTATCTCTCCTTTCCTATCTATAGGTTGAATAGCAAGACAAACTGGGTCCTATAGGCTTGGGTGACAATCGGTCTACCACACAAAGTGTAATATAACAATCTGGCCCCACCCGAGGAAGGCTGATGCAAGCGAGGGTGTTTCCGGTCGTTGTAAGGAACGGATGTTTGTTTGACCTTATTTCCGGCAGTAGCGGAAATGGCTACAGAGGCAAACAGAACAGGTGTCTCTGAGAATTACGTGGGCGTGCGTGGGCGAGGCAAAACCGGAAGAAAAAGTCCCGGTTCTGGAGATTATAAAAAGACCTCGGCGCACGGATTCGCCAGCAGAGTAGCAGTAGAGAGGAGCGACAGAGATCGGCCGGTGAAGAGAGACACAACAGATACGACGACACTCCCGTCAACCCAATAGAGGCGCGCTCTCTCAATTCTCTGTCCCCTATGCTACACGGTTCATCGTCATTAATAAAAATATAACTTATATTTTTATATATATGCGTGTTTGTTGTTTGTCGATATACAACAAAAGTAATAGTAGCTAACTGCGGTAAAATATTAAAGAGGCAATATTCGTCTAATTGTCTATTACGTATAGCACCTGACTGAAAGATATCTTGTATTAAAAGTAATTTCGTAATAGATTATGTTTGTTATTAAATGATGTGCATATTGGTGCAGTGGATATCGACTCGGAAGAAGAAATCGGAGAGCCGAGTTCGAATTCCTGATGAATTCGTTGCATTCACTTACGCGTAAATAACCTTGGGAAAATTATGAAACCATCTTTTCTCCCTCCAGCTGTAGGTTAAATAGCAGAACAAATTAGGTTTTATATGTTTGGTTGGCACAGAAATTAATGGCAACAAACTGCGAGAAAAACTTCTACCCAGTCACTCATGATTCGAAAGAGACATGATCTCCTACGCGTGTATCCCTAGGCACTAAGTAACTAACTGACTGTTATTAAATCCATCTAGTGCTACGGTTGAGCAGCCACATGATAAATTACGTTTTTCAGCGTGTGTACAGAAACGATATTGTTACTTAAAATCTTGGTAACATCTTGTTTTCGTGAACTAAATCTGCAAACATAAACGATTTCTGGCAGAATTTACAACCACTGAAGGGTCATATTTGTTGAAATTAGGTTCGTGTGCGCGCCATGAGTATTTGCTATGTAAAAGTATTTCTTTTTACTTTTTTTGCTTACCAAGTTGATTAGTTCCTCGATTTTTGCTTATATTTATGGGTTATTGTTTTTTTTGTTGGTATTTTATCTTCGATTTAATTGTAATCATTTAGTTAAGAATCTTATTTGACTTTTAGGCTTTCTTCTACTATTGGGTGCATCTTTTTAATGGATCAGCGTTTGTAAAAAATTTCGCATCCAATCATTTTCTATTATTATTATTATTATTATTAAAATTTCTTCTTGGAAGAGGACATAATGGTTAGGAAAAGTCTGAGAAAATGGCTTTTTTTTAAATCGTTCTTGACAATGTCATTTTTCTCGTTATTGAGAGTGCAACCATTATAAATTCTCAAATGGATTATGATGATGATGATGATGTTGATGATGAGTAAGATGATGATAATCATGATCATGATGATGGCGACGACTATCAAGCCTGCTGCTGCAACCGTTCTGAATACTTCATGCAGCATTATTTTGGAACAATTCCACTTGCATGCCATTGGCCAGCTGACATTCTATAAAGTTTCTCTGTACAACAGGTGTTGAAACTGGCCCGAGGCCAGGGCTGCTTACTCAACGTGACTCCCACTTTTTTCATTCCCTCATATTTCCCCTTTCCTTGATGTTTTGTTGTTTTTCGAGTTAATTCTTTCATACTTTTGCTTGATCTCTTTCTTTCTCTCGTTTTATTCTTTCTTTATTCTCTCGCCTTTCCTCCACCATCTTATTTCTTTTTCTTTTCTTTTTTCCTTCATTCATTTGAATAGCATTTTATTTTAATTCTCTTTCAATGATCTGAGTTGAGTGACATCTGTGCGATTCGTGCTTCTTTTATTTTTTTTTCTTTACTTTTTTCAACTCTGAATATCAACCATGAGGTATTCGATTAAAAAACAACTGAAGTGCCAGATTTTGCTAATATTTCGTGCTTTATTAATATCATCGTCAAAATAGTGAAAAATATAAAGTCTTTTAATGGCATTTTCAGGAGCATGTCAAGGTAATGTTTCGAGGATGCATATACATAAAAATATTAATAAAGTTCACAAAAAAGGTTAAAATCTATCTCAAGGGATTATATTGAGTCCTACTTGTTATTACGAAAAGCTTTAATTCATAAAATAGTTGTAAAAGAAAGAAATTAGGAATAGTACGTTTGGAAGATCTTAGAATATTCGAAATGATTCGAGAAATATGCAAATTAGGTGTTAGCTCCTATAAAAATAGGTTTTGGAAAGAGAGTAGTTTGTTGTTAAAAGGAACTGCTGACATTATCAAGTCTGGCTCGATTCAGGATTTGTATATCCAGCCGAAAGAAACTCTACGAAAATTTGCCGACCAACTAAAACCTGAAAGAAAACCTCATGGAACTAAATGTTTAAATAGATTTTTTGGACTATTTCATTGACCAAACAAAAAATTATTTTTTATATACACATTTGAGTATTTCCAAAAAGGTATAGCACATAAACTACTTCGATAGCTTAACTGGGTAAAGATATTTGACACCTTACCTTCCCCTTCTCTCCTCGTAACACTCGCCAGTAGTAAACACTATGTTTCTTGTTTTGAATGCAACAAAAATTGTATATTTGTAAATATTTTATTTGGTGTTGTTTGTAAATTAAATATTTGTCTGTGATTTAGCTCTGTGTTTTGGTCAGTCATTGTTTTCTTTTGTTACAACTTATAACACGTAATAATAAATTGACTAAAAGTGATAATTCTTCTGTAACACTATTTCTGGTGCCGAGAAAGGAAGAGAAAAGAAGAAGAAAAGAGAAAATAATATTTGAATTTTTTTCTTTTTTCTTCACCCACTAGAAGATGGGTAAAGGGTATGTTGAGAACACCAAGGAGAAAATAGATGAATTTCTTTATGACTCTTGGGTAATGGCTATCAAGTCGAATAAATGATTATTATCGCAAAAATCGGAAAAGCCATCTTCCCGAAAATTTAACGACCATTGATAAAGACGGCGACTGTCTTAAAAACAAACTTGCACCAGAGAATGGACGATTTTATGAACAGTCACCCTCTGGTGAGAAGAACAGACAAAAATTACGAAAAATAAAGTTTTCTTTGTTCCTTGTGGAATTTTGTGACCCTGATAATTAAAAGAGAAACGTATGGCTTTCTTTTCGACTAAAACAAGATAATTTCTTACAACGAATGAAATGATAAAACGCAGATGCGAAATGACCACACACCGAAAGATTCAAGGCGAAAGAAATTTTAGAGCGATAATAAAAATTTGACTGTTGGGCTGAAACATGCCTCTCATGTGGTGGTGGGAGGCACTCGCATAGAAGAGAAAGAGACAGGATTGATCCGATGATCAATAAGAAAAGGCCCCGGTGGGTTTCGGAAAGTCGGAAAAACGTTTCACGCCCCCTCGAGAGGAACTCTCACAAGAAAGAAGGAGTGGAGCTTGATCAGGTGACCAAAAAGAGGATGCCTTATTGGTCATTTGAGAATGCTAAGTGTACTCAAAGTGCGTAACATCCACTACCGCTAGATACGAGTCTCAATATAAGCAAATTATATGGGTTTTCAGACAGCTGACTTGAGTACCGTAGTGTTGAACCGGTACGGAGCGAGTTAACACAGGAGGCGTGTTGTCACGTGAATTCTGACTTTAGCCTGGAGCCAGACCAACTAACTTAGATAAAGTTTTACATCCTGAAGAATACGTAGGTTGGAATTATAATTGTCTGCATGCAAGAGTGATAAAATCCTTATTGTTACTTTTTAATAAGTTATTTTTCCTATTGTGGCTCCCTGCTCTGTCTAAATTCAGCAGATTTTCAGCGACTTTCGACCCAAACCGGCTTTGTGATCAATCATACGCAATGAGGGCAGATCCCGGCTTGGAACGAATTGATTGACTATCAATTAGCCACGGAGATTTTAGGCGTTGACACGAAGGTCTGGTGGGGCTGCACACTTCTCTTTCGTTAAATTATGATAGTACCACAACTAAACTATATATATATATATTATTCATCCACATACAAGCCTGTTTCGCTGTGGCTAGACACATCCACTTGCTTCTAGCCAGGATCGAACTCGATCGATTTGGTGTCAATCGGAGTCGCTACCCGCTAAGCCATAGGCGCATGGAATTAGAGATATGATTAGTTAATTGGTTAAATTTTGGTCAAAATTAAATTAGACCAGTACTAAGTTGTATCAAAATGTGTTCAATACAATTATATTGTAGAACTTTTGAATATTATTCATTTGGAAATGAGTTACGTCACAACCTCGGTTTATACCTTTTGGTGTCTTCAAGAGATTTACAATAACTAATCTTATTGATTTTTAAACTCTCACGTAACAGGGATCTTTTATGTACGCGCCATTTTCAAAATTAGAAGTTACTTAAAGATCTTAGAACACTTTTTATGATTCTAGTAGGTATTTATTGGTATGGACATAATTTCTGTTCTTTCATTAAGGAATTCATTTTTGCCTGGAAACAACATCTTAGGCAATTTGTCCTGTCATAGTCTGCATATTTTAACACCGTTGTAATGTTTGGCTGTTGTTTTTTTATGCTCCATGTTATATCGGGGTCTTTTCCAAACTTTATTTTTAATTTCCACATGTGGATAGCCAGTTTTGTACATTTTGTTAGGTTTTCCAGTTTAAATGTAGACTTATGGATATTCCAACTAACTTTAAAACTGTCTTTGGTAGATCCTAAATATGTTTTGATTTGACCGTTTATGTCATGTACTTTTGCTTTGTAAATAATCCCTTTTGCATTACAATGTCCGTAAAGTTGCCATTTATTTTGTCCCTACAGTTACATTCCTTTTTAATAATGTTATTTTTTACTTTGTTATTTAGGTTTCTAGCGTTTTTTTTTTTGTTGTTTTTTTATGTAATTTTCTAAATTACTAGTATAGCTATAACTCAATTTGATTGAATTCTTACTGAAAATTTTGTTTAATTCTGAGCTTTTTGGAAAGTGTTTATCGATTAGTTTGAAAAATATTTTTCCTATTTTGATTTTTACTTCTAAATTAAATGGTGAGTTGAACCAGATAATGTTTCGATTTCTATTATTGTTTTTTTTTTTTTGTCTGCTTGGTTGGGGTTTGTATTCTGAAATGTTCTTATTGCCAGATTATTTTAGGGCATCTTCATATTTTTTTCTTTTCATCAAATATTGTTTTGTTTGACGAATTTTGTAAATGCTCATCGGGAATGTGTCAACTGCACCAATAATAATACCGTCAAATTGGTGTTTGACAATTTTTCATTTCTTTAACAAGTTTCAGATGTTGTATGTCTCTTCATGTTCACCGAGAAAAAACATTGATGTACTTCTCTCTGCGCTGTACTGACTCGTTAATTACCTGTGATAAATGTCTCCTGGGACCCCCTGAAGGGATTTAAAGCATTTTAGGTTAAGGGCGTTGTTCTGAAAACTTTTAATCTCAATATATTTCACAATTAAAAAATAAATAAAGCCACAAACCGACAATGTGTGAAGACATCACACTATTGTAGGCTAGCATTAGCTATGCTGATGCAAGAGAAAGACGATTAAAACTGAGGAGTTTCGTTTTGTTAGCGTTAGAATTAACAAGTCACTCTTGCCCCATTTAACAACAGACCAATTTGATTAATTCTAAAAGACCCCAGACGTGTGCTGTTAAGACAGAAATAAAAACGTGTGTCTTCAGCATAGATACTGAGCTGAGAACTGATGACATCAGGAGGGTCATTTAAGAAAATTTGGATCAACGTAGGTCAAAGAATGAAGTTCTGGACGACACCTGAAGCAATCTTAAAAGATGTAGATGGTGGCCATTCAAGAAAACTAAAGAAAGGCAAAATGTTCAAGTGAGCAAAAAAAAAAAAAAAAAATTAAGTAAAGTAGCTTTAAAAATGCATGCACAACCACAAATTTACACACGCTCTATCTCTGATATTGAAGAGTTATAGCCATATCATTGAAACTGTATATTTATTTGGATAATATATATATATATATATTGGGGATGTAGATCCGTAATTCTGATAGTTATTCGCTGAATTTATATCTTAACTTTTCATTGCATAACGTTTAGTCTTTGTAAATAGAAAAGAACCTAGCTTAATTTTTATTTATTTATTCATTTTTATAATCATATCACCGCAGGCAAGGCTTTCTACTGCCACTGGTGCGCAGGGGGTTACATAGGAAGAAAGTTATGAGAAAGAGTGACCGGTTACAGGGCGTGTCAGGAAGTGGGTAAGAGAAGGGTTAAGATAATGAGAGTGGAGTGGACGGAGAAAAGAGCGTGAAAGGGAAGAGGCAAGTTAGCAAAATAGGAAATGACTATTGACTTTACACTTAAACTCCTAGAGATTGTAGCTGTCGGCGAAACAAGTAAAAAGAAGGGAATTTCACTGGTGGGAAGTGCGAGAAAAGAAACTGATGCAGTAGAATTTGCGTTTATATTTTATTGGTTTCACAATAAAAGGGTGAGACCTTGTGGCTCGAGAAAATCCATGCATAGGGGGAACCAGAGAGCTAAGTTCATCGGAGCAAAAGCAGTGAAAGTACTTGTAGAAGAGACACAGAGAAGCCACATTGCGACGATGAAAAAGTGACTGTATCTGAGCTGCCAGATCAGGATCGATCACATTACAGATTCTTTGTTGGATTTTGTCAAAGACCGTTAGGTGGATAGCAGGAGCATCTGACCAGATATGGCAGCAGTCTTCAATGCGCGGGCTGATGCTAAGCCGGGATCGACCATATTACAGATTCTCCGTTGTTTGCTTTTTTTCAAGGACCCCTAGGTGGATAGCAAGAGCATCCGACCACATATGGCATAAAGAATTAAATTCTGTTGAACAACTTGGAAATAAATATTTTTTGTACAAAAGAAGTGTTATTATCATAAAGCTACGTACTTATTGATATAACTCTGTGTGCGTGTGTGTGTGGGGGGGGGGGTGAAGGCACGTTTAAGTAAACGAAAAGAATATTTTGATGAGTTCATCTACAGAGAAAGATCAATATACATTTTTTTAAACGATCTCACAGGTGCGAAGAATTTTACTTTGCCTTCACACCAGTATCAAAATAACAAATACAAAAACAGAAAAAAACAATCACATAAGCCTTTCGATCAAACACCTTACGGAAAATACCAAACAATCGATTAAAGATAACAGAAGCTCAAATACTGAATAACCAATAACTGGAGAACTGCGTTTGTTTTAAAATTTTGATGAATTGAAAAATATTCAGGCTCCCGCTGATTTCTTACGTTTAGAATTTTTAAAATAAATTCTCAAAATGACCGACTATTATCTCTGTCCATATCTACTCTAGTGTGTTCGTTACCTCAGCCAGTAGTCATCTCTGTTCATATCTACATTAACTTCTTCATCTCCACTTAGGTCTGTTCCTACTAACATCAGCATGTTCCTATTTCCCTAAGCCTATACATACCTACCTCAGTCTCTTCATACCAACTTCCGTCTGTATATATCTACCTCACTCTCTTCGTATATATGTGCGATAAATAATTTGCTCACTACTTGGTCCCTGCCTTCTTTAAGTACAGATCGAATGCAAATAAAAATCAAAACTCGAATATCGAATTGTTTCTCGTGCAGACAAGGAAACCGAAATTTTCTTCCAACTTAGCAACCAATAGTTGGGATATTTGAAACATTTACATACTGAAAATAAGTGTATATTCTTCAGAATTATGGTCTGCTACCAGCTGTGGTGCAGGATGTGCGTTGTGGTGCAGTGGATAACGACTCGATAACGACAAAACGGGGTGCCGAGTTCGAATTCCAGTTGAATTTCTTGCAGTCACTTACGCGCAACTACCTTTGGGAAAGCATTAATCCGTCTGTTCCCTCCAGTTATGGGTTAAATAATAGAACAGATTGGATTCTATAGCCTTGGCTGGCAACCAGTCTACCGCAGAAAGCAATGGCAATCTACTGTGGGATAATCATCTTCCCAGTCAGTCATGTCTCTTTCGAAACATAATCACCCAAAGCGTGTATTGATTATTCCACTTAACTGAGTGACCAGATTCATCACTACTAGAAAAGGGAAAAACTCAGTGATTCTCATTCTTTTATTTGTATCTATCTTTCTGTCGGAACATGCCGTTTTGATTCGAAAAAATGAACTTTGTTATTTGGTGGTGAGTTTGAAGCCCCCAATATGGGGTGGTGGTGATTATTTTGCTAAAATAACATAAAGTTCAAAATGCATGTCATACTGATTCAAGTCGTCTGAATAGAAAGTAAATATTAACTTTGAGTTCAATAGTCTGCTATCGATAACAGACGAAAAATTCTCTCGTGTTGTCATGGCCATCACTATGCAAACTTCCAATAAAAACCTGGAGAAACCGTAAATACAATCAATACCGAGAAGAAGACGCACTAAGAAAAACCGCAGATGACTATGTCAATCTAATCTTGATCTTTGTTTTAGCTGCTGTGAAACGCCGGCTGAAATAAAATGTTGAGTATACAATTAATCTAGCGATGCTATTTAAAGATTTTGATTATTAAGAGAGCTGGAGCTTAAAATATAAACATACTAGCAGTATAGCCCGGCGTTGCTCGGGTGTAATGAAAGCTTTAAAACTAATCCATGGTCCTGGAGCTCAGACATTTTAGACGTTGGCACGAAAGACTAAAAAGCAATAGTTGTTTCCAGTTAAGGTGAAACAGTAGACTGAAAGAAAAATGAATTGATGTGAGTCAAATTTTGATTTCCTGGTATCGATATTAAATAAGTTTTTTCGTCGTAAACTGAATTTTGAAGGCTAAATAAGTCCTCTGAGTAAATGATATCATGGCTTATACTAAGAACTAAAATTATACCTACTTAGAGCCAAACCTGAAGCAAAAACTAAAATGAAAGGGCTGAAAAAAATACAGACATACAGGTAGATAAACAGACACAGACACACAAACATCTTGCCTTTCATATATATTATCAATTTTCTGCTCTATTGTAAGAACTGCAACCTTGAAACTTCTGAATGTCGTTTCTTATGTCTTTGTCTGTGAGTGTATCAAATTTGATTAAAATCGGATCACTCCTTTTATAACCCTACTAAATTGCTCTGTGATATCCATCCTTTTATGTGGCAGTTGCTGAAATGCTATGTGATATCCATCCTTTTATATGGCAGTGGCTGGATTGCTATGTGATATCCATCCATTTATAAGGCAGTGGTTAAATTGCTCTGTGATCAAAAATCCTTTTATATGGTAATGACTCCTGGACAATCCGACCACGAATGAGAAGAAAATTAGCGCAAGCAGAAATGGTGTTATTCCTGTGCAAAGCGAGTAAGCAGGAATGAAGTCTTAAAAAAAAGAGCAACAAAAAGAGCATTCATGTTCCGATTGATAGAAAGACACATGAAATTCCTTTGACGCATAATGCGAAAAGTGGACTTGAAAACTTTAACCCTTACATGGTATATTAAGGGCAAGAGATATAGAGGAAACTAGAGAGCCACCTACCTGACAAACTTGGGTGAATAGATGGCGGAACGGGCATGGTGAGAATCTTAGCAAAGGAAGAAAAACTGCTAAAAGAAAATAAGGAGAGCCATGACTGTCCATGTTCTGAAGGGACGCTGTACATACTGTACATAGCAAACTCAATCTGTTAATCTCTCTCTCTCCCTCCCTCTCTCTCAGAAAGAAAATTTGGTATATATATATACCTAGTTTTCTATGAATTTATCTAAATTAGTATCTTCGTACATGTCTAGTTTATTGATCCATTTACCATACTCTAGAAATAACTAGTTACGTACCTCTCAATCTTCCTAATTCCATTCATATGAATATTTCATAATCAGCAACTTGCTTACGTCTATTGCTATCTATCTAACTAAATATATATCTCCCTATTTAAATCTCTCTATCTATCTATCTATCTATCTATCTATCTATCTATCTATCTATCTATCTATCTATCTATCTATGTCTATTCACGTCCATCCGGTGTATATATGTAATCATTGTATAGAAAAGGAGACGTATTCAATCGATACTTGCCGTGTCAGTAATTCGGATTCTTTGATAATCACAGTAAGATAAAGAAGAGGAAAGCGAAATAAAAACAGAGTCAAACAGTAAGAAGAGAAACAGCTAAATATAAATTCACTTATTGATGCGGCTACCGGCCAATGAGTAAAATGGACAGATAGCATTGATGTGTGTGGGACGAAAAGATTTCGACGCTATTTTGTGACCGGACAAAGAGAAACAGACAATAAGGCAGGAAATCAGACGAACAGCAAAGTAAAGCATGGAGCGGAACTGCAAAACAAGACTGTAGCTGGTTGGGAATTCTCGGGCCAGGGACATTTGGGTACGGAGTAAATGGTCAGGCGGGTGTAAAAATCGGAAAAAGGAGAAAGAAAAGAAAAGGAATAAAGAAATAATGAAAAATTGGGTAATTCGTAAAGGAGACAAAAAGCAAGAATAACGAGAACAAAGAAATGAATAAATCAATAATAAACGAAATGAAGAAGGAAAATAATTGAATGGAATAAAAGAAAAGAGAGTGTAAAGGAAAATAAAGAGAAGTGAAATAAAGAAAAAGAAAGAAACTCTATATGAGAGTAGAAAATGATGTAAGAGCAAAAATAAAATGGCGAGACGTGATGTAAGTGGAGAGATATAAATCTATTAAAATACATGAATAGATATTTAAGAATAGGTTGCAATAGAAACATAGATCAAAATTATAATTACCACATTCTAAATAGAAATAAGAATCAAAGAAGAGAAAGAATAGTAAGGATATTATATCGATTGATCTATTTTGAGATATGTGTGTATAAAGAAAATCAAAGCGATTCAAAGGACACAGTGAGATAATTGGTCAGAGGGGAAAGAGTATTTCATTTCGAAAAGAAATTCTTCCTGTAATCCTATTTAGTGAAGGTAGACTGATCGAAACATAAAGCAATTCAACGGAGCAAAAAGAGCACAAAGTTCGCCGACACCAGCATTCTTTATGACTTCTATAAACAGATGGACACAAAGAAACAGATTCGCAAGCGACGCTGAATTGACCGACTCGTCTCCCATTCCTTCCGTTGTGATCTCGTTCCGCGTCGGTGTCGGAGTCGGAGTTTAAAGCGCGCCTTCAAATTACAGACGCCTGGTCGGAAATCGGAAAAGATAGAAACGGGTTTTATCGGTGATCTTAGCAGAACTTAGGCGAGCTACAAAGCTTCAAAAACTTCCAATAGAAGATAAAACTAATAAAGTAGATCTTTATTTTAATAATTCTTTAAAATTTACTCTACGAAGATTTGAAATTTTGAAACCAAATTTCAGTATGTTTATAATTTTCATGAATCTGTTCTTTATCGGTTCAATGAAATCACAGAAGAAAAATAGCTACAGGCTGTAAGGGCCTCGATGATGCTTGGTGAATTGGCCTTGTGCCAAACACGACCGAAGTTCTCACAATTTAAATATCAAAAGGTTGGATGTTGAAATGTGAAAGTATAAAACATTTCGTGTGTACATTAAAGTAAAGATTTATTAACAGAATGACAAAAGTGAAAGTAGAAAAATATAAGTGAAATTTGTTAACTGAACACTATAACCTATTTGCTATTAGAAAAATATTAATTGAGAAAATGCACGCAGTTTTGTAGTTAAAATTGTTCAAAGAGAAATGTAAGTATTTGAAATGTCCACAGAAGTTAAGAGTTCATGGTTGTGTAGTAGCAGAATGTAAAGTCTTTTTTCCTTACTCTTTTTGGTAGTTCGACGACAAAGTGAGAGAGAAGGTCAAACAAATAAAGAAATTATACTTAATGCATCCTGTTGTAGTTGTTGCTCTCTTTCGTGGCATGGAGTGAAAACGAAGAAAAGAATGTTGGAAGAAGAGGTTGAATGAAACTGACGTGCCCCTACGCCCGGGTGGCGTGGAGTGAAATTTCTTTTGTTACATTGCCACAAGGTCCTCCGTCAGCTAAGTCTAACCGGGTCACGGACATGGTTAAGTAGTGAAACTCTGGTCATGTGACCGGCTCCAGCGAGCGTTTTCGCTTTTAGATGTGAAAAAACGTTTGACTGACATCATATTTGAATTCTCTATTTGCCATTCAGTCAGGATCCAGGATTTTACTTTTCACACTAACTTTTGAATTTTTCTTAGTTAAGTTTTTCCAAAATGTTTTTAGTCGCTTGAATCCACTTTTGCGGGTGTACAATTTTACTTTGTGTGTTTTAGTTAGTTGATGGATGATATAGGATTTGTATCCTATAAAACTAAAGTCGATATCAAATTCGGTGTCTTGAATGATTGTCTGGCCATGATTAATCTTCGTGCCTTCAAAACACGATAACTAAAAGATTGGCTATTCCCTTAACACCGCTATTATAATTACAATTATTATATTATTTTCCCCCGCGCTAATATTGATCTAAAAGATTATAAAATATGTGAACCAAGTAAATATTTACAGAACGTAAACTACAAAACCTCCTACAGGAAGTAGTTACAGAAAGCGGAAAGAAGGGGCTATATATAAGCTACAACAAAATTGAATGCATAGCAATCAGTAAAAGAGTAGCCCAAAATGCCAAATCGAAGTAGGGGAGATTGAAATTACAGAAAATTAAATAAGTGTCCCAACAGAGGATGAAAGTGCAACACTGAGATCCGAAAGGGAACTGGCATGACCAAGAATGCATTCCAGAAGCTGAGTAGTGTATTAAGATAAAGGAAAATTTCGCTGAAAACAAAAAAGAGAGTACTGAATTGTTGTGTGATGTCTGTTCTTCAATATAGCAGCGAGTGTTGGACAATCTCATCAAAATAAAGGAAAGACTTAAAGCAACTGAAATTTGGTTCTACTGAAGGATGCTGAGGATATCATGGACTGAACATGTGAGCAATGACAAAGTTTTAGAGAGCATGGACACGAAAAGGAACCTGATACTTAACATCAGAAAAACAACAGCTAAAGTTTTCGGGACGAAGCGAGGAAGGAGGGCTTAGAGAATTAGATGCTCACGGGACGGATAGAGGAAAAGAGAGACAAGGGAAAGCAATAGGTGACATACTTGATGAACTTGAGCAGATGATTGACAGAGCGGGGTTTGAGTGGTATAACAGGAGAAGAGTTGTTAAGCGCTACATAAACATAAGATGCGGAGGGTCAAGATCGCCTACATCCTGAAAGGACACTACATCTCGAAAAAGTAAATATTTATTATTTTCCTTTTACAAGGATGTATTATTCACCATTTTATAATGAAATAAATTTCTTCAATTATTTATTTAAAAAATTCCAAAATTAAAAAAATGTAAACCAATAACGATGCAATATTTCCCGTTAAAACGACAGACATTCTGTAATTACACACAAAGAAAACCTACATCCAATGAATAAGGAGACACATACACTCAAAATATTAAGTGTTTGTAGTCTTGCCTAAAATTAAAAGAATGTTTGATTCAGAGGAAAAATTTCCGTCAAATTATTTTAGTGAGTTTATGTAGCGAATGCAAATAAAAGAAAAACCAGGAAAATTCACTTTTTTCAAAATTCATAATTTCTGTTATTCGTAATTATGTGTTTATTTAAATTTTTTATTCACAGACAATTTCACAAATATATGAATAAAAAAATTGTTTCTTTATAAAATGGTAAATATTAACTATTCCTGATGACAAAAAACAAATGTCTTTTGTCATCAGGAAGTATTTACGTTATTTACATTCTTTGGACTGTTGTCCTCGTCATTACCAGACTACAACAGTGGCGAATAGATAACTTAAAAAGTTAAATGAAAGGGAGATAACTGCATGGCTACCGTAAGTAGCATTAAACATGGAATGAGAATTATATATCCCAGTAATCGAAATAAATGTTTCGGTTCGAAATTCCTTGCTGAACATGGCAGTAAAATTAAGGCAACAGTTCAAACAATGTAAATAATGTAATTATTTCATTTTCATAATCTTGTGAATTCGTGTCAATAATAAGTAGTGTTTAATATATTTGTTGTCAATTCCAAAGACTAAAGAAAATAAATGAAAATACTTTCATATGTTTAGGTTTTATTAAAATTCTAATTACCACTTTTTAAAGCAATAAAAATCGGTCTAATAGCGTTGTTAAGGGAATAATCTTTCTTTGTCAAGGAAATAATCTTTCTTTGTCAAGGAAATAATCTTTCTTTGTCAAGGAAATAATCTTTCTTTGTCAAGGGAATAATCTTTCTTTTACCACGGTTCGGGCGTTGTACACTCCGGCTTTCTTCAGGTAATAAGAATTTCGAACCGAACCCTCTATTATGATTCCTGCGGTATGTCATTCTCATTACTTGTGTAAAGCCACTTCTGGTAGTCTTGTAATTATCTCCCTTTAACTTAACTTTCTAAGTTATTTATTCACCACTGCTGTAGCTTGGTATTGAACTCGCAACACTTTGAGTCAAATAACTGTAACAAACCAAATGAAATTCCTAGCACCTCGAGAAGACCGGGACGTACAACAGCCGAAATCTCGTAAAAATGACAACAAAGATGAAGACATTAGTCCGAATCATGTAAATAGTGTAAATACTACCTCATCTAAGGAGTACTGACAAATACTAAAGGATCAGTACGGACTGACATACCAAAAATATGGAGACAAATAGAAAAGAACCTGAAGCTGACATGAATATCAAACCACCTTTCATTTCTACACCAATGCAGGTAACTAAGACTCATCTCTGCAGGCTTGGCACCGAGACTTGTCATCAATTCAAGGAGAGCCCGTCTGGTCGCCAAAAAGCGGAACGCGTCCTGGTCCGGGAAAGTATCCAGTACAACCGATGGATGAAACGAAAATTACATTCCGATATTATCCCCCAGATGCTGGAGGCAATCCTCAACAGAATCACGGACGAAAAAGACCGGAAAAGGATACAGCACGAGCTGGACAAATTCTTTAAGCAAGAATTCGATGGTTTGCCAGGTGTGGAAACTAAATTGATTAAAAAAACTGAAGGTGACACATGATGTTCATCACCCACCTGTGAAGGCAGTTGTCAATAATCAGTCAACATCAGCTGTGCCTGTGAAGAGTCAGTGCTGAACAAGGGTCTCAACTTCGCAATAACAATCATTCATTCCTCGTATCGAAGAAATAGCTTTAAACATCCCTCAGGCTCAGGTGGATGAGCTAAGAGGAAAAATGAGACAGACATTGGAGAAAGCCAAGCAACCCAAACCAAACATCAAGAAAGAGGTGGGGCTGGCAATCACAACCCTACAGAGGAATGAGAACATCATCATAATACCCTCTGAGAAAGGCAATGCAACTATAGTGATGGACAAAACTGAAAACACCAAGAAACTGGAAGACCTCATTAGAAGTGGTTGCTATAGCAAGGTAAAGAAAAACCCCATGTTGAAAACAGACTGACAGCTGTCGCATATCCTAATCAAGAATAAGGATCACTTCCAGCCTAAAACATACAGGCAGTTGTTTCAACGTTTCAGCAAGCTACCTCACATGTATGGTTTACGTAAGATTCATAAAAACGGTATTCCCCTCAGGCCGATTGTTAGTTTGGTGTCTTTTTCTATTTCACTCATAGCAAGAAAAGCAAAAATGTTTAGTGTTACTTTCTATTTTACCGATAGCTTCAAAGGCAAGGCAGTTTAATGTTCCTTTCTATGAAATGCAAAAGAGTTTAGGGTTCCCTTTTTTTTATTTTTTTTTTTTACCCATCGTGTGAAAAGCAGGATAGCTTAATGTTCCTTTCTATTTCGCTCGGAGTGTGGATGGCAAGATAGATTAGTTTTCCTGTCTATTGCAGGAAAAGGCAAAGATTTAGTGTTTCTATCTGTTTCACTCATAGCGTGAAATGTTAAAGAGTTTAGTTTTCTTTCCTATTTCACCGATATCGTGAAACGCAAGAGAGTTTAGTGTACTTTTTTTTTTAATTTCACCCATAGCCTGAATAATGTGGATTCATACGTCTCTCTTGTGCATAAAACAAATTTGATCCGATCTTGACATCTGTACCCCGGTTCTACCCTACGCGTCGATAACTTTTGAACTGTACACACGTCATTGGCGACGAAAGAGGAAATCTTCTGTTTCGAGTTTTTATTTTCATCATCCCATAAATTTAAACACAGTTGATGTGTGTAGATGTATAAATATTTCGATGATTTTATTTTGTCATCCGCATTATATTGTGACTCAAATTTAATTCTATTTCTACGCAACTCATTACATTGAAAATTAACACAAAATCGAATGATCTTGAACCTACGCCCTTTTTCATTTTCATTAACGACTTTCCCAATGTCTTCAGTTCTTAACTAGGTATTTATGCACATGACACAACTTAACATGGTATTTATGCACATGACACAACTATTTACTCCTGACTTAATAATAAATTCGATAACTATGGTAAATTAAATCTGGCACCTGCTCTTGAATACCCTCTTTAATTATTTGTTAACTGGTGTAATAAATAATCTGCCTCCAACACAAAACAGTAACTGATTTTTTAATTAATATAGAGAACTATTTTGCCTCTATCAATATGGCTGATGTTAACCTCCAGGAGGGCAACCTATTACACGTTATTTGTCTCAAGTATTTTACTGGTATGAAATAAATGTATTATATTGAATCAATAATACTGCTACTCAGAAGATTCAAAGACAATCAATTTGCTCAATATATTATATTACACCGATATAAATATTCTGTATTCTTAAAAGATCTAAAAACTTGAACGAGTTCTTTCTCATAGGAATCCATCCTGCACATTTATAAATTAACCATTCGTTCCTGCATTGAGTATTGCTACCATATCTAGTCTGGTGCTTCAGCTATATATCTCGAGATTCTCAAAAAGTAGTCAAAATGGTTTGTAATGTCAACGATCCTGACCTGGTATCCGGCTTTTCTCACTTTTAGCTGCCAAGATTTGACTTCTCACTGACGGTTTTATAAATATTTTCAAGACAGTTTTTCTTAGGAAATCCTTGGTACCTCAACCGCGTGAACTTAGGCATTTAATAGATTAACAACTAGGTATTTTCTTTTAATGTTTAAAAGTTAGATGTAAACATAAGTTCTATTCTAATACTTTCTTTTCTTGCACTTCGCACCTCTGAAAATTTTACTTTCAGCTTCTAGCGTTCCTGCTATCTACAATTTTCAAAATTTTAAGTTCATCGTCAATCGGCATTTTCTCTGTTCTTGAATCCTGTTCTTTTATTGTCCTATCTCTTCACTAAAGTCTTCTTATTCTCTTTCACTCCCAGTAACGCCTTACATCATAGTGGCATTTTAGCCATATTCTGTCTTCCTGAAATCTGTTATTTTATTGGCCTTACTTCTCACTAAATTATTCTCATTCTCTTTCAAATCCCAGTAACCTCTTGCTATCAATTGCATTATCTTCTTATTGGAGGTGAATGATAAAAAGATTACGAAATAGAATTGTTGATATTTCTGTGTTTCTTGCTTCATGCTGTAAGCGCTAGATATATTTATTCCTGTTTCGTATTTCAATCTATTCTTTGTTCCAACTGAATAAATTCTCTTTGATTTAGGTTGTTTATTTTGTATTGCTTTTGTCAATCCAAATCAGCGATTTTGACACTTGTGGAGAGAGAGAGAAAGAGAGAAAGAGAGAGAGAGAGAGAGAGAGAGAGAGAGAGAGAGAGAGAGAGAGAGGCTTCACTATTTAACCTCTTTATGTTTGAAGCTGCCTTCAATGAAACACATTTATTCTCGGCAGGTTTAATCTTGATTACCACCTGGACAAATTGTAGGAAAAAGAAAATTGATAGAATTTTCATTACAACCTGTCATTTGATGACGCTTAGTCGCACCTGTTCGAGTGACAGTTAAGCGCAGTCGGGTACACTTCAGTGCAAACAGATCAATGCATCGATCAAATGAAATGAGACGAAAGGTGAGGCAGGAAGTAAAGCATAATCTTCAATTATTATGAACATCAAAACAAAAGAACAAGTAAAGAAGAACCAATTACTTCAATAAAACAAAAAAACAAAAAAAAACAGTATCAATAAGTACATCAATGATAAAGCAACTCCGAAAAACATGTCAGAGGCAAGGGAAGAGTGATATGTTTTTACACGAACTGAGGCATCCGGAAAACAAAAAATAAAGGATTTACAAGACATTAAACCAAGAAAAGATAAAGTATTGAATTCAATAATATTTGTATCGATTTATAAATCAAGAGTTTAGTTTCGCAAATTGTTTTGGACAATTCAATCCAGGAGTGTTCGTATCTAATGATATTTTAGATAAACAAACGTATTTCTATGTAAAGCTGCATTAACCCTAAGTAATTATTCAAAAAACGGTGCTTACTATCAAATCTATAATTAATTTTAAGATTAAAAGTCGATGATGAAAAAGTTATATTCATTTATATGCATCTTTTTTCATGTCTTCTAATCTGATTTATTACCACCATCTGACTGCCCCGACTGCAACTCCTTGATTATTGTGTGGCACAGTTGAGAGAAAGATTAAAAACACTCCTTGTGACATCAAAGATGAACTGAATGCAAGAATTATGGTAGCACTCATCAACGTAAACAAAGACACCGTCTAGAAGAGATGCCGAAGTTTCGAAGCCAATGACGACTGCATTGCATAAATCAACTCTTTAGTATTTCAGGATATTTTTGTGTAACTTTGGTAAATATATCTGTTAAAACGAGATGTCAGTGTTATTTTCATTTATACGTCATTTAGACGACAAATAATCAATCGCACCGGTCTATCTCACTTCGATATTTTAATTCTTTAATTCAAATCAACTCATATGATACACAAACAGCTGTTGAGACTGGACTTCATCTTCACAGTAGACATATTGTTTCATTACTATAATTTCAAGGTAAAAAATACAAGCCTAACACTGCTAACCAAATGTTTCGTTTGCCTTAAACCGGTTCCCGAAGAATCTAGTAATTTAATCATTCCTTTACTTTAAAACGCATACATGAAATCATTTCCAAACAAATACAACTATTATATATTTAATAGAACGACATTAAATGTGAACATAGGGTGGAACTATTACTCCCAAGCTCATTTCTGTTGTAAATCTGACTGGGTTTCTGAAACATTAATTATACCCAATACATAGTGGGATGCGCGCAGAGGATAACAGATAAACTGGAAAAATAGAATAAAAATATAGAAAGAAAAACCCTCAAAATGTAAATTAGGTTTCATGTTCACTATAAAAGAATGGTTACGGTGTTGAATTTGAATAAATTCTTTGATATGTTGAATTTTTTTGAGAAGACTGGGTTTTGCATAGCATGAAACAAATGATAGTACGAATATGAAAAGGTTGAAGACCATGTCGCGTCAGGAAGATATTCTTTTATCACTTGCATGGGGATTAAGCTTGAATCAACTCTAAATTTGTTAAGCATCTTACGTTATAGTGTCATCTTTCAAACAAAAAATATGGCTTTCGCTTCTTTCAGATAACTGCTGAAGTTTTAATTGTTATTGTTGGAAAAGTTTTTTTAAATTTTATATAAAAATGTTAAATTTCGGACTATTGCGTTATTTCGAAGGCGTTTAAGCTTCATCTATTACGTTATCACGAAGTGTTTAACATGGTGAAGCTCGGGCTGTTGTGTTATCTCGAAGACGTTTAAGCTAATTTTACATGCAGATCTTCATCACAAATTTTAAGCTTATGTTGTTTCTAGTCGAATATTTTTTACTCAATCTTCCTTATCTTTACTTTGTTTGAAGGGACATTTTTCTAGATCAACTTGCATTAACGCGGACATTCCACAGGCTCTATCTATGAAGCAATTTTATTTCTAATTTTTGTCAACTGGTGTCAGTTCCTGAGTCTGTATCCATGATGACGGTACAAATATTTACTTATAGTTTAGCGGTAAATTTGATAAAATTTAATAAAGACAGCGGATCTCGAAAATTATGTTCAATATGGAATATTAAAAGGAAAAAATCACAAGAAAAAATATCATGGAAAGTAAGGAAAAGAACATCAGCCTACAACATTCAATCCCAAAACGATATAAACTGCGTCGAATACAAATAGCTATACTTCCATTCGCAAACCAAAACAAACTGTTAAATAAACGATCAGATCTCATTTCAAAATGAAGACACGTAAACAAATTTTTACTAAGCTACTTAAAATTCGAAAACTGAAAATGAACAAAAATAAATGAAAATAAATAAATAAAACGAAGTAAATGGAATGAAATAGATAAACAAAAGCAAGTAAGAAATTAATCTAAACAAATAAATACGTAAATAAATTCAGTAATTAATAGAAAAAACATAAGCCAGTCCCAACAAAATAAGCGTTAGAATAATACAATAGACTACCTACAATGCATCACTGACTTATATGCACACAAAATTGAGCAAGGCACAACGCACATTACCTGACGATTGCGTTTAGAATGAAACAGACTGTCACTTCGGGTGTTGACTTCAATGTCCAGCTTTATATTTACGTACAATCTATCCCTGATACTGAGCAGTTTAAACAATAAATATATCATACGTTAAAACTATATATTTTATCATATTTAGATCCTGATAAAAAGTAGAAAAATAATGAAAGAAAAAAAGAAAAATACTAAAAGAAGATATAACTAAAATAAACAATTCAACTTATGTATTTTACCGCAGCTGACAAAACTGGAAATTTATAAAAACTAAGCACCCAGCAGCCCTAAGCACAACAGTGTGGTGCAGTGGATATCGACTCGGAATGACAAATCGGGGAGCCGCGTTCTGATTCCAATGAGATTCCTTGCTTTCATTTACGCACAAATACCCTTGGGAAAGGTATTAATCCGTCTCTTTTCCAATTATGGGTTAAATAATAGGACTGATTGGGATCTATAGTCTTGGTCAGCAACCAATCTTCAGGAGAAAGAAATGCCAACCTACTGCGGGATAAACTTCTGCTCAGTCAGTCATGTTTCTGTCGAGACATGATCGTCCAAAGCGTGTATCACGTCTGGCACTTAACTGACTGAGTTAAGGCAACATAACTAAAATACACAACCTAGCATAAAAGACAATAGAACACGGTATTAATAAGGAAGCCAAAAGGATCGCCCAAAACTTAAACCTAAACCACCGGATAAATTGCATCGCCAAGACACAAGCATTTGTCACACTAAAGGCTAATTACAAGACAAACCCAACATGAAAACTCGTAAACCCAACCAAAAGTGAACTAGGTGAAACAAGTAAAGCAACACTAGAAAATATATATGTGTGTGTGTGTGTGTGTGTGTGTGTGCACTTCTGAATTGTATATATTGAAGCGTTTCCTTTTCTATGTCTTATATATATATATATATATATATATATATATATATATATATAAACGTGAGAGAACTGCAAAGTAACAAAATATCGTTTCAGATATTTATAATAGCTTTGTTCTTTCCTGAAACGCACGCACATGTCACATATATAAACAGGCGGCATAGAATAATGTCTGCTATTCTTCAGGCAGATCAACACATGCAAGTAGTCAACGTTTTTTATTTCATGAAACGAGTGGTTGTTTCCTTTATTCCTGACGCCTGACTTCCTAAAAACTTGTTGTGCCATCTGTCTGCTCTTGCCGAAGGTCGCCCAGTCAACCAGCAAGTTGACGCCTACTCCTCAGCTGAAACAAAGTTATCGTATTTTTAGACATATTATCCGTATCATTAAAATATTTGCATCTTGACGAGGAAATAATAAGCTATTATCAGCTTCAGCAAATCCCTGTGGAGTTTTAAATACGAACAGCATGCTAATGCTTAATTATCAATATTATCTATCTATCTATCTATCTATCTATCTATCTATCTATCTATCTATTTATCTATCTATCTATCTATAAAAAAGAGCAACATCTTGGTTGTGGCTATATACTCTGTACATATATACATGTTGATTGCCTCATCTTACTCCGATTGCCCAACCCATCATTTGTAGTGGTTACCGATTTGTTTCGGCATTCATGCCTCCTAAGATAACTATTTAGATCAGCAATCGATTTCATAGCATCATACATGTATGATATATAAACTCTGTAGCCTTACATCCATCCATCCATCCATCCATACATACATACATACATACATACATACATACATACAAGATGGCTATCGACAGGTTAGAAAAATATGACCATCGCTGACAAGTTTTCCATCTCCCCTGGTTTGGGAGTTTTCCTTCTCCAAGTCCAGTTGCTAACAAAGGATGAAGAGCATCGACTAATTTACTGTTTGACCCGTAGCTGGAGAAAGGGGTGGATTCATACGTTTTCTAATGGTATTTAGGTCAAAGTGAATGTATTGAACCCGACTGGAATTCTTATTTTCTCTCCCTGAGCCGCTACCACCACACCACACAACACCACCCGTCCATCCAATGGATGTTAAGATATTAGCAATGCCTGCGCTGGGATTGTAATTGTGTACGAGAGACAAGCAGGTGAGTGTAATTCGGATTAGCACTGAGTCGGGTTTTACATAAGAGTTTTCCTTCTCCTAGAGGGATATTTATCAAAAGCTTCAGGGTCTATCACTCTCGTCCGCTAACCGTCTATCAAAAGAAAGCGGAAATGATTTGGGGTTAAGTGTTTAAGCTGTGATTGAAAATAATCGAAGCTACATTAAATACGTTATTCGTTTTGATATTATTTAATCATTTTATTTGGTTCCCTGCCATATATATATATATATATATATATATATATATATATATATATTATAAATTATATTTTAGAACATGTACATAATTTTTTTTATATATATCCACTACAAAGATACATTTGTTTCGACATTGAAACTTCAATGTCTCATCAGGCGGTATGTATAGGAATAGAAAGCCTCTTTTGGTCATTTGTGTTTGGGATGTTGGTGGGGGTTAGTGATAAGGGGAGCAAGTTACATGTATTGACCGTTGGAATTTTGAAGAAAGTGGTGTGGGGAGTTAAAATGGTTGATTCATGAGAGTCTTTGATTTCTAGACAGATTTAACATTAGCAGTTAGAATGTAAGTCTTTTTATCTTGTGACTAGACGATATCCTTTGGATTTCTTAAAAGAGCCGCTAAAGGGTGCTAAAAAATACTACAAACGCATGAGCTAGGACCCCCTAGAAATTTTTCTAAAAAATTAAAAATTCTATAGAAAAAATCGATTTACTAAATTCTAAAGTAAGGTTTAATATTCATATTAGATTAATTATAAAAACTGTCCTTAACACACACATTAAACTTAAACTATTACCTTAAATACTAACACACTTATTACCTATTCACCTATTACCTTAAATACAAACATTCAATCTTTCCTCCTACATAAATTTCTACTTATTACGCACTTATTACCTGCCTACCTATTACCAATGTTTTTAACATTAAAATTTACCTCTTACATTAAATTTTACCGCAAACGGTGACCTAATTAAAATTTAAAATTTAATTGAAAAAATCGATTTCCTAAATCCAAAATTAAAATTAAATATACAAATTTAGATTATTCATAAAAACTCTACTTAAATACAAATATATTTTGTACTGAATAAGCATCCCACCCCTAACCTGTTCATCTAAGAAATCGTAAGGATATAATCTAGTCACAAGATATATATATATAAAAACTTACACTCTAGCTGCTAATGTTAAATCTGTATAGAAATCAAAGATAATTAATTAAACATATTCATTACCCACACCACTCTCCTCAAAATTCTAAAGGTCAATCAACATGACTTGTCCCCCTATCACTAACCCCCCGCCAACATCCCATTCACAACTAACCAAGAATAAGAAACGAAATTTAAAATTAAACATCTAATAGAAAAGAATCGGTTTCCAAACTGTGATCTAATTAAAAATTAAAAATTTAATAGGAAAAATCTATTTCCTAAATCCAGAATTAAGATTAAATATACAAATTTACATTAATTATATCGACTCTGCTTAAATACAAAAAATATTCTGTACAAAATAAGCATCCCACCCCTTACCGGCTCTTCTTAGAAATCCAAAGGATATAGTCTAGTCACAAGATAATAAAAACTTACATTCTAACTGATAATCTTAAATCTGTCTAGAAATCAAAGACTCTCATGAATCAACCATTTTAACTACCCACACCACTTTCTTCAAAATTCCAACGGTCAATACACGTGACTTGTTCCCCTGTCACTAACCTCCACCAACATCCCAAACACAAATGACCAAATATAAGAAAAGAGGCTTTCTATTCCTATACATACCGCCTGATGAGACATTGAAGTTTCAATGTCGAAACAAATGTACCTTTGTAGTGGATATATATATAAAAATTATGTACATGTTCTAAAATATCATTTATAATAAATATTCACAGCTCTATATATTATATATCGAGCACTGTTTTAAATTAATGTTTTGGACGTTGTAAAAAATTTTTCACTCGGATATCCATATATATATTTATATATATATATATATATATGTGTGTGTGTGTGTGTGTGTGTGTGTGGCCTCCGTAGGTTTCTAAAAACCTTGGATCTGCGCCAAAAGAGTTATGACTCTGCTGCTGATGGTAGTGTAGCATATGTTACGGTTGTACAGGTCAACACAAGAGTGAAAGTGAATGCATGTGAAGAAACTATAACCCTATGTTATATTGTTGTTTTTCCGTCGAGCACGCTTCTCCCTCGCAAAAATTCTTCGTTTGTCCTTTCCTTGCTCGAACCCTGGGTGTAAATCGCGTCTCCAGCGTTATCGACAGCTTCCCACCAGTCACTTACCATGTCCACCGCCCTTTTTTATTCCTTTTGCAAACGTCCTTGAAGCGAAGATGAGGTCGCCCACGTGCCCTCCTGCCGGTGGCAAGTATCACATACAAAAGGACCTTCTGAAACTTTCCATCCGGCAATACAGCGTTCATGTCCAAGCCAGTGGAGCCTGTGCTGTTGACGAAGGGCTTATAGGCTGAGTAACTGGAACATTAATTAGAACTCCTGTCCATAGCAGAGACTCCAAGTCTCAATGCCGTAGAGCAGCACGTTGACGACGCATGCTCTATAGACTGCAATTGGGTTTTCGTAGTAAGCTTTCTGTTTTCCCAGACTCCCAAGGTCGGACTGCCAAACGTAGTGGCAATTCATCTTATCCAAGTTCCTCGATATCTATGTGGATAACACAACTATATAACACAAGTCTCGTGGCCATTGAGTATATATATATTTTTTTACTTTTCCAATTTATTATTTTAGCACTAGTGAATTTATATCTTCGTGTTGTATTTTTAAATGTCCTCAAATCTGCGTTTTTTGAATAATTCCTAAGTCCGTGTGTGTGATTTTATAATTTTTACAAAGATGCCAAAGGATTTAGTTTTATACAATGTAACGAATAAATGTATCTATCTGCAATTCACTTACTTGCCGCTTCTGTTGTCTCCTCCACACTTTCTTCCCGCTCTGTGCATTTTCTTACTTTTTCCTCTATGTTAAGCCCACGCACACGTGACCGATATCTGTATATGTCTAGGTTTTACATCCTACCTAAATTTGGGTTTTATTTCTCTGAACCGCTTCTCATTGGCTTTCCTCTTGTTTCTTTTTTTCTCTCTTGTTTTCCTCTTTGCTTTTTATTTTCTCTGTGTCCTTCTCTTTCTTCATTCTTTCACCCTTTTTTGATTTCTCTTTTTACTTTCTCATCTTTCCTACCTCTTCCTTTTACCCCTCTTTTTTAATATCCTCATACCTCATACAAAAAAGCTTTTCCAAAAATAAAAAAGTGATTTTTCTTTATTTTTCTTTTCAAAAATAAAGTTTATTACCATCATTATTGACTACATGATGAGACATTTTCCTTTCAAATTCGAAACAAAATGTACAATTTTGTAGTAGATTGTAGTTTGTACATGTTTCAAAGTATAATTTTTAATAAATATTCATTGCTCTATTTTTATATTGAGCACTGTTTTAAATTAATGTTTTGAACTCTGCAAATATTTTCTTCGTTATGTACCAATATTCCCATCTATCTTATTCCTTATTCCTTATATATATATATATATATATATATATATATATATATATATTGCATGTAACTTACGGAGATAGAATAAGAGAAGACAAACAGACTTCTACATAATTAACTGGTTCATCAGAAACTAAAAGAGTGAAAGAAATAATAGTAAAAGAAAACATACCTAAAGCGACTTCATTGCACTTGGTGCAAAATATATCAAATCAATATATATGCATATAGAGAAAGTTCCTCTTCCTTGGGACAATGTGTACTCTCTCTGAAGATCACACTTATGCTGAAGACAGTGCATATATTAAAATGCATAATGATTATTTTTATGCCAGATGTTATTCTGTCAGACTACTCTATGTAACAAGTTAAAATATATGGATTTCTAACACGAATGTCTGTCCCATACTGTCATATCAACATTTTCAATCTCTGAAAATCTTGAAAGGCATGTTATGAAATAAGAAGAATTAATATTTTTATCTTGTTATCAGCATTATTAATATTATTGGATTAAAATCGAACTGATTAGGAAATCTCTCAGAAATAATTCTATTGTAGTGAATTCTGTTATTGTATGGCCTGTAAGTGCGACTTGTAACCTACGAGTTGAGAATAATGGAAGTAGGAGAAATTAATCGACCAAAAGATTGTTTGTTTTTATGGTTTAATACAAGAAAAACAGGCAGTTGAGTTCTTGCCGTAGTGCGTTGGTTAGAGATGTTGATACTTAAAAGTTTATTCTAACAATTTTAGCCATGTGCTCAACGAAAGAAAATGTACCAAAATTATTATATTTAACATCAACACCCTTCATTAATTTTGGAATTCTGATCAATGCTACGATTTCACACACTGGTTTTCAAAAAAAATGAGCCCGCTTTATTTGCAAAATTGGTAGAATACGTATTGTATTCAACAGTCTCTTAATTTCTTATATGGCTTTGTACCGTGTTAAAATTTGTCGGATAAATATCAAGAAAAAAGATAGGTTCATACGCATGCGCAATCATAATGTTCGAATGAATGTTGCGCAGCAATGTCCGTTACTTTTGATCTTTCAACAACAGTATTTTCTTCACATTAATTTCCTTCGGCTTTCGCGGTTTTAGTAACAGGAAGTATTTATGCAACCTTTGTTCGTTGATCTCAGCACTCTCTTTGACGGCTTCAATGGTCAAGAGTTGAGTAAAGATAGTTGTAAGCTATTAACTAAAATGTTTAGTTGTTGTTGGCGTCAGAATAGTGTCGAAGGTTCCAAAGTCGAGTTTTGAAAAGAGAGACAAAAAAAATAGCTTTTCTCTCTTTAGCTTTGACCTGAGAAACGGTAAATATCAGAGAAGGAGGAAATGTTGATGCTAATGATGCAAGTGCAGAGAGTAAGACTTGAAAGAAAAAGTGATTAAACCATTCGTAAGGAAGGAAAACATTTGAAAAATAATAACATGAAAAAGAAAGGCAAATGATGACATCGATAAAGAAAAATGTGATGATTTATGGCTAAAGCAAAAAAAAAAAGGCTAAATTTTAAGATTAGAAAAAGTATGATATGTCAAATAAAGAAAAGTGTGGATTATTGAAAGTATAAATGAAAGAAAATAAATAAAAAGCCGCACATGAAAGAAATGTTGCATATATAAATATAAATAAACTCTCTCCAAAGATTCGGTAAAGATATGCATGCATGATGAAGAAATGCCCAAAAGTTAATAACAAAAAGTTTTATCATCAAAATCTTTACGTTATTATTAAGAGAAAAAAATCAAAGGTTTTTTGGAATATTAAATTTTATTTTTAATTCTTTTGCCGACCTTCAAAATTTTGAATAAAGGTTTTGTTTTTCTTGCGTGACCATGAACTAGTATGAAAAATTTGAGCGTCTTTTTACGGTGGAAACACCGATTTGTAAATTCTTGTAAAAATCAGACATTTGAAAGAATTTAATGAAACTTTCAGGACTTAATCACGCGGGAATATGAATTTGTACGGGAAATTTAATTAATTTGGAAACTTGCAAAAAGTCATATAATTATTTTTAAATGTTTCTTTATCAGAAACTTTTGTAAATATATTTTTTTATCTGTTACCCCTTCCACTGCTTTAAAGATAAAATAAAGAACATTTTTCACTTTTATTACAGCTTCAGAAAATGGGATATGAAAAAAGAATACCACCGGAATTTTTATTTTTGTGTCGTTTCATTTTCACTGGTTAAATAGGTTTCACGCGCATTCGATATGTTAAACAAACGTTGGTACAATTTATGGTATTCTGAATTCTAAGAGATATGACACATTCTTTGGAAGTTCCAAGAAATTAACGAATTCCAAGTTTAACGGAAAAACCGTAAATATTTTATGTATGGAAATGTATGATGATGTTTATGCAGAAGTGAGTGAGTGTGTGCGTAAGTGTGAGAGTCAGTGTAAGCGCGCGTGCGCACGTGTGTGTCTAGCAGTTTGGTGGTTTTTCGCATGTTGATCTCGGAACGTTTTTACGTTTACACCGGTTTTTTTTTCTATGGTTACGTTATATTCTTATACGTTATATTCAATAATGGTTGATGATTTTCTATAATGTTATTGACGTGTGTTTATAGTTGATTATGTATTTATTCACAAACCCTCGAGATTTTTTTTCTAATAATTTTAAAATCAAAGCCATGGTCAGTTTCTTTTCCTGTATATTACGATTAAGTTTAAATGGCTATCCAAACGTAAATCATACGTATGTTCGTAGCTTTGGGCTTTTAGATTTCGAGGTGTTTCGACGATACAAGTGCTTTTAAATTGTGAGGATTTAATTGATAATTACCGCTATTTTGGATATGGTGGTATATATACTATTGTAAGGGATAATTAATTTATTTAAATATTCTGCAGAAAAAATGTTAGAGTAGAGCTATGGATAATAGAAGTGTTATTGGTGGCTTTTAGATATATCGATTTGTGGAGTTGTATGCCTGTTTTCTAGTGTTGCGTTTGAAATGATGTTAGAAGTCATTATCGTGTCGCTTAATCTTGATAAAACCTCAGAAAATTGTCATCATCAAATTCTTTTGATCAAAATAGGCGCCCAGTTACAGAAAATTTGACCTGAATAAAAATTGAAATATAACTAAGACATTATTTAATTGGAAGAACTTTTAATTACTTTTGTGAATAAAATATATTATGGCATAATATAATTAAGAATAAGATATATTATAAACATTATTGTTTTAATAATTTCAATTTTTTGTGTGTATAAACGTGTCGATTTTGAAAAAATAAAGATGTCCATAAACAACATTAACAAAAAGAAGCGATAATAAATTTAAAATTCATTGGTAATTTTCCAACATTTTCACAACAGGAGTCTTCGTAAGTAAGCTAATGCACACACACACACACACACACACACACACACACACACACACACACACACATATATATATATATATATATATATATATATATATATATAAAGTACCAGCGATATTTTAAATTAAAAGTAGTATTGTCGCTAAAAGGTTAAAAATACAAGGAAAGACATACTGATAAACTAAATGAAAATTTTTTCTGTTTTGTTAGTAAAAGGCAAACTCTCAAAAACCCAAAGAAAGTTCCCAGGGAGAGGCAGAGTGAAAAAGGGGCCGTGTAGGGAATATAGACAATTGATTAATGACTTTTTTTTTTGTACAAGTTATCAAAACACAGGACCGGATAAAGAGATTTTATACAAGCGAAAAATTGAAATAATAAACCTTCTTAGTGACCAGTCGAAGCTGACGGCGAACGAGACTGCACTATAAACAGACTCAGACATTAGGATTTCTTTATGAATTAAGAATTTAATTATTGACCCTGATAAGAAATCGAGAGAAACATCTGACAAGTTTCTGACCATGGACCAGAATTTTCCTCGCGTAGGAGAAATTTGAAATAATAAGAATTTAATTAATGATCGCAAGTAGATGCGACCTGAGACCGACGAATCAAATCAGTTGAACAAAGAGAGTTGGTAGTGAGCAAAGGTGGTAAACTAAAGAAGGCGAAGATATACTTTAAAGGGTATTAGTGTGAGATATCAATAATGAAAGGAAGGAGATGATTTGGGCGGATCGACGCTTGTGACTGCTGCTCACAAAAAAAGAAAGAATTCGAATTGAAAAAAAATAATTAATCTTTGAAAGCCAGAGAACAAAGAGACCGTTAGTTACTTCGCCGATTTCTTCAGAACGGTCACACCCAAATCCAGTTTTGAGTGGAAATCCACATAAGCGTGGGACCGAAGCGGGCAAAGAGAGTTGCGGGGCAGTTTTGGCCAAAGAGATTTGCGGTTGAAACGAGAGACTTCGCTGCTTGACATCACGTGACTGCCTGAAAAAGAAGAACTCAGACTCGAACCCTGTGCCAAACTTAACTGAACCATTCAACTGTTACATTTCAACTTTAAACGTGGGTTGAGAATATAGCTGTCTGATTGATGTAGATAGAATTCATATGCTGAAACGAAGATATAAAGTTTTTGATGAAGATATTTTTTTCTTGTGACTTCTCCAGCCCGAACGGATTCATTTGCAGCAGTTCCTGTAGTTATTCGACTTCACCCGACTTAGGATCAAATCAAAACAACTATCGATCCAGCCCCGGGCATTGAGCAGTATGAAGAACGAAGAAGGTAGGGCAGGCCACAGTGTATGTTTCGCTTCAGTTAATTAAACTTTAAATTAGTGAATCTTCCTAAAATAACGTTTACGAAAATAATATTTTATTTTTTAAAGATTATTTTAATAACAAAAATTAGTTTGTGTTGACAGAGCTGTCAATATGTATGAATTGATTTTATTAAATGAAAAAAAAAAGATTGCAATTGATTTAAATTCGGCTTGATATACACCAAATTATTTCTACTGTTTGCATTGTTAAACTGTTACATTCATGACGTTTCGGGCGTTGTATACTACGCCCATCTTCACTTGATTTTTGTTAAAATTTCGAACCGAACTATTTCTTCAGTTCTCGGAAATAGATTGTTGTGATTCCACGTACAATACATTTGGATATCATAGTTTTATTTAATTCACATTGATAATTCTTCACGTTATTGTTTTTCCACTGACGCCAGTGATTGAACTTACAACACTTTGGGTCTTTTTACATGTATCTACCAACGCTTTTATCCACTGAGCCATGATTTGGGGGAGACACTAGTGAGCAATAAATATCACCTAAAGAAGGCTGAAGCGTAAAACGGCTGAAATATTGTGAATGTGACAGTAAAATAAAGACAATAGCCCCAACAATGTAAATAGTGGAAATAGTTTTAAAACAAATTCATCTTAGAAATATATGCAAATGCTACACCAAATTATTTTTCTAGTAGTGAATATTAGGGGTCATTTATTATCTTGAAATGTAAAACTAAAAGTAAAGCTTCCAGAAAGAATTTTCTTTTTTCAAATGTATTTTAAACTTAATTATTACTTTTGCGGGGCGGGGGTCACCTATACAAGAGGTAAATCTCTTTTTTTTAATTTGCTGTTCATTAATTAATTTATTTTTAATATCAACTTTTTGGTTTCTTTCTATCGGAGTTAAAATTCTAACATTTTTAACAATTTTCCTGATATAGAAGATTGTTTATTCAATGCACTTGACGATTTTATGTTCCATAGCAAGAGGCGGAAAAACTTGGTGTGCTGAATCTTTTGGGTTGTTGACTTGAAAAGTCTAAGTTCCGGTGAAGTTCTTCGAATTGAAATTTATCACAGATTGTAGCTTCAAAGAATATATGTCATTGAGTTATATAAAATCAAGGATATATGACGTCATCCTTTATGACGTCTGGGCCATATTAAACATCGTTGACATGGTATTATCTGTAAAGCGTAAGTTAAATAACTAATACTGAAAACCTCTGTTTATGTAACGAGTTAGCTTCTTTGTCGGTAACCGAATCTTGTGATCATATTCCAGACTAATCAAGGTATACTGATTTCCAAAACGCTGAATAAGGATTTTCAAAGCAGATATACTCTTGCAACGCAATCAATACCATCTGCCTAGTTCTGTGACAGGTTACATGTAGATGTAAATATATCTACTGAAGCAATCGACTTTGCAAAACACAAATGTTTTAAATGTGACACTTTATACAAGAGTACCTTAAACATAAATATAGCTTATATGGTTGTCTCTTAATCCGTGAATTCTTGAAGTTGGCCGTGAGCGAATTGATTAAGTTTATGAAATATATAGTAACAACAACCTTAAAAAAAGAAATTAAAATTAAACCGGAGGAATAGCAATAATAACATGTGCAATAATGACTGAATTCATTTTATGACATATCAGCTGCTATTGATGGCCATGTAGAACATTTACCCTACCTTCCTAACTGATTTGGACTAAATTTCTCTTCGCCTCAAAAAATAACGAAAATTGCAGCTTTAACACATCACTCAATAAATCCCAGCCTAACCAATAAAACCACAACTTTTAGGCAAAATACGACTTCATTCATCAACATAGTCTTCTTCTCGGGTAATACACTGATTTCAATGATTCTCTAACAATTCAATGCCTTTTTTTGTAGAACGACTTGTCTTTGGCCTCAAAATACGCCTCTGTTTCCAATATCTCTTCTTTATTGTAGCTAAATTTCTTTCCTTGGAGCATTCTTTTGAGGTTTGCAAACAGCCAATGGAAAAAAAGATCTGGAGAAGTGGAATTCTTGTAGTTTTGCCATCATTGCGATCGACTTGTGACACTGTGCATTGTCTTGGTGAAAGATCACTTTTTTCTTCTTTATTTGTTGTCGTTTTTTCCTTCAAACACACCAATAATGCTATATAATATTTGCTATTTATGGTTCTTCTCATCTCAAGTTAATCGATGAACAAAATACCTTGCGCATCTTAAATATGGAGGCCAAAACCTTGCCTGTTGATGTTTGCGTCTTTGATCCCTTTGGACGGTTTTCACCTGTTGCTATTCACTCAACTGACTGCCGACTTTACTCCAGGTTAAAGTGGTGGATCCATGTTTTATCCATTGTCATATATTTACGCAAAACATCTTCTTGCTGCGTTGAGACAGTTGCAAACAAGGATCTGAATCGTCGACGCGTTGATGATTTTGAACAACTGTGAGCAAACGCGGCACCCACTTTGAACACAGATTTCTCATTGACAAACGTTCACGCATAATGGTGAATACACTCTGATATGTTCAACTCCTCTGCTATCTCATACAACTTCAATTTACAATCAGTCAAAACAAGTTTGGGGCGGTTTTTTTTGTGTGTGTTTTCTAGAACAACTGCCGATTTTCGGCGCCCTGAGCGTTCAGCATCATTTATGTCTGTACGACCGCGTTTAAAGTCAGCATACCACCTCTTAACCGTTGTTTCCGATGGAGCAGAGACCAAATAACACTTATCAAGCCAATGCTTTGCTTCAACAGTATTTTTCCAATAAGAAAGCAATGCTTTATCAACATATTAAAATTCAGATTTTTCCATTGTTTTAAAAATTTGCGACAGTAGCTACACTTAAATAACTGTAATTTGTAAACTAATATTACGATTGGAGCACAATTTTTCTCACGTGCGATTGAAAGGTTACTTCTTCATTAGAATCATAGGAATTTTTAATTAATGGTGCTATCTATATGTCAGGCCCGGGACTTATTAAGTGACGCGTTAGCTAACACATATGATTTGAACTTTTGATGTAAATGGTTGTCATATTTCTATTAATCTAATATCAGCAGCTTTCTTGCTCTGAAAACATTATGAAAGAGATATAAAAGTTCTCAGTTCTACCAAGAAACATTTATAAAAATACTTCAGATATTTGTATTTTTGTCAAGTTTTACGAAATACGTACAGACGATCCTTAACTCTGACCATACAGCGCGTGTATCCCTTCAAGCACTGTCAACACACGAAAGCTCGTTGCTAGAATTAAATTTTCTAAAATACTATTTTTCAAGAAATTACTTTCATCTTTGGATTAAGTTTATTATTCAAAATACTGTAATAATTAATGCTTTATTTGAACATGCAATATTTTATTATTAAACAACTTCTTCAATTGCAAAATTCACAGGTGTAATTCAAAATTTTATCACATAAAAAAAGTTCTTTAACAATGACGATATAAAAGTAAAAGTATAAAATTACTTTTATGAATAATTTATAATGTTCATGAACAGAAGAAACAGATATTGTTTTTAATTCATTTTTTCTTTTATTCATAAATAAATAGAAGACATTAAAACAAACGTAATTTTTTTTCTGCGAAATTAATGAAAAATTATAGGTATTAAAAAATTTATCACAAAGTTAATGTCAAAAATTAAATTCATTAAGTTTAATATTTTATAACTATTAAAAATAAGCGACACAAGTGTAACGACACATTATTGTCTTGTCGTCTTTCCCTTTACATTTTTTGGCTATTTTAAATAGCAAAATTCATTTAAAAATGTTATTATTAAGAATTTTCTCATAGAAAGTTGTCGCAGGGCTGGTTATGGTAATCGACTCTACAGAATTTTAAGAAAATGACACAATGCAATAAAAGCAAGGATGACATAAACAAGATGCTGAGTGACAAATGTTACCAAAGTCTGACAACTATTATTGTGTTACAATTTAAACGATCTCATGGGTCGGCGTGAAGCTGTGGTTGATGGAGCGGTGTCCACCGCTAGCAAGCTCGAGTCAATCGGCTAACGGTTCGTAGACCAGGAAATGAAGTTTGAGTGGTTAGTCGTTGCTGCACCGGGTTGGTCCACCGAGTCTTGCACCAGTGGCGAGGCACAGACTGTACTAAGTGTCAAAGCACGAGCCTGTCCGGCGAGGTTCGTGTTGATCACGTTAGTAAACGACTTACTAGGCTGGAGCCCGCTGCCGGGTCGAACTCGAGTCGACATCGGAAGTCCCTGTTGCATATTGCGGTAAGATAGACTTTCTAGCCTTGAAATTGACAATTGTGGTAATTCGAGAGAAGACCTGGTTATTTTCCTGAAAGGATAAATGCTTTTATCCTTATGGTCAGGATCCCCGCTGTTCATCTCAGTTTTCTCGACAGGCTCCAAAGAAGAATCAGTAATATGATAGGTACCGACTTGGCGGCTCGACTCCAGCCACTTTCTTACCGACGAGATGGGGCTTCCCTCTGTCTGTTCTGAAAATATTTTCATGGCTTCTGCTCAGACAAACTTAAATCACTGGTGCCCCCTGCCACATGAGTTTACTCGAGCAACCAGGTTGGCAACTGGTTCCCACCCATTCACATTTAGATCAACCAAATGCAGCCGACAATTCTACTCCACCAGCTTCTTTGACGGCTACAACGTCCAGGAATTTAAATGCAATGTCAATACCCATCTTGACACCCTGTATATCTTTTCCTTTCTATCTACCTTTGCAGCTGTCATCACACCTGTATTCGCATCTTTTTCTTGCTCCCTTTTCTGACACCCACTTTAGCTGGTTCGTCTTTCTTTTTACTCTCCTCCTATCTAATCTTTTTCTCTTATGTAGCCCCCTGCGCAACAGTGGCGTTACCGTCTTGCTTGGGGTGAAACGATTAAAAAAAAGGACACTTGCGGTAGCAAACGTAGTCATGCAGCGTGATAGTGGTCGGAGGCGTCATGCCATGTAGTAGTGCTCGAAAGAGTCAGGTAGCGTGGTAGCAGTAGTAGTGGTCAGAGGCGCCAAGCATCATTCAGGTCGCTGGATCGGCATCAAATTCCTCGTACCTCGTTTGCCCATGACAGGCCAACTACTTGAGAAATTTTGGTTTTAGATCTTTGCTTTTATACTCCTGCGTGTACGTCACAGTCGTTATGAGATGCGGTTTCCTTTTGCTGACTCATGATCATGTGATGTAAACACCAGAGGTTTTAGGTGAGTAACCTTAGGCTACGATAAATTTAATTAATTTTCTTTATGCTGTTATTCTTCATAATAACGAATATCTTGATTATAAAATTCATTTTTAAGGAAAACCTTTTACATATGTAATGTCGATGCCGTCCTTGTAAGAAAAGAAAAAAATGAATGTATCATTTTTGCACTACCAATTTTCCAATATTATTATACAAAAATTTGCGCATTTAAAAAATTAAATAAAAATGTAATTTAGTATTTTTCTATCCTTATTTTACTTAGCAAACACTGATTTTAAAAAGTAATTATTGACGCCCACGAATATTTAAAAAAAATTATGTTGAATCTTACTAGCATTTTTGTTTTTTAAACGTAAAACAAAAAATGTAAAACAAAAAAATTAAACAATTTAATATTTTTTTAATTATACTATGAAAATATTACACTGTTCAAATAATCGTATTTTATGGGGGAGGAGTTGATCGATCCACCACTACCTCCGGTTAGTTAATTTCTATACCTCTTTCATATCTCTCTTTCGAGACATGACTGATTAGGCAAAATATTTTCTCACAGTAGGTTGTCAACCAGTCTACCTCTTTCTGTGGTAGACTGGTTGACAACAAAGGCTATAGTACCCAATATGTTCTGCTATTTAATCCATATCTGGAGGAAGAAGAGATAGTTTAATACATTTCCCAATGCTATTTGTACGTAAGTGAATGAAGCGAATTTGACTGGAATTCGAACTCGGCTCCCCTATTCCGAGCTAATAACCATTATACCTCTTTGCACATTCCCATAAAATGCGATTATTCCAAAATTTTAATGATGTTCATTTCACTATGTAACGTCAACATAAAACGAACCCTGACGAGTGAAATATTTTCGAAATCTTTTGGAATCACGTAATTCCTTAAAGACTACAGAAAATAACGTAAGATTACGAATTCTGGATTCTTGAATAAGTTTTCGTTCATGTTTTTATGAAAACTAATGTTTAATTCGCAAAAATTAATAAGAAATAAGTCACTGAAAGTGTTGTCCTTCGCTAATGGCTACTTTTACCCATCTTTCTGGCAGCATTTGAATTCCACATCGGAAAAACGACACGTCTTTTGACGCTAACCTCGAGTCGATCTATATTTTGGCATCTTCATGAGAATAAAATTGCTGCTCAGCGAAGCCACGTGTCAACTGATAATCGAACGGGACATGTCTGGTGAATACGGCAGGTGGGGTAGGAGTTCACATTTAAGCGTTTCTATGTAGCTTTTCACCCGATTCTGCAACATGTGGCCTAGCGTTGTCATGTTGCAAAATCACTTTGTCGTCTCTCTGCTCGTATAACGGCCGTCCCCCCCCCCCAATGCTCGATATATAGTCGATAGCGATCTCCCGTGATGATTTCGGTCGATTTGAGCAGCTCATAATAAACAACACTTAACTGATCCTACCAAATGCCAAGTAGAATCTTCGAACCATAGATATTCGGCTTTGCCGCAGATATTGATGCATGGCAACGATCTTCTACGCTTAGAGTTGTAGTGTAATCACATTTCATCGCTTGTTACTATACGACGCAAAAAAAACAACAACTTTCCTTTTCTGCCGTTGAATCAACCTTTCACACGTGTCAAGACGCCGTTCGACGTCTCTCGGTTTCAAATCGTACAGCATCCAATGTCTTTGCTTCTTAATGCTTTCAAACATTTTCAAACTGTAAACGGTTGTGAGATCAACTCTTAATGATTTTGCAATTTCAGCTTGTGCCTGACATGACTCTTCATGAAGTAATGCTTCCAATTTTTGTCTACAAACTTTTTTCGGGGCGCCAGAACGTTCTTTATCTTCAACATAAAAATCATTATTGTTTAATCGTCTAAACCAATCTCTGCATGTTGTTTCCGAAGGAGCTGGACACCGTCCTTCTCAACAAGATTTCTATGTGCTTCAGCTGCAGATTTCTTTTAAATAAAGTGGTACAGTAAAATTCCCCGCAAATACATTATTTTGGCATGAAATCCAACATGTTTAACGGTATGAAAAACAAAGTTGTTTACACTTCGGCGAAATGACATACCCTGAATTTCAAGCTTGCTTATATGTACTTCCTTATAGATGCGTTACCATCTGAAACTACACGCACACAGTTCTGGGAACGCCATTTGTTGGAAAACAGCGAGAACTCATTCAAGGTTCTAATGCATCTTTAATCTTGTATCTTCGATCAATATTTCGGATGATGGCAAAAGGAATATAATGCAAACAAATTTAAAGACAGCAATAATTGACAAGAGAAGAAAAGAAAGATAGAGACAGACAGAATTTTTTAGAGAATTTTTAACAGTCGAAAGAGAGCGTTTGTTTATATGCCCTTTGCAGATACAATTGTATCGCCAGATTAGAATGAACAAAATATTCATTTTTTGATATGTGTTTAACCTTCATTCAAAAACAATATTTTTTAAAATATTTTGACCATTGCTACATAAGCGTGCACTGTTTTGTCAAAATTGATGCATTTTTGTTACTGGTTCTAGCACTGAAATCTTAATTTTTATTTTAAGAAAGGTAAAAATACGGATTAAAACGCAAGATATATGCACATTTATACTGTAATTGACCAAACGAAATAATTACTTCCCAGTAATCGATGCTATACAATCCCGAAAACATGTTTAAAATATACGAATCAATTGTTCAAAATCATGCACACATGTTAAATTATTCTAGCAATTTAGCGTGTAACTTCTGTGTATGTAAAGATTTTGCAGAAATGGAAAATAAGTATTAGTGGATCAAGTGTAACATATTGCTGATAATCATACCATAGGCTGGTATTTTTTCAAAGAAAGACGTTTATTGTGTATGGTATGTTTGGATCCTCTACTGTTAGCTTCTTCCGAGAAATGAAATGATTAATTGAAACAAGTATGGTTAATAAGACCAATAGAAAGAACCAATCGATGAGAGATGTTAAATGGCTAATAAAAAGGATTTAATATGTAATCAACATAGGAAATTTGTTACATTTCGATTGGGAAGTTTTTGCTAATATGGTGTATTCACCAGATATTGTAATTTCGGAAGACACTGTTTTCTGTTTTTTGTTAAACTCCCTTAATGAAAAAAAATTCAGTTCTTTGGAAGATTGCAATAAACACTTCAAGCAGTTCTTTTCTTCTCAGAAAGATAAAACATTCTAGAATAACAGAACAATGATGTTGCCTGAAAGACAAAAGAAACTAAAACAAAACCACAAATATGTTGTTCACGTTAACGTCGACATTTTTATTTGTTGCACTAAAAGATCTTTTCTATTTCTAACAGACTAAATTTGAAATATTTTTCCACTAAGGTTGTCAAATGTATCTATTTTCCCACTTGTAGGTTATTTTGCTTAATTGAGAAGTGGGGCGTAATGAGAAAGCCTAAATTGTAACCGTAGTACCACAGTAGCTTTAGATTGGTAATTTATTATTGGTTACTATTGGTTTAGTTATACTCATTGACCTTTCACACCATTCGCATCTAGTGACTTTCATTGAAGATTATGTAGCAACAAGTGTCACTATTGCTGCAATACTTTTCTCTGTATTTTTGTATCTTTTAATAATAATGTTATACGATTAAAGTTGTGTTAGATTTACAGTTTATCTAAATAGATTGAAAGTAAGCATCTACCTAAATCGTTTCCGTAATTCATAATCAATCATTGGTTTCAACGCAGTCATATTTATTTCCATATTTCTACTGCTACATATAATGTTTCTTCATATTATGTTGTAAAAAAGATCCCTTATAGCGCTAAAAATAGATTTTTATATGCTTTAAGAAAAGGAAATAATTGATAATAGACATTACTTCTGTTGGAATCTTTCAAATGAGGAATCATCGTTGTCATGTAACATCATTCGGACAAGCAGACGTAGTTTGATTGTTATAATCACGTTTCTATTGTTGGATCTTCCAGTTTTTCTACGGAATAGGTTGCCGTACATGAAACCTTTCCTTCAATCACATTCAATCAAAGATAAACAAAATGAGAATAATCTACCTCAATTGAAGCAAGTGTTTGTTTTAAAATTACAAGATGGTTAGCGAGTATAACAACAAATACCGGAAGAAGTACAAATGAATGAATGAATGAATGTATGAAATACGATGAAATGTACGGCAAAAATGAGAAAACAGAAAACAAAAGACACAAGGAGAATAATGCAGACAAAAAATAAAGAAACAAAGACGTTGATCGCTGAAAGACAGAAAAGAAGAAGAAAAATAATGAAAGAAATAGAAACGACAAAGAAATTAACACTTATAAAATAATGAGATCAAAAATACAGCTATAATAAAAGAAAAGAAAATATAACATCTCTACAATTAAAAGACAATAGAAGAAATAAAATCCGAGAAGGAAAATCAAGTCGAAACGACAACAAAGGAAACAAAAATAAGAAAAATCTCCAACAGTAAAATATGAAATAAGTTGATAAGAAAGAATAAGTGTGTTGGCAGAAGTAAACCTATAACGCATGATTACCTGATATAAATACCATTAAGACGCCACTGACCAAAACCAGACATTTTCCTGCTGCACCCAGTTTTCATTCGTTTTCTTTGTTTTCAAGTTGTGTTCATGCTTGAAAAATAACACAAGTAATGGGCAATTTCATATGTCAAATACGATTGCTTTTTCTGTTATTGTTTGGCATCTTTTCGTTTGCTGAGAATCTAGGTGGCGTAGTTGGTCAAAATGGCATTCCCTCAAAAAAGATATACTGAAAAATAAAATATAAAATCCAACGAAGAAGTTACTGCCATATTTGAGCTGGAGATGCTCAACCTGCTCTTTTCAGGTTTGATAGAATGAAAAACTGTTTATTCAATCTTGTGGATAAAAATGTATTCTCTACTCTGTAGCCTCCTTTCCACAGATGCAATATTGCAAGCCTTTTCCTATTCTATCGCTATTGCCATGTTAAATGTTCTAATGAGTTTCACTCTTTAGTTGCACCAGTTTAGATCTTTACTGCCAGGGCATGCCATGCCACTTCTCCAGAGTTGAAACAGCTTCATTTCCTCTGTGTTCCAAACATAAGAAGATAGTTCCACTCAGTCTTTCCCAAAAGATTTCAATTTCTAGAACAGTCTCTCGGGTGGGTACGTCTTTAAAAATCAGTCTTATACTCTTCAAGTCAAGATAATTGGTTATAATATCAAGGCTTGTTTTATTTTCTTAATCTTCATTTTCTGTTACATTCTTTTCATTCATGTCATTTCTTTCGTTTATCATAACTATTTTAACAGTACTTTTTACCTTCAGTGAAGTTGGATTCTTGCTCTGGGTGAATTCTAGAATTACATATTTCATAGAAAGTTGCCAGATTAGATATTTGGCTGTCTAAAAACACACAAGTGATTAATGCTGAATCTTGCTCCGGGTGATTTCTAGAATTAAATATTTCATAGAAAGTTGTCAGATTAGATATTTAGCCGTCTAATAACAGCCAAGTGATTAATGCTCAGTCTTGCTCTGGGTTAATTCTAGAATTAAATATTTCATAGAAGGTTGCCTTATTAGATATTTGACCGTCTAATAACGCCCAAGTGATTAGTGCTCAGTCTTGCTCTGGGTGAATTCTAGAATTAAATATTTTAAAGAAAGTTGTCAGATTAGATATTTGGCTGTCTAATAACACCCAAGTGCTTCATGCTCAACAAATTTTGACATTGTTTGAAGAGTTGAAGAGTTCTACCATATTAGATTAGTAATCAGCCGTATATTTATTTAAAGAACAGAATGTAGGCCTGAATTGGTATGTGTGATAGCCTGTGTAAAGGAGTGATACTAAGAGTATGAATTAGTGCGGAAGATATTCAGGTAGTAAGGAATTTTAAACGAATTTTAGCCTCCCTTCCCCCGGGAAGAACAAAATATTTATTTCAGCAGAAATCTATATAGTTAGAAGGTTTGAAGGAATAGCAAAAGGTGACGAGTATAAGTAGTTAATTTCAATTTTCAGAAATGGAATTAGGTAATCATTGACGAATATAGGTATCTTCTATATATTTTCGGGAAGGGTATAGCTAATTATAGACAAGTCGAAGAGTGAAATTTCGTTTAAAAATCTATGGTAATAAATAGAGGTAAGAAAGTATAATTAGTATTACCAATTCAAAGTTAGGGGTCAATTTAATGAAAAAAGAAAAAATTGACGAACATACCAGAAAGAATAGCCGCGAATAAAGATGCGAGAAACGGGTGCATCTCTTACTCTGTTAATAAATAGGGGAGGGCAGGAAAATGAACTCTTCCCAAAGGCTAAAGTTAACAATTAAAAGTACGAATTCTGCCAAAAAGAAAATTTAAATCCAAACAAGTAGCACAAAAGTAAGGAGCCGGCTTGGTACTTCTGGACCGAAAGTCGGGGTTACTGCCGGAACCGATATGTTGTTTAAAAACCCGAAATCGGAATTGAAGACAGGACATCACTGAAAAGCTTCTTTAAGCACCAAAAATGTATTGATGGATTATTTATCAATTCTTTTAAGGAAATTAAATTTATTTCATAAAAAAGATTTGTACAAAACAGCCTAAAAGAAAAATCACCATCGTTCTCATTTTCATAATGAAATTACAAAGATGGATGTACTTCATTTAGTGTTTTATGAAATATTCCGGCCTCAACTCTCTTTATTGAACAGAGAAAATGTCACTGACACATCAAAAATAATAGCCAAGAATTTTATTACGAGTATTTAAATATTTTTCATAAAAATCCAGAAAATATATTGGCTTTCGTTAGGCCCAATGGACTGTTCATAGATGTTCTGTCTATCTGCCTATACATCATCTTGTCAAACATGAATTCAAGAGACATGGTAGCAAATTTCATGATGTCAATGAGATTTTCAGGAATCCGTGGTTGGGATAAATTATTGCGATACAGAATATCAACACAAATAGCATTAGTCTCGAGGAGACAAATACAGCCAAATAAACTGATTTTATTGTTTTATTTTAAATGAGCAGAGAAAATTAACATCATGAAAATAGATGTAATTCTGCATAAGATTAACATAAAATATCTTTAATACAAAGTAGCCAATTAATTTAAATCTGTGCTACACAGATCCCACCATAACTAGTATCGGCCCGGTAAGAACTTTCCTATTTTGGTTTCAGGTCGACTATACAATTTGACCAGCATCAGTAAAAGTATTCGAAAGTTTAATTCAAGGGATTTAATTCTGTTATCTATTTACCCGGTTCAACTTTTAAAAATTTGTCATCAGCACCCACCCTAATCTTATTAATTTAAATAGTGTAATCCCAAACCACGCCTCAAACCACCTGATCTGCGATAAAGAAATAAGGTTTCAAAGAGACCAAATTAATGGAATGATCTTCAACCTAGCCTGAATGGAAACTTGTGATTCCTCATAAAATTTAAGAATAGAAAACAATATCCAAAGCAAAGAAGATTTCTGTGAAGTTACAAGTAATGCCAAAGTAAAAATGTTGAGAAATTATCAAAATCAATGGATGAAAGATTCATGAAGGTTACAGGATGTTAAACAGTCTGTATTGAAATGGAACGACTACATTGAATCTATAGCTGCTTCTACTGCTACAAAGGTTGGGTCACAGTGTCGAGCCAAAAAGGTTTTTCTGATCAGAATCCATCGTGGACATTTATAAATCTACCATTCGTCCGTGCACTGAATATTGTTGCTATATCTGGTCTGTTTCTCTTGCTATTCACTTCAAGGTTCTCGAGAAAATCCAAATAAGGATCTGCAATTTAATCAATCATGACTTAGCATTTCGACTCCCACCATTTCTACAAATAGTTTCATGGTAACAGTTATTTTCCCCAGTGTCCCATCCACGTGAATTCAAGCTAGATTGGCATCTACGTCTATCCCTTTACTGTTATAATAGTTAAATATAACACCACTTCTACACGAACAGTTTCGTTTCTCGCACTTCCCGCCTGTGGAATTCCCTTCTATTTACATGATTCCTTGATAACTACAATCTTCAAACATTGAAATGCAACGTCAATTGCCGTTTTCTATTTTCTTGAATCCCATTCATCTTTTATTCTTTCTTGAATATCCCTTGTGCCCAGTCTTCTCTATTTCTGTAAACCCCTAGTGGCGTTCCCGCCTTGCTTTCGTTGAAATTATTAAAAACAAGTAAAATAAAGATAGTAAAATAATAAACTTCTTGCATGTTTGTCATTGTTTTATTTATATATGTTTTGCAGGGTTTTTCCTTAGATTTATTTAGAAATAAATATTTTTGATACCAAAAGTCATAACTAGTTATAATTAAATTTAATAAATATAGAGACTATGAACTTAAAATCACGCAGTACACTGCTTATAGAAACGTACACACATAAAAATTTACCAATAATTTTTAGTTTATTGTTGAGGAAATATGTACTTGCATAATAAAATCTGACATCGTCAAGAAGATAAAGGAAGGAAAGAAAAATGAGTACAACAAAGATTGTACAAATGAGATTCTCGCACTGTGAGTGGAGTTATGTGAGCAAGTGATAGGCGCCATGACAGCGGCATCTGGTGTTAATGACTTGCCACATATTGAACGTCGTTCATTTTAATCAATGACGAAGGCAAGAGTCAAGTCTCCATCATGTACTAAGAACTACCTTTAATGAAGAAGACATTTTCTTCGCAGAACGGACACACACACTGAAAATATCAGCAATTTCTCAATTCCGCTTGCCAACGCGTAAACTTCTTTCCTTCTCGTCTTACCCAATCTCATCACTTAATATAACAGCTTTCAGGCTGTTATAAACCATCTTCTTTCATAATGAAAGCGGAGTTGTTTAATTTTTCCGTTTTTTTTTTGTTTTTGTTTTTTTGTTTTTTTGTTTTTTTAGGATTAAGCCGTAAATGTACAAGTCTCACTTTCAAGTGTTAATCAGTGATTTAAAGGCTTACCCGCATCTATGTAGCTTTGTGGTTCTCGTGATATCAGTCAATTAAGTGCCATACGTGATACACGCTTGACCGATTATGTCACTTTCGATCCATTTTTCAATTTTTCCGCAGCAAGATGCCATTTCTTTCTATGGTAAACAGGTTGCCAACCAAGTCTATAGAACACTGTCTATAGAACCCTGCTGTTCAACACATAGCTAAAGGGAAAAGAGATATATTAATACTTTTCTCGAATGTATTATATATATATATATATATATATATATAAATTAAGACTGAGACTGAGACTCGCAACTCTATCACTCATTCACTAGACGGCGTTGTTAACCATCACGCCACATCGATACTGGATTTGCAGTTATACTAATGTCCTTACGTCGCATGTATATCCATTTAGACACTGGTATTTAAATATATGAATATATTTCTATTATTTCACACACACACACACACACATACACACACACACACACACGCACACACACACACACACACATATATATCATAAAAATATAGTTATAAGGTATGCTATATTTATGGTTAAAAGTTCTCAATATCAGGTATAGAGAGTATGTGACTATAAAGGTTTATACTGAGGTCACAACCGAGCGTATGTTTCATGCTTAAATGCAATCTTCGGAACAGTCGCTTGAAGATTGCGTTCCAACATGAAGAAGACTGTTGCTGTGTTCTTGTGAAACACACCTATTCTATAGTGAATAGACTCTCCCACCTAATTTAAGTAGGAGTAGTAAGAGGAACGAGGGTCAGTCGATGTTGGACGATAGTCGAATTCGAAAGTAATCAGAGACCTGGCAAAATTACACTACGTAAAAGATATTATATCAAGTTCCTAACGTTTTGTAAGTCGAACCTATTAGGAACTTTACTTTAGAACAAATACTAGCTTCTACTACGAAAATAACTCCACAACACGCAGCTAGGTATTCACCTCAATATCTATATCCATAAATACATACATACATATGTGTGTGTGTGTGTGTGTGTGTGTGTGTGTGTGTGTGTGTGTGTGATCAAAATTTAAGATATGGCTTTAAGGTATACTATATTCATGTTAGTGCACAATATCAGGGAAAAAGTGTATAAAACCCCTTTTTCCTTGGTTAACACATATATGTATATATATATATATATATATATATATATATATATTTTTTTTTTTCTCTAATAAGTTTTTCTCTAATATTTTTTCTCTAATAATTTTTAAACTGATAACTTCCTGTAACTGGCATTTACCTCGCTTCTACCCAAAAGGTTTAATCAAATAAACTTAAATAAAAAATTTTTTTAATCTTATATTGAAACCCATTCCTTCTCGCCTAAAGACACCTCTTCAAACAGCCCAAAATCTTAACTTTAAAAAGTAATTTAACTCATTTAGTTGTCTATCTTTATAAAATATGAACTCCTATTCCTCCCCTTCCTAAATATACCATTTCAACACCCTGTAACCCCGCGACTACCAGCTCTGTCCTTTTCCACTTTGTGACCGTTGTTAACCTAAAAACCCCTCCACACTCTAACTCAGGCTTTCGTCATTTGGAAAAACAATGTCGCTGACGTGACGTAGAGTCTCTATTAGAGATCCAATGTCGAAATGTACATCCGACACCTTTGAATTTTGAAAATTTTCTCTAATTTATATATATATATATATATATATATATATATAGTCATCGTTGACAGAACTGTTTCGCAATATCACAGCTCATTAGTATATCTATCTATCTATCTATTTATATATATATATATATATATATATATATATATATATAGCACATAAACGCCGTGAAGGTGTTAGGAATAATGATAAAAAAAACAACTTTTTCCTCGTGCAGCAGTGACATCCGACTGAATAAAAGATAAATAAATAAATAAATAATTTGATGTTTCATCTTAATAATGCCATCAACGATAGAAGTTTGTTTTCATTAAGTTTGTGGCCATTTTCATTACGCTATGCTGTTTCCCCCTCCCCCGCAAAGTAGTGGAGGTGCCTATAACACACCACACACCGAAACACATACATACACACACACACACATACAAAATAAAGTAGAATAAATTACAAGAATTACACGAACATAACCACGCACACATGACACAGATAAAGCAGACAGATAAAACAACAGTAATAAAATAGATCATGCTCCAACACACACACACACACACACACACACACACACACACACACACACACACACACACACACACAGAGTTAAATTAATGACAGCAGCAGCAGCCAGCCAAGAATGGCCATTCTTTGAAAGGCACGGACTCACTCGGATAGACATACGCTCCTTAGCCATTCTAAAGATGAGATTTTGATCTAGAAATATTAATGTATAATAAATAGGTAATACCCAAAAACTTCTACCTTTATTTTAATAAACGCATTCTGACAGCCTTCAAGACCTAACCATATATATATATATATATATATATATATATATATATATATATATATATATATACAAATGAATAAGGAACGAAGAAAATACAACGTTCAAAACATTAATTTAAAACAGTGCTCTATATAGAAATAGAGCTATGAATATTTATTATGAATTATAATTTAGAACACGTTCAAATTACAATCTACTACAAATTGTACATTTTGTATCATCAGGTAATAAACGCTATTTTTGAAGGGAGATAGAAGATTAACTTCCTTATATTGGTAAACTTTTGTGTGCGAGGTAAAGGCGTTAGGGGAAATGAGAAACCAGGATGTGGGGGGTCGTAAAAGAGACATTGAGGGAATAAAGAACGAAAAGAGGAACACGAAAGAGAAAGAGAAAGAATTAAAAGATACATGGTGAGTGGGGTTAAAGAAATATATATATATATATATATATATATATATATATATATATATATATGCTCGAACGTATCCGTAGGCGATGAACCAACCTACACACGATGAATGTAATGCATTTGTTCATTACTCATTTGATAAATCTCCATACTTAGATGAGAACAGTTACTTGATACTTTGGAATTAAATGTGTTTTTAAAGTTACCGAACGTACAGCATTCCTTAATGTCGGAAACAAATGAGCGGAAATAAGAAAAGAGTAGGGCTTTCACTCTAATGTCTAATCTAAAGAAACTTTTTTGTCTATAAGTTAAAAGTAAGTCGCTAATGAAGGTAAGAGAAGTAAGGAGGACTTGTGATGAACAAAAAAGGAAAGGATGGTGAACATTTTGATTGAAAGCGAGAAACTATTCGAGTGAAAATAAAATTACTGATGTCGCTAGATGAAAGAAATAAAACATCAATTTTTTAAACAGATTTGCTTGATGATGATAATCTCTTCATTTAGCAAAATGAAATATTTAATAACCTAGAGCACATTGAATAATTCTACAGTTGTTATTTTCTTCGTTAGATTTTGAATGCCATCCATATGATTATAGATCATTCACCCCCCCCCCACACACATATATATATATATATATATATATATATATATATGAAGAATATTCAAATGTTCTGCAATATTGAACACTTTTTAATACAAATGTGTACTGTTCTAACTTTCTTATGACCAAAAACTAAGTAATTAATCCAAATATACGAAATCTTTCAAAAAATTGATTGAATAAGTTTTTAATACTCAGTAAAAAGTTGAGATCGTCTACATTGATAAATATCTCAATGTAATTTGCTTTGTTAAAATTTTTTTTACAATAAAATATATTTTTCTGAAATTTTTTTCAGGAAAATAAGCTGATTTAAAGTTTAGGTTTTTGTTTCGAATTTCTTATACTTTATATACGAATTATGAATGTAACATGAATCTCATTTTTACTTACTTCCCAGAAATCTTAACAATTTTAGAAGATATTCTAAGCAATATGGTATTTTATTAAATTTTAGGCACTTTAAATTTACGATCAAACTTCCTAAGAACTTTCCTTATTAATAGAATGTTAGAAAGTTACTAATAAATTTTATTTTTGCTAGAGTTGTAGCGGATAAGAAATTAAGAATTAAAATCAACCTTCTTCACTTTTACAAAAATTCACAATGACGTGTGAAATCCTGGTTTTCCCAAATAGAAAAAGGATTGACCATGTGCCTAGCGAAAAAGTCGAAAACAGATTTCGCAATTTTAAAATGATTTTTGATGAACGGGAGCGACTTGCAAGACCAAAAGGACTTGTCGTGTACGTGCGAAAATATCTAGATTACAATAAAATGACTTCATCAACGTCAGTCAAGTCAGTCAGATGTAAGCAGTGAGAAAAACAACACTAAAATGTAACTTTCAACTTTAAGTGACCCGGACATTGTTCTCTTTCTTTTTCTCCTGATCTATTTCAACAATTACTACTACGAACATTTTGCAAGAACTCTTGATACCTTAACTTTCTCAGTGAACATTAATTTCTAAGAATTCTTGTCATTCCTTCGTTTAATAAATTACTATTTTAACATACAGAATGTATATTTTATTATTCCACTCTTCTAAACTAATCCAAACATTCCAACCGACAACCAACTTTCTGATGATGAAAAACCTTCTGATGACAAAGCCAAATTCAAGAAACATTAACCAGCTTCCTACGCTTCAGAGTTACGCTCTTATTTTCTAATAATATGAATGTTTATACAACCGTGTTCAAGATTCAAGATCCAAGTTCAAGATTCATTTTTTAAATATTGGAGTTTGTTGAATCTTGTTGAGCTTTTCCATTTATGATTAGAGAATATCAGTTTTACTTTAAAACTTTTTCAAAAAACCGCTACAAATTATTACAGATTTTTAAATGATTTATTAGTTTAGAAACTATTCGAATTAAAATTTTCCAAAAATGTAAATAATTTTCTAAGAATTCAGTATTCATTGAATTTTAATTTTTTAGATAATAATATCCATACTATTTTATATATAAAATCAATTAAAATCTTTTCTTTTCGAATTAAATAATGTCTTGGTTTAAATGTATTTTATTATTTTACGATTCAAAGCAGATTTTCTGTAACTGAGTCCTGTTTGACAAAAACGTAAGGATGCAAATTTTACGTGGACTTGTTCCTCAGAACTAATATAAACATTAAACGCCTGAAAAAATACAAATGTTCCAACGTTTAAAAAAAATTATCTAAATGAAGATTAACAGTTGTAAAAAAATATTTTTACAAAGATTTACAAAAAGAGGAACATTCATTTGTGAATAACACTTGAGGTTTCATTAAAATTCAACAATTATCTGATTTTTTTAAAGATTTTCTCAAACAGTATGACTAAAATCTCTGACACTAATTTAAGTTCAACCGCTGTAAACAAATTTTGTGCGCCGTGGTGCAGTGAATATCGGCTTGGAACAAAAATATCTTAGTTCCAATTCCAATTGAATTGTTTTTATTCACTAACGTACAAATACCCTTATGAAAAGTATTAATCCGTATCTTTTTCCTCCAGCTATAGGTTAAACAGCAGGACTGATTGGGTTCTATAGCCTTGGCTGACAACCAGTCTAGCACAGAAAGTAATGGCAATCTACTGCGGAAAAATATTCTGCCCAGTCAGTCATGTTCACCTTAGCTTGTATTACGTATACCACTTAACTGACTGAATGCTGAAACAAGAAAAACAAAATTGTTAATCAAAATTTCGAATGTTCTAAAAAGAATCAAAAATGCAATTTTACAATAAAAAATTCTAATAATAAATTAACAATAAAAATCATAATAATAAAAACTTTGACATTTTTCATCATTTATGTTCATTGTTAGTATTGTGAAGTAGTTTTCGCACTGAAGGTTATAATCGTGCTATGTCGGTTGCTAATCGACTTAACACACCCAAAATGCTAGGAACTTGGTAATCTTCCACTGAAAGCTGACTCCTTAGTATTCAGCTAACTGCCGACTAATATCAACTGCCTAGTAGTTCTACTGAACTCCAATAGAACTCTAAAGAACTCTCTAGAGCTTCTAAGAACTGCTAAAATCTTCCTGTTAACTCTTACTAATATAGGAGGGAGGGTCTATTATCTGAGCAATAGGTTACCCCTTAACAGTTAGTGAATCTGTGTATGAATCAATATATACATTGTCGGCTTTAATGAGATTTATCCGGAATCACAAAGTGGTTTTAGAGCCGATCGTGGGTCTGTTAGATCTGCTCACTTCATCAGGTAGATGAAAAAGTGTGTGAAAAGAACCATCAGTTGCATATGGTGTTTGTTGACCTTGCTAAGGTCATCGACACTGTAAATTGTGAAGTACTTTAAAAAGTTCTTAAAAATTATGGAATCTCTGACAAAGTAGTGAATGTTCTTTTCTTTGACGAGAGAATGAAATCTGCTATTGCATCTGATGGGGAATTTTCTCGTTCCTTTGAAGACATACAAGGTTGTGTGAGGTTCACTGTTCTCTTTGCTCTTTTTCTCTCAGTAATGCTCAGACATCCATTTGGTGACATGGACACTGGTGTTAAAATTTCAATTTGGAACTAGTGGTGATCTTTTTAACCATCAGCGGTTGAATGCTAAAACACTTTTTGAACTAACGCCATTCGCGATCTGCTGTTAGCTTATGATGCTGCACTTGTAATAACATCCCTAAAGGAAACTCAAGAACTCATCAATTGTTAACTGTTGCCTGAAAAGCTTTTGGCCTAGCCATTAGCATGAAAAAAATAAAACAGAGGTAATCCACCAGCTGCCTCCTTTTCCAAAGTAGATTCAGGTTGTCAAACAATCTCCACAAATTCATGAATTCCAAGACCCTTCAAATTGGTTGGAAAAACTTGAAAAATGTGAAGTCATTGACATATTTATGAAGCAAGATTAATGCAAATGAATCATTTGATGACAAAATAACAATTTCAGAAGCTTCTCCACGTATGTAATCAAAATAGTACCAAAATTCGGGTTTATAGACCAGCCATTTTGACCACACTTTTGTATGTCTCAGAACCGTGAATATCATATAGATTTCATATCAGTCAGCTGGATCTCTTCCACAAAAGTTGTCTCGGTGGCTGCACTTTTAACGATAGATGGTCCAATGCTGATTTTCTTGCAAAATCCAACATTGGTGGAATTGAAACGTTTATGATGCAGTCACAACTTCATTGGGGTGGTCAGGTTCCAAGGATGAGTGACGACAGAATATCTAAAGTTCTCATGTATAGCCAGCTTGGCAATGGACAAGGTAAAGAGTAGCCTCTTAGCTGTCAATATGGTTCATATTAAACTCAAGCGAGTTGCCCTCTATAGAAATAACAAGAGATATTCCTGGTACGAAAGCTAATAAGGTAGAGACGCTACAGTCGAGCTTCTTGGAAACGGAAGGAATCGTTCATAGGGTGTCGCGTTAACGGCTGTGCATAATGTAACGAGGAAGTTAGAAGCGTTTTTCGCCTCAAAAGCCTTGGATCATGACTAAAAATAATCACCTTAGTAAAAGTAGTAGTAAATGTTCATTCGGTCAGGGTTCTACCACTCCAGAAAGGATAGTAGTATGAATTAGGTCATTCGGTCAGGGTTCTGCCACTCCAGAAAGGAGAGTAGTATTAATTAGGTCACCGGGTCAGGTTCTACCCTTCCTAAAAAGAGATTAAATAGCCTGCTGACTATGATTACAGTGAAAAGAAGGAAAAGACCAGAGAAAGAGAGGACCAATGAATATAGGCCCCTGTTTCTATATAAAAGGGAATAAATAGTAGCAAACCAGAGAGTTGGTGGGCTACTGGCCAGGCGTAGGCCTCTCTCTCGGCTATTCATTCAAGACGTCGAAAGAACTTTCCATCAAGCTACCAGCCGAAATTCTCCACACGCAGACCTTCCTCAACATCCAGTGAATACACCACGTGCTGCTGTGAAAGGTAAAGATTGTTTTGTTAATCACTCTGATCAAACCCTAGCTGAGTATATATATATATATATATATATATATATATATATATATATATAATCCTTAGCCGAGTTGAATGACCCTTTTCCATTCCACCTAAACTTCCTCCAAATATCTTCCTCGTTAGACTCACCTCTTATTTTCCAGTGAATATTGTGTGAAACTAGTACGGATTTGAACCCGTTCTAGTGTCCGTTATATTATAGTTCTGTCACCTTATTCCTGTATTTTGCTGAATATTTTTGTTATAATAAATTTCCTTTCTGTGCAAAATTATCTTGCGTTATAGTTTAATTCACTCCCTTCAGCATTATTCTAACTAAAATTGTATTTTTATGTGTTGCTGACTCAAACGGGTTCGTAAAAATAACAACGTTTTAAAAGCATTCAAAGACGCTAAGAGCAATTGTTTCCAGTTCTCTACATTTACCGTTTATCAGTAATTCAACAGCTGTCCAGATTATTCCATTATAACTCTCTCAATGGCCATTGCATTGAGGCTTATATGATGTTGTTCTATTTTTTATCACGCCTTGCTCTTGTAGGAATCACCGTATGTGTTGGACATAAATGAAGCTCCTCTGTTCTAATGAATATACGCGGATAGATTAAAGATGACAAACTCTGCTACAAAGACTGTTGTAGAGCATAGATCTGAGCAGGGTATCGAGGAAAAAAAGCGAATATTCATCAATTATTGTCAGCATGTATTTGTTGCTTTGATTTTTTTTCCACGAAAGTGAACATTTAAAATCCAGTTAAATTCATTCGGGGGTTGCGTGGCTTTTATGATCTTGTTGGTAGAACCTGGATTTATTTTAGCGCAAGTCTTGCATGAGTTGTTAATCTCTTTCACATCTTCTACCGAGTAGGGAAGGTTTCTGACTTTCGTCACGTGGACCTTGAGTGTAACACCTAAATAGAAAAACTCTCTATGTAATTTCTCTAATTCTTCTCTACATAGCCGATCTACATACACGAGATAAGGCGTCAACATTTGCAGTTTTTTTTTGTTTTTGTTTTGTTTTTAACCGGGAGTTACGTTACGTTGAACGAATAACACGACAATTCCATTCTCCACGTTCTCTTCTATGTTTTTTTTTTTTATTTTACTGGTAGTTGTTGCGTTAAACATGAATACGACTGATTTTTTATCAGTAAGTAATTTAAAGTGTCACTCGATCAAATAATACCTCCATTTTTTTTCAGCGATTCGACAATAGGCTTCTTTCTCTATTGCAGTATGCCTACATTCTGATTGTGACAGGGTTCTGGAGAAAAAGGCTATGGGCCTCCCAACTGTCTTAAAGAATGCCTCTCTTCAATACGCACGTTAAACGATTTCCCTGTTATGGAGGTTGACGGGAATTTTGATACACTTTTAGAAGTATACATTTTTATGAAAGCGATGGTATCCAATGAGATTAGTGTGCAAACATTCCTAAATCATGGCAAAGAGTGGGTAAAGCTTTTGGAACCGGTAAGCTGAGTAACAGATTCAAACGTTTTCGATCGGGTTTTATATTATTTTTACTGACTATATATCGAAGTAGTTTTATATTTATACACCTAAAATGACATTTTCTTTTTTCGTTAAGCGTCAGCTTTTACCATTTAACAGCCGCCATGAATATTTTAAAATTTCTGTCATGTTCCTCTCGGTTTTTTCTTGCAGATGGTTATTATTGTATCCTTGAAAAGGGTTTCAATATACATGGTTGTTATCGAGGGAAAAGAACAATCAACACGATAGTAGATGGAAAAAGGAAAGCGTTATTGTAACAAAGAATACAATAAATGGATACAACGCAAGATGCTGGTGAATGCGGTGCTCACTATACAGAGTTATCTGTATCTGATCGGGTGCCCCTGCTATTAACCTCGGGGTTCTTGACAAAATCCAACGGAGAATCTGCAATGTGATCGATACCGACTTAGCAGCTCGGCTGCAGTCGCTCTCTCACTGGCGTGACGTGGCTTCCCTGTACATTTTCTATAAATACTTTCACGGCTTCTGCTCTAGTAAACTTAGATCACTGGTACCCCCTATGTATGAATTTACAAGAGATACTAGATTAGCAACTAGGTCCCACCCTTTTACAGTGAAACCGATAAAATATAACCGCAATTTATACTCTAACAGCTTCTTTTCAAGCACTTGCCACCTGTGGAATTCCCTTCCATATACTTGCTTCCCGAAATCTACAATCTCCAGGAATTTAAATGTAAGGTCAATAAACATCTTCTATCACACTAACTCACATCCATTCTCACAAGCTCGTTTTCCATCTACTCCACCCACAGCCTCGGTATCCTCATCCGTCTATTACCCTATTCCTGACATTTGCTATAACTAACCCCCCTTTTTCTATCATCACTATGTAACCCCGTGCGCAACAGTGGCAGTAGAATGCCTTGCTTGGGGTGAGATGATTAAAAAAAAGTCCACATAGGGAAATGTAAGTGTAGGTTAGTTTATTACAACAGTTACTTTATCGACTTAAGCATATGTGCTTTGCAGGTTCTCTTTCGATATCATCTGATCTATTAGCTATTGGAAGCTAGCCACCCAGTTTTTTGCGAAATTGTTAGAGTTTGCCGCTAGCCTCGAAATCCGTATATGGCTTATCGCCGTGACCTATAGCTACCTAATGATAGGTTCATTTGAGGTCCACTGTACTAAATAAACATTTTGTCTATTTTTTCATCATACCGTCTATCGAGAGTAAGCTTCCAAAATAAACCGATATATCTTTGGAAATTTCACTGGTTATTCTTTTGGGAATTTTGTCATAGGCTACGATGCCTTGATCTCTACACAGCGAATAATATCGTTCGATTATACCTTCCTTCAACATATGAGTAACTTCAGTTTGGATAAATAATTTATCCTCCGCCATAGGTTGCGTAGATTTCGTAGCTAGCGAAGTACAGTCGGGTGATAAATTGTTGAAAGTGCTGGGTACGACATTCTTATGGCTGCTAAGCCGCAGTTATTTAAAGGGTGGCTTAAGGCTTAGAATGCAACATAAATACTTCATTATTGGATATCTTACTTCTTAGTATAAAGTACTTTTTATTTGTAAGTAAACCAAACAGTACACCAATACTTGTATGGAAAGAGATGAGCTTGCCATCTCCACATTGCTTAGGCACGGGTGGACTCTGCATAAATTCCCTTTCGCAATGCTTGCGTTAAGGAAGTTTTCTGTGCTCCTAGTGTTAGTTAATACTTTTAATGACTGTTCATTAGCCATGTGCTCTATCGTTTTAGTTGATAGACAGCCGAATGTATCCATTGTGTTGCACCTTTTTTTACTTCTACAAACTTTAGCCCAATGTATCTACTTTCCAGGTATATAGGATTTGTTTTTTCTTACGGGACATAATGACATTGTATGTACCTTTCCTTCGTGGGACAAGCATGTGCGTTTAATTAAGGTTGTTTTTTTTTATAACCTAGTTTTTCATACGATGTGGGGGAAGATGAAGAGATCACTAACGTTTCTGAATTTTCCCTGCTAAATCTAGTATTCTTGCCTGATCACAGGCCCACTGTAATGTTAAGCTGTTATTTTTGGGTATTTTCTGTCGGAGTGGTGGCCGTTTATGAAGGAAACGTGTATCAATTCGGATCGATATTGTTCCGCTGATATAAAAGAAAATGAACAGTCCTTACTTAATTTTACTAAGGCTTGACAGAATCCGTCAAATGAATATGAGGCCAGTTGAGGCCTTGTAGCCAGTAAGTGTCTAGAGACAATTTCATTTCTATTTTTTATGCAGATTTTGTCCAGGGTTGTTAAAGCCTCTCTTCGTAGGAAGACATATCTACAAAATAATCGAAAACTTGTGTTGAGACATACAGTACTGTGTAAAAGTATTAGGACAAGAACTATTTATTTTTTATGAAGCATCAAAATAAAGTTTAAAATCACCCCTGTTCTAACACTTTTGCACACTACCGGTAGTCTGCAAAAGTATTAGAACAGGAGTGATTCTCCTAAAAAACCTCATTGAAATTCAAATACAGGGTGAAAAGCCAATTAAATTGCTAATTAATATTGATTATTTAAAACTAGGTGTAAAAGAAATGTATTAATAAGAAGTTTTTTTTTTAAATTGTTCCTATTTTCTATTAAACAAGTTATTTTGAAACTACTTATTATTCTATGATCCTTGGATATGACTGACTTTTTTCTTATCCCCCACCCCCGCCTCTCGAATTCATAAATCTAATGTTACTTTGCAAGACACATTTTGGGAACAAGTTCAAGCTGCTTGGTAGGAAATACAATTAGATTCACTGAAGAAGCTTGTGATGTCATTGTCTGACAGAATGAAGGCTGTAATCAAAGTAAAAGGCTATTATACGAAATATTGAATTTATTTTGCAACAAGCATTTTTCTTGTTCAAGCATTTGCTGAGTAAATCAAATAAACTTACTTTAAATAAATTGTTTATTTTCTGTCAATATAGTGAGTGCCTCATAAAAGATAAAATAGTTATTGTTTTAATACTTTTGCACAGTACTGTACTTCGTAATTTAGTGCAGATTATTAGAACTTTCCTTGCAGAAGGTATTTAAGAAGATTATGAAAGTTATTCTCCAGCGACAATGTTCGGCGTCAAATGCGTTTGGCTCAATAATAAGTTTCTCTGGACAGAGTAGATTAGCCATAAATAAATTGTACTGTAATTGTTCGAGACAATTCGTATGGGCTTAAATGTAAGCTTTAAGAAACAGATATTAATTTTGTTAAAACACAAAAACATGACACAAGGCTAAATATGGTGATGGGAAAGGTTGGTTTTCATCCTTAAATAACTTAGCTAGCCACAATCGGTGCTAAGTTGTAGTGACTGGTTTGTGTCGGAAGTAAGACACGAAACAAGAAGGTAGGTTCAAAACAGTATATTAGTATAACAAGATATTCAAAGAAGTGGTAATAATAAGAAATAAGTCAGTCCGAAAGTTATTATCACGCTGCTTGACAAGTAGCTGTCGTTAACTGCTTCCGTTAACTACTGTATTTGACTGCTCGTAACCGTGGTTGTTAACTGCTCTCTAGAAGTCACGCGGTTAATTTATAAGTAGCAAGAGAAAGAGAAAGAATTCATTATCATGGAAAAAGGGGAGACCCCCACAACAAAAACAAATGTGAGTGAAAACGAATTTTAATAATAATATTAATAACAGCCGTTGTCGTGCTTGTAGGATCCTTGAAGAGAGAACAAACCTCTTTAAAAATAAAAGATGTAAATTGATTTCAGGTCGGTTTTCAAAAGACAAAAAATCTGGCAAAATTTTATTCTAAAGTAAGAGAAATGAAGAGACTTTCGATTCGAGAAATGCCAAGTCTTTAGTATCCATAATAAATACAGTTCTAGAAATATTTCTATTAACCAAGACAAGAAAAGAATGATCATTAACACGTTGAAAATAGTTATTATAGATTTAATCTTAACAATGTCCTCCGCACAACTTTGACACGAAATATTAAATGCTTATAATCAAGAAAAACGATTAGCGGGTGGTAGATATCGTGAAACCTGTTGTCACTTGATCTCCTACAAAGTAAAAAGAGAATATATCCTTAACTCTAATATTCTTGTACGAATAAAAAATATTCAAAGGAGAATTTTCGTTAATTCAGTAATGAATTTGAACACTCTCAGCTACTAGCGTATGTTTATATTGAATATAACACGTTAAAAGTACGCCTTCCTTTACCGAGCGCCCATAGTTCAGAGGTAGAATCGCCGACTGATGTCAATTCGGTCGGGTTATAAACCTGGCTAGAAGCAATCATATGTCTAATCGAACTGATAAACTATGATGCAGCGAAACACATGTCTGCGGATATATATATATATATATATATATATATAGTCTTCAGAAGACAGTCCTGTTTCGCTGTATCACAGCTCATCAGTTCGGCTAGATGACTAACCATACTGATGAGCTGTGATGCAGCGAAACATATCTGTCTGCGGATATATATATATAGTCTTCCACAGACAGTCCTGTTTCGCTGTATCACGGTTCATCAGTACGGCTAGACATCCTAATGCTTCCATCCAGGATTGAGACCTAACCGATATATATATATATAAAGCAATCGGAGTCTAACCGTACTGATGAGCTGTGATACGGCGAAACAGATCTGTCTGCGGATGACAGTATTTACGCTCTCACACCCTGATTGAGCACTCTGGAAAAATAGTAGAATTTGATAAGCAGTAGCTACTCTGGCATGTACGCATCGCACATTCAGTGAAATGAATTAGAGCGCTCTAGTTATTGGGCGCGTATAATGATACGCGCTAAAAAGTCTGCCTACTTCCACCGAACGCCCATAGCCCAGGGGTAGAGTCGCCGACTGACGCCATTTCGGTCGAGTTTCAATCCTGGGTAAAAAAAGCAATCGGTGTCTAACCGTACTGATGAGCTGTGATACGGCGAAACAGATCTGCGGATGACAATATATATATATATATATATATATATATATATATATATATTGGTACCACCAAAGATACCCTCAGTATAGAATGCTGAAAAGATGCCCAAATCTTAATAAAAAAAAAGTTTTATCATCAAACTCTTCATGTTCTTATTAAGAAGAATGAACAAAGGATATTTTATGTATAATTATTTTTAATCATTATAGGCTATAAAAAAGAATTTCTTGAAATTTCAGAAAATTAAGTAAACAGGTCGTAACCAAATTAAAAAAAAATATTTTACCAAGATTTTCTAGGAATGAAAATAATTTAACTAATTTGTGAATAATTCCTGGATTTTCATTGAAATCCGACAATTATGATTTTTGCGAGAATTTTGAAATCAATGTTTTTCACTGCAAAACGATGCTCAAATTCATATAGACAACAGATTTATCTAAAAAGTATTTAGCTAAATCAGTTGTCTATATGTGCACTATCTCATCAGTAGAAAATCCTATGGTTAATTAAGTTTATGTTGGTAATACAATGAACCATTTTAAAAAGTGTTTTCAAAATAATTTTTCATCTTGGACTAATAAGGACAAACGAAATATGACATCACTTTCTAAATATTTTTGTAAGTTGAAACAGGAGAATAAAACACCTAACGTTAAATGGAAAATTCTCAAACAAGCTAGAATCTCTAGAGCGATGAAGGAACCATGTTTCCTCAGTCTGCAAGAGAAAATGAAAATTATAAAGTACATTAAAAGTGACATATTACTAAATCAAAAGTATGAGACTACAGTAAATTGTAAACAAACAATTAACCTACAACCCTGCTAGTACTAATAAATCTAATATATGAAACTATAACAAATGTAAACGTTTTATTGTACAAAACTTACTAATTTACTCTAACTATATAATCTCTCTTCGTATGTTATTTTATCTTTATATTCTATGACAAATTGTAATCTATTTATTGCCTTAAGCATTTTTATTGCACTCGATACTGTTAATAGTTCTAGCCATGTACTAGCTTAGTTTTATAATTACATTTTTATTTATTTGTTATTTTTATATATATATTTATTATTATTATTATTATTTTGTCATATATTTTAGATTTCTTTTTATTATTATTTTATAATATATATTTTTATTTATTCTCTGTTTATTGTAATTATTTATATTATTTTGATTTAATTTAATTTTAAATTAATTTTTATTCTTATTTTAATTTTTATGTATTTTTTCAATTTTTAACATAAGGTCGAATGAATTTATATTTTCATGTTTGTGTTTTTTTAAAATATCCTTTATTTTATGTTTTATGAATACTTTTTCTGTTTGTGCATGTGATTTCATAATTTGTTTTTAAAATACCAAAAGATTTAATTTGAAACACTATAACCAATGTCTATATCTGTCTGCAATTCACTTCCTGTCAAAATGTAAAATTTCTCTATTTCGGCTGTTTTCATTTTCTCTCCTCTTTCTTCCCTCTTTACATTTTCTCATTTTTTTCTCCTTTATTTCCTCTTCACTTTCTACTTCCTCTCTATCTTTATTTTTCCTCCTTCTTTTCTTTTCTTTATACAAGTACAATTACTTTTTAAATACGCCAAAGATTTTGACCGCAAACACTGTAACCGATGTCAAGATCTGTCTGTAATTCACTTCCGGATAAAATTTTAAAGTTCTCTCTTTTAGCCGTTTACATTGACTCTTCGTTTCTCTACATTTTCTCAATTATTTTTCTCTTCACTTTCTATTTCTTCTGTATCTTTCCTTTTCTTCTTTCTTTTCCTTTTTTGATTTCGCTTCTTATTTTCTCTTATTTTTTCTTCCCTCTTTCTTTACGCTTTTCTAATATCGTTTTAGGAGTCCAGAAAAAATTTCAAAAATGAAAGAGAATATGGTTCTTAAAAGAATTTTTTTAGATAAAACGTTTATTACCATCATTAATAACTAGCTGATTGTTCTTTCAATGTCGAAACAAAATGTAAAATTTTGTAGTAGTTTGTAGTTTGCACATGTTCTAACGTAATAATTAATAATAAATACTTATTGTTCTATTTTTATATTGAGCACTGTTTTAAATTAATGTTTTAAATGTTGCAATTATTTTCTTCGTTCTTATTCATTTGTATATATATATATATATATATATATATAACAGAAATAGAGGTTGTTTCCAACGAGGGAAATCGGTATGGAAGAAAAAGTCCGATAATTCTAGAAAGGAAAATAACATGGATGAAAACACTACCAAACCAAGAAGAATTGGACAATAAGAAAACAAAATGCACCAAACAAGTCCTTAGTAAGAAGCAATACTTTGGACAAAGCACATACCCTAGAAACCAATATGATAAGCAAAATAGAGGTAAGCATTTCAGAGCATATTATTATAACACACAAACACATCCCAACATCAAATACACTCACAAAGTTATACTGAACTACATACCAACAGGCCCACACAACAAACAACTGTTTCATAACAATAATTTTAATATTCATGCATCTACACATCCACGCATACACCTACCAAGACGGACCAAGCAAGCCACAAACAAGATCACGTAACGGGCCACTATTTCATAAACAAACAAACACAACTACAAAACATTCCCCAAAACACAAAATGGACGACTCTACTACTACAAACCCCAGTATCGAAATACAGTCATCTACCCAAGTTCACCCAGAAATGCCAACACCACTTTTTTGAACCCAATCACCTATCACCCAGAAATTTCAAAACATATAAACAGAGGTAGCTCGCCAACTAGAAAACATTTTTAAAACATCCAATCTAAAGGAAAAGGCCAATTTAAAAAACACAAAACCCATTATTATTAATCTCTCATCATATCTTTTAAAAGAAGAAGAAATAAACCTTCTAAAATTAAGTCTAAAATTCTGTCCCACTCCAAAAAGTAACATTACAGATCTAAAAATAAAAAGATCTTAGCGAATTCGGATGGAAATTCAGACTTATAGAAATATTACACAACAACAATACTACCGATAGCTCAATTGCAAAAAAACAAATCTAAATATTGCCAAAATAAGAACAATAATTCAAATGAAATGAACATATTTTTTGAAAAAATCCGGGATACAGATTTTCAAAACAATCTTACACACAAGCAAAGCTAGCATTAGAAAACATCCGTGAGAACAATGACATAATAATAAAGGAAGCAGACAAAGGCAGTGCTGTAGTCATTATGGATAAAACTTACTACAGAACAAATTTTGAAAATATGCTACGAGACGAAAATAACTACAGAACAATCAGCCATAATACAGATGAAATCATCGCATAAAAATAAAAAAAACTCTGCCTTACGTACAGTAGGATATTAACAAAAAAGAAAAAAATTCTTACAGAATTTGTTTAAAAAAAAAGCAATTTTTACGGACCTCCAAAGATACACAAAGCAAACACAATTAAAGAAGCTATGCAGGGAAAAAAATCAAAATATATTCACACTCCAAATCCTAGTGATCTTAAATTTAGATCAATTGTAGCAGGGCCAGTCTGCGCAACAAACTGGGCAACTTAATAGATAAAATATTACAACCATACAAAAGAAAAGTAAAAATCTACATTAGAGACAGCATATATTTCATAAGCTTCATACCACAAAAAGTAGAACACGGTACACTCATAGTAACATTTTACGTGAACTGCCTGTATAGCAACGTACCCAATGAACTAGGTAAACAAACCATTGCATTCTGGATTGAGAAACACTCAGAAATACTTCCCACACGCTTCACAAAAGAATTTATTATGCAAAGTATAGAACTAATTTTAGAGAACAATTCATTCCAATTTAACAATCAAAATTATATTCAAACAACAGGTACCGCAATGGGAACAAAAATGAAACCGGCATATACAACACTCACACTAGCATATCTAGAAGAAAGTCTAGTCTATACAGCGAAATAGGACCTAAATATGGGGAAAAACATACAAACAGAATTCACTAAATCATAGAAGAGATATCTAGATGATTTTTTATCTTTTGGGGAGCAACATGGAGAAACATAATTAACTACACAATTTACTACTAAACTTACACCCCAAAATTAAGTTAACGCTAAAATGTAGCTACAATGAATTGCCATTCCTAGACATACTCATAAAAACAAAAAAATTACATCATCACAGACATTTATCATAAACCCACAGACAACAAGGAATACCTCTATTTCAAGAGTCACCACCCTAAAAGTTGTTTAAAATCCATCCTCTACTCCCTAATAATTTGCGCAATAGTATCTGAAGAAACCCTCCGTAAAATACGCCTAGAGGAATTTCGAAAAACATTACAAATAGGAGGATACCCCACTCCACTAATAAACAAGATTTTACAACTGGCAGAAGTAATTCCATTAGAATCTCTCCGGAATAACAACAACAACAACAAAAAAAAAAAACATGAAAAAGAAGAAAACATTTTAGCATACCTTTCCACACACAACAAAAACAATCCAGAATTATTTACAAAGATAAAAAGACACATAAAATTACTCAACACAAATGATAAAATAAGAAACGAAACTAAAACAATTAATTGCAAACGCCAGACCAAAAATTTAAAATACATCCTAATTTCTTCAAAATTAGAGCAACACAAAATGCAACAAAAAAGATGGGGGGTATAAAAAAACATAAAAATAGAATGAACACATTTCAAGTTCGAAAACACATCTAGATTCGAAATAAAAACAGATTTGTGCTGCAACTCTAAGAACGTAATATTTGCTCTAATATGCGATGAATGCGCAAAAATATTCGTGGGGGCGACTCAAGGCCTGAATAAAAGAATAGCCCTGCACATAAGTAATATTAAACTAGCTAATAACAACAAATTATGTCTCCCAACGTTGACATGAGTAGAGTGGAGCTAAATTCAGATTAATGCCTATCTACCAAAATGCAAATTATAACACACTCATGATGCAGGAAGAAATATTTATAAACATATACAAGCCTTTCCTTAACAAAACAACATGAAAAAGCAAACATACACAGAGAGACACAGGAAATTCAAACGCAAAAAAACAAACAAACAAAAAACAATCACACACACACACACACACACACACACACACACACACACACACACTAACTTCAAAGAGTATCTCCAAGAGTATCTCCAAAACAATAAATACAACTAGATGACCCGCAGAGTAGAGTTGAATCAAAATCGCAGAAAACAATTTTGAAATATAAAAACGAAATCAAATTTCGCAAGTCAGTGAAAAAACTTTTACGGTCAGCGAAGACGACAGAAGTAACTTAACGTGCGAATATGAAAAAACAAAACAAAACAAAAAAACAACTTGCACGCACACATAAACTTTCTGACGTACTTAACACTGACTTATCTAATTATAGACGATACTTTGGCATCAGAAAAACAAACGGATCTCGACATGTGAAGTCACAAGTTTATTCGCTTGAAGAGAGTCGACTTTCGAATCGAAACTCGTGTAGCAACACAAATAACATTGTGAACACTTAATATAGCATACAAAAAGAAAGTAATAATTACAATAATAGCAACAATAAATCTACACTTTGAACAAAACGTTCACGGCTTCTCGTATTTTCCTTACACACACACACACACACACACACACACACACACACACATATATATATATATATATATATATATAAGGAAAAGGTTCCTCGGATTTGGGATAATTATGACGTCTATTCTGTTCGAGTTTCTTGGTGTTTTCTGTGGGTACAAATCATTATATATATATATATATATATATATATATATATATATATATATTATAGTTTACAACATATAGAAATTACAATCTACTACAATGTGTACATTTTGTTCAAATTTATATTAATGGCAAAAGTGCTCAACTTTATATAGGAACAGATTATCGAAGTGAACATGGAACGAAGAAAATATTAACAACATTCAAAACATTAATTTAAATTTGTATAATTTATAATAAATATTCATAGTTTTTTTTCTAGATTGATCATTGTTTTAAATTAATGTTTTGAACGTCGTTGTTTTATATTTTTCGTTCGTTATTCCCTTGGATATATATACATATATTCCCTTGGATATATATATATATATATTAGAAACAGAAGAAGAAAAATTATTTTCTGCAACCCCCAACAATTGTACTTCGATTTTTTTCTGTCTTTCGTATATTAAAAACTGGAAAATTTTTGATTATGTAAAACGAAACATTTTTTAACAAAGAGAAAAATCCTTTTGATTTTGACAACACAAGGAACACTTCAATCATCAGTTCAGCTTTGAGTTTGTCTTCTTTGAAATAAACTATAAAAGAATCCCAAATGCAACAGGAATTCAATTTCCGTATCTATCTGTGAGAGGCAGTGTGACGTCACATCTTCAAAAAGCAAAGGGTAAACCAATGTTGTCTTTGGCATGTCCGCTCTTGACAGCCAGTTCAATGGAAAAGCAACGTCAACCTGTCTACGAGTTTAACAAACGGCATACAATATATATATATATATATATATATATATAGTTTATCGAGGCAGCAGATAATTTTCTAAACATATACTGTTAAATGTAAGAGACGATGAACAATCATTACCTTCATTATTATTATTATTTGAATTATTCTCAGGTGGATGATGATGGTCATATGTCAACAGCTATCTGCAGCTTAGAAACACAACACAATTTCTTTAGCAAACGACGAGCTGTTCTAATCAGCGCTACCACCTGTGCTTTCCCAATTATACCAGCTATGTTGAAGGCATCTTGCGAGGCAGAAATATTCCTGGGAATAGTCTCAAGCGTACCAACTACAAAAAAAGACCATTTGAGATGCTGCTTGACATATTTTCTGATTTTTTCTTACCAAAATCTGATACTTGTGAATTCTCACTTTTTTTATACCTATACGATGCTTCTAACTCAAGGTCCCTCAAAGTCTATCAGGGGCGATTTACAGCTGCTCTTTGCACAATATGTTATTGTTCTCCAGCGTTTTTTATCAAAATGGTTGTATCGCTCATGAGTTTTATTTTCTCATTCACAACTATTGACGTTGATGAATATTAGTAACATTTCTTTGCGCACTCGAGTCTATACTTTCTGCTTTCTTCTTAGTCAATTCTGAGAACTATTTTGTCACGGGATCGTATGCGGATTTTTTGTGCCAGCAACCAATTATTATCATTAATATCATAATTATTATTATTATTATTTCATACATTTGTATGTTCGCCCAGATGTTTGCTTATTGTCACTGTAAAGGAAGCGACAGAAAATGTCCTCAAACACTTTATAGAATCTTTCTCGGTTTCCTCACAGACCAAACCAACGAATGAGTCTAGAGAATTTTAATTCTTCCTTGAAATTTCAATTCCTTTTTCGAAGTGATCCAATTATGCATAACACGATTTCAAGGTGAGATTCTGTTATTTTTGCTTTAAATCATCTTCACTTTGTAATTAAATGACACACTAGTCAGATCCTATCAAGTTTTTATAGAGTAGTCTATGTAGATGTGAAGATCTCTGAAAGTGTTTTTTTTTATTTTAAAAGGTATTTGCGTTGATAGAATTTATTCATATGACCGAATACTAGTTCTTTGAACAGTTCTCAGAGGATTACAATTCATGCCCTGTCATGTCAGCTTTTTTTTTTGTTCAACTTGTTAGAGACATTTGTGCAATTTAAAACCTAGTCTATTTCTCTGCAATAATAATATTTTTGAATGTTTTTATTTTTAAAAATATAATTCGATGTCTCTCTTCTGGGTTGCAATTACAAGAGATCCCGTTTCTATTTTAAGGCTCCTTTATTCATCCCCAGTCACGATAGTTTCTAATTGTCTTTTGTTCATTCAGTTTTCACCCTCTATGTATTCGGTATATATCACAAGTGATCAAGTAACAGCTCGCCTTCTCTGAATTCAGCTAATTAATGTTGTCCGGATTTTTCCATTATTTCTCCGGTTTACAAAATTTCATCATTTTCGCTCGGTTCTTCTAGACTGTTACAGATGTGCCAGTAATTATGAGTCCATCTATCACCTCCACGTTCCTTTATATTTCAGTTGTCATTGAATCGCCTAATATTCTTCTAATATTTCATTCTTTTTAACTTTAGATGTGGCATGTTAGAACTGTAACATTTACTGATATTTTCCATTCTTGTTCACAATGACTAATTCTGGTCTCCTGACACGCTTTGTGTGATCTTTTAGACTTACTATGCACGGTCATCTGTAAAAAGAGCAAACCAAAATGACAAATAGAGGTGGGGGTACTAGAATCAAACAAGTACAAAAATTTAAATACCTAGAAAGTGAACACTTTCTAGGTATTTAAATTTTTGTACTTGTTTGGAGATGGAAAGTGTGACACAGAGATCCGAAGACGAATTGGCATAGCAAAGGACGTGTTCCAAAAGCTGAGCAAAGTACTAAGACCCAGAAAACTTTCATTAGAAACAAAGAACAGAGTGCTAGATTGCTATGTGATGTCAGTTCTTCAATACGGCAGTGAATGTTGGACAATATCATCAAAGATGAAGGAAAACCTTGAAGCAGTTGAAAACAGAAGGATACTGTGGATGTCATGGACCGAGCATGTGAGCAATGATGAGGTGTTGGAAAAAATGGCAACAAAAAGGAAAATAATAGTGAGCATCAGGAAGAGACAATTGAAGTTCCTGCTACATGCAATGAGGAAGGAGGGCTTGGAGAACCTGATACTGACAGGCCAGATAGAGAGGAAACAGAGACAGGGGAAAGAAACGGATAACATGTTTCATTTTTTATACTATGTTTGTTTTGTGTATATCTGTTTTGACTCAAAGAAAAGAAAGTAAATAAATTCTGAACGTTATGAATATATTTCAAACTTGATAAAATGTTTTCCTCGATTTAATTTGATTGAATCGTATAGAGATTTTGATTTTAAACAAAACAATAAATAGAGCCCATTGGAGAATAAGTAATTTGGTGCGTTTAAGTCCATATGATTGTTAAAAGAAAAAGATGGTACATAACATACATAGGTTCGTATGTAGATGTGTAGTCATCTGCAACCAAGTACATTTTTAATTTCTTAACTAATATATAACTAATTCATTAGCAATAAGAAGTGCATCCCTTTTCTTCTGAATTTTTAATTTGACTCAATCATAGCATTTCAGCACTAATGGGTACGACAGTTATTACAATATCTGTTAATGAATTAACAGAATTGGGCTTAAGGGATTATTTCCTTTGTTATCTCTCTTCAGCTCTCACGCTGTAACGTTCCCGTTTTACTAGTTTGCTTTCTCTCTCTGTCTCTCTTTTCCTTTCTCTTTCTAACTCTCTTTTCTATTCTGCTGCCTATTCGCCATTTTTTCCTTCTTTATCTATTCCTTTCCTCATTTTCCCTGATCTCTTGCTCTTTCTTATTTTGATTCTCCCTTATATTTTACTTTCTTTTCTCTCTTATTCTCTCTTCTTTTTCGCTAGTCACTTTCTCTCTTTCAGTTCTGCGTTCTCCTGTTACTGTCGTTCACATTATTCCCTGGCACTAACCCTAATCCTCGTTGCAGTTGTTAAACACCCAAGTATAATCGACTTCACTCTTCTTGTCCGCTAGATTATTACTCTATATACTCTTTGTATCTAGAACAAGACACAATTATAGGACATTTGGTAAGACCAAATTCCATATACTAATATTGACTTTCAAGAATAGATTTCTAGACAACAGTATTACTTCACCCAATGTGCGAATCTGTGAGATTAGCCATTAACTCACCTTCTAAAGTGGTATCTTAATTACTTAATCTGGCATAAGGTCGACATTTCTGTGCGCCTGATCAGCATATGCTGTTTTTGTTTCATTGTTCTTGTTGTTGTTTTCATTCCGTCAACTTCTCTCTTGCACTTTTTATAGAATATGAATTCGAGTAGAAGATCATGATTAAAGAAACAGTATGTAAGCAGTATGAATAACAACAGCTTTTGAGATATTAAGTTTCTTTATGTATATTTTTGCTTTTCTGCTTGCGATATCCACCCTGTTTCTAAACATTTATTTGTTTCCTTATTTTCTATGCAACCGTAAATATTCTCCCTTGTTTTCTTTCTTTCATTCTCTCATTGCTTCATTTTTTTCTTCAATTCTTCCTTCTTATATTTTAACTACAGCGTCGCTTTATCTTCGACTTTATCTTTTATTTTATATTTTCGTTTTTCTCTCTTTCCTTTTCTTCTAAATTTCCTTATCTGCCATTCGATTCATGTTTATCTTTTGTCTGTATTCGTTTCCCAATCGAAAGAGACTCTCTTTTTACCTTTCCCCATTCTCAGTGTATGTTTACGTGCATTCATTAATTCTCTCCCTTCTTTCTCTTCGTTTTCAATCTCGTCTCTCCTTCTCTTAATAATTATTTCTTCTTCTTCTTCAACTTCTTCAGCTTTTCCATTCTACCTCTATCTCTACTTTATTCAGCTTATTTTCTTTAAGTATCTTCTTCTCGCCAATACTCACCCTACTTTATTAATCATCACTCCTTTCTATCTCTAACCAACCTTTTTCTCCTTATTTGACTTTCTTTCCTATCCTCTCGTCTCCGCTCTCGCAATTATTTCAGTTTTCTTTCTTTTTTCCTTCCTTCTTACAAAGCCTAATCACTTCCACATGTACTCGTCTTTTCTGCGCCTCTTATTCTCCCCCCCCCCCACACACACAGCATTTCCTTAGTATGGCATAGTACGGGCGTTTTTCCCCTCGTTCTAACCACTCATTTCATTATTCAGCTACAATCACCCCACCCCCGCTACAAGGCATTGATTTCTGACAGGTGTTCGCTACCATTAAAATTTGAAAGCAACAACTTTTCTAGCATCAATCGCCTTGTATTTGCGCAGCCACTGAACGCGCAACGAAGATCGATCGATTCATCGATCGACTGACGGCACGCACGGCCCTTACTGCGTCCCCACATCTGGCGGCCCTTTTTGTGCTTGGACGTGTTTCCAGTCACGTGACTAGCCTTATCTATTTATCTCCCTCCCCCTCCTCTCTCTCTCTCTCTCTCTCTCTCTCTCTATATATATATATATATATATATATATGGATACTTTTTAAACGTGTTTATCTTTATTTCTGCGTCACTGTTGGTGTTTTTGGCGTCGATCTGAATCGAAAGCGATAATATTTATAGCAATGTAAATACGTACTCACATTTGTATATATAAAGAAGCATCCTTTTTATTCCTGTGTTTGTGTGCGTGCGTGTTGATAACATGGGGCATCATTGAATGAACTAAACTGGAAATTAACTCAAATAATCTTTTACGATTTTGATTGTTTTATGAGGTTTACAGCCGACATAGAGATCTAATTAAATAAATATTGCAAATATAAAGTTATTTTAACAGATATTTGATTAATTAATGGTTATCACTGTTTTAATAATTGCAGTAACTTGCCCTTGATTTTGATTTTCTTTTGACCACAATTCCCCGTCTATTACATTAACGAATGGGCGGTGGAAGTCCAAATTCTGTTGAATTCTGTAGATATTTATTGCAGAATTATAATTAAAAATGGTCTTTAAATTTACCTGTAAGATCTTTTCGTGCTGAGAACAAGATTTTGAAGAAGAATATCTTGACAGTTAACTAACTTAACACAGAAGTAAGTGGCTTTACCCGGCTGTCAAATTGTGATAAATATTTCCTGTTAGAGAAACATTCTGAACACAAACTTCTCAGCAAGGCACCCATACTATTGAATAGAGGAAGAGCCTGACGGTTAATTTCAAACATTTGTTTTGGGGAATTGAACATTTCACTATCTGCATCAGGTTTTTATTTTTATTATTCCTTTGATAATTTATTATTTGCATATTTCTTACATTTTGAATCTGTCTTTCTAATCTGCTTTCGCAAGCCGTTTTCTAATTTCTCTTGTCTGTGATTTTCTCATGTGTTAAAAACTTTGTTAAAATCTTTTCTCCAGTGAAACTCGAGTCATTCAATTATGTTGTTTTATTCATTTTAATGTCGATATTTACTGAGAATGTCTTTGTTTCAAATTTAATTAATCTCCATATTCTTTTCTTAAGAGAGGTTTGATTTGGTTTGGTTGAGTTTTACGGCATATCAACCTTGAAATGTTATCTAAACGCCGACGACACTTTACTGGATAGGAAGCAAGTTTAATGAACATCTGTGTTATCAGAGACATCTATGCAAAGAGGCTCTCACATCACTTTGCAAAGATAAACTTTGTTGAAGTATAAAAAATCTAGAGAAAATTTTTGAAAAAAGTTGGAGTTGGGGAAAATGGTTTTAAGCGAGCTGCTACTGCAAGAAATTTTGTAAAAAATGTTTTTATAAAGGCCAAATTCTTTTATGAAATTTATATAATTTGGAAAAGGTAATGTTTTAAGGTATTTTTTTAATGTTTGGTTTATAGTGAGAAGGTTGATTTAGCTAGATTTTGATTATTTATTTTATTTTATTTTATTTTATTTTAGAAAACTGAAGATGTCTTCTAGTTTTGTATACAAAAATGTAATCCTGGTAATAATTTTTCTTTAAAAAATGTGTTATGATAATAATTTTTTCTTCAAAAATGCATTGTTGATAATATTTTTCCTTCAAAAATATATTGTTGGTAATATTTTTCCTTCAAAAATATATTGTTGATAAAATTTTTCCTTCAAAAATGTATATTTTTCTATAAAAGTCTATTTTTATGTATATATTTCTATAAAAGTCTATTTTTATATTTTTATAGAGTTTTGACCCCAGTTTGGGGGGCTAACTATTTGCCCATAGCTGAGACTCTAACTTGTGCTACCACTCCGGGTCGGGGTAGACCTGGGAACAAGATCAATTAAGAGGTGCTCCTCACAACCTCCCAATCAGAGGCCTTGCTGCCAGATGCAGTTTACCGTCATACCCAGGATCTTCTTCCGGTAGGATAATAACTTTCTTTTATATTCTACTGTGTAAAAGATTTGCGCTGAATAGGTAAATTAGCTCGGCACACTTCCCAAAATCTAACCAAATTATCAAGCATCAGTGTTATTTAGATTCCCTTCGTGAGGACATTTCAGCCCCCTCTCATATTTGCCCTTCTTCTTCTTCTTCCGTTCGTATTGGTTTTCAAGCTAGAAGCTTATTTCCCTCCACATCTGGCTCCTCGTTTATTTTGTCATATACACCCATTACTCTTTTAATTACCGAGTTTGCTTGTTTTTCACATAAATTTCTTGTGATTACTACAAGAAAATGAAATTAAACGATTTGTAACATAAAATAGGGAGTGATTAAGTGTTTTAAATTTGAAGTTGAGTGTCATGCTGCAAATATGTCGGCCAGCAAAGACACTTCAAGTGATTTCAATTTTATCTTCCTCCTATCCTTTTATTCTTCATTTCTTATTTTCTTTCTTTCAGTTTTACTCTCTTCTCATATGCTCATCACTTCCACCAAACGTCTGTAATTTAGTCCAGTTTAGAAATGGCACATTTCTTTCGTTTTGTTCCCCAAATTGAATTTGGGCAGAGTCGCGAATGACTCAAGATAAAGGCGCTAAATAAGACGGCAGTTTAAATATTATCTTTCGTTTATCATTGTTGAAAACATCTGTTGATTCGTGCCTTACTTTTGTTAGGAACAACAGCAGATGGGTGAGAGACACTCAATGCAACTGAGCATGCGCCGAAATAATGTTGGGGTGGAGGCTTGTACGGCTGCATTTGACTGTGTGAGAAGCGCAGCGGCTTTTTAACAACAATATATGTGCGTTGTATGTTGTAAATATTTACAAATACCTACTACGTATGCATTTTTCGTTCTGAGTCTCGATTGCGCAGATGTCCGTACTTACCTGCAAATAGTTTTAAGGATTTTCATAGATCTTTTATTCATTTTTTGAACATGACAAAAGGGATTCAATTCTTTTGATATCTGAAGAAAAGATTAAAATTTGTTATTTTAATGCATGCACTGATCGAAAATGTTTCAAATGGGTATTACTCACCTACTACAATTGAGAGGGGTAATGTCTAGGAGGCAGATCTCCGACACATCTACAAACATATATCGCTAGTAGTAAAATTTGGACTTCCTTGAACAGAATTTAAATTTTAAAGTTCTCGTTTGCTTTGAGCGCGCGCGCGCGCGCGCGTGTGTGTGTGTGTGTGCGTGTGTGTGTGTGTAAAAATGGACACAGATGTGCCAAAATGTAACTCATGACCTGAAGATTGCGATAAAGCATCAAAAAAGAAAAGAGCAAAACATCATTCAGCGTGGTTATAAATTATAATTCATTTCTATGAGCTAAAGTAATACATTTCATCAGACCACACTATATTCGTTCCATTCGAAAATAAATATTTTCCCGGAAAAAATATAAATATCATATTGTTCTGGATAACATCCATTGATCCCTCTATATAGATATAACACTTAATATGTTATATTAAGTAGGTCTTGTATTATTCTCGCCATTCACGGACATGACATCATTACATATACATATAAATTTATTTATTTCAGAAGTATTACTTAAATGGTGATGCCATGTTAAATTTATTTCTAATTTATTTAAAAAACTTTCAAAATTTTAATTCCCCTTATAGTAGTTGTTCCCCCACTTCTTTGGATATATTATTTACTTATATTATAGTTTAGTTCCCGTTTTTTTATTGGGGGGTTGTTATTGTTGTTGCTTTTTTGCACTTTTATTTTTTAGGCAATTTTGAATGTAAAATATTTTGATTCTAACAATATTAACGCCCTGTTTTGGTTTAAAACGAAAAAAATTGAAAAAATTCGACATGGCCGGACAAATCCTATCATCTTTCTTTCTTTTGTATATAACTTTTTAGCGATTCCTTCTGTCTGCCAATCTGATACACTTTCCCTTCCTCTTCCTTTCTTTCCTCTCACGCATTTTTTCTTTCTTCCTCTTCTTTCTTTCCTTCTTCCATTTCCTTTTCTTTCGCTACGTGTACAACCATTGTCATTACCCACACACACAATCAAACAAACTATTGTGTTTTCCATAATGTTAAAGATCTCCGACGAAGCGATTTCAATCGCTTAAATGGCTATACAATCTTGTAAAATTTGAATTTCTTTATACGCAGTATAGAGTGAGAGAGAGAGAGAGACAGAGAGAGACAGAGGCAGAGAGAGCGAGAGGGTAAGAGAAGACAAGAATTAGCACTGCTTAGTGACTCAAATTAACGCTTCAAATGATCTTCGAACATTGTGCCACTACTCTTTTCGATGGCTGTATACAAAAGCTACACAAACAGTGCATCTCTGATCGATACTGAATATTCTTTCTGCGCGAATGTAGCTGATCTTAAACAATAAATATCGTATTTACACTATTTGAATTGTTTGGAATGTTGTCTTCATCTTTATTGCCATATTCACGACGTTTCGGTCTTTGTGAGCTCCGGCTTTCTTCAGGTGATATTATTTGGAATTTTGTACCGAAACCTTTATTTCATCTACAGAGATATTTTTTCTAATTCCACGTCTCATGCTGTTGGATGTTTTAGTTTCAGTAAATTTCCCTTGGTAACTCAAATGTTCCTGTTTTTGTTCCATCTACTGTGACCATGTATTGAATTCACCACTCTTTTGATCAAGTCCCTTTTTTGGTCATATCGTTGAACATACAATTTTTATTTACATTGGAGCATTTTAATTTTTTCAGTCATTTCCAGGTCAGCTATTAAAATGAAATAAACTGAATAAGGCGAATCTCAGTGTGTGTGTGGACATTTAAGTCAATACTCAGAGTTGACAGTTTGTTTCATGGTAAGCGTAATCATTTGATCATATATATATATGTTTATGGACTGGACACCTATATATATATATATATATATATAAGTATTTGAAAAGATTCTTAGTGGAACAAAATTTTCTTATGGCAAAGAATATGGGAAAATTTAATGACATACTAAACACTAAGAGCAAAAACTAACGGTTTCGGCCCAGATCTCCTTAGGTTTTAATTTTCAGGGACATTAATTCTTAAAAATAAAAGAAAATTCTAATAATGACAGAGAGAAAATTAAATATGAATATAATGAAAAGAGCTAGAGTTCAATCACATTCAAACGCAACAAGCATTGTCTCTGTTTGCAGAGAGCGGGCTTGCGAGATTTGATGCAAATGGACCACAGAATTTTTAAATGATATATAGAGTGCGACTTTGATAAGATTGAAAAGCAGTCAGCACTCAATCTACTCAAACATGTTGTTATAGAAAACCCGGATATATTTACTAGCTGACCACAATTTGCGGACAGATTCAAAATTTGGGGTTGTAAATGCTGTTTAATTCTAAAATCCAAACGCTGAGATGTTCTACCTAAGTAGTCGCATCCGCAACTACATTCAAATTTATAGACAACGGAATTAATGTGATGAGGAAGTAAAATATCCTTGCGAATGGAAGAAAGAATTGCTCGACTAAAAGATATTACTGGAACATTAACAGAATAATAACACTTACTAAAAGAGAACGAAATTCGCCTTGCAAAAGATTCACCTTCTGTACCAATGTAAAGAAGACGTAAATAAATCGGACATTTTTTAACAACATACGGCTTATACTCACGAAATTTATTAATGACATCACGCATAATGGAATCCAAAAATGCCCAAAGGATATCCATTCTTAGAAAGTGTCATCTTAATAAAGTCTGTTTAACCGCAGAGGAAGGAATTTGAGCAAATTTTAAGAGCTCAAAAGTTAAGGTTCTAATAACATTAATTTTCCGTTGTCTTTATGGACCAAAACATCCAAAAAGGAAAGACAAAAATTAGACTCTTTTTCTACGGTAAATTTTAAGGACGGATAGACAGAATTTAAAACGGTGAGAAATGTATCGGCTTCACCCTCATTATTGAAGAGGCAATAAGTATCATCAATATAACGATGATACAATGTAGGACAAGTAATACGTTAAAATAATAGGTCCTTGTGAAAACCTACAAAAATGTTAGCAAGCGAAGGACCCAAAAGCGATCCTATCACGACCCCTTCAGTTTCTTGATAAATAATATGTTGATAAATAATAATGAGAAGAAATACTTAACACAAAAAGAACTAAAGTGTAGTAAAACAGGTTGTAGGACTGTTGAGAACCAACTAGCGACCTTGGTTGAACCAATCATAGATAAGATGGGTCGTAATAGGACACCATGTTTGTGAATTTTAAGTAACCCATACAAACGAGGACGAATAAACCCGGTAGGTCTAATTTCTTCAGAAACTTCAGATAGTAAACCATTCTTAACCCACTTTAATAATTGTCTTTGAAATTTGGTTTCAATTGAAGCAGTACAGTCATAGGTCTCAACTGGACCTAATTTTATAAATTTAGATGGATCACTAAGAATAAACTCCATCTTAGAAATGTAGTCAGAGTAGTTCAGAAGAACAACACCGACATCTTTATCAGGTTTAGTGATAGCGAGGTTGTAGTTATTTTTCAAACCCTTTATTACACGGCGGTGCTGTTCACCCCATTTGGACTCTGAAAATGAAACAGAGGGATCAGCATAAAAATGGGCGTAACAATTAAGTTCAGCCTTAAGGTCACTTAGAGACTCAGCAGAGCGAGACTTAATTCTATGAGCCTGTGCAAATAGAATCTCAAACACTGCAAATACTCTTTCACGATCTGGCATAGGGAAAGAGACACAAAATTCAAAATCGTGAGCAAGTATACGAGTCTCCATCTGGGAAGACTCAAATGAAAAAATTAAACACAATTCCATCTGCAGTAGGTTCATCACTGCATCCAGAACGCTTACGAACCAAGAAATGTAATTTTGTCTGGTTTGTTCGTAAATATGGCCAACTAGCCGAGAGAAACGGATCCGATCAAAATAGGAGAGTGTTGACATACACTTCCTCCATAAATTCTCAAAATTACAATTGAGAAATAGGATTCTTTTTGAAAATTTTTTATGGAATCCTCAATAAAAATTTTCTCAATTTTTAAGCTGGAATGTAATTTCGAGTTCATAATTCGAAATAGAATATGGGAGAGACAAACATGTTTTTTTAGACACGCTTTAAGAAACTCAATATGAAATCTTAGTCTACATATTCGTACCTTAATTTGTAACAGTTTATCTAAACTACGGATAAACTCCGCTTTAAATATTTGAAAAGATTCTTGGTGGTACAAAATTTTATTATGGTAAGAAATAAGCTGAAATTTAATGACATACTAAACATTAAGAACTAAAACAAACTACCGGTTTAGGATGATGAGTTTACTCCTTACCCAATAGAGTAGAAAAATGTGCCAGTCGAAATTAAGATTAATAGTTGCATAACATCAATTCATCCCTGAATTGTGGTTGTTATAACAGACCGATTAGGTATTTTAAAAAGCTAATAGCATTTTCAAACGATTATATTTTCCGTCTAGAAAATTTGACTGAAATTATGATAGATGAATTCCGATAACAACACTTATTTAAATCTATCAAGTGGGATATGCATGAATCTACTTATCTTTGATATTGCCAGTCATCTTGAATACGGTTATTCCTTTGTCATGCTTCGACTATAGACAGGTAAAAATTCAGGTGAGGAAGTAAACATACAACCCTCTTCCCATTAATAATTTTAAGTGTTCACTGTCTACCTAACATACTAGGTGAAGGATTAATAGTCTCTGAAATTGAATACCATGCTTCATAGATGATTGTGTATGCTTTGGATCATAAGCAGATGCTTTCTTTCTCCACACTTTGGCTTTTCCACCACTTTGATAGAGATTAATCTTGGGCTTATCAGTCCATACAACCTTCTTCCATAATTTTTTTCATTCATTTCTGTACTTCCTTGCAAATACCAATCTCGCCTTCCGTTTCTTACTGCTGATTAGTGGTTTACATTATGTGGTATGCCCTCTATATTTCAGCTCTCAAAGATTTCTCCGAACAGTGCATTGTGAAATCTGTACTGTGAAGATTGTTGGTGATCTCACTAACATTTGTTTTTAGATTTTACCTAACAGACTCATAAAGTTTCTTCCATCAGTCGCTGTTTTTTTCGGCCTGTTCTATGTATGTTGTTTATTACACTTTTTTTTTCAGGACATTCCAAATTTTTGCGTTAGCGTGCCTAATGTTTTTCCACTGGCGCTGATGGATTTTCTTTCTTTTCTCAGCTTCAAAATGGCCGCTTTTCTCTAATATATAGCCATCTTGTTTTCATGTTGGTTTATCCTTTTTAACAAGAGGTGGAACTCAGGGCTTAATTCAGAGCTGTTGAATGTTTAAGCAATCAATCTAAAAGGCAGCACCTGGGCAATTATTTGCCAGTCACAATTTCTAATAGTTTGCTTACTTGAAAAATTTGGAAGTTCAAATAAAAGTTGTTATCTTAAATTAATTTTTGGAGCCTGTCGAGAACACTGAAACGAACAGCAGAGGGGCCTGGCAAGACATGACAAAAGGATTCTATGCATGGTTGGATGGTTGATTTGTATATGCTAACATAAATATCAAAAAATAAATTCTGAACACATGTTTCATATTCATCTTTTGATCTTAAAGCCAAATAGTTGCAGTAAACAACAAAAAACAAAGGAATTAGCGTTGTCTTTCTAATACTTTTCGAGGACAATATATATATATATATACAATATAGCCTAGGTATGGGTGAAATAATATTCCGTATCCAAACAAACACTATTCTTAATAAAGTGCTCAATACAAAGTAGAACTAATAAAATTTATTCAGAAATAATAACATGAATATGTTATAATATCCTACAAACGTAGCTATTTTGTTTCGACACTCCTTGTGTCTTATCGAGTGATGAGGTTTTTTCAGGTTGAAGGGTTTCAAAAACTATTATATATATATAAGTGGTTAAAACTAGTGGAGATGTTAGCATGGTATGCTATTGAATTTGTAAGGCAATTTTTTATTTTACAGAGGACGTGCGTTAGGGTTATGGCAGCTGCAGGAATTAGTGCGATTATCATTATTTATATTAAGTTGGTTATGATTAGTATCATTATATTGTTTTAGGATTTTATTATTGTGTTTTTTATTATCATATCATGATTATCTCAGCTATAACTAAGTTTCAGTGAATTTTTATCAAACCTTTTAAATTCCCACATTCAATTCTTTAAAAAGTGATAATATCCCACCCCTCTTTATTCATCTCATTTGATGACCTTTTTTATTTTATATAATTTTATTTATTAAAATTTGCTTATATATATATATATATATATATATATATATATATATATATATATATATATATATATAAAAGTGTAGATCTGAAAATGTGATTTATCAAGCCACCATCTACCCCATCTACCCTAAGGGAAATAAGGAAAGACATAATGTTTATATCGGAATTTCGGCGGGAATTTGAATGCAACGGCTTTATACCCACAGCCACTCCTTCACCAACCATAGTTTAAGATACCAAACAGCCGTTTCTAGAAAATACTGGGAATTAAAAGAAAGTGACTTAGATCCCTAGATAAAATGGGAACTCATAGGCAAGGCTAGGACCGCTAATAGCTTAAGAGATAGGTGTAATCTATATTTGACAGAAAAAAATAAAATTTTAAAATTTCAAGACCAAACTGTATTCCTAAACAAACGATGGAAGATCATAATTATGTGTCGCCATAGAAAAATTATAAATTACAATAATTATCCTATTCCCCCAATTAGTCCCGATAAAAAAATTTCAAAATTATCTTTAAAAGTTGGCCAAGCAGTTACCTCCCCAGAATCTGCCACTGCTAACCCTAGGGTCAGGCCACATACCTTCCACTACCATAGAAGAATTACTACTAACTCCTTTTCCCAGCCCAACCCAATGAAAATCAATACATCACAACCTCTTACTTTACCTAAACTTACCTCTGGGCTTAGAATTTTCCTCATTCTCTGCTTATAAGGGGTCGAAGAATACATGCCTTTAAATGACATGTTGAAAATGGCTATTTCCCCACTAAGTTTTATCTACATTTACAAATATATATATAACCAAGTAAATTAACCACATTTAACTGTCTGACGATGGTGTATTAAACACCGAAACTTTATACCTATCTAGTTGTAGTATGATATTATATATATATATATATATATATATATATATATAGGGGGTAGCAACTCCGACTGACACCAGAAGCAAGTGGACGTGTCTAGCTACACTGATGAGCTGTGATACAGCGAAACAGGCTTGTATGACTAATATATTATATTCTCATTACGATTGAGCTCTCTAGAGAATAAATTTTTAAAAATATTTTCCACTTCTGCGATATAAGTATTTCTCTTTCGGTAACTGGCGTGTGTATACACTGCTTATATACAACACGTTAAAATTGCCCTTCTCTGATTCCATGCACCTATGGGTTAGGGAGTAGCGACTCCCACTGACACCGAATCGGTCGAGTTTCGATCCCGGTCAGAAGCAAGTGGATGTGTCTAGCCCCACTGATGAGCTGTGTATGTTGATGACTGATATATATATATATATATATATATATATATATATATATATATATATATATATAATTATGAATTAATTGTAGATTGTGACACGGAAATTTCTATGTTTCAAAATAGATTCTTCTCATTAGGCAATGTTGGGTGTTGGTTGTGAAAGTGATTTACATTTAAATACAAAAAACTATTGTATCTGTCACTCTCTCTCTCTCTCTCTCTCTCTCTCTCTATATATATATATATATATATATATATATATATATATATTGCTTACTGATGCCGTCATAAGGATGGAAAACGATACAGTAGCTAGTCAATACCGAAGATATCCGACTAACTTTCATCCGAAACGCCACCACCCAAAATGCAATGACTAACTAAGATAGATAGATAGATAATGTTGGTTCTAATTTGTATATCATTCAAACTATATGCTATCAATATCGTAGAGTGAATCCGATCTTGATAATTTATGCATTCTTTTCGTCCTATATTAAACATTTTTCTTTCTAGATCCTAGTTTCATTATAAAAAACAATAAGTATCACGAGAATTTGAATTTACATCCGATTTGGTTTATTTGTTTGTTTCATTATTCTGGCTTAACGAGATAAACGTCAACCAAAGATTTTCTAAAAGTGCAAAGTATGTTTCTTTGACGATCGACATTCATTTGTATGGTTTTCATTTTCGACTTTTATGGAAAAAAACCACAGAGATAAATTATGAATTCGTGTTTTTTGGCTACATGATTAATACATTAACTGGCGGCGGAAATTTCAGTGATTGAGCAATTGTAATGCAACAACAAATTCTGTCAGCCTATCGATTAATTTTAAGGAAAAAAATTGTCACCTCCATTTAACTTCTTTTACTTTATGCTAAATCTGAAAATGATTTTCGGTGTAGAAAATACTTCATTCAAAATAATTTTATAACTCAAAAACATATGGTTCATGTTTATCAAACGACATTATATTTAAAGAAATCCGTGTTTCATGCGAATAGTTATTAGGAGTGTTAACTTCTTTCAAAAATATATTCCACCAGCTGGAAGTGACTTCAATGTAAGGCGAATCTTTCCTAAAAATGGAACACGTCTATCAATGATTTTCTCGGGAAACTTATTTCAGAATCGATGTCCAGTATTTTTAAACGTTAAAACGATATAGCATTAAATCTTAACTCATCTAAAATTCTTTATTAAAAAAATGACTACAATTCTTTGATACACATTTTCTAAACACATGAATTTCAGTGTCAGCAGCGTGTATTTAGGCTTTTAAAAAAGAAAATGTATGTAGATGGAATCATGTGAAGAACAAAACTCAAGGAAATTAAGTTACTACTAATCTTCACTATTCTACACTGACATAACAAAAGCCATGGCTTAGCAGTGTGTGACGGTAATGGTAGGTGGCGTCAACGTAACTTCACACTTCACACACTCACACATACACACACACAATATGAAATATATATATTTCATGTGTAATTACGCAATCCAGGTTTCTACCTTTCGGTGTCTTCAGGCGATTTACAATAACTGATTTTACCGTTTTTTAAAAAAACGCTCAAATAACAGGAATTTTTTTATGAACGCGCAGTTTTCAAAATTAGGAGAAGTTAGAACATTTTCATCCATTATTGTATAATCCTATTAAGTATTTGTTGGTATGGTTACACTTGGTAATAATTTCTGTTCATTCATTTAGTAATTCATTTTTGTTTAGGAATATCATTATAGCTAACTTTTCTTTCTGGCACAGTATACAAATTTTACCACCGTTTTAATTCATGTACTAATAAATTAGAAAATTACATAAAGAAACTAAACGCTTGAAACCTAAATAGCAACGTACAAAACGAAAATAATAATGAATGTAACTGTAGAGAAAAAATAATTACCCATTCAAGGACTTTGTATTACAAAAGGAGTTATTTACAAAGCAAAAGTACCTGAATTAAATGGTCAAAACAAATCATATTTTGGTTCAACCAAAGACACTTTTAAGACTAGATGGAATAACCATATGTCTACATTTATACTAGAAAACTTGAAAAATTGTACAAAACTACTTGTTCATCGGAAGTGGGATCACACATAGAATGAGAATAGTGATCGAATGAAAAGATTTGTTTCGAAATCCCTAGCACTTGAAAAAGGTCGTAGCGTACAACGGTTGAAACGTCGTAAATATGGCAATAAAGATGAAGACAACAGTCTGAACAGTGTAAATAGTGTAAATTACAAGAAATAGTCAATGTCATTATGAGAGAAAGTTTCAATGTCGTTTTAAAAATGAACATAAATACGAAGAATTTAATATTCATTTGTAAAATTATGAAAAAGAATCAGGAAAATAGGTGAAGAACTGAAATAAATCCAGAAATTAAGACAACTGATAACTTTAAAGAAGGAACGAGTCTAAAATTAATGGATTTTTCAACTGCAAAAAAAGAACGGGAAACTTGAAAATTAACAAAATTAGTAGAAAACAAACTAAAAAAAGTGCAATGTTAGATATAAATCTAAGAGACAAAAAGATGACAGAAGGTATTAAAGAAGAGTGCAGGCAAAGCATAGAAAATAATAAAACGATGAAAATAGTGCTGAACGGGACACATAGCAGGAAGAAACGATGTCATAAAGTAAAATTTGATTAGTACTCAATAGATATCAAACGAATTAGAAAATGTCCAGACAGAAAATGGGCTTGCTGGTAAGATATGGCAGTATATAGCACATTCATGGTAGTCATGGAAGAATCTAGAAAGATATTTGCCCTGTAATGGACGAGCAACAGATTCTGATATATAGTACTGCATTTAGGCGACCACTATAGAATATTCCTCTTCCTATTTCTGTCTGTCTGTCTGTCTGTCTGTATCAATATATCTAATTAATACTATTTATTTATAATCTAAGTCAACCTGTTCAGATCTATATGTCTCTCATCTTTGTCGACTGAATTCATCACACTGCAATACATTGAATCATGACAAAAATATTGCGGTAATTATTAAATTTCTTTATTTTTTCAACTTGTTGATTTTTTATTTATTTATTTATCTCATACGCAGAGAAAGCAGCTTACTTTTTAACGAGGATCAAGCAGAAATTATATTTGAATGAAGAAAACAAAACATTAGGAAAAGTCTTTGACAAAATGTGCCAATAATTAGCACGAGTTTGCTACTTGCAACCTTAATCACAACAGAATTTAATGCTCAGGATGACAGTAGGTGAAAGTTAAGCGATTGTTAGCGCGTTGTGTCTGTTTTGATATTTCCCCATCACTAAAACAGGCAAAGAATTAATATTGTTAGCATAAAGTCTGATGCCGAAAAGATTAGTAGAAAACTTCAAATGCGTGTCTACAATTTTCATTTGCTCTTTTTACACTAAACAAAGAAATAGCTTGCTTCACGCAGTCTTTCTTACTTTCACTCTTTTCAAATACGATTCCATGTTCGTCTCTGCGTCGTTTGCTTCATTAGAGATTTCTTCCCTTAATAGCATAATTTTTCACTCTGTTATTTTATTCTTCCTTTCAAAATTTTAAATAATTAATGTTTTCTCTGTTTGATTTCCCTCATTCCTTCCTTTCTTCATTCATTCCTTCCTACGACCTTCCTACCTTCATTCATTCATTTATTTTTTTCTACAATCTTCCTTTCTTTTTTCTTCTTTTTAGACTTTTTCACTTCCCTATCTTATTTTCTCCCACTTCGCATCAGCCTGTATTTATTTCCTTCCTTCCTTCCTTCTTTCCTTCCTTCAATTTAAATCCTTTTACTTCCCTATCTATTTTTTTCTTCTTCGCTTCGGTCTTTACTTCTTTACTCTCTGTTTTCCTTCCTTCCTTCCTTCCTTCCTTCCTTCCTTCCTTCCTTCCTTCCTTCCTTACTTTCTACTACCTTCTTTCCTTCCTTCATTTCCACAATCTTTCTTTCTTTTTTCCCTTCTTTTTAGACACGTTCACTTCCCTATCTTATTTTCTCCCACTTCACATTAGCCTGTATCTATTTCCTTCCTCCTACCCTTCCTTCCTTCCTTCCTTCCTTCCTTCCTTCCGTTTAAATCCTTTCACTTCCCTATCTAATTGTGTCTTCTTTGCTTCGGTCTTTACATCTTTAATCTCTGTTTTCCTTCTTTTTCTTCTTTCCGTCCTTATTTCTTTTTAGATCTTTTCACCTCACTATACTATTTTCTTCTATTCTTCATAGATCTTTGTTCCCTTCCTTCCTCCCTTCCCACCTCCCTTCTTTCCTTCCTTCCTTCGTTTCAGATCCTTTCACTTCTTTCCTATCTTATTTTCTTTCAATTCGCACCCGTGTTTCCTTCTTTCGTTTCTTCGTTCCTTCCTTCCTTCGTTCCTTCCGTCCTTCCTTTCTTCCTTTTAGATCCTTTCACTTCATTCCTATCTTATTTTCTTTCAATTAGCACCCGTGTTTCCTTCCTTCGTTTCTTCGTTCCTTCCTTCGTTCCTTCCTTCCGTCCTTCCTTTCTTCCTTTTAGATCCTTTCACTTCTTTCCTATCTTATTTTCTTCTAATTCGAACCCGTGTGTATTTCTTTACTTTCATCCTTCCTTCCTTCCTTCCTTCCTTCCGTCCTTCCTTTCTTCCTTTTAGATCCTTTCACTTCTTTCCTATCTTATTTTCTTCTAATTCGGACCCGTGTGTATTTCTTTACATTCATCCTTCCTTCCTTCCTTCCTTCCTTCCTTCCTTCCTTCCTTCCGTCCTTCCGTCCTTCCTTTCTTCCTTCCTTTTAGATCCTTTCACTTCTTTCCTATTTTATTTTCTTCCAATTTACATCGTTCATTACTTCTTTACTCCCTCATTGCTTCATCCCCTCCCTTCTTTACTTCTTTCCTTCCTTTTTTACGCCTTTTCTTCTTTCTTCCTCTTTTACTTCTTCTCTTCCTTCCATTTTACTCTCTTTCTTCTCTTCTTTCTTACTCCTTTTCTTACTCTTATTTCCTAGATTCTTCATTTCTTTCTCTTTCCCCATTTCTTTTATTTGATGATTTTTTTCCTTTTTACACGTTTTGTTACGTTCCCTTCATCTATTTATTCATCCATTTTTCTTTCTTTTCAAATCTTTACTTTTACCTTAATTTCTAATGATTTCACTATTTCTTTTTTTTCTTGCCTCAACATCTTCTTCTTCTTCTATTTATTTATCCCCTCTTTTCTATCCACCCAAATATTTCCTTCTTCAACATTTACCGAGCCCCTTTTTCTTCCTCTCGCATCCTTCCGCTCAGTTCCACCCAGTTCTGATGCCGATCAAGTCGCCACTATCGATTCTTCGTTCTAACAGCTGCTCTTTTGGTATGCCTCTTCGAAATGATAAAATGGTTAGCAAGCTAGTCATATTGACCATTACCATTAAGTGGTAAGTTAAATGCTCACTCAGTTCCTTTTACATGTGGCCTTGTGTGTGCCTCATACTGGCTTATTGGTCAGAAAAAACTGGGCTGGCAGATCATTAGTAGTGAACACGATCTTAAATGGATGTCCTGTGCCAAAACTAAACTAGGGTTAGTGAATAAAACAGGTGACTTTATAAATATTCATGACAAACAACTAAAAAACAACAACGAATAATGTTCAGTGTGCGGATTCTGCTTTTTATCAGCGAGGAATTGAAATAGTTTACATTTTTTATTACTTCGCGACACACAAAAATCTTTCATCAAGGAATAAAGAGCTAAAAAAAAGGCATCAAAATCGGTAGACTGTGGTGCACCAAATTTGAACTGGACTCGCGTTACGAAATTCAGAATATGCCTACGCCTATTGATACAATATTAATTGATGGATTGATTAATTTTTACGAGTTATCAACCCCTTATTTTAGTTATCTATATTTTGAATTGTTTTTATTTTGCAAGTAAATGTTGCATTAACAATATTTTGAGACCAACAATGATTTTTTCAGATAGTCATACCTTACGCCCAAATACGCTTTGAAAAAAAACACGAATCAATATATTGTTGTTCTAGCTATGGGTTAAATAATCTATAGCTAGAACGACAATAAATTAATTCGCATCTTTTCCAAGCTTATTTGCGCGTAAGGTACACAACATGCCTGGTTGCCTCTTGCTTTTCTGCTGTTACAAATATGCCTTTGTTGTTTCAGTCTTTAAGAATTCAGGCGAACCGCCTAACCTTTCGAACTATCGGCCTATTAGCCTTCTGCCTCTGCTTTGGTAAAGTATCAAAGGCTCTAATCAACTCTTAATTGATTAAACATCGCACGTTGTCGGGTCTTTTTTCATACACGCAATATGGTTCTCGCTTCTCTAGGTCAACTGTTGATGTGTTAACGATAATTGCTGAATGACTCCATTAAGCTTTAGATGACAATGGTGAAGTTCAGGCTGTTGATTTTGTCATCTCAAAAGCATTTAATAGGGTATGGCATACCTCTTTTTGTCATGAGTTGAAAGACTAATGTATTTTTGAACGAATTTCTCAAATGGCTCAGTCTTTCTTATCAAATTTCGAAATGAACGCTATCTTAAACGGCCACTCTTCTAGATCATTTAATATTAATGCCGGTTCCTCTTCCCCAGGGCATGATCGTTAGATCTATTTTGTTCTCAGTTTTTATCAATAACCTTCCTGGCGACATCAGTTGTCAACATAACTTTGCTGATGACAGCCATTTACTCCTAGTTCTATAATAAGTCTTATTAGTTCGACAAAATCAAATTGGCAGCTGATAAAAAAAAAAAAACTACATTCTGTTCTTTACTTGGACAAGGAGTGGTTTGGTCATTTTAACGCCTATAAAATTTAAACCAGTCATTCGAAAAAGCTCTTTCCTCCATCTGTATGGCTTATAGTAAACTCCATTAGAGTGACTCGTTGCGCCTTCTCGGTTTAACATTCTCGACTGACATTTTTTTTTTTTTTTTTTTTTTTAATCATATCACCCCGAGCAAGGCGGTAACGCCACTGATGCGCAGGGGGCTACGTAAGGGTAAAAAGAATGGAAAAGAGAAAGCCGGAAACCACATCCTAAACAGGAAACAAGGGATGAGCCTCTTCACCTGTTCAATAGATGTGGGTGGAGTGTGAACCGGGCGATAGTTTAGTCTATCTACTCCAATTGAAAAAAAAGAATAATAAAGGAAAAGAGTGAAAAGATTGGAAAAGAGAAAACCGGAAACCGCATCCTAAACAGGAAACAAGGGATGAGCCTCTTCACCTGTTCAATAGATGTGGGTGGAGTGTGAACCGGGCGATAGTTTAGTCTATCTACTCCAATTGAAAAATACTACTTATTATTGACAACATTATAATAGATACATTCCTAATTTTTTTTTTTTTTGTTGTTACAGTCAAATTAAAATCTACTGGCCTAGTGATAGATCTTATTAAAAGAAAATACATGTCTCAGAATAAATCGAAATCACCTTCAGAAATAGATAATTGATTCTAGCTTTGCTGAAATGGTAACACACACACTGCCTGAAAGTGATTTCTCACATTAAAAAGGGAATACGGGTTTAATTCCTGCTGGAAGACTTTTTCTAGACCAATAGATAATTAAACTGTTGACAAAAAAACGCCTACTTAAACATACGTACCCAATAAATATAACATTTATAGTAATAAGAAATATAAGATTTAAGAAACATATAAGCAATTGATAAATTGTTTTTATATCTCAAACATGAATTTAATTTTTTTTTGTAGTCAATTACCCCAAGCAAGGCAATAATGCCACTAAGACAAAGATGCTACTGAGAGTGAAAGAAAATGAGAAAACTATACGAAATCAGAAACTCAGTCCTAAACAGGAAACAAGGATAATCCTCTACTCCTGTTCAAAGGATTGAGGAGGTGTGTGAACTGGGTAACATCTACTCCTAAGATTTTTTATCAAAATTGTAATTCAGTTCTTTTGGTTTTTTTTTAATGTTTTAAAATTATTATTCACCTTGGATATTTTAGAAATGTCATGAAATAACTGTTTTAATGATTAAGAAATGTAAACTTTAACAAAATTCAGCAGGTTTTACTTTTTCAAAAGAAAAGTTATTTTTTATTACATTAAAAACAAAAACTGATATAAAAATAGTATAGGAAGATTATATTTAATCCATTGGTATCCTTGATACAAAAAGTCATTCTTCGCTTTAACACTTTGGCAAAAGTCAAACTATCGGTGAGGTCAACGCATACTTAGATAAACCACATATTAAAGCGGACTGATATCATCAGACCGTAAAACGGCGCCAACTATCAATCACACACACATATATATATACCATAAGTAGACACACACATACATACTCTAACACACTTACACACACACACACACACACACGCACACACTACTATTAATGACAGCAGTAGCAGCGAAGAATGACCATTCATTGAAAGACACGGAACTCGAAAACAAGCTCTCCTACCATTCTGAAGATGAGATTTTGATCCGGAAATATTAATGTATAATAAATAGGTAATACCCAACACCTTCTTTACTTTCCTTTATTTTACTAAACGCATTATAATAGCCTTCAAAACCTATCCATACACCTAATATGCACAATGCTTCAAGCAAATTACAAAACTTTCTTAAATAAAGTTAAAGTGAAAATGAGAGCGAGAGAGAAGTAAAATGCGTCACTTAAATAATGCAGTGAAGCAGGTGCTTTATCGATTGATGCATCGGGAGGAAGTGAAATCGAATCACATGACGAGGGTTAACCTCACAAGTTACCAATCTCTTCAAATACATGCATGTACACACACATTAAAGATGTAGAAATATATAGACACACCCGTTTATACACACACAAAAAACCTTCTTGGCTGTTCTTTTTCATACTTTATCCCCCAAGCAAAGTGATAATGCAACTAAGATGCAACGTGAAAGAAAATGAAAAGAACTTAAGTGAATAAATCGGAAGGAAACGGGAACCAAGACACAAACGTCTAATCTTCAAAAGACGAAGAAAGAGTATGGACGTGGTAAAAGCACACGTATACACATGTAACGTTGACATATATATGAATGTACATATACACTCACGCACGCATATATAAACATTCATATATATATATATATATATATATATATATAGAGAGAGAGAGAGAGAGAGAGAGAAAGAAAGAAAGAAATAAAAGTGAAAGTTGAAGTCAACACTCAGAGCCAACAAACAGTTTCATGCTCGACGCAATAATCAAGTCATTATTTAGTTGTCTCTCCCAGTAAGGGCAACATGTGACACAATGGTCAGTTTAACTGGGATTTCCGGGCCATTTGGCCCGGCCAAAAAATTTCTGTCTATTTTTACCCAGTCGTACCTCTACCCTTGGCCGAAACCACGACTGGGTTATTGCTCTCTGCTCGGAAGCAGAGAGCGCCCTCTACCCGAAGGCAGAGTGCTGACAGTGTCATAGTTGCAGAGGCAAATGCCAACTGGCAACTCTCTCGCAATCATCAAGTCACATATGTTGAGTTTTTCTTCGACTATTTATATATACTGGTCAGTGGGGCATTGTGGGTAATCCTTCCAACGGTTATTTTGGCGGTAGTGGTTTATTCATTTATTTGGAAAAAATTATTTTACTAGTTTTTATTTTTATATTCATTTATTCTTTCCGGTTTTCGACGTTTAATTTATTTATTCATTCTCATTTGTTATTTATTTATTATTTATATATTTATTGCATTTATTTTTATTTTTATTTTTATTTATATTTTATTCTTATTTTTTTTATCTGTTCTAATGTGCTGTTATGGCAGCAGTGTTTTTTTAATTTGTTTATTATTTGCTTGGATTAAATTATTGATTATTATTATTTATGCCCTTTGTACCACCGAGAACATGTCACAAATAATAAAAAACGCACACCAGAAGAACTATCAACAAACAACCGAACAAATTAAAGCTACGTGTAACTGCAGAATGAGGAATGAATGTCCCTTGAACGGTAATTTGTTCCAAATAACGTAATATACCAAAAGACGGTAAAATCTAAATCTAAACTTATTTATAAATGGAACTTTGTCTGTCTGTCTGTGTCTCTGTGTGTGTGTGTGTGTGTGTGTGTGTGTGCGCGCGCGCGTACGTTACCTATAGACTCCGAAACGGCTGAACAGATTTTCTTGAAAATTTACACAGTTGTACTATAAGCGTCTGTGAGTGTTCTTAGCTAGGATTTGTGTCGAGGTACCCCCGATAAATATCAAAAATCGATAATCGACAAAATCGGGTTATAGAAGGAGTGGTGCGATTTTAATCAAATTTGATACACTCATAGACAAAGACATAAGAAACGATATTCAGAAGTTTCAAGGTTGCAGTTCTATCCTTGGATGACTTATTTGACTCCGATATTGGAAATCGATACCCCGATATCCTACCGGGTCTGATCAAAATCATTTTTTAGCCCTTTTATTTTAGTTTTTGCTTCGGGTTTGACTCTAAGTAGGTATAATTGTAGTTCTTAGTCTCAGCCATGATACCATTTACTCAGAGGACTTATTTAGCCTTCAAAATTCAGTTTACGACGAAAAAAAACTTATTTGATATCGAGAGCAGGAAATCAAAATTTGACTTACATCCATTCATTTTTCTTTCAGTCTACGGTTTCGCTTTAACTGGAAACAACTATTACTTTTTAGTCTTTCGTGCCAACGTCCAAAGAGTCTGAGCTCCAAGACCATGGATTAGTTTTAAAGCTTTCATTGCACCCGAGAAACGCCGAGCTATACTGCTAGTCACCTGATAATGAGGAAAACAATATACATAGGAGTAACAGGAGGACCCTGGAAACGAAGAAACTACACACACAAAACATTCTTCAAAAATAGTAAATACGCGAACAGCACAATGTCTTCTAAGTATATCTGAGAAATTAAAAACAAAACCCAAGTTACACCAAAAAAAAAAACAAAAAAAAACATCAACAACAATGCAAAACCTGCAGATTTTGTTTGAAGGAAGCAATAGTAATTATTACTTTCCGAGATCAAAAACAAACTACTAAATAAACGATCAGAACTCATCTCAAAATACAAACATGAAAACAAATTTTTGATACGTTACTTAAAAATCGAAAACTGAAAAAAATATATAATAATAAAGAATTATTTAATCCAAGCAAATAATAAACAAATTAACAAACCACTGCCGCCACACAAACCATTAAAATAGATAAAAGAAAAATAATTAAAACCATTAAAATAGATAAAATAAGAAATTAAAACCATTAAAATAGATAAAATTAAAATAATATTAAAATAAAAATAAATAACTAGCAAATCCAAATAAATTAAACATCGATAACCGAAAAAATAAATAAGTATAAAAATAAAAACAAGTAAAATAAGTTTATGTAAATAAATAACCCGCTTCCGCTAAAATAACCGTTAGAAGGATTACCCACAATGCACCACTGACCCGTATATATAAATAGCCGAGGAAAAATCAAACACATGTGGCCGGATGATTGCGACTCTGAGTATTGACTTCAATGTTAACTTTTTAATTTTCTGATATTGAGAACTATATCCTATAAATATAGCACACGTTAAAACTATATTTTATATATATATATATATATATATATATATATATATGGGGGTGAGAGTGTGTGTGTGTATGTGTGTGTGTGTGTGTGCGCGCGCGCACGCGGTTATATATACACATATAGCGCATATAGAACCAGTATATAAACTAAAATACTAAAATATAAAGCCGGCTACTTGATAGAGAGTTACTGCAATAACGGAGATAAGGCGACGAGGTAATGAAATAATTATGTGAGCATATTTATCAAGCTGTTGTCTTTGTGAACGCCAACGGAACATCCTTACCGGACCAGCTTTTACGTAACACTTTGCTAACGTGCTAGATCCACAGCTTCACACAATCTCCTCTTGACACTAAATGGAAATAACTGGAACATTACACGTCTACCCACGCGACTCGGTGCTAGTTTTCCAAAACAGTAGCAGTGCAGAGGTAAATAATCGTAACCATAATGGAATACTGTGTAAGCAGTATAGTGTTTGACAAAATAAGTTGAGAGACACTAGCATTGATTTCAGATTTAAGTTAAAGCAAAGTTTACTTTCGTTGTGTCTTTAACTCCCTTGTCCAAACCTAGCGGCCTCGTTCCGGCCTCACAGTTAGATTACTGTAATTCTCACTGGGAGCTGATTTCTGTCTAGAATTTACGTATTCCTTGTATACTTTTGCTAATGTTAGCCAAGAGAAAACTGAAGCTGTTGAAGATAAATACGAGTAGTGAATTTGCTAATCATTGTAAATTAACATTCAACAATAGATAGTATCGTGCATTCCGGGTGAGGAACCGCACAAAATAATGAACAACAAAAACAAATATTGAAATAGAAAAGTAGTTTATATTGAACGTAATATACAAACTTGAACGCAGGTTAGTAGATCCAGGAATACTATTAGAAATAAATATATACAAGTCTTGAAGTGAAGTCGTTGGAAATAGTATATCCAGGTATATTATTCTAGCTGAGTGGAGCTCAGAGCTAGTCTGACTTCTGACGAGGTAGTCTCTGGGTAACTTCGATATCTCTCGGTAACTTACGTATAGTTCCGGTAATCCTCGATAACTCTCACGGATCTCTACGATTACTCTTAACTCTCAACTGCTGTTCTTTCTATGGCAGGAGTATATGTATACTTAGTCGAGTCCATTAGCATATACAAAAGTGAAGATCCCACAACAGATAGATAGATAGATAGATAGATAGATAGATAGATAGATAGATAGATAATTTGGTGAGTTTTTTATTCTTTTTATAACCATGTTATGTATCTGAGTAGGTTATTTTCAATTGTCGCAGGAGATTTCTGTGTATGACAATGAAATATTGAAGTCGCTATACAATCTAAAGTGAAATATAAAGACAAAGCTAAGACGTAGAATGGGTTAATGTCATAATGATAAATAGTATTATTTTTGCTTCTTGCGGGCAATATTAAAAATGAATTCTAAACTTTATGGTCTACACCAGTGCTTCTCAAACTATCTGATGTGGCGGACCCGGAGTTTTTTTTTTTCAATGTACAAAGGACCGGCAAGCAAAGCAAGCCAATCCAGCTGAGTAAGAAGGGGGGGGGGGCTGCGAACTCCGGAATTTTTTTTTTTTAGATATGTACTATTTCAGGGACATTTTGAGACTATCTGTAATAAACATGAAGATATATCTTGTTCATTCTAAGAGCAGTCATCATTGACGTAACATGTCTTCCCAGTCTGCCATTGACCGGTACCATATTTGTGCTATATTAGTTATGGCCACTGGTTTCGAGGGTATATATTTTTAAAATCCAGAAAAAATATTTAAAGTTAATTTTAATACTTCGTAAGCAATTTGAATTTAATAAAAAGCATTAATCTTCTAAAAAATAGACAAACAGTAAAACAAAATATTAATTTTAATTAATTTAAGACGTATTTAAAATATATGATATGTATATATCATGGATATATGAATGGAACAAAGTCTGATGAGTATTGAGTTCACTGTTTTACTGTTCATTATATCGCATTCGTTACTTGGATAGCAATAAGTTTTAACATGAGTGTGTAAATGAACAATGTAGCCATAATAATATAAAACTAAAATGAAAATGTAAAAAAAAAAAAAAACGCAAACGAGTCAAATATCCTGGCAGTCTCTCGTGGCATAGAGTATTACTATTATTTATTTCTTCTCTGGAAAATCTCCGCGTACCGGCAGACGATGGCTCGTGTACCGGCGACGGTACGCGTACCACACTTTGAGTAACATTGTTCTACACTAAAAATGGATTCTCATTTCGACTTAACGTAAGTGCAAAATCTTAGACGATGGCAACGATAAAATATACCGATATTTAATCGAAGTCTTTAGTTTCAAACAAAATAATGTGTGTATTTCAATTTACTTATTAATAACATATGTTTTTTTTATAATCATATCGCCCCAAGCAAGGTAGTCTACTGCTACTGGTGCACAGGGGGTTACATATGGGGAAGGTATGGGGAAGGTATGAGAAAGAGTGGCAGGTTACAGGGGGTGTCAGGAAGTGGGTAAGAGAAGGGTTAAGATACTGAGAGTGGAGTGGACGAAGAAAGGAACATGAGAGAGAGGATGCAAGTTAGCAAGACAGGAGATGACTATTGACTTTACACTTAAACTTCTGGAGATTGTAGCTGTCGGGAAAACAAATAAACGGAAGGGAATTCCACGGGTGGGAAGTGCGAGAAAAAAAGCTGATGGAGTAGAATTTGTGTTTACATTTTATTGGTATCACAGTATAAGGTAGGACCTAGTTGCTAATCTTGTGGCTCGAGCATATTGATGCATAGGGAGAACCAAAGAGCTAAGTTCATCGGAGCAGAAGCCGTGAAAGTATTTGTAGAAGAGACACAGAGAAACCACATTGCGCCGGTGAGAAAGTGAGTGTATCTGAGCTGCCAAGTCGGGATCGATCACATTACAGATTTTCCGTTGGATTTTGTCAAAATTTACATTATGAATATATAAATATATCCGAACTAACTTTGTCAACTGTACATGCAAAAAACAATTTGTCTGTATCTCCTTCCAGAGTGAAAACTAGTTGACAGAAACGAAATTTGTGTAAGGTCTTTGAAAAAATCATCCTTGAATGATTCATTCCTTATTTAGCCATACCTTTACAGAAGAAAATCTGTCAATTATTCCCATAAAGAAAACTGAAGAGAATAATTTTGTCCGACAAATTACGCAGAATGCGACCCAGAGAGTAAATAGTAGAAACGAAGTGTTTCTCCCTCTCCCTAAATGCACGTGTCCATCTTTCTGTTGACAAGGTAATGATTAATCTACCGGAACGAAAACAGATACCACAGTGACTCGGAATCCCTATACTTTATTATTGCTGATTACCGCCATCAAACCACAGATTCGGTAAAAGTTTGCTAACATCTTGTAAGCCATCAATATACAAATGGAATCGAGCTCCTTTGGTTACAGAATCCTTTTCCATCACCCCGTCGTTCCAAACTGGTCCTATTACATTTCCACTTATCATCCCTAAAGTTACTTATGAAAGCCCGGCACCCCATACTCACGGTACGCCGATTAATGAGTTGTAGTCCTGCCTGATAATCAGCAGAGTTCAACAATAAAAGTCTCAACAAGTTTATGAAACGATGAAAAATGTAACTCTGGCTGGAAGTTATGTGTAGAAGAATCAATGTACTTTTCTCATGTACCGACCCACTGGAAATTGGTGAAATTTACCGATGGGTCAAATACAATATGAAATTCTTGGGCTTCTTGGTTATTCTTTTTCATGCTTTCATCCCAAGCAAGGTGATAATTACACTAAGACGCAAGGGGCTACTATGAGTGAATGGAGAATGAGCAGAATTTAACAGAATAAATCGGAAGGAATCGGAAACCTATTTCTTAACGGGAAACCAAGCAAAAAAACTCTACTCTTCAAAAGACGGGGAAGGAGTATGAACCAGGAGAGAAATTTCCGCACTCACACATATACACATAGAAACGTTCTTATATTTATATATAAATGCACACACACACGCACGCACACACACACACACACACACACACACACACACACACACACACACACACACACGATTGTCATTCATGGTCGAGAGATCTATGATACGCCAGATCACTTGGTGGTTTCCCCTATGTGGATAGGAGTCGCAGGTTCGAGTCCTGCCGAGTGACACATTTTCGTAATAAAGATTTATCGTAAATAATCAGGCAGGTAGATATAAATATATAATACTGTTTGATTATAAACAGAATATCATCTTAAATACGAGTATCGATCAAAAATAATGTTCAAACAAATAATTTCATTGAGCCAATTTTCCTTGAAGATCCAATTTGGTGAAACCTTGGTAGGTTCGTTAGCTCTCTAGGTTAGCTACTTATTTGTTTGCTCTACTTGTGTATTACGCGCTTTACGTGTTAGGTTCCTCGTCTCGTTTTTTTTTCTTTCGACTAGTACTTTGAATAATGTTCAAATGCTTAGTTTGTTTCTTATTTTCATTTTCCCCTCCGGGTTTGTACTCGGTGGGTTTTTTGAGACATGTCCAACGACAAATTTACAGTTATATATATATATCGGAGAAAAAATACATAAAAAAAAGAGGGACTACAAAGAAACTCGCCTGCCATAAACAGTGACTGACAAATGTTTCCATTAAAAGCATTTTGGTCATGAGTCTCACTCTGCCTTGTACAATAAACGTCAATGTTAGGCAATTTCTTCCTTTTTACTCTTTCAATCTTTCTTTCTCTCTATTACACACTTTCTCTCTATCTCTCTCTTTCTCTTCCTCGTTAGTCTCTCTTTCTGTTTCTTTCTATATATATGTACCTACAATATGTAAGAGTGTTTGTATGTGAGTTTTTACATGGAATTTTTTTTTTAAATTTCTGAACACTTTAGTATTACCTCTTGTTATTACAGGTATATACACACATTTTATGTCTGTACACACACACACACACACACACACACACACACACACACATATATATATATATATATATATATATATTGAGAGAGGAACAGCTAGCATCAACACAGATGTTTGGAAATACAACTATAACATTTGCCTAGAAAAGAAATTGTTTCCAGGCGAAGGCACGCGCGAGCATTAGTGTACTGATTTGGGTCGTGTCTCTTTGTGCATTGGAACCGAGATGTAATCAAAAGCTTGCTAGAATCGGAACTGTTCATTAGTCGATTGTCTCGCAGCGTGCTTAAACTGTCTTTGTCAGGACTGACCAGATGGTTGCTACTGGCGGTGAGAAGGCCTTTTCTACCTGAATACGGCAGTCCAAATGACTATCAGCAGTTCGAGGCTGTCAAAGGCTGGATAAATGCACTTTCAGGATCCTAATGGGAAATTAATGTGTTTTGCAGTGAGGCGTTACGTATTAAAAGTTGGCCTAGATCTACTGTGATGAGTAAATAATTGTTTCTCTGTGAAGACAAGAGTAACCAACAGAAAGCGAAGTTGGAATGCATCTACTGAGTTTCTTAAAACGCAGATCGCAGTTCTTGCTTTTAATATCCACAAATAGAAATATATTCAAGGAAGATGCAAGTGAACTCTAAAAACTTTCTTGTTCGTGTGACTAAACAATAATCGGCGGACCTGTACAACACTAAAACCACCACCTTTCAATTTCTTGATTTTCAGTTTTTTGGGCTTTTCCTAGCCCAATCTTATCGATTATTACATAAAGATTCCGATTATCAAACAAATTTGAAAAAATTTCAATATTAAACAATTTTAGGAAGGCTCAGTTTCTCATACAACGTTATAGTAAATCGATCCTCCATTCTGGAACCACTCACGTTGGGGTCCCTTTGTTTATGTTTTTTTTTTTACGAGTTCTTGCCCTTTTTTTAAACTGAGAAACTGAACCCCACCCCCCACCCCGCTTAAAATTGTCTAAATATTGAATTTTTTTCAAATTTTTTGTCAATCGGAAAGTTTAGGGTGCACTGAAAAAAGTCCAAAAAATTGATAATCAACAAATTTACCGGTGGTGATAATGTGGCTCTAAAATGGAGGATCGATTTAATATAACGTTCTATAAGAAACTGAGCCCCTACTAAAATTGTTTAAATATTGAAATTTTTCTAATTTTTTTTTTTTTTTTTTGTCAGTCAGAAAGTTTAGGGTATAATCGATAAAATTGAACTGACAAAAGTAAAAAAAAAAATGAAAATCAACAAATTTAAAGGTGGTGGTAGTGTTGTATAGGTCCGCCCAATAATCTTCCAATTTATAAGATTTCATGATACAAATTTTATAATCAAAATTAAATTTCAAACGGCAATTATCTATTCAGAAAAATGTTTTAGTAGTTGAACAGAATAAAAAACACTTTGACTCATTTTTAAAAGTTTTCCTTCTACAAAATCAAGATATACGTCTTCCAAATTCTTGCTAGACAGAAAACATTGTGATAAGCTTGACGTCAAATAACCAAGTATGAATCAAGTTATTTTAGATCAAATATAACACAAAATCTGTTTATAACAAATATCTTTATATTTGTTGTTTCCGTATGATGTTTTAGCATAGATGTTCTTAGGTTTTATTAATGAGTTTTGCAAAACCCAATCAGTTTTAGAATCGCTTAATATTTGTTCCATGTCATTCACATTTTGAGCGTCTTCATAATGAAAAATAAAACAAGGGTCACCAAAATGGGCGTCGAAATGGCAGGTTAACACAACTGAAAAGATGAAGCAGAAAAATATAAAAAAACTTGAAAGATTCACTGAATGCAAATTTCACAGAATGAACGAATCTCTGAACCGAAATTTGATTAAAAAATAACCGAAATCAAGATACTTGTCTAGGTGTGGAATCAGTCAGTTAAGTACCATATGTGATACACGCTTTAGGCGATCATGTCTCAAAAGAGACATGGCTGACTGGGCAGAAGATTATCCCGCAGTAGGTTGCCATTGCTTTCTGCGGTAGACTGGTTGGCAGCCAAGGCTATAGAACCCAATCTGTTCTATTATTTGACTCATAACTGGAGGGAGAAGAGATGTATTATATTATTAAACAGTAATTACTTCATAATAATAGAAAACCGATCCTCCACTTTATGCCCAGTAGAAGACTAAATCATGTTTTCAATTATTATATTCAGTCAGTCAGTTAAGTACCAAACATGATACACGCTTTGGGTGATCAAGTCTCGAAAGGGATATGACTGACTGGGCAGAAGATTAAGTTCGAATTTCAGTTGAATTCCTTGCATTCACTTAAACACAAATACTCTTAGAAAATGTTTTTAATCTGTCCCTTCCCTCCACTTATGGGTTAAATGATAGGACAGATTGGGTTCTGTAGCCTTGGCTGGCAACTAGTCTACCTCAGAAAGCAATGTAAACCTACTGCGGAATAATCAGTCATGTCTCGATAGAGACATGATTGTCCAAAACGTGTATCACGTATGGTACTTAACTGACTGACTGAATATAATAATTGAAAACATGATTAAGGCTTCTACTGGGCATAAAGTGGGGATCAGTTTTATATTGCTATGAAGAAATAAACTGATCTCCCACTAATTACTACTTATTAATATAATACATCTCTTCCCTCTCTAGCTATGAGTCAAATAATAGGACAGCTTGGATTCTATAGCCTTGGCTGGTAACCAGTCTACCGCAGAAAGCAATAGCAACCTACTGCGGGATAATCAGTCAGTCATGTCTCTTTCGAGACATGATCGTCCAAAGCATGTATTACGTATCGCACTTAAATGACTGACTGTGATTATGAGCCTGTTGAGCTAATTTTGGTCTTATAGTGTCCTATCCATCGAGATTCATTGCTTTTGTATAATCTTGGAGAATAATTCACCAAATGCTCTTTGGAATTCCTTATTTTCGTTTCCCTTTAAGTAGCATCCATCTCATGTCTCTTTTTGAGTGCCGTTCATCAAGAAGACGCAGAATGTATCTATTTAACCGCATTCGCCTTCTCTGCGACAATTTTAGAGAGAAGACCTGCTCGTGCCCGTTCGAAAAATCTCGTCGTTGATAGCGTGGTTTGACAAATAATCTTCAAAATCTTTCTCGTGTATCTTTCATAGAAAACAACCCCTCTCTTTGTAATTATGGCTATTTCATTTTCTATTTCGCGTTTGTTTTGATAGCAGTTGCTAACTATTAAAGATTTTGAGCCTGATGTTGTTGCTGATGGAGGTTGCTATTCTTTTCTCTTCATTGTACTCGTCAGATAATGTAACCGTCTACAACCTCTACATTTAATTGCTCTTAATTATTTCAGAAAACTTCATATTCCAGTGAGCTAATTAGATATATATTTTCCGGGAAAACCTCTACGTAAAATTTGTTACGCGTATTCAGTGTAATCTTATAGAATATTTCACAATAACAAATAGCAAATCTAATAAGTTTGATACTTTCAAATTCTGCTATGCTCAAGTTCGACAAATCTTAAATTGTATATTCTTCTTGACAAGGCTTTTGTTTGAAAAGTGCGTTGTGTACTTTAGTCATGCCAGTGAAGAAAAAAAATGCTAATCAAGAATCAAGTCATTAAGTTGTTAATTTCATTTTTTTTTCTTTTTATCTCTAGTCACAAATTCAGCGCAGGTCTTAATAATGATGTCGTTTTAAGGAATGTATTTCATCATCAACGCTTGTTACTCATTTCATTGTTTTCGCTCAGTATTCTTACCGTTTTATGTTAACTTTATTTAATAATAACAAGTTCCGACTTTTGGGATCTGCATCTTTAATAAATGATCATTTTTTTTTTTATCAAAAAGTGAATTCTGTGCGTGAGTTTCCTACGCGAGTGAAAATCTCGATTTTAACTTCCTGTTTCGTGGCAATAATGATGAAAACTGAAATAACTTGTCTTGGCTATTTCTTTCTTTCAAAAATCTTCACTCTTGATGCAATAGTGCAAAATTTTGTTGATTGTTATAATTTTGTCGTTTGCATTTTTCAGTCAAAATTTTAGTCTGGGTGTTATGCCTTTCTATTTTAGTTATTAATTCATGAATAATAATATCCACCATTTTTTTATTTTCAACAAAAACAAACCGAATAAACCCCCGTCCATCTGCGACATGGATCGCTAACATTATTTTCTTTTTTTCTATTTTGATAGACAATTATTCATTTTCTGTAATTCCTCATTTGTATAATTTTCTTTCTTTTCCTTTTTATATTTACTTAATTCATCTCGCATTCCTTAGTTGTTTTTTTTTTCATTTTTATTCATTCTGTTCCATTTAATACAATGTTAATTTTGTTCTTTCTCTTTGTCTATGATCCTTCTTTCTCATTTCCTTCATTCCTTCATGCTTTTTTTCTGTTCACTTTTCTTTTCACTTCTCTTTTCACTTTTCATTCTTTTACTTCAATTGGTTTATTCGCCTTTTTCTTCTTCTTTCGCTATTTTCCCTTCATCAACGTCTTTTTTTATTCTTTTTCTTTTCTATAATCGTGTCACCCCAAGCATGACATTTTACTGCCACTGTTTTGCAGGGAGTTACATAGGCGAAAAGTAATGAGAAAGAATGGCAGGTTATAGGGGGTGTCAGGAAGAGGGTAAGAGAAGGATAAGAATACTGATGAGAGTGGAATGGACGAAGAAAGGAGCATGAGAGAGACGATGCAAGTTAGCAAGATAACAGATGACTATTGACTTTACGTTTAACTTCTTGAAGATTGTAGCTGTCGGGAAAGCAAGTGAACGGAAGGGAATTCCACAGGTGGGAAGTGCGAGAGAAGAAGCTGCCGGAGTAGAATTTGCGTTGACAATTTATTGGTCTTACAGTAAAATAGTGGGACCTAGTTGCTAATCTTGTGGCTCGAGTAAATTTATATATAGGGGTACTAGTGAGCTAAGTTCAACTGAGCAGAAGCCGTGAAAGTATTTGTAGAAGAGACACAGAGAAGCCACTTTACGCCAGTGAGAAAGTAACTGTATCTGAGCTGCCATGTCGGGATCGATCACATTACAGATTCTCCGTTGGATTTTGTCAAGGACCCCTAGGAGGATAGCAGGAGCACCCGACCAGATATGGCAGCAGTATTCAATTTACTTTCTTATTTTACTAACTTTCTACTTTTGTTTTTTTTTTCACGACTCCATTTATTAAAACTTTTCTTTCTTTCCATTTTTTATTCTTTTCTGTCAGACAATTCGCTTCTACTATTTATTTTTCTTCCTTCCGCTTTTTCTTTTCACTGTTTCCTTTTTGTCTATTTATTCCTTTGTTCGTATATCCCCCCTTTCTCTCTCTCTCTCTCTCTCTCCCTCCCTCTATCTCTCTCTCTCTCTACTTCCTCAGTTCGTTCAAACTGTCAAGTTTTCTTTCTTGCCTTTCTTTCTTTCCTTGTCATTCTTTCTTTTTGTCTCTCGCAATCTAGTCAAGCAATTAACATTAAAACTAAATCCCATTTTTTGCACCGTCCACTTTATTTTCACTTGATCACTTTTCGTAGCCGTCTTTTTCTTCCTCGAATTATGATTTCAATTCGTCGATTTCGATTAAATCATTTCAAAACGGATGGATCATCATAATTACATAAATGACGTATGAAGCTAAGCAATCTCTCTAATTCATCTTTCATATACCATGTCACTCCCTTAAGAATGTTGGGTATCACGGCTCTCCACAATTTCCTGTCTCTTGTAGCCCTTAGTACATTTTGTCTTTTAGGCATCTCTCCTAATCCCTGTTCTGCCAAACATTAACACATTCGTTATGTAGGTTATTCGCTGCCGTTCTCCTCTACTCCACTTGCCGTGTCATGTCGTGTCAGTGTCAAATTTTCTAAGTCTTCTTTCCTCAATATGTGCTGTAGAAATTTAATGTTTCTTTCTGTTTCCATAATGTGTTCTTTTTGTTTCCATTTTCTCTAAAACTTTTTTAATGCTAATATGTTCTGTCCAGTTCATTCTCAGAATCCTTCTGTAGAACTACGTTTTTGTTCCCACAGATTTATTCTTAATCTGTGATGAGATTGTCCAGCATTTACAAGATTATCCTATTTCTTATTGCTTTGCTTAACTTTTGGAAAAATCTTTCGGTATACCAATGCACCTTCGGATTTCGGAGTCACATTTTTCTATATATTTTAATCGTTGTACCTGCTTGATTTTGTCATCACTAAATTGTAATGAACATTGTAATTAACAACTTTTTCTTTATTTTTGCAGACAACCCGTCATTTTGCCTTCATACAATTGACGTTTATGTCTTTTCTTCTCTCCTTTATTAACTTCTGTTAAAGTTCCTGTATTTTCCTTTCTGTTTCTGCTCTCCACACTGTGTCATCTGCATATTTAATGTTGCCAGATTGTGGACCTAAGAGACATTATAATACTCTTAAAATGACCTCACTGTGAAAGATGAATAAATCTGGTGCCACGGATTTTGTCACAGAACGGAATGTAATAATTTTTCTTTCAGTATATTTACTGAATTGTTTTTCTGTCCATAGGAAGGCGGTTTGCTCTCATTATTAGTTTTAGATTGTTCTAAAATGCTTCCAAAATATAGCAGTCTTATCTAACAGGTCGTTTTAACCGTTATCCATTGTAACAGTTGTTGATTAAATACGTCACAAGCAACTGATAGAAATGAGTTATTGACTGTGGTTTGATAATAAATAATATCAGATGCTCACTTATCTTGTTTCTTTTCTGAGTTTTTCGAAATAAACTCCACGCTTCAGGAAATACGATTGATTACAAACTTATCCTAAAGCGTAAATGCAATTTGCGAAAATTAGAGTAGAAAAAATATCAGCAAAAATTATTTTATTTATTATTAATAATCCTCTATTTCTTCATATCGAGCCCTATAATTGCAAGAACTTTTTGCCGTAGCAAAAAACGTTATCTTCCATAAATAGTCTGGTCAATGGAATGTTTTAATGAAATACAGTTTTGTTGTTGCTATTAATGCTGTGATACATATCAAACTATCTACCTATCAACAGTTTATGTAACTTATTTTAACTAATTCAGAGCTTAAATTGCACAGAGAAAAAAGTAAAAAGAAGAGGGACATTATTCGCAAGTAATTTTTATTTTTCCACTTTCTTATATATATATATATATATATATATATATATATATATATATATATATATATAATGGACTGTCCCGTCGGATTCGACGTATAAGGATGTGTTCAGTTATTTAAACCAAGGTAAACCGCCAGAGGACCCACACAAGTGATTAATTAAAATGGTGAAGGCTTGTGCAGAAGCAGAAGCATCCACACTTTTCGGAACTATTGATACACTCAGTCGGCGAATATAAATGCCACAGCTGAAACAGACAATCGACCTCAGGCTTTTTTAATTATCCCACAACAGGTTGCCAATACCAGCTGCTGTAGACTGGTTGCCAGCCAAAGCTATAGAACCCAATCTGTCCTGTAATTTAACCCATAACTGGAGAGAAGAGCGGAAGAATACCTTTTCGCAAAAGTATTAGCGCGTAAGTGAATGCAGGGCATTCAACTGGAATTCGAACAAGGCTCCCCAATTTCTAGTTCCGAGTCGATATCCACCGCACCATAACGTGCATCCATCAATATATATATATATATATATATATATATATATATATATATATATGTGTGTGTGTGTGTGTTGCCAATTAATTATCTCGTCTTCTTGAAGTTCTGGTTTTGTATTAACTTACACATTACACTTTTCATAGTGATGTCTACTCTACGAAAGTAGAAACGAGGTCTAGTGAAAACCAGGAAAGAAAAAGTCAACAAGTCCCGTCTACACTCCGCCATGCTTACATCACAAATTCTTTCAGTCAGGAGAAGAAACCGCAATGTAGAAACCGCCAAGCTCTAAATACAGGACACCAGTTCCTCATCGTATGGGACAGTAAATATTATACAGCGAACAACATATGAAAACGCAAAAATTTAAACCAAAACGCATAAGAATTACATGAAAAATAATAAACATTACACCGGCTTGAAAGTCACTTTTCCTGAAGAAGATAAACTCTTAATCAGAAGACCAGAACCCAGTTCCAAATGCAGACATGAATCATAAAAACAAATTCTTTCTTCGCTACCTCTAACTACGTCATTAGCAAAATGATTAACCAAAAATTCTAATAAACTTTATTTCAAATATCAAACCTTAGAATCAAAATAATTATACTATAGAAAAATACACAAAAGAAAATTAATTAATTAATTAATTGAAAAATATATAAATTAAATATAATGAAATTCAGGACTATAACATAAAGCATTAAGATATAATGTAATGAATATACGTACACCTTGGTTCCCCCTCACAGTAATGTGATTGGCTGGTGTCAGCCATAAATACAGACAAAGGCGAGGACGCATACAGGTCTATAGGTCTACCCCTAGAGATCTACGTCAATACGACTAGAGGTCTACTGGTCTACGACTATTGATGTACGTCTATTGACTACGCCTATGTCTCAGGATACTGCATAACACGAGTAGTGTCCATTACGTCTACTTATTAGATTGACCTACCCGGTTGTATTTGCCTAAACGGCTTAACTACCTCGAATGACATATGATAAATAGAGATCGTAATTTTATCATTTATTACTCACCATTAGTTTGATATATCGAATTGATATATTATATTCTCTCTTATATATATATATATGTTTGTTTCATTTCTTTACTAGCAATCACACAATATCTGTGATCAATGTTAAACGGTATTGTCATGAATGATGATTTTGAAAAGCAAACAAGTAGTCTTCATTGGATGATTGGAGCACACAACAATGTGCTCCCCTTACTATTTGACTCTGTATCAGAATAAATTAATTTATATTTATGCCTGATTCTATGGAGGTGGTAGTCTGCGTTTGTCGGAATGACTAACATTTTTCTCTCAATTTTATCTTTCGTGGTGTAGTTTATCCCTCTTTCTCTAATTTCTATGTTTTAATGCTTCTATTTTTTCTCATTGTCCAATCTGAGCGATATTTTTTTCTTATTTTTTTATCTCTTTTTGACCAACAATATCTTCCTATTAGTTGTTTAAAGAACGCCACCCGACTCTACCACCTTGAATAATATCCAACCCCAACTGTCCACCCTCTTCGAATCCTCATCTCCTAAAACACCTGCCCAGGAGACTCGTTAACAAGTATCTTATCTTATCTCAGGACGGAACGCCAACCGAAGCTAGACAAACCACCTGTTGACACTGTAACTCAGATGTACCTCTTACCTGGTAAACATGACCTCAATATAAAACGCCTCTTTATTACGAAGCGGGCTTCAGCGCCTTTTTTTTTCTTTTTTTTTTTTCTACAGTGCACGTTTCGCCCGATTGCGTGTTGACTTCATTGTTAACGCGATAAGAATTAATTTGTTATCCCTCGTTGGATAAAAAACAATAAACTCATTTTCAGAAGTTTGGGAAATTGATTTCTATAGTCAATAAACTGAGCGATGTCTGACATAAGACAAAATAGACAGATTGTATTATTCTTACAAGAGATGAGGACCCGCTTTGCCAAGAAAATCATAAAATTTTATTACAAACAAGAGTTCGATCACCGAAATCTTGAACTGATTGGAAATGTGCACCTCCCTTAATTCAGGCTGATGAATATTTCTTTTTATCATGTTAGGAATATTTTCGTTGGAATAAAAAACTAATAGTGATCATTTTCAAGTTCGGAAGGCTAAATAGAAAAAGAGCTAATAGTGATAATTTTAAAGTACCTTGGGAAAGGTATTAATCCGTCTCTTCCTTCCAGTTATGGGTTAAATAATAGGACGGATTGGGTTCTATAGCCAATGGCAACCTACTGCGGAATAATCTTCTATCCAGTCAGTCATGTCTCTTTCGAGACATGATTGCCCAAGCGTGTTTCACGTATGGCACTTACCTGACTGACTGAACTAGATACAACCACAACTTTTAATCTAATATTTTATTTCCCTTATAACTTCTAATTTCCCTGATAATTAATGAATATAATTTATTAATGATATAATACAATTAATTAATCATAATATAATTTAATTTATATTAATTAATATAATATATATATAATTAATATAATATAATAATTTATATAATATATATCATATAATAATATTATATATAATATAATATATTAATTAATATAGTACACAATATATTAATGTAATTAATATATATCAGTATATTAATATAATTTGATAATACAATTAATTAAATAATATAATTTCCTTGATAGTTTCTAATTTCTATAATTTCTAAAAATTTAAATGAAATGTTAATCGCTATATTGTGTCTTCTACCCTTTCCCTTTTTTTTTGTTCTTTCTTCAATCTTCTCATTCTCAGTTTTTTCATATATTTTATTTATTTTATTTTTTTCACTTTCACTCTCAGTAGCCCATTGCGTTCTAATAACATTGGGGTAAAACTATTTAACAAGTGAGATCGACAAACAGCTGATGAAGGCAGGAAGACGCAATGGGTGAAACTTTGTTTTAATAACATCCAATATAGGAAGATTGTCAGAATCTTCATAATGTATTTGCTGAGAACCTACTTGTAGATATGTTTTATTTCTAATTGAATTAACGAAACGTAAATATCAGCAATATTCCCAGAATAAACAACAAATTGGACCTCAATGCACTTATTTATCATACCTTTTTTATGGCGGGGTATGCATCATTTTAAACACACACACAAATTTAAGTTCCTTAATGATTATGGCTATATTTATCGTGTTCGCATTCTCCTTCTTAGTATTTTATCTCGTAATTAGGTGGGATAGCAACAGTCAAGTAACATTTCAACATTTTTTATGATGGTAAGATCTCCTGTCAAGGATAGAGTAATATTTTTACATTTCAAAGACTCAGAAGAGTTTGCAAAAATTTCCGTTTAATTTGCTTTATCTGTAAATTAATTGCATAATTCCTAATGAATTGCAGTTCCTAACCAATCATGTCTGTTTCATACTTTCTCTAATTGAACTTAATTATATACTATTATGTTATTCTCTTTTATCTATTCACGCACAGTATTTGTTAATTTAATGACATTATATTTATTTTATTCTATAATATACGGTCATTTATATTTTGATGAGGGACTCAATGAGGCTTCTTGTCTGTTCATCAATCATAAATGCAATCGTCTTGCTGAAACAACCGAAATAATTTTCGTTAAATATTGTCAAGTACCACTCTTGTTTTGTTGTTTGTAATCCTTTTCTTAGTTTGCTTGGCTGTAACGGTTGGCGGGTTTCTTAGCTTGTTGCTTGATTACTTGGTCGAGTCACATGGCTCGCAAACTGGTTGGCCTTGGGAAGCGGATGTTAGACACTGGGGCTTGTCTTATAACAATGACATACGCATACTCACGTTTACTTAAAAAGCAGAAGAGGAAATCAGGGGCTGGTTGTTTGCTGTTATTGCTAATAACATGTAGTTTTATTTATGTGAACCAGTTTAATGGCATTTTATATATGAAAAAAAAATAACAGCAAATCTCTCAATAATACACAGTGTTGGATATTTAAAAAACTTCATAAAAATATCTTTACAAAAAATTCTTATTTAAATAATGCTTTAAAAAACCCGAATTGAAATATTATTTTAAGGATACACGCTAGAAATAGCTCTTTTAAATCCGACAATACAATGGGTTTAATACATGAAAAAATGATGTGTATTCTTAAGCATTTTCAAAATAATAATTCCAAATTTGTTTATTGAAATATTTGTTACTGGGGATTTATAAAATAATTTAATACAGCATATCTATAATCTTGTCAATATATAAACTCTGAGATGAATTTAATCGTTGGTTATTTCTCAGGAATCCATTAGTTTAGGTTCAAGAAACATAAAGGTCGAAGTTTTCCTTTTATTTTCTTCATTTCCAAAATTGTTAAATTCGAAACCTTAATAGTGTAGCATTGTGCTTTTGTAGCATGATGTCAGTGTGAGGTTTGGTCTGAGATATCAAATTTTATTGGTCGTTTTAAATTTCCATAAACGATTTTCATAGGGAGTGTGCAGTTTACAACATTTATACACTCTCTTCACCTCTTTCTCTCCCTTTTCTCTCTATCATTATCTATCTATCTATCTATCTATCTATCTATCTATCTATCTATCTATGTGTGTGTGTGTGTGTGTGTGTGTGTGTGTGTGTGTGTGTGTGTGTGTGCGTGCGTGCGTGTTTGTGTGCGTGTGTGTGTGTGTATATATGTGTGTTTAGGCAGCAATCTTTTTTTTTTAAATTGTTAGATTAAATAAGTTGCAAACATTGTGTCTGCTTATTTTTAATAAAATGCATTCATACACACGGATAATCTTTCGCGTATTAATTGAAAGATGTCAGAAATGAGCTGTAACGTTGACAGACGTTATTATTATTCATTTCTCGATGTTCCCAAGTATTTTCAATCTCCTTCCAAGATAATCTTTAATGGTGTGAGTTATGGTAACGAGAAATAATCGCAAAACTTTGTTGCTAAAAATGACTATAAATTTTCTTCTTGCTTCAAATATAACGGTTGACAAATTGCTTAGCTTCCTCAAGTTAACATACGAACCTAACAAAGATAACAAAGTCCCTTTCCTTGACATGTTAATAGACACAAACAATAACACATTTACTACTTCCCCATATAAAATAAACAACCAGCAAAACTCTTGCACTCTCAACTATGAATGCCTAAACTACTACAAAATAGCACTTATACACAATTTGATTAACCGAGAACAAATCAACTCCTCCACAAAAAGATATTTTACACTGAACTAAAAAATATTAAGCAGACTCTTATTACTAATGACTTCCCAAACTTCATTGTAGACGAAGAAATAAGGCGATACTTCAAAACCTTAACACACATAAAACAGAATATGGTACTTCCACAAAAAACCCTAAACATATCAAACTTTTTTTATTGCAACTAGATGCATGATAACTACACTCAGGGTGAAGAAATAATAAAAAAAAACTCATTCGTACTAATATCATTCGTTGATCCTAATAAAAACTTAAAATTAATAATATTTATAATATATAAAAATATAATACTACTAATTTAATTATCCGTAATAACTCTTCCCCACCAACTGATGTATTACGTAAAACCAACATTATATATCAATTCAAATGTTCCTTGGGAGAATGTATCTCCGACAAAAAAAAAAAAAGAAACAAATATATATGTTGGATTTACAACAACTACATTAACAATACGTCTTACATTACACATGTCTGGCCATTCGTTCATTTCTAGACATTTACAACAACATTCTTGTCTACATTCACAATATGAAAAATAATGATCGATAACACAACTATCCTACACCAAGGAAATAGCAAAAGCAAACTACAGATTCTCGAGACAATATTCATAAAAACTTAAGACGTCAATCAATAGAATCAGCTAAAAATACTGTAATGATGTTCTAAAATGTTTGTAAATAGAAAAGTTTTATCATGCTTTAGCACTACAATACAATATATTTAAAAACATATTGGATAAATTTCACCTTCTAATGAACGCTAAGCAATATGACAACCGTTATATTTGAACCAAGAAAAAAATTTATAGTAATTTTTAGCAACACAGCTTTGCGCTTATTTTTTGTTACTATAAATCACGCCCCTAAAGATGAACTCGGAAAGAGACTGAAAGCACTTGGGAACATCGAGAAATGAATAATAATAACATCTATCAACGTTACAGATCATTTCTGACATTTTTCAGTTAAAATACGTGAAAGATCCATAAGTATGAATGGTTATTATTAAAAAAATAAGCAATGTTTGCAATTTACATATATATATATATATATATATATATATATATATATATACATATATATATATATATGATGGATGTCTTTATGTTAACGTCCCTGTAATCTCTCTGAAGATGACTTATGCGAGCCGAAAGCATAGAACAAGCAAAAAAAAAAAAAAAATTGATATGTTGGAAATTTTTGGCTTGATGTTCACATGAAATTAAAGCCAAAATTCAATGTTTAGAACGACTCATGATTAAACATAATAGACATTCATTGTCTCTTATATTTAACAATATATGTTTCAAAAGTTATTTGCTGCCTCGATACGCTATATATATATTTAAAGATTTCCATAAAGAGTGTGCATGTGCGACATATTTGTGACATTTATGCACTTTCTTTCTCTTTCTCACTGTCATTATATATATATATCAATAACTTTCTCACTGTCATTATATATATATATCAATAACAAAGAAATATATATATATATATATTCAATAACAAAGAAATATATGTATATATTCAATAACAAAGATATATATATATATATATATATATATATATATTCATTAACAAAGAAAAACAAAACATGACATCTCTCTCCAAACACTAATGGCAGTCCGGCCTACAATAACAACCTCTGTAACAGTTTGGAAGTTAAAAGACGAAAATAAAACGCCTAAATTTAAATGGAAAATCCTTAAACAAGTAAGAACAGCTAAATCTATAAAGGAACCATGTTTCCTTTGTCTTCAAGAAAAAATTTAAATCATTAAATATACGAATAGTAACAAGCTTTTAAACCAGAGACAGAAAACCACAGTAAACTGCAAGCACATTAAAGAACTAACAATCATGCTAAAAAATACTACAAAAGCCAGAGCTAGCCCCCCCCCCTAAGAAATTTTTCTAAAAAATTAAAAATTCTATAAAAATAATCGAATTACTAAATTCTAAAGTAAGGTTTAATATTCATAATTAGATCAGAAATTTTTATAAAAAATTAAAAATTCTACAGACAAAATTGATTTACTGAATTCTAAAGTAAGGTTGAATATCCAAATTAGATTAATTATAAAAACTGTCCTTAATACACACATTAAGCTTCAACTATTACCTTAAACACTAACACACCTATTACCTATTCACCTATTACCTTAAATACAAGAATTCAATCTTTCCTCCTACATAAAATTCTACTTATTACGCACTTATTACCTGCTTACCTATTACATAAAAAATTTTTAACATTAAAATTTACCTCTTACATTAAATTTAACCGCAAGCGGTGATCTAATTAAAATTTGAAATTTAATAAAAAAATCAGTTTCTAAACTGTGATCTAATTAAAATTTAAAGTTTAATTGAAAAAATCGACTTCCTAAATCCAAAATTAAGATTAAATATACAAATTTAGATTATGTATAAAAACTGCTTAAATACAAAAATATTCTGTACTGAATAAGCATCCCACCCCTAACCTGTTCCTTTAAGAAATCCTAAAGGATATAGCCAAGTCACAAGATATATACAAAAAATTTACACTCTAGCTGCTAATGTTAAATCTGTCTAGAAATCGAAGACATTCATTAATCAAACATATTCACTACCCACATCACTCTCCTCAAAATTCTAAAGGTCAGTCAACAAGACTTGTTCCCTTATCATTAACCCCCCACGTCCAACATCCCATACACAACTGACCAAGTATTAGAAAAGAAATTTAAAATTTAAAATTTAATAGAAAAAAATTGGTTTGCATGAATATGAATAAAAAGGACATAAACTTAATAAAAACGAACCTTTTCCATCAAAATGTTTATATTGTTATTAAGAGGAAAGATCAATGTAATTTTTAATTATTTTTTTAAATTTTTTAATCCCTTCTAACATGTTGGAAATTTTGATAAAATCTTGTTTTGATTTTAGTTAGCTAGTAACCAAATCGTACCGAGAATTTACAATGGAATGCGTAGTATTACATAACTCAGGGTTTTTTTTGCGGGTGACAAACATTTAATGGAATTTTTTTCAAAAATCAAATAATTGTCGAATTTTAAAGACACTTACAGGACTTATTCCCAAATGAATGAAATTACTTTTGTAATTATTATTTAAAAAAATATAAGAAATATATTTTATTACATCTGTTACACTCCTTTCCACATAATTTCATGAAACTGTAAGAAATTAAATTCTGTGCAAAAATTGGTTTTATTAGTTAAACACAGGACTCATTGGGGTCTGTAACTAATACTCTATTTTTATACTGAGCACTTTTTAAAAGTAAATATTTAACTTTAGAATGTATTTCTATTAGTGACCATTACTTATCTTATATATATATATATATATATATATATATATATATATATATATATATAAGTTTAATGATTCCTTCACCTGATTATATGATAGGCGTACACTCGGGAAATACTGGCTTCGTATTTGTAAGCCGGCTCTACAACAGATGCACGAGGTAAAATGACATCACTAGTTAATACAAGTACTTTGATAAAAAATAACATTTTCTTCCACATAGTCATTGATGTTGAGTGTTCATTTTTGCCAGCAACAAGAAAAAGCTTGCATGCTACAACGAGAACATGGCTTGTCACAAACACTGCAACTTTAAAAGACGTTCATGCAACGCATAACAACTGTGAACAAATTGTACAGGTTGACTTTCAGGATTTCTAAATGAAGAGCAATGTGTGGAAATCTTTTTAAGTATAGCAAACCAAGGACAACACCTCATGTCAGATACTGTTTAAGTTAGACTACTATATGTAGCAGCATAAAATAAAAAATGTTGAGCTCGCCCTCTGCATTCATCTCTAATATTGTGGTTCAATATAATTAAACAGAAATCATTACTTTCAAAGCATGTTATTTTACTATATATATATGAGTGTGTGTGTGTGTGTATGTATATAATGTGCATATAATATATAATAATATACATATAATAATATATATATATTATTATTATTATAATTCTCGCACACTAGTGTAGACATTCGAACAAACACTTCTTTAAAGTGTACATCTGTGAACTAATAATACATTTGTGAACTTTTACGTTAGTACGTAAGTATAAAACTTGAGAACCCAGCTGTCTGTCTACTGATAACTTATCTACTTTTCTCGCCTTCCCACACTGCATAACCCCGCCATTCTTCTCTTTGCCTCTCCCTAACCTCGACCAAGCATCCTCACTCTCGTGCCCGTTCTCCTCCTCACCGTCTCTTGCTCCCCACTCAAGCATGATCTTCTGAAAGCACCTGTTACAGTAACTTGTCAAGCAGTTGTATCAGATCCCTGACTTACGAGGTCGGTGGCTGGGAGTAGTTTGGCTGGGAGGTCGATCCAAGGAGTTGATTTTGCAGCGAACACCAGAAAAGAGGCCTATGGAAAGACGAAGAAGACGGCTGAAGTGAAAAAAAAAAAACCACGATAACGGCGCAAAGAACTAAAAAAATATTTCCAAATGTAGATACAAAGAGAATCATGGTAGGAATGAAAAACTATCAGTCTTATGATGTTGGTAAAAATAAAAAGCATGAACATAAACTAATATTCTCTTTTTACATATACACACACATGACAAACGAAATGAATGCTTGATGTTGCTATATATAGAAACTTTTTCTATTGATGAATATTAAAAACACACATAGTAAAATGAATTTTAAAATCTTTGGTATTTCGTAAACAATTAATTTACTTGCGTTCGAATGTTGTCTAATTCGCTGCATTTTTATAGCGTATTAGTGGCAGCGAGATATTTCATTGATTGAAAAGTGTCAAATTTAATTGCGTATTTTAATTGGGTGTTTTTATGCAAAGTGGTTATTTAGAACATGGGCAACGACCTGCTGACGTTTTCACATTCATCGAAATAAAATATTTTTCTGTTTCTCAATCTATCTTTTTCTTTGATAATACCGATGAATTATGAAAGCCAAAAGTACTCAGACATTTGAGAGAACAAATTGAAACTTTCATCAGAAATTCGGAAAATCACCTTAACAAAGAAATTCCATTGTCTTTATATTAATTAAATATGCATATATACATACATACGTACATAAAATCACATTTCAATCTAGTCACAACATATTATATTGCATTTAGACATATCGTTCGGTTGTTGATATTTTGGTCTCTCATGTAGTGTGACGTCATAGAACCTCATTACAAATTTACTAACTGCGTTTGCTATTCGGTGACTGTTATCATCGCATACCAATGTTTTATGTCAACATATGTTAATGCCATATTTGATAGTGTACATCTTTATGTTAACATCCCTGTAACCTCTCTGAAGATGGTTTGTGTGAGCCGAAAGCTTAGAACCAGCATAATAAAAAAATATCCAAATGATGGACAACTTTGTCTTCACCTGAAATTAAAGCCAAAATACGATTGTTAGAACGGCTCATGATTAAACAGAATAGACATTGATTGTCTGTTATATTTAACAAAATATCTTATATATATATATATATGACCTTCCAACTAGGAAAGTGGACGGCAATAGCAAACGCAGATGGTCAGTTGGAGACGATAAAAATGGAACCAGTCGCTGGACGTCAGTAGGCACTGGAACAGGTCGTCGGACGTAGGTGGGCACAGGAACAGGTCGTCGGACGCCAGTGGAACGCTGCAGTAGGTAACTGGTCGCTGCTGGATTCGCTGGAATTTGCAGGAATTAGCTGGGGTTCTGCAGGAGTGAACTCGAAACCGCTGGAAACTCCAAGAGGGAGCTGGGAGCCGCTGGGCTCGGTCGACTTGACTGGGCGCGTTAAAGTGGGCTCCCCTGGCCGAGAAATCGCTGACATTCATACAAATACGTTCATACAACAGCAGCGAGCACGCTAAACAAATAAATGACTATAATTAATTTCAAGCCGTATTAATTACAGTCAAAAGTGTATTCGGTGTTTGTTGACTGTATTTTGATTAATTTAGGTTCGAAATTAAATGTCTTTTGTTTTTGTTTCATTGTGAAAATTAAGTTTTTGTGTTTGTTTGTTTGTTTGTTTGAAAAGAGGTCGTTGCTATTTTTAGCATACATAGGTCATGACCATTTTCTGCCGACAGGCGTATTCGGAATTGTTTACACAAAGTGGGAGTGGTGATCCGGCACATTGCGACATATATATTTTATATATTTATTATATACTTTATAGTTATGTTATATAACACGGAACACTGTTTTATTTACATCAGAAAAATATTTATATATGTTCTTGTACTTTCGTGTATATCAACATGCATGTTTATTAATATATATATAACTCTAAACAAAAAAGCTATTTTAAAATGTGTTTTAAAAATGAAACAACTTTCTTGAAGTATTTAATTTTATATTTTCATTACTTTAAATATTTTACTTCACTTCAAACCAAATTTAGATTGATTGCAATAATTTTTATGATAATCTGTAGCAGTGATAAAATCGTCAATAGTGACAAAACTGTCAAAACAACTTAATTTATTATTACAAAAATACTTTTTTCAAACATTTGGGAAAAAGAAAGGGCGGTTTAATTAATCTGGAAGGAAACAATATTACTTTTACTTTAAAATATCGCTGAAAACTACTTTTTAACACATATTTATTGACAGCCTGGTGTTTAGCTAATTTATGTAAGGGTGGATAACTCATAAGATTACATGAGGATTACAAAGTAGACATCATTTCTTCAACTACCCATGACTACTATATATATATATATTGTTCGAAGCCATCATAAACGCCGAGGTGGTTCAACATCTCACAGCCTACAGTCTCTTCTCTGAAAAACAGTATGGTTTCCCCTTCACCAGGTTTACTGCTGATATGCTCACTACCATCACTGAGTATATACACCAGGCTCTAGACAAGAACAGCAAAGCCTGAAGTGTTGCCCTAGATTTCTCCAAAACGTGTAACAGAGTCTGGCATGCTGGTCTTCAACGCAAGCTGCGGGGCTATAGTATAACTGGACAATTGTTTGACCTAATCCAGTAGTTCCTTTCAAATCACACATTGAAGCTAGTATTGAACGGACATGCTTCCCAATACTATCATACAAACGCGGGTGTCCCTCAAGGATCTATTCTAGGTCATACACTTTTCCTCATCTACATTAGCGATCTCCCTGATGTAATAAGTCCCCAAGTAGGCATATACGCTGACGACACTACGGTTTACTCTCGCCTCGATCAAAGATCTGCCGAGGCTGACAAAGCAAACCTCTATATAGAATCCATAGCTAAATCCGCAGCTAAGAAGATCGGTTCTCTGTGTAGGGCCAGGAAGTTTTTCCCGTCAGAAACAATCCAACACATATATAAATCTACCATCCGCCCGTGTATTGAATACTGCTGCCATATCTGGTCGGGTGCTCCTGCTATCCATCTAGGTGTCCTTGACAAAATCCAACGAAGAATCTGTAATGTGATCGATCCCGATTTGGCAGCTCAGATACAGTCACTTTCTCATCGGCGCAATGTAGCTTCCCTATGTCTGTTCTATAAATACTTTCACGGTTACTGCTCCGATGAACTTAGCTCACTGGTGCCCGCTATATATGAATTTACTCGAGCCTCAAGGTTATCAACTAGGTCGCACCCTTTTACTGTGAAACCAATAAAATGTAAACGCAAATTCTACCTCACCAGTTTCTTTTCTCGCACTTCCCTGCTGTGTAATTCCCTTCCGTTTATTTGCTTCCCCGACAACTACGATCTCCAAGAATTAAAATTTAACGTCAATGGTCATCTTTTATCTCACTAACTTACATCTACTCTCTCATGCTCCTTTCTACATCCACTCCATCCTCATCAGTATTCTCATCCTTCTCTTACCCACTTCTTGACACCCCCTATAACCTGTAATTCTTACTCATAATTTACCTCCTATGTAACTTCCTGCTCAGCAGTGGTAGTAAACTGCCTTGCTTGGGGCGATATGATCATAATATATATATATATATATATATATATATATATATATATATATATATATATATGAAAAAAAGCAATTCAAGTTTTCTAGAATGTTTTCATTAATTACAATTTATTTCAGTCTTAATTTTTTTTTAATGAAAAATGTTTTTTTTCATATTACATAAAACTGGTTAACACGAAATTTAAATAGTGAAGTGTGTATCACATATGACACTCAACTGACTGATATGTTCTTTGTCAACTAATTATTCTACGTATTTAATTTGCCTTCTCATAAAATGTTTGGCTGATGATTGTTATTATTATGTTTGCATTTCTCAAGTTGCCTTTTCACTGGAAAATCAATAAACATTTTCTCTCATAAAACAAAAAGGCCTAAAAATTAAAAAAAAGACTGAAATATCATACCCTGGTTGAGCACTCTGGAAGAATGGTAGACTTTTAAAAAAAGTAGCTACTCTAGCATCTATGCATCGTTCATTCAGTAATGAATTAGAGTACTCTGGCTACTGGTGTTTGATACATCATAAGCTAAAACTCTGCCTCCTTCTACCGAGAGCCCATAGATCAGAGGTAGAATCGCCGACTGACGCCAATTCGGTTGGGTTTCAATCCTGGGTTAAAAACAATCGGATGTCTATCCGTACTGATGAGCCGTGATACAGCGAAACAGATCTGTCTGCGGATGACTATATATATATATATATATATATATATATGTGTGTGTGTGTGTGTGTGTGTGTGTGTGTGTATTATCGTTTAGAATATGTACAAATTATCATCTACTACGAAGTGTACATTTTGTTTCGACATTGAAAGGACAATGTCTCATCGGGTAGTAAATAAATCCACTGGAGATAAGACTTAGAAAATTAATTCATAAAGTTTTAAAACTTTTTAGTCTTAGCGTGGTAATTAACCCTAATATAAAACAAGTTGACTTCTTAACATTAGACTTAGTCGCTAACACTTTTCAACTTTACATGAAAAATAATGATAACCCAATCTAGATAAACCCCAACTCTAATCACTCACCATCCTCAGTTGAACGCCTCATAAGCATACATTACTCAAATAAAGAAATATTCGATAAGCACAAAACAATTTACGATAAAATTCTTGGAAACAGCGGCTATCAATCCTTCAAGCTTAACTTTGTGGAAATGCTGATGGTGGTAGGAAAGATTGTCTATAGTGGTTAACGGGTAGCAGCTTCGTTTTAGAAGCATTAACGTTTATGGGCCATTACTTAGCCTAGTCTACCACTGACTGGAGATCCTTTTCGAGAGCAGCTGCAAGGTTTGTCTTGTCTGCATCAACAGATTTCTTAGCGAGGTGGGAGTAAATGGTAGTGTTACAGATTACAACCCCTACCCTAACATCGCGAGTACCAGGTATTCAAATCCAAGAACAACGGTCAGTTCATAATATGCGCCTAATGATTGAATAGTACATGAAACCCGAGGTGTGCTATAGACTTAAGATTATATATATATATGGTTTTATTAAGAGAAAAGATCAGATTAATTTTTAAATAATTTTTCAAATATTTTTTCCTTCTTTTCTAACACGTTCGAAATGTTGGTATTTTTTTTTCCGATGACAAACACATTAATTTGGAAATTCTTGCAAAACTCAAATAATTGTCGGATTTTAATGAAATTTTCAGGATTTATTCACAAATGACATTATTTCAAAATTATTACTTTAAAAAAATATTGGTAATCTATTTTACATCTGTTACCTATCTCCACAAAAATTCATGTAATTTTAAAAATTAAATTCCTTATGCAAAATTGGTTTTATTAGTTAAACGCAGGACTCCTTTGCCAATGTGTATCATGTCTTATTTTTTAAAACCATTTAACCCCTTTTACTGAAAATCTGCTCCGAATAAAAAAAAATAGAAGATTCAATAAAACTATGATATTATTTAATTAGATAAGCTTTCAATTAATTTTATATTTACCTTCATTGCATTAGAAGATGTGTTGTCATACAAAGAGTTTTCTGTTGTCTGATAATTTGATGTTGCTTTTCTGAAGTGAAACGCTGTTGTTTAGTGCTTGGCTGATTCCTATATAAGATTTATCACATTTTGAGCAATTTTGTGCATATACCACATTTTTTGAGTTTCAGTTCAAATTTTTGTTTATTGTAAATGTTGTTGTGGGGTTTTCAGAAGTGTAGGTGTTTCCTTCTATAATATCACAAACCGCACATCTTTTATTGTTATTTTGTAAACCCCTGTATCGTGTGTTGGATAAATTTGGATGAGTTTAAAATGTGTTTTAGTTTTTTTGGTTGGCGTTTGATCTTAATTATTTTGGTCGTTTTTAATGTTTTTCATTTTATCAAATTTATTTAGTAGGTTTAAATTTTTTAATTTCTGTAAATAATTCTGGGTTGTTCCTGTTGTATGTTGAGTCATATGCTAGAGTCTGTTCGATATTGCGTTTCTATGGGTTTCATAGTTCGTCGAAAGGTATTTTTTTCTGTCAGTTCAAAACCTTTCTTTATAAATGTTGGGAGGTAGCCTTGTTTTGTTATAGTTTCATGTAGTTCTAGGCTGTTTTTTTGGAGGTGCTTGTCGGTCACTATCGTGTAAACCCTACGTGCTAGGTAACAGGGAACGGATTTTAGGCAGCATTTGGGGTGATGGCTCTTAAAATGAAGATATTTTTGGGTGTCTGTAGGTTTGTGGTAGATATCAGTGATTATGTGGTTGTTCCTATTTCTAATGAGTATGTCTAAAAATTGTAATTGGTGGAAACTATATTCTTGGGTGAATTTGATTTTCAGGTGTAAGTTCTGGAGCAGAGTATGAAATTGGTTAGTATCGCCACATGATAATTTCCAGAAAAGGAAACAATCATTTAAGTATCGTTTTCAAGACTTAATGAAGTGGGTTTTCATATTATCCCCATAGATTTGTTTTATGCTTTCGTACAGGTTTTCCTCTAGGTAAGCTAATGTTAGGGTGGCATATGTTGGTGCCATTTTCGTTCCCAATGCAATAGCTTGGGTTTGGGTGTAGTTTTTGCTGTCAAATTCAAAAGTGTTATTATTAAGAATTAGGTCTATACTCTCGATGATGAATTCCTTGGTGAATCTAGAGTGTAGTATTTCTGGATATTTTTCAATATAGAATGAAATCGCCTGTTTACCTAACTCATAGGTTATGTTGCTATATAGGCTACTGATGTCGGATGTTGCCATATATTTTTTTTCTCGTGTTTGTTAAAGTAATAATCGGCGCCGTTTTATGATCTGATGATAAAAAACCAAATCCTACTATCGGTCAAAGCACACATGCATAAACCACACGCACACACACACACATACATACACAAACACACTTACAGGTACACACACACACACTAAAATTAACGACAACAGTAGCAGTGAAAATGACCATTCGTTGAAAGGCACAATCCACAAGCGAACGTGAAAACAAGCTCTCCTACCGTTCTGAAGATGAGACTTTGATTTCGAAATATTAATGAATAATAAATAGGTAATACCCAACACCTTCTTTACCTTCCTTTATTTTACTAAATGTACTGTGATTGCCTTCAAAACCTACCCATATAACTATATATATATATATATATATAATTACTGTTACTGTTCTTTCTCCAAACGTCCATTTTCGGGAATACCCGTTTTTGAATAGATCCACCCACTTATAAAAAGCTTTCTTTATGTCTATCAACCTGCGCTTCCCCATCTGATTTCGAAACTACACACTCCTTTGTACAAGAAATTATCCGTCTATTCCAGCGTTTTCTCGTTTACAGAGAATAAACGGATCCTGTCGTTTTCTTCATGGTTATCGCTTACAATAAATGTGTTCATTCTTTTTGTATCACACACACACACACACACACACACACACACACACACACACACACACACACACACACACACACATATATATATATATATATATATATATATTATATTTTAGAACATGTATATAATTATTCTACATATATCCGCTACAAAGGTACGATTGTTTCGACATTGAAACTTCAATGTCTCATCAGGCGGTGTGTAAAGTAATGGAAATCCTCTTTCCTTATATTTATTTAGTTTTGTTAGAGTTGTTGGTGGGGGTTAGTGATAGGGAAATAAGTCTCTGACCGTTAGAATTTTAGGAGAGGCTGTTTTTTAAGTGGTTGATTAATGAGATTCTTTGATTTCTATTTTTATTATCTAGTGACTAGACTATATCCTAATGGAATCCTTAGAAAAGTCGGTAGTTGTTGGCGCGGATATATTTAATTTAGGCAGAGTCTTTATAATTAATGGAAGTTTGTATATTTAATCTTAACTTTGGATTTAGGGAATATATTTTTTTCTATTAAATTTTTAAGTTTTAATTATTAATAGTTTGGAAACCGTTTTTTCTATTATATTTTTAATTTTAAATTTCTATTCTTATATCTAGTCAATTGTGTATGTGGTGGGGGTTTGTATTTAAGATAATAGTTGAAGTGTTGTGTGTGTTAAGGACAGTATATATAATTAATCTAAATATGGTTATTAACCTTACTTTATAATTTAGTAAATCGATTACTTCTATAAAATTCTAAATTTTATTTAGAGAAAGATTTCTAATTTAATTATGAATATTAAACCTTACTTTAGAATTTAGTAATTTGATATTAATATATATATTTTTTTATATATATATGGGTTCCTAGCTCTGGCTATTGTAGTTTTTTTTTTGTTTTTTTTTATTTTTTATTTTTGTTTTCTTTGCATGATTGTAATGTTAGTTCTCTAATGTGCTTGCAGTTTACTGTGGTTTCATGGCTCTGGTTTAAAAGCTTGATACTGTTCATATATTTAAGGATCTCAATTTTTTCTTGAAGACAGAGGAAACATGGTTCCTTTATAGATTTAGCTGTTCTTGCTTGTTTAAGGATTTTCCATTTAAATTTAGGCGTTTTATTTTCGTCTTTTAACTTCCAAACTGTTACAGAGGTTGTTATTATAGGCCGGACTGCTATTAGTGTTGGAGTTATTTTTGTTGTGTGCTTTTAATATTTTGTTTTTATGCACTTTAATAATTGTTTTCTAGATTATTGGAGCAGCTATATTTTAGTTTAATTGTATTTTTATTGAATATTTTATTTAAAGGGTTATTTTTAGGGAAATGCTTATCTATTAGTTGACGAATTTTATGTCCCAGCTTGAAGTTAATTGATTGATTAAAAGGAGGGTTATACCATATGATTTTCCGGTACTTTTTTTTTTTTTGAACTCCTGAATTTTTCGATGATTGATATCCGCTATCTTTAAGGATTTTATCGTAAATTACCTTGTGTTTATCAAATATATCTTTACTGGATGAATGTGTGTTAATGCGGCGTGCTATTGATGATGGAATGTGTTTGATAATAGATGGTGGGTGATTAGAGTTGGGGTTTATATATATATTGGGTTTGCATTGTTTTTCATGTAAGGTTGGCAAGTTGGCAAGATACTAAGTCTAATGCTATGTCTAAGAAGTCTACTTGCTTGATATTGGGGTTAATCACTACGCTAAGACAAAAGAATTTAAAGACTTTATGGATTAATTTTCTAGTTCTATCAACCTTACCTCCAGTGGATTTATTTATTATCATGAGTCCGTCATCTCTATATAGTCCTATATTGTTCGTATCGATTTCTTTATGCGCAGTGAGGTTGTACAACAGGAATAACTCCACCAGATCAGAAGATTCTACAAAATCCAGGGCTCCCATAGATAAACTAATGTTTTGTCCAATTTGACAAAGACCTTATTAGATTTGTTTATGTTACTAACTAGTGTGTCCAAGTGATTGAGGAATTTGTTTTTGTGTTTGTGGAAGGTGATTTTGTTTAAGATCTCGAACAGGTCGTTCTCGAAGTTATAAAGTTTGTCTATGAGAGGAGCGGTTTTTAGGTTTTTAAATCCGAATGTGTCCTTATTGTCAGCATCTCCCTGGCCTTTGATGAAGAAGTGCGCCTTCCATCTCATATATATATATATATATATATATATATATATATATATATATATATGTATATGTGTGTGTGTGTGTGTGTGTGTGTGTGTGTGTGTGTGTGTGTGTGTGTGTGTGTGTATGTATGTATGTATGTATGTATGTATATATTTCAGGTAACATTAAAATCTTCAAAAATGAAAGGAAGGAAAGGAAAAATCAATATATCTGACCTGAATTTTTAAAATTAAATGAATGATTTAATTTAAATTTTCAGTACCTATTTATTCACGAATATGTATATTAACTAATTTTTTTAACATTATTTTTAATCGATACTCATATTTGAATAAATATTCTGCTTTTTTTTTTATCGAAAAGAATATTTATATATTTATTTCTACCGGCCTGATTATTTACGATAAATTTTGTACGAAAATGTGCGTTATTCAAACTTGCGATCCCTATCAACATAAAGGAAGCCACCAATTGATCTGGTGCGTCTTAGCCCGCTCGACCACGAATAATACTACAGGCTAAACGAAGTCAAATAAAGCCGATGTTACACAATTTTCGATTCTACGCAAATAATTATCTCTTCTCTGAAATATATCGTAATGTCAGCAAATGTAAATATACAATGTTACGGAAAAACCCGAAGATTAACGAAATGGTTTTAATAACCAACATGACGCACATTTTTTTACGAATTTTATCGTAAAATCCAGGCCGGTAGAAATAAATATATAAATATATTGTTTGATTATAAAAAAAATTAGAAATTAAAAAAAAAAATCTACTCAAATATGAGTATCGATTAAAAATAATGTTCAATCAAATAATTTCAATATGCCGGTTGTTAAAACCGTTTCGTTAATTTTCGGAATAAATATATACTGAAATAGTTCATTTTGTTAGAAAGTTTTGTGGAAATATTTTATGGGCTCAGTTTTATTTCCTCTCTTCAATATCTTGCGAGTACTTTTTAATTTAGGGAGTGTTCGAACAATTTCTTTACAGTTATTAAAAAATCTCTGAAGATGTTATTTCAGTAAATAATTCATGCAATGTCAAGTGTGAACATACCAAAAATTCTTACCGAGGCCTCTCAAAAATAAAAAAAAATAAATTGTTTATAGAGCTGGTCCTTGCATAATTTAATAAAACATTTTCTTCCAGAAAAAATGTATACTGATTAATTTGCCTATCTCTCTCTCTTTCTCTCTCTCCCTCCCCTCACCCTCTCTCTCTCTCTCTCTCTCTCTATATATATATATATATATATATATATATATAATCAGATTAATTAAAACTTAAATAAATTTTCAAAAAATTATATATATTATTTTTTAAAGATTTTTATTAAAGAGAATTAAGTTGTATTAAGAAATTTGTCAATATGAACGATTTTGGCGTGTTTGCTGATGATAAAATAAACTTATTTCAATGAATTTAATTCCAATTTGAAATACAGCAAATGAATTTCCTTACTGGAAATATTAAATTTAATTTATTAGCTTGAAAATTAAAAATACAATGACACATTCAAGAAATATTTCTTTGGAGTTGGGTGGAAATACCCGGCTGACGATCATCAGTTGTTATGCTCCAACATTGGCTGGCTCAGAACAGGAGAAAGAAGAATTTTACGATCTCCTTCGTGATGTCATCCTCAAGGTGCGCCACAAGGATAAGCTTATTCTTGCTGGGGACTTTAATGCTCGCGTTGGAAATGATGGCCAATCTTGGACTGGTGTACTAGGTGGTCATGGTGTAGGCAAGGTAAATGAAAACGGTTTGAGGCTTCTCACTATCTGTAGGGAGTTTGGCCTTAACATTACAAATACCTTGTTCCAACAAGCAAACCACCACAAAACCACCTGGATGCATCCTCGGTCTAAGGATTGGCATCTCATAGACTATATCATCACAAAACGAAGAGACATCAGTGACTTCAACATCACTCGCTCATTTCACACATCCTGCTACCTTTCAGATCATGCTCTCTTGCGAAGTAGACTCTCATTGAGTTTATACAAGCGTAGGGTGTTTAGGTCAACAGCTCCGAAACGGATTGATGTCCTTCCCCTGAAATTAGCAGACAAGAAATATGAAATCTCTGTTAAGCTTGAGGCTGCCTTGGACTCAGTGAATATCACTGATGATATAGAATGTTCTTGGAAAGCATTGCAGAAGGCAACTCATTCAACAGCAGTAGAAGTTCTTGGAATTCCGCGTAGAAAGCACCAGGACTGGTTTGATGAAAACAACGAGGATGCAAAAAAGCTCATTAACAAGATGCACACTACACACAAAGCCTGGATAGAGGACAAGAATTCGTCTGCCAAGCAGATGTCTTACAGGAAATGCAAAGGTGAGGTGCAAAGGGCTCTCAGAGCCATGAAGGAACAGTGGTGGTATAAGAAAGCAATTGAGCTCCAAGAAGCTTCTGACAGTAAAAACACCAAAGCATTCTATAATGGTCTTAAAGAAATATTTGGGCCTGAAACGAATGGTGCCTCACCTGTATGTACAACGGACGGGGAAAAGCTGCTCACTGATAAGTCAGATATTCTAAAGAGATGGAAGGAACACTTTGAGACAGTTCTAAACACATCATCTGAAGTCGACAATGATGTCATCTCGTCCCTTCTACAATGTGCTGAAATTCCTGAATTGTCATTTGAACCAGCTTATCAAGAGGTACTTGAATCTATCAAACAGATTGCCTCCGGTAAATCCCCGTCACCTGATGATCCCATCCCTCCTGAAGTGTACAAATGTGGCGGACATGCTTTAGTAAAGAAGCTACATGCTCTTTTTGTGGAAATATGGAAAGCCGGGCGTGTTCCGCAAGATTATAAGGATGCATGTATTAAGCACTTGTACAAGAATAAAGGAGCAAAGAATCTCTGCGACAATCATCGGGGAATATCACTTCTTTCCATTGCTGGAAAAATTCTGGCCAGATTAATTCTGAACCGAATTACCACACATCTTGTTGATAAAATCTACCCTGAGTCACAGTGTGGCTTCCGATCTGGTCGTGGCACCATTGACATGATATTTTCGCTCCGACAAGTTGCAGAAAAGGTACGAGAGAAGAACCAGGAACTGTACATGGTGTTTGTCGATTTGACAAAAGCCTTTGATTCAGTGAACCGTGACGCTCTCTGGAAAGTTCTGCGCAAGCTTGGCATACCTGAAAATATGCTTAAGGTGATCATCTCTTTTCATGAAGGAATGAAGGCTAAGGTTGTGTCTGATGGAATGATGTCAGACGCCTTCGACGTCACAAATGGGACAAAACAGGGGTGTGTGATGGCTCCTGTACTTTTTGCTCTTTATTTTTCCCTGATGCTGAAATATGCCTTTGGTGATATTGATACTGGCGTGAAATTTCAGTTCCGTTCTTCTGGTGGTTTATTCAACCATCAGAGGTTTAAAGCCAAGACCCTTGTTCGAACTGAAATAATCCGAGATTTGCTCTTTGCAGATGATGCTGCTCTTGTAGCAACATCTTTCGAAGAGGCACAGTTTTTGCTCGATCGTTTCGCAACTGCATGTACGGCTTTTGGGTTTACAATCAGCATTAAAAAGACAGAGGTGGTGCATCAACCATATATACCTCCAAAGCAAGTCGCGGGAGTGAGGACAGAGCCACCTGAATATCGTTTTCCAGAAAGACAACTGAAGGTGGATGGTCAAGCCGTTAAGTATACAAAGTGTTTTCCCTACTTGGGCAGCAAGGTGAATCATGATGGTTCATTGGATGACGAAATTGTCAACAGGATTGCGAGGGCTACACATGCCTTTGGGAAGTTGCGCCATCGCCTGTGGGATGAACGTGGTATCCGATTGGATACGAAAATTGTGGTTTATCGAGCTGTTATTCTCTCCATCCTCCTGTATGGCTCTGAGTCTTGGACTCCTTATAGACTTCACATCCGTCAGCTGGATGTATTTCACAAACACTGTTTGCGGTCAATCTGTGGTCTTAGCATTCGAGACAAGATGCCCAACGTTGACCTCTTCAGAAAATGTAATATTTCTGGAATAGAGCCATTCCTCATTCAGTTCCAACTACGTTGGACTGGACACGTATTGAGGATGACCGAGGAAAGGATACCAAAAATCATGATGTACAGTCAATTGGAGAGCGGTAGGAGAAATGTTGGACGGCCTTTACTGAGGTACAAGGATAAGATCAGGAGTAATTTGATTTCTCTCAATCTGCCTCACAACATTCTTGAGAGCAGAGTCTCTGATCGAATGGAGTGGAAGGCATGTTGTTTTGATGGTCTTCAGCGTTTCAAATCTGACAGTCTGAATCATATGAGTCAGAAACGAGAGAGAGTCAAGCGGGCTGTATTGGTGCCTGCAAGTCCATCCCATAACCAGCACACTTGCACTCTGTGTGGATTGATTTGTAAGTCCCTTGCTGGACTTAGATGTCATCAGAGGCTGAAGCATGGATGAAGTCAGAGTTGTCGGAACCTCATACGTCGAGATCGACGGGAGAGTCCATCATATATATATATATATATAATCAGATTAATTAAAACTTAAATAAATTTTCAAAAAATTATATATATTATTTTTTAAAGATTTTTATTAAAGAGAATTAAGTTGTATTAAGAAATTTGTCAATATGAACGATTTTGGCGTGTTTGCTGATGATAAAATAAACTTATTTCAATGAATTTAATTCCAATTTGAAATACAGCAAATGAATTTCCTTACTGGAAATATTAAATTTAATTTATTAGCTTGAAAATTAAAAATACAATGACACATTCAAGAAATATTGTGCTATTGTATTTCTTTGGAGGGATATATATATATATATATATATATATATATATATATATGGGAAATGTGTGTTTCAGCTGGACGAGATTGAAAAATCACAAAAGAAGATATTTATAACATAACGATTTTTTCATGAAACTTGGAAGTCAGCATGACTCTGCTCACTTAAGTGATAAATTTATCTGCATTAATCCTGTTAACGCCCTATCTATATGCCGATATCGAGCACTTTTCAACAAATAACCTGCTCATCAAAATATCTTTTTATCAGTAAAGCACTGAAAAAAATAGCAATAAGCTTCATCACAGCTCAATATTAGATAGATAGATAGATAGATAGATAGATAGATAGATAGATAGATAGATAGATAGATAGATAGATGTCAAGTTTGTGAACGGTAAGGATAATCCAAGAAGATCTACTTAATATAAAATATTAAGTATTATATCTGAATAGAGAACTCAATGGATGTTATCCAGAGCAATATGCTATTTATGATAAATGATATTTTTATCGTCACATTTGCCGATTCATTCATATCTTACGCTGATCATTCATTGGAGGATTTTACGGACTGAAGGACAGAAGGTGGAGATCTACCATGTAACGTGTAGACATACCAATATATATATGCGACGACTCTATATTATTAAAGTATGAAGTTAAAAATGTCCCATCTTGCACTGTGTGATTGTAAATGTATTTTAATATAATTTTTTTTTTTTTTTAATCATATCACCCCAAGCAAGGCGATAACGCCACTGATGCGCAGGGGCTACGTAAGGGTAAAAAGATTGGAAAAGAGAAAACCGGAAACCACATCCTAAACAGGAAACAAGGGATGAGCCTCTTCACCTGTTCAATAGATGTGGGTGGAGTGTGAACCGGGCGATAGTTTAGTCTATCTACTCCAATTGGAAAAAAAAATAAAAGCGTGAAAAGATTGGAAAAGAGAAAACCGGAAACCGCATCCTAAACAGGAAACAAGGGATGAGCCTCTTCACCTGTTCAATAGATATGGGTGGAGTGTGAACCGGGCGATAGTTTAGTCTATCTACTCTAATTGGAAAAAAATAAAAATAAAAGAGTGAAAAGATTGGAAAAGAGAAAACCGGAAACCGCATCCTAAACAGGAAACAAGGGATGAGCCTCTTCACCTGTTCAATAGATGTGGGTGGAGTGTGAACCGGGCGATAGTTTAGTCTATCTACTCCAATTGGAAAAAAAAATAAAAGAGTGAAAAGATTGGAAAAGAGAAAACCGGAAACCACATCCTAAACAGAAAACAAAGGATGAGCCTCCTCACCCGCTTAACAGATGTGGGTGGAGTGTGAACCGGGCGATCGTTTAGTCCATCCGATCCAATTGAAAAAAAATGGGAAAACGTTGTTGAATTGCTAAGTTTTAACTTAGTTAAAGTCCAGGCAATGAAATTTCTAAGAAAACAAAATCAATCCTTCAATCAAGCATAAAAAGTTTTAAAATCAAGCAAAAGTTCGGCAAAACGACGAAAAAAAAAAAAATGAATGGCTCACCCAGAACAGAATTCAACAATTAATAAAATATTTAGCGTGTATAAGGGTGTCCCTAACTGTAGGTTATATGTAGGATTATTTCGTGCAGATGGGTGCACCTAATTATGTGCATGTTCACAAGTATAATTATGGTTACATGTATGATTGTAAGTATTGTATATTCCGTATACATGGGTGTATCTAATTATAAGTATATTTCATGTATGTTTTTCGTGTATACGAGAGCACCTGATTATATGCAAGTTGTGTTAATCTTGGATTAAGGATGTGGTCAATTGTACCTTCTGAATTGATTATATGTTCATGTATGGATCAGTTTACTCATATATGTACATGTTGATGTCGAAATTCGAATGATATATGCTGGTATATGTATGAAACGTTTGTTATGATGAATGAAATGTGAGACATACCACCTCGTTTGAGGGTAAGGATTCGACTTGTATGTTTATGCAAGCTTACATTGTTCTGATACATACACGTATTAGTTGTTATAAGCGAGTACATAAAAAAATGATAGATATACGTTCAAAAAGTTGTTTATATATATATATATATATATATATATATATATATATATATATATATGAATCCGCTCTTCATAGATGATTGAGTGTGTGAACACAATAATTATATGTGGTTATAAATGGATGAATGCATGTATGAATAATACATTTGTATGTACACATATATATAAGTACGGACAAGTCTGTAGGCAAATATACATATGCATATGTGTATGTGTGTAAGTATGCAAATATATGCGTATTTTTTTATTATATGCAAGAATTGTTAGTATACTTGAATACATGTCACTGTTATTTATACGTGTGGAAATCTCGTCTTCATAAAAAATATATGAGTTTGTGAACGTAAGATTTGTATGTGAGCATGGATGGATGTGTGTTTGAGTTCCCCACGCGTTTCTGTAATAACCCTAATGGACACGACTCACTACTAGATTTCTGCTTTACCTCCACCCCCGACTCTTGCAATGTCAAGCAACTCTGCCTTCTCGGAAACTGTGACCATGAGGTAGTTTCCGTCAGCATTTCCTTCCACCTCTATTCCACCCAAGAACCTCTGACCAGCAGAATATCATACTGCTACCAAAGAGTTGATTGGGACTGATTTCCTGAGTGACGTCCCTTGGAACAAAGTATTTAGTCTCCCTGTTGAAGACTATGCGGCTGAGGTCTCCTCTTGGTTAAGGCTGGCACCGATGCTTTCATCCCTACCTGGAAGTTCAGGCTTAAATCCCACTCTTCCCCCTGGTTCTCTTCTGCCTGCTGTGATGCGATCGCCCACTTCTTTCGGCTTTACCAGAGTCACGAGTCGGACTATAACAGGCGCCTTTTTGCCTCGGCTCGTAATGTGTGCAAGAAGGTACTTAAAGGATCTAAGCTGATGTTTGCAGCTAGAATGAAGCAGCGCATAGCAACCCGTAAGTTCGGCTCCAAAGACTACTGGAGGCTCTGTAAAAGCGTGCTGAACAGCAGTAAGCCCTAAATCCCCCCTCTAATCAACGAATTTGAGGTTCTCACTTCTTCAAAAGACAAGGCTGAGTGTTTCGCTTCAGTAACTTGACACTGGAGTTTACTGGAGTATCTGTACCCAACTTCCCTCTCCGAACCCAGGCCCAACTGACTGACATACTAATTACTCCCTCGGTGGTCTCCAAAATAATTTTTAATCTTGACTCCCATAAGGCTAGCGGTGGCGAAGGAATACCAATCATTGTCCTAAAGAAATGTGCTCCTGAAATCGCCTCTGTTCTCTCTAAACTCTATAACTACTGCCTCTCTGCTTCTTGCTTTCCTGCTTGCTGGAAATCCTTATCCGTGGTTCCTCTGTTTAATAATACTGGAGAACCCTCTGACTCCGCTAATTATCTTCATATCAGCCTCCTGACGATCTTTGGCAAAGTGTTAGAAGCCATCATCAACGCCGAGGTGGTCTAACGTCTCTCAGTCTACAGACTCTTTTCTGACAAACAGTATGGGTTCCGCTTCACCAGGTCTACTGCTAATATGCTAACGACCATCACTGAGTATATACACCTCGACAAGAACGGCGAAGCCCGAACCGTTGCCCCTGACATTTCCAAAGCATTTGACAGAGTCTGGCATGCTGGGCTTCTATGCAAGCTGCAGAGCTATGGTATAACTGGATAATTGTTTGACCTAATCCAGTCATTTCTTTCGAATCGAACAATGAAGGTAGTATTGAACGGACAAGCCTCCCAATACTATCACACGAACGCGGGTGTCCCTCAAGGCTCTATTCTGTGTCCTACGCTTTTCCTTATCTATATTAACGATCTCCAGACACTACGGTTTACTCTCGTCACGATCAAAAATCTGCCGAGGCTGACAAAGCAAACCTTGCTGCAGAGCTTGAAAAGGACCTCTAATCCGTGGTGGACTGAGGTAAGAAATGGCTCGTAAATTTTAATGCTTTCAAAACGAAGATGCTATCTATTAACCACCACAGACAATTGTTCCTCCCGCCCATTAACATGAATCAGGCTTTTCTCCCTGAAAGTGAAGCACTGCGCCTCCTTGGATTAACTCTCACATCAGACTTTAAGTGGAATAACTATAGATAATCCATAGCTAAATCTGCTGCTAAGAAAGTGTAGGGCCAGGAAATTTTTCCCCGTCCGAAACAATCCTGCACATATACAAATCTACTTTCCACCCGTGCATTGAATATTGTTGCCATATCTGGTCGGATGCTCCTGCTATCGACCTAGGGGTCCTTGACAAAATCCAACGGAGAGTCTGTAACGTGATCGATCCCAACGTGACAGTTAGGATACAGTCGCTTTCTCACCGACGCAATGTGACTTCCCTGTGTTTCTTCTACAAATACTTTCACGGCTTCTGCTTCGATGAACTTAGCTCACTGGTACCCTCTATACATGAATTTACTCGAGCGACAAGATTAGCAACTAGGTCCCACCCTTTTACTGTGAGACCAATAAATTGTAAACGCAAATTTTACTCCATCAGCTTCTTTTCTCGCACTTTCCGCCTGTGAAATTCCTTTCCGCATACTTGTTTTCTCGACAGCTACAATCTTCAAGAATTCAAATGTAAAGTCAATAGTCACCTCCTGTCTCACTAACTTACATCCTCTCGCTCATGCTTTTTCTCCGTCCACCCCACTCATCAGTATTCTCTTCCTTCTCATATTCTCTTCCTAACACCCTCTGTAGGTTGTCACTCTTTCTTATAACATTCCTCCTATGTAACCCCCTGCACAACAGTGGCAGTAAAATGCCTTGCCACACGATTATATATATATATAATATATATATAATTTCTAACCAATTTAGATGATGTGTTGAGTTTTCCTTTATATATATAATATATATGTTTCTTTTCCGATAAGGTAGATTTTATTAATTTTTACAGTATTTTTACATGTTTCCTTTCTGTTGCAGATAAAGAATGTAAAAATGTTCTCTAATTTTCAGTTTTCCAAGCGCTTTCAGCCTCTTCACAGGCTATTTTCAAGAACGTTATTTTCAATAAAAAAAACTTATCAATTCATTGCTTTGTTTTTTTTATAAAGCGCTTCTATGTAAAGAAAATCCAGAGATCTTTGCCCTTGGTTTACTGAAATATTCTGCTATCAACTGAAAGCCAATTCGAAAACTACAGTATAGGAAATAATAAAAACGGGCAACCTTTTACTGCAATGAAATAATTTTGGCATGCCCTGCATTGATTCATTATTACTAGCTTATGCAGAGGGAACTAAATCTCAGGTATCAATCTGTAAACGACTTGCACCATCTGTGTAACTGAAATACGCTTCCGCGTTTTCAATTCGTTACATAATAAGTTTGAAAATCGATGGTTTCCGTTCTAAAGACAACTACAGTTCAGTTTTTTATGCTTGTTTTTTCGTGTTTTTTTCTTTAACGAATATTAATTACTAAAGCAGCATGTGATTAAACAGAGTTTTCTCGAGTGAGGTCTGGGTAGCTTCCACTCTAATTTGGCCTGATTTGACTTTTGTAAAGATAGAGGATAACAGGAGGAATCAAGTACTTACTGGAATGGTACATCGATCCGACCATTTTGCCTAGACCTTTAGCAATAGATCGTATGTACATGTTCCACTTGAGGCCGGGTATGAATTTGAAGCCCAATAGTCTTTCAAGGCTCGGAAGCCCCCAAAGAAGACACCCGTTCATCTTGGTGGTAGTTCGGGGTCAGATCGGCGAATATGAAATTTAACTAACTTGGTCTTCGAGGCATTGAATGTAACCAGACAGATTTTACTCCACTGGGTAAGATCGAAAGAGAGATCAGTCACCATTAAGTGTTTTTTAAAGTGTGCCTCTATATCGTCGTATCATCGGCATAGATGTTTACCAATGATCTAGGTGTATTTTTAGGTAGATCTTTCATGCAAATTATAAAGAGAGTTGTCCGAGGAGTGACCCTGAGGGAAGCCAGCTTGACTAAGTCTCCGGAGGGCTGGTCATTTATAACTGCCTTCAGGGACCTACCTGTTAGGAAGGATTTTAAAATCGAGAGACCCTTCCAGTGATTCCTTAACAGGAGATCTTGTGTCATAAAACTTTGTGCCACACATTGTCGAAGGTCTTACAGATATATAATATCTATATCTGATGCTATGGTTGTACAGGTGTGTTTATCGTCAAGAGTCTCACTGGTTCGGTGAGTGATGGTAGGTCGTTGGCTGTAGATCGGGCCGATCAAAGCCCATATTGCTCGTCGCTGAAGAACCACTTATTTATTATGGCCTCCCCAAAAAGCATACTGATACTGAGGAGACTGGTGATTCTGTACTGACAGAGGGAAGATCGCAAGATCAGAAAAAACGCCCATATTGGGAAGTATTTTTCAACTAGCTGATGAATAACTTCTCATGGATTAAGGATAATTCCGGGTTGAGATTCTTAAGAAGAACCACTGAAATTATTTTCAGCAAATTTATCAGGGTTATGGCTATTGATAATTCTTGAAAATTTTTGTGCTGCAATGGTAATATTATTGGTATGACTATATATTACTGACTTGGGACGTTGGGAAGGGAATAGTTCTTGTAGTCTAACGTTGAATTAGATACAATGATCGGGCCGAAGAGTTTCGTCTTGTCTGTCGAGGGAGATATCCAACACTCTTACTTATGCTCCGAGTGGATATGTAGCGTCTGCCTACAAGGCAAGGCAAGGCAACAGAAATGCTCCTTGGGTCAGAAACATTGTACCGGTCCGCAACCTAAAGGTAGCAAGACAAGCTCGCTCATGTACACGAAGACTAAACGGTGATAACGAGGTTTGCTCAGAAATGAATATGCATCACTTACTTCCATAAGACACGTTAGAAAGAAAGTGTGAGGTGATATCAAATATGAAAATGAATATTTTTTTAAAGTTTAGCTTAGTCTGTATGACACCGATTATTCAAGTTTAACGATTATTCTTTCCCTTTTACAATCAAATTTCTAGCCTTTACTTGGTATTGTAAAATAGTAAATGCTGCAAATAGAAAACAGTCGTTTGAAAATTCTCAAAAAATAGAGGAAAACAAAGAATTTAAAAAAAAAATAACGCCAGCCTTTTAGTTGAAACAGGTTTTTATTATTTTTTATTAGCTTAAATTTCAAATGCATGAATAAGTAAATGTGTGTGTGTGTGTGTGTGTGTGTGTGTGTGAATATATATAAGTTCATTTAATTCTATGTATGTATCAATATCATTTCCCTGTCTATCAATTTTCTATAGTTATTCTTCTCTAGTATATATATATATATATATATATTTAAATTTAGTGTATCGAGGCAGCAAATAATTTTCTAAACATATACTGTTAAATATAAGAGACACTGAATGTCTATTATGTTTAATCATGAGCCATTATAAACATTGTATTTTGGCTTAGGATGTGCGTTGTGGTGCGTTGGATATCGGCTTGGAACGAGAAATCGGGGAGCCGAGTTCGAATTCCAGCTGAATTCATTGCATTAACTTACGCGCAAATACCCTTGGGAAAGGTATTAATCCGTCTATTCCTTCCAGTTATGGGTTAAATAGCAGGACAGATTGGGTTCCATAGCTTTGGTCGGCAACCAGTCTACCGCAGAAAGCAATGGCAACCTACTGCGGGATAATCTTCTGCCCAGTCAGTTATGTCTCGAAAAAGACATGATCGCCCAAGCGTGTATCACGTATGGCACTTAACTGACTGATTCTGGCTTTAATTTCAGTTGAAAATGAAGACAAAAATTCTCCAACATTCTATTGGTATCCACGTCATTTTCTAAGTAATTCAACAAGGGTAAATATTGTGTGCTGCTCTCACTCCTGTTCCACTTAACTGCTATTTCGTGTACCCACCACAAATCTTATTCTCCTCATCATGTTTTGTTTATTTAGGATTTAGCCGTAAGTATCTACTTCGATTAATTTAGATTTGGTGTTCACTAATTGTTTGCAATACCGCAATTTATCTGCAGGAATCTTCAAATGCTATTAGGAATAATGTATCCAAAATATCTGCGCTCAACGCAAAGAAAGAAGCAAAAATTGTTTGACAGCTATTTCCGAATGTTTTCTTTCTATTTCCTCTCCCTCTTTCTTTTTAATTATTGCAAACGGTTGAAGCATTTAGAGCGAAAAATGAACAAATCAAAATGTTCTAGCAAACAATGAAGAAGCAATTCATAAAGAGCTTAATTAATAATGAATTCTTTTACTGTTATTACAGCTTCTGGTTGATGAATTAGGCTCAGCATCTTCATCGATACGATTCTTACCGATGCTGTAAAAAAGCTATGATTACGTGGAAGAATTGAGCAGATATGTTCGTATGTAGCCATCCTTTGATGGAATGCATGTTATGAAATCAGGAATATATTTTTCTTTTTTCATGATTTCTCATGAATTCATCTACTGATTGTATTCTGAATTGACAAATTGATTTCTTTATCTTCTACTCTCATCTCATTAACGAGACAAAAGATGATAATATATTAAACTTTTTAAATATTCAATTTAGTGTCATATGAGGAATTCCACCAGTCGTCCACTTCTCGAGAATAAATAAATAAGAACTTTTCCGTTACACCCAATGGTGTGCAGGGCAGCGTTTTTGCTGTTTCCATAACAAACTGTTTTTTATGGGGCAGAGTTGTTAGCCCTGCGCCCAACCAGGGCCTCCTCTATATTAACCAAGGTCTAAGCGATGAAATGTGACGTTACGGTAGTAGAGCCATGAATCAGCGTAGCCGTCTTCATGACAATGTTGATAATCACAAAGTCGTTTTTTTTTAATAAAGATTTTAAAACTTTTTAAAAAGTAACAAGAAAAAAAAAAGAAAGACATGTTTTGATTTATGCTGGTTTTATTAATTTTAATTAAAATTAAGAAAAACAATAATTAATGAGAAAATATAAACATCATTGTTGACTACTGACTGTCGGTCATGTTTGTAAATAAACTTTTAATCCAATAGATTTATTAATAATATCAAATGTCTTTAGGGAAATTCTGCTAAAAAACAACAATATTTTGAAATATTTTGAATCCATTGTTAATCCTACTGGATGAAATAAAAACATAAATTTTTACCTTTCAAAAAAGATACACTTAAAAAATTCTAGGATATTTGGTAATTAAATTACATTTTTAAAATATTTTAATAGTAAAAAATGAAAAAAAGTAAAAATTAATGTTTCTATTTCATTTATGATGTTAAACTCTTTATAAAAAAATCAGTTTTTTGCAAACCTCTATTTGATTAATGTTTTACTTACTAATTAATTTTTTAAGTATTAAAAAACCCTAAACCAACTATAAAAGAATTCTTCAATTAAAATTCTAATTTTTTATTCCCAATTTTTTATTTCCCATTTTTTTCTATGGATTAATATCGATAATTAAATTTCAAATTATCAAAAATAGGAAAAAAACTATTTAGAAGATATTTTTTGAGGGTGTTCATTTTAAAAATTAGGTTTTAAAATCCAAGTGTGGTGTGATTTAGGCCTTTATGTTTCAAATAAATTCAAAACTTATTAAAAAATAATAGGTTTAAACAAAGTTTAAATCATCATTTTCAAGATTAAATTTTCGGTAATAGTAACTTGACTTTTGTAACAAATAATTTCACGGAGTTTTCAAATAAAAAACCTTAAAAATAAAACAAATTCTTTTAAAATTGACTATAAGATAAATTTTGTTGTTTTTGTTAATACAAGAAAAAGAATAAAAAAAATTTAATTCAAGAATATTTTTTCATGTTTAAAAATGATTCATAAAGTTGCAAGAAATATAGAAAAGTTAAGTAAGATTTTACTTTCGTTTTCTAAGAATTTTTTAAACATTTCATTGAAAAGAAAACACTATTTTCTTAAATAAAATATCAATAAAATATTAATTCAAATATTTTTAGAAAATATCATGTTTAACAACTTTTTTCGGCTTCAGTTTAAGTTTTAAAACATTTTGAAAAAATACTAACGAACGAATAGCCGTATTGAAATTTTATTTTTTTTAATTCAGATATTTTTTAAGATAATTTTTATTTCAATTTTATTCAAAGAAATAAAAATAATATCTTATTTTATTGTATTAATTTAAAAGATATAAACAAAGTGCTTTCTTTCTTGTGCTACGTCAAAACTAATTTTTTAGTAAATTTTGATTTTAGCGACTATTGAAATAAATGGTAATAAAATTTTAACTACTTACTTTGCTAAATGGACTTGGAGTAAAATTCTCCCTTTTAATGGCATGTTTCCATTTATCAAATAAATGTTTATTTTTTGGAAACGAAAAACAATGAACTTTCGGTCCATTTTTATAATTCCCTTTGCAATTTGGTACCACACAAGAGGAAGACATGTTTGGTTCTGAAAATAAGTCAACTCTACTAAGTGTGACGTCAGCAAGTCAACTTTAATCATAGGACAGGCCTTGGTTAATATAGAGGAGGCCCTGGCCCAACCCCCAAACCTGGAAGAAGGTGATTTTCTAAACGTAGCTTAGACGTGACACACTCCTGAAAGTAGGGGGTACCCAGTGAGAATCGAACTCACTTATAATGATTCTAGCAAGACAAGCTTGCTAACCATTACACCACACCGAGGTGCCCACTTCTCGAGAAGAATGCCATAATTTTTATTTAGGTCAGGAAGTGTTGGTTAGTCTTGGAAAATATAGCCAAAACGTGTATAGAATCCCATTACTGATTGGGCGATGGTGAAAATGTATGTGAATATCTTAATGACGCTCCATTTTTTTTGTCTCTTTCTTAAAATTTGCTTAGTTTAATAAACATTAACAGAGAGAGAAAAGCGAAAGATAAAGAATTATATTATTCTTACCTACATTTTGAGAAAATTTTCTTCCTCTGCTATTCAAACAGCCAATTCATATATTGACCAAATAACAACTGCATATCTCAACGATAAACAAGCTACTTGCCTGTTCAAGTTGAAATCCATCTCCAATTTAACAAACTGACAACTAAATCGTTCAGTCTAACAACCGGAATACGTAATCCTTAAAAAAAAAAAACGAGTGCTAGAAAGTCGCACGTGAATAGAAGTAAGGAAGAAGCACTTGAATTTAACTTTAATAGTACATTTAACTAAAATGATAGGTGACAGTTCTCTATATAGGAGGATATTTTGGAGTCATGCAGACAGTCACCATGAATTATTGATTTCTATGTCCTTATTACCCTCTCTCCTCTCTCTGTCTCTTTCTCGCTCTCTATCACACACTTTCTCTCTCTCCCTCTTTCTCCTTCAAAGAATCAGAAGTCATTTCCAAATGCTGATATAAAAACAGTTTTTTTCTTCGCTACGTACAACTACGTCATGACTAAAACGACTAAATTCTCATAACCTGAATTCTTATTTCAAATATCGAAACTTTGATCCAAAGAAAATGTACGAAAGAAACATTCACAAACGCAAATTAATTAAATGATAAATTAAATAAATAAACTTAAAATTCAGGGCTATAATATAAAGCCTTAATCCTAAACAAAATTACTTCCTTCCGAAACTATCCTTAATCTTCCAGTGGTCTACATAAACAGCCGGATAAAAGAACAGAGACAGTGATAAATAAAATCGCATGAGGAGTGAATCTAATATTCACCATTTCAAAATCTCTCTTGCTCTCTCACTCTCCTTCTCTCTCTCTCTTTCTCTCTCTCTCTCTCTCTGTATATATATATATATATATATATATATATATATATATATAGTGTGTGTGTGTGTGTGTGTGTGTGTGTGTGTGTGTGTGTGTGTGTGTGTGTGAAAAGAACTGTTAGAAAAGGAATTTTTAGTGATTATAAAAGTAAATAATCGTTCCTGGATGTAAAATCATCAAACTGATATGAAGATCGTATTGCACCAAATTCTTTTATGGACTTGTCCTTTCTGTCTTTCTACCGTTTCAACTATCGGCATAAATAGACTTTTATGCGTTTGGCCTTAAATTTTCATCAATAATCCACAATATAACATTCAGTCAGTTAAGTGCCATACGTGATACACGCTTGGGCGATCATGTCTCGAAAGAGATATGACTGACTAGGCAGAAGATTATCCCGCAGTAGGTTGCCATCACTGTCTGCAGTAGACTGGTTGCCAGCCAAGGCTATAGAACCCAATCTGTCCTGTTGTTTAACCCATAACTAGGGGAAGAGACGGAATAATACCTTTCCCAAGGGTATTTGCGCGTAAGTGAATGCAAAGAATTCAACTGGAGTTCGAACTCGGCTCCCCGATTTCTTGTTCCAAGCCGATATCCACTGCACCACAACGCATCATAATATAATATTATTAAGTTAGAAAATAATCTTTTTTAGAAAATCTTGGTAAAAATATATTATTTTACATTTGTCACACCCACACACAATGCAAATTTAGAAAATTTGGGCAAACATATTTTTTGGAATGATAATGCTTGCATTAGTTGTAAGGACAATTCCTTGGTGAATTTGAATTATGAATTATTGTTTTGTTAAACAGGACGTGAGTTAAAGAAAATCTACTCTAAATCGTAAAATAAAATGTATCAATAAAACTAAGACATTATTTAATTAAAAAAGCTTTTAAGTGATTTTATGAATAAAATATATTATGAACACTATTGTCTTAAGAAAAATAAATGTTTAGGTGAATGATGAATTTTTACAAGGACTGTTTTCATTTCTTAAAATATTGATTATAACCAACTTTTAAATCTTTTGAAATTCTGTATTAATTTAATCGGTTACATCATGTTATTAAGTAAAAACTATATTTACTAATCATAAATAGAAAAGCTTGCTACCATTCAGCGCCGCCTAGTTCTTTAAAAAGATCTTTGAACTGTTTTTGTATCTATGAACGTGCCGACTTTTGTAAATACGAACGTCTACATGGTAACGTTTATATATATCAGAAAATAAGAGCGTTAACCGCAGTAAATTTCAAATTTATTAGTAATTTACTAACATTTTCTCATCTTCGGCTTTAAAGTAAATCTTTAAAGCCAAAGTTACTAAAATTCAATGAAATATAAATTATTTAGAAATTTTTTCTAAATTTTAAAGATTACTGGGTAGTTAAAATGTATATAAAAAGGTGTTTACTTTGGATCCGTCAAGTAATTTTCGCACTTATGTTCCATTTACTTAAAAATGCCAGATATTAAACTATCGATAAATCTGTTAATATATCATGAAAACACACCTCCATGTCGAAGAAGTACTTTTCTGCGATATTTTAAACTAAAAGTAAATAATATTTGTTTTAACTTTAAAGCAGTTAATCTTAAATAAAATAAAGTATAAAAAAATAAAAACTTCAGAAAACTATATTTTATTTTTTAAATCTATTTAATAAAAATAATTTTGTTGACAGATTTGTCAATTTAGCTGGTTTTAACAATTAAAAACATTCAAATCAATTTTAATTCAGTATGAAATACAGAAAATTGTTTTCCTTATTGGAAATTAAATTAAATTTAATATATTATCTTGGCATTAAAACTAAAATAATACTTTCATTTTTAGTACATTTTAAACCTTAGGAACTGCTTCTTTTTGGCGGTCTCTAGTTAAGTACATTGGTGATAAAATAAATGTTTCTTGTTTCAAATGCATTTTATTCCATATTTAGGTTACTAATAGATAGATAGATAGATAGATAGATAGATAGATAGATAGATAGATCTAACGTATCTTTTTATTCAAATGAATAGATCGGTTGATTTACCAGTCTCACTTTGTGTACGTATGTGAGGTAAATAGTAAGGTGCAATATTATTTTTTAGTCTTCGTAATGAGCAGAAGAGTTGGTGGTTGGTTCGATAATCTGTACATTTGAATAAATGAGTGAGATCAAAAGGAAAGGCGTCAAAATTTAGGGCTTGTGAGGCGCGCCTGGTATAGGAGTGTTGGTGGGGAAGTTAATTTTTATGAATAATTTCTTTTGGTGCATTTGATTGAACTTTTCCATTCAAGCGAAACTGAAGCAGATTGAAAGGTTTCACAAAGAAAAATGAAAGTGGGAATTATTGGCAACACAAGATTAAAAAAATGTGCAGAGAATAACAAATGGCGGAAGGGGTAGAGAAATGAAACATCTGGTAGCGGTTGGCAGCGATGGATTACAGATCGAAGGAATAATGCAAAGATAAAAGGGTTTCATGTGAGACTTAAAAAAAATGAGTTAGAAACAGAATTCTTACGATTTGCACATATATTTGGAAATGAATCGAATTGGTTTAAGGCGACGAATCGATATTGAAAGAAATAAAAGAATGAATGTAAGATGGAATGAAGAGAGAAAAAGATATGAAATCAAAAAGAAAATAAAGGTTGATGACGAAAAATTAAAAATAAACTGAAGAAGAAAAGACGAAAACATGAATCACGAATGAAAATGAAGGCACATTGAAGAAGGAGAGAAAAGTAATGAATGAAAAAATTTTAAAATAAAAAGAGAATGCATTGCGAATTAAAATAAAGAATGAACATTTTTGGATAATCTCAAGGATTAAGAAGAAAGAACGAAATACAAGAAAAAGAGCGGGCAAAAGCAGAAAATTAAAAAAAAAAGGAAAGAAACAGAAAAATTATAAGTAAAAAATGAAAAAGAAAGAATAAAAAATGAAGGACGAAAAAGTAAAAGAAAAATTAAATTAAAGAAGAAATAAAGGATCTGAGAATTGAAACAAAAAGAAAAGAAAAATAAGAAATTTATAAAGGGGAAGAGAAAATAAAAATAAGAGGGAAAATCATAATGAAATAAAACAAAGAAAATGTAGTAATAAAAAGTGAAAATGATATATTAGGAAGATGGTGTAGCATCAATAGTCAGGCTAAAACATTTATTCCCTATTTAGAAAGTGTGCTATTATTTAAATTCTAATCACTTAATCAGTTAAGTTCAATAAGCAATAGTCGCTTAGGCGACTATTTTTCGTTCAATTCATGACTTCATTTTCTCTCAGTGGGTTGCCGTTTCTTTCTGATGTAGGGTGGTTATGTCAAGCAACGATATAGAACTCAATTTGCCTTGGGAAGAAAGAGAAGAGATTGATTTATACGGTCTTCAAGGGGATTTGCGTTGTGGTACAGCGGATATCAACTCAGAACGACAGCTCGGGGAGCCGAGTTCGAATTCCAGTTGAATTCATTGCATTCACTTACTCGCAAATACCTATGGGAAAGGTATTAATCTCTATTGAATTCTGCCTTGGATGTCAACCAGTCTACCGCAGAAAGCAATGGCAACCTACTTCGGAATAATCTTCTCCCCAGAAAAATTAAATTAAAGAAGAAATAAAGGATCTGAGAATTGAAACAAAAAGAAAAGAAAAATAAGAAATTTTTTATAATTTAATAGGGGAAGTGAAAATAAAAATAAGAGGGAAAATCATAATGAAATAAAACAAAGAAAGCAATGACAACCTACTGCGGAATAATCTTCTGCCCAGTCAGTCATATCTCTTTCGAGACCTGATCGCCCAAAGCGTGTATTACGTATGGCACTTAACTGACTGACTGAATATAATAGTTGAAAACATGATTAAAGCTTCTACTGTGCATAAAATGGGGGGTCAGTTTTATATTGTTATGAAGTAAAAAACGGATCCACCATTAATTACTACTTAATAATATAATACATCTATTCTCCCTCTAGCTCCTCTATCCTAGGTCCTACGCTCTCTCTGATCTACATTAATGATCAACCTGTTGCCATAAGTTCCCAAGTAGGTATATACGCCGATGACACCACAGTTTACTCTCGCCTTGATCAAAAATCTGGTGTGAGTCACAAAGCGAACCTCGCAGCCGAGCTTGAAAAGGACCTCCAATCCATCGTGGACTAGTGTAAGAAATGGCTCGTAAATTTTAATGCTTCTAAACGAAGCTGCTATTAATTAACCATCATAGACAATCGCACCTACCCCCCATTAGCATGGAACAGGCTTGCCTCCCAGAGAGTAAAACACTACGCCTCCTTAGCTTCACACTCTCAGCGGACTTAAGTGGAATGACTATATCGAATTCACTGCTAAATCCGCTGCTATAAAAGTCGGTTCTCTGTGCAGGGCCCGGATGTTTTTTACGTCTGAATCTACCCTGCACATATATAAATCTACCATCCGCCCATGTATTGAATACTGCTGCCACATCTGATCGGGTGCCCCTGCTATTCTCCTCGGGGTTCTTGAGAAAATACAACGGAGAGTCTGTAATGTGATCGATGCCGACTTGGCAGACCGGCTGCAGTCACTCTCTCACCGGCGTGACATGGCCTCCCTGTGCCTCTTCTATAAATACTTTCACGGCTTCTGCTCTAATAAACTTAGGTCACTGGTGCCCCCGAGGTACGAATTTGCACGAGATACTAGATTAGCAACTAGGTCCCACCCTTTTACAATGAACCCGATAAGATGTAACCGCAATTTCTACTCCAACAGCTTCTTTTCTTGCACTTCCCGCCTATGGAATTCCCTTCCACATGATTGCTTCTCCGACAGCTACAATCTCCAGGAGTTTAAATGTAAGGTCAACAGACACCTCCTAACACACTAACTCGCATCCATTCTCTCAAACACTCTTCCCGTCTGCCCAACCCTCAGCCTCGGTATCCTTACCCGTCTATCACTCTCCTTCTGACATTTCCTATATTTAACCTCTTTTCACCTTCCCCTATGTAACCCCCAGCGCAATAGTGGCAGTGGAATGCCTTGCTTGGGGCGAAATGATTAAAAGAAAAAGCTATGAGTCAAAAATCCGGACAGATTGGGTTCTACAGCCTTGGCTGGCAACCAGTCTACCGGAGAAAGTAAATGGCTACCTACTGCGGGATAGTCTTCTGCCCAGTCAGTCATGTCTCTTTCAAGACATGATCACCAAAGCGTGTAACTGACTGACTGACTGACTGACTGAAGGGTATTTACGTAAGTAAACGTAATGACCCCGACCGGAATTAGAATTCGGCTATCCGATTTAACATTCCGTGTTGTTTTCCATTGCATTACAATGCATGTCACTGATTCAACTCAAATGGAGATTTGTACCCCGATGTGGGAAACATTCAGAAAGAAAGAAAGAAAGAAAGAAAGAAAGAAATGGTTGGATTATAAAAAGGAAAGGAGTAAGGTAAATAATAAAGAGGAAGAAAGAAGTTTAGTGTAATCATTGTTAGTGTACACATCACTTCCAAGAGTCACGTGGTTTTCTAGTCCAGCTACTTAAGAACGGTATGAATGACGATAAATCATGTCTTGAATCTCGTTTTATTGCGCCTGTGCCACAGAATATTGGTCAGTTGGTTCTTGTTCTGGCCGGCTCAGCTGTTTATCCCTGGGACTAATTGGCTTCTTGACCAAAGATTGGCCAAGATCATTGACCTGGAAGCGGACTGTTGCTTAACCCTTTACCTCAAATAACCATTGTGCTTTCAAGAGAAGACAGAATTAAATATATTCCTCAAAGAAGAAAAACAGAAAAAGGAATTTCATGATGAGAGGAAGGAGAAAAGCTAAAATGGAAGAAAAATGTTAAAGATAAAGAGAAAAAGAATTTTTAAAACGTTAATTTTATTAATGAAAAACCAAAACAGTAGGTAAAATAACAAAACGTATTTCATTTTCACAATTTCCATTGTTCGAACTGTTTTCCTCATCTTTGTTGCCATAATCACGATGTTTCGACGTTGCTTCATCTTCAAGTCATGATTGGAATTTCGAACTGAATCTTGTAGGGTAGATTGTAGTCATGTCTCAGTTTCAGCTATCTCCCTTTAACTCATATCTCTGAACAGAGACATAATCTTTTGTTCACAGTTCTTTGGACCAAGTGATTCGATTTAGCCAACGCTTTTACTGAATCATATCTGCTTCAGTACAACAATATATGAATTTTTGGGACGTATAACCTAATGTCCCTCTAAAATTTTTTACCAGAGGTCATATTACAGTTTTGTTTGTAATTGTGTTTCTTTAACACTTCGGATTAACTGGTACCCATATTGTATTTATTTTTATGTTTGGCCGACTTAAGAGATTTTTGTGACCGTGAATATGCGCTGATTCCTTAATATTTCATATTTGCCAGTAGTGTCTATTTATTATTTCAACTTCAGCCCACAGTTCCTTTTCCCTTTATATGTGGTCAGCTACGCCTGATTTTGCCATGTTGCCTCGTGTTACAGCTTTGCAGTATTCTTGCAGTTTTATCTTTAGGGGGCAGTTCGTCTCTTCTTTATATTTCATGCCAAAACTGCATGAAATGGCATACAGTTATTGATTTATTTCTCCTCTATGGAAGGTCTTACTCGAAAGAGGTGTCTAAGTAGTATTGAACCACTTTTGAAGGTCATCATGACGTTATACGGACCACAGATCTTTCGTATATTTTCCGATAATCCCTACAAATAGGGTGGGAAGACTGAGGTTGCTTTATGAGTGTCATTATTTTCTTGCACATTCTACCCCAGTTTCTTATAGATGTTGAATACACCGGTTCTCGTTCGATCACTGAAGTTAAGCAACGTGAACCTGGTCAGTACTTAGATGGGTGACCGCTTGGAGAAGTCCAGGCACTGTAAGCGTACAGTGACGGATGTGCGTTGTGGTGCAGTGGATATCGGCTCGGAAAGAGAAATCGGTGAGCCGAGTTCGAATTCCAGTTGAGTACCCTGCATTCACTTAAAAACTGGTACCTTTGGGAAAGGTATTAATCCGTCACTTCCCTCCAGTTATGGGTTAAATAACAGGATAGGGCCTGAAGGCAACCCATCCAGTGTTGGTGTCACAATAAAAACACCCTTGGTAGCCCTGGCGAAGCATCAAGTATTCAGCTATTTGACAAGATTATGAATTTCGCTATAAACTGCGTCAGGGTTCCAAATGCACAGAGAATACTGGAGTTTAGTGAGTTCTATCTTGGCCAATGGCCGCAGAACGACGACGACGATGATAGATGTTGTCATGCGCCCAGGGTAGTTACGTTGTACTGTTTGGCAAGAGTTGTTAGATATGCAGGTTTGGTGCTGAACTAACGAAATGTTTTTTTTATATTTCGATCTTCTTTTCGGATTTCCGGGTTTATTTTAAACATACCGTGTCCAGTAACTTTCGGCTTTCATGCAGTAGTTTTGTGTTTTGATATGTTTTTGTCTATAAGCATCTATTGTCTTTCTTTGATGCTTTTCAAGTGCCACATCGATGCGTGTCATGTCGATTTGTTTAAATCTCTGATGTGTTCATGAGTAAGTGTCGCGCATTTATTTATTTTAATCGTAAAATTTATTAGTTCCTTAAATTGAATGAAGTCTTCTTGAGGCTAATTCTTTTATTTCATAGTATAAAATTATTTTTATTGATTTCGAATTGAATTAGCTGGGTGGAATTTGCAGGTTTTGAAAACGGGACTCAGATCTTCTATTGAAAAAATTTTGTTGATGCCACGATTTTCTCGGCGTATCATCTAAGCAGTCGCTTGTTCCCTTCGATGTTTGACGGTTTTAATGAAATTGTGATTTTACGTTTCATTTAAAGTGTTCCGGTGTTTGCACGTATGAATTGTTCTTTTGAATTGAGTCCTTGATTTTCTGTGTCTCTTTTCTTATGTCTGTATTATTTCTAACCGTTGTCATTTTGGTTTGGTGTTAGCTGAATTTCTGACGACGTGAAGCGTATCTTCGACACACGCACGTGTATGAGGCTTTAGAGTGAAGAGAAACGAAAAAGAGGAATATACACGTGCGTTTTATTGTTTTATACTGTCGTAACGCCTATACATGATTGGTTGATTTCCGCATGACGTCAGCTGACTAAGTCTGCTATGTCGGTGTTATAGGAAAAGAAGGAAAGGATCTATTGTGTAGAGAGAAAAATAGAGAGATAGTTTCTCTGTCATTCTTAAGTAAACCCACTTAATCGCTGAAAAAACAGCATAGTATGAATACAAAAGGTCCCAAACTTAATAAAAACGAACTTTTCTTTTAAAATGACTATGTTATTCTAAAAAGAAAAGATTAAAGTGATTTTTAATTACTTTAAAGAAATGTTCATCTCTTGTAACACGTTCGAAGTTTTGGTAAAAAATCTTGTTTGGTCTTAGCGGGTAACCAAAGTGTTATTATATTTTACAATGGGAAACATTGTTATTTAACTCAGTTACTTTTTGTTTTTGTTTTGTTTTTGTTTTTTGTTTTGTTTTTTGTTTTGTTTTTGTTTTTGTTTTTTTAGTGAAAAGCACATTAGTATTTGTCTATATTTCTGAGATGAGGTCGTGTTTCCAATATTTACATTATCCGGTCTATAGTTGTGAGTCCAATACCAGCCTACTGCAGTGGTGAATAAGTAACTTACAGGGCTAGAGGGAGATAACTCATGTCTTCCAAGGCTTTACGCAAGGAATGAGGATGATATACCACAGGGATTGTAATAATGGGTTCGGTTCGAAATTTCTAGCACCTGAAGAAGGCCAGAGGGTACAACGGCCGAAACGTCGAACAAATGACATTAAAGACGAGGACAATAGTCCGAATAATGTAAACAAAAAACATTAGTTTGAAAATTCTTCCAAAATAGTTGTTGGATTTTAATGAAGCCTTTAGGACGTACTCACAAATGAATAAAATTATTTTTAAAAACATTATTTTTAAAACTTCTTGGTAAAAATATTTTTTAAATTTGTGACACCCCCTCGTAAATTCCGTAAATTTTAAGAAATTAAAATTTGTTGGAAAAATTGGCTTTATTAGTTAAACGTAGGACTCATTGGAGAATGTAAATCATCTATTATTTTTTAACATTTTGCCTTTATTTCCGAAAATCGGCTCCGAATAGTAAAATAAAAATGCAATAAAATTATGACAATATTTAATTAGATAAGCCTTTAATTGCTTAATAAATAGTATATATTAAGAACATTATAGTCTGAAGAATAACAAAATTCAGCTCGTAATGAAATTTTAATAGATTTTTGTTTAGATTTTTTAATTATAATAATTTATAAAGTTTTAAAAATATTTTTAAAATACTTCAAAAGATTTGTTGCCGTTAGTTTATTAACTTGAGTGAAGATTATTTTACTAATCGAAAATTGAAAGTTTAATACAAATCATCGTGCTTTCGTATTTTTAAAATAATTTTTTTCTGTAATTGAAGTTTCTTTGTATTGCAATTTCTATGTGTACATTAAAATTTTGTACAATTTGTACAATTATGTAACTTGTGATCGCGATACACTTATTTCGCATCTATCAAGCTGTCAACACATTTCAATTACAGTGGAAAGGTTAGAAAGTTCAACTCTGTGTTTAAAAAATAGTTTTATTTTTTAAAAATAAGTAATACTTGTACAAATAAGATTAATTTAATATTAAATTTACAAATGTTCGAAAAATAATTTATCACAGATATATATTTTATTTTTGCAAAATTTTTAAAACCGAGAATTAACTTTTAATTCACAAATGTGTCGATCGCTCCACAATAGCCGAGAAATTGAAAGATTAAAAACAATTGAAAAATTTTATGTTCCAAACAATATATTTTCTGTCTGAAATACACCAGAGTATTTTGTTTACTAGAAATAGTAAAATTAATCATTTAGCTTTCAATTAAAACTAAAATAAAAGTTTCAAGAAATTTATTTTATTTTTAAAAATTCAATTTAAAAGTTAGTTGTCGAAAAATGAGAGGATGCACTTACTTTAGTAAAGCTTATATTTCAATACTTTTTACTGCTATGACCATAACACCTTTCAAAGTGAAATATTTTTTACTTGCTATTCCATTTGCTGCCTTTGAAACTTTTCAGATAATTATTCTTTTTATGTAAATTAAAAATATTATATATAATCTGTATTAATTCATTTGTTTACGTGTATTTAAAAAACGTAGCCATTTTCAGAACAAAATGTAGTTCCACCTGAATAATTGTTTTTTATTTTGAAAGAATGTTTTTTGCACTTTAAGATTAAGTTGATTTATATTTTGTGATTTGTAATGAAAAGGAAAGTTTCGATATTTTACTTTGTGCATGAATGCAAACTTTTTCCCTTATTTCATATCTTGTAATCGGCCAAACTTTTATATTTTTTAGTACACAATGCACTAACATTATGTAAGCATGAGATAACCCGTAACATGTTTTTTACAATACACTTTTTAATGATTATCGAATCGTGTTTCACACGTCGTGTATTCCGCCCTTGTTAATATAACTCATCAGGGTCTTCTGCTGCAGGTTTTATTTTAACGTTTTTCTCAATAAACACTTCTACTGTTTGTAGTCGTTTTTACAGTTTTTGTGGTATAACATTTGAGTTATTGATAAGTACTTGGGCTTCTCGCATTATTTTGCATTTTGTCAGCTGATATATGGTAAGATAGCGCAATAATTGTGTAACCAATGTGTGTGCTATTAGATTCATTATTATTAAGAGAGGTGTTTTCCAACAGAGAAAGTGAATCCGTAGATAGCATTGGTTTGCTGATATTTGGATTTTTTTTGTTTTTGATCATGTTAAATGTATTTTATTTTATTTTTTCACAGCAAGTAATTAGTAAGTGATTGTATTAAGGGATTACTTAATTTTGTTATATTTTTAGTCTTATTATTTGACTTTTTGTCATTATTGTGCTTTCTGGCTATAATGGTATTTATATGTTTTATTTAATGTTTCCGTTATTGTTATTTCCAATTTCCTAAGGTCAGTTTAAATTATTTATCTCTCATGTCTTGAATGTGATTATTGTTAATTAAGCATTGTTTTATATTTCGGTGTTCGTTATAAAATATTGTACATGTTGAGGATATATTAAGTAAAAGTGAGTTTTATATGTTTTTTTATATATATAATGGTTTTAAACTTCTAATTCGAATCGGTTAATTCCTTTAAGAAAGGATTCTATTATTAATTTTGAGTTTGTATGTGAAATTATGTACTGAGTTATTTTCAAAGACTATTCAGTACTTAATTTCACTTATAAACTTCACAACAATAGCAGAACCCCTCTTTTAGACAAACTAACAGATAAATAACCCCCTTTTTCTCACCGGCCTAACCCGTGTGGATTTGTAAATAGCCCCTCAAGAATTAAACTAATTTTTTTTTTCTTTTCGTATGTTTCAGTTGAGTTTTTGTATTTTTTCTAAATCTTCGTCTTTTCTCGTTTATTTTCAAAAATGTTCCCATTTAACTTTTTAATTTTTATTATTTCTTTTCACTGTACCTCTTTCCCTCTCTCCCTTTCTCTCACACACTCTCTCTCTCTTACTCTCTCTTTCTCGCTCTCACTCTCTCTCTTTCTCTCTCACTCCCACTCTCTTTCTCTCACTCTCTCTCTCACTCTCTCTCTCTCACTCACTCTCTCTTTTGTCTCTCATTCTGAGCACTTCAACGCAGTGTAATGTTTAACCAGCTTGTCTCGCTAGATCAATTGCCACTCAACAGTGAGTTCGATCCTCACTGGGTGCCGTAGGCTTTTCGGCCAGATCTAAACTTCGCTTAGAAAATCATTTTATTTCTCCTTCGCTTCTTTTTATACTATTTCTTTCCATCGTCTTATGTTCTTACATCTCTTCACATTCTTTCTTCTTCCATATCTTTCCAAATCAAATTCATCTATCCCTTTTATTCGGCTACCCTCAGCCCCACCTTCCCTTCGTTCCAATTTTTCGTATCCCTTCACAAATTACCCGAATGCAGTATTTACCTGAATGGATTTCTTTAAGCTGACTCATGAGAAATCGTAAACCTTGTGGATTGACCTGTTTAAACTCGATGCCTGCTTCCCACTTTACTTCTCGTTCCTCAGCGCCGATGATACTGATAGTGCCATCTGATATTTGATCCCCCTGATCATTCATTATGTCACCCGACCTCTAAATCTGATTCATAACCACAGACTGGCTGACTTAAATGATTCACAGTTTCACTGCTAAGTCTGTTGCTGCCATATTGCAATCATCCGGTCGTTCCGGTTACACTCTGATAAATAGTGACAGCTTTATCGAAAGATTTTACAGATGAAAATGTTTTAGAAAACGAAAGGTTTTCTGCCATTGTGAAAAGATTTTTCTCTCCATTTTTTTTCCGTTTAAGTGTATCTCATTGATAAAATAGAGCCAGCGTGACATATTAAAACTTCAACAACCTCGTTTGGTTTGTACAAAAACCTGGAATGTCTTTATTTCAAAACTGTGATAAAAAACGGTTTGATGCTGGGCAGCTGACCATAGAACATGGAATTGATTTGTTTTGTTTTGTTTATCTTCTGATGGATTACTGGGAAAGTCTTATACTTTGATAAATATGATGTCGAAAAAAATAACTATTTTCTCTTATATATTCCGAAGTTGGTCTTCTATAACCTGAAATATAATTAAATCTACTTATTACTGACTGCTATCCTCAATTTAATTACCTACATTTCGATCTAAGAGTCTTACATGCGATAACGAGATCGGTTACTTTCTCAGACTCAAATTATTTATAAACGCTTTATTTTAAACAGTTTTGGCATACATCTCATAAATACGTCACGTCTGAAGTTATTATACACATCAACTTCAATAAGTCTAATATTTGTCAAATATAATTTAGTTTATTTCTACCCTTGGTAAAATCACTAACTAAATTTTTATCCGCTTTAATAGCTATATTTTGATATATTTGCGAAAATTTACGAAAATAAACTGACTGAAATTATAATGCAAATTAAATTAATATCAGTTTAAGGGCACTAAAATCTAATAAAAATTATTTTCTCTTTTTTCCATAATGTATTTTGAAACATAGATAATGGAAAGCTGAAAAACAAAAATTGCAATTTTTTGAATGATAGAAGATCTACACTGGAGATATCAAAGGAGTTTCGCAGGGATCATGTAAAGATAAAGATGGCTGTTTAAAGTATTACATAAAAATTAAAATCAAAGGAAAAGACTTTAAGAACTGTTTTTCTCGAGCGGAATATAAGCTAAGGCGAGTTAGATCGAAACAAACACTTTTGACCAGATCTCAGATCTTTGAACAGGCTAGAATTGACTGAGACAAAAAGGCAAAAGATAAAGAATACTTTGCAAATTGAGATCTGTCGATATCTCTCCTAGGCAAACTTGTTTCAATAAAACAAATATTTTAAAGCGTGAAAATTGGGTTAAGAAATAGAGGAAAATTGACATTTCTCAAGTATTTTCAAAATTAAATCTCGAGTGAGAAAAGATGGACCAGATGGATGAGCCAAAGATTTTCCACGATGACAGCAAGGAGACAGCAGTATGGTCTAGAACTGTCGACCAAACCATTACTAGAGATTTCATAATCGATGAAAGATTTAAACTGAACAGTGCTAACTATTGCGATTTCATGGACGAGACTTTCTTTGAATGGTTCATGTCCGAACCTGATAGTTGTGTATTTATACACGATATGTGATGTCAGTTCTTCAATACGGCACTGAATGCTGGAAAATATCATCGACGATGAGGAAAAAACTTGAAGCAGCGGAAATGTGGTTTTACAGAAGGATGCTGAGGATATTATGGACCGAACATTTGAGCGATGATGAAGTTTTGGAAAGAATGGCATTGAAAAGAAAGCCAATAGTTAGCATCGGGAAGAGACAACTGAAGTTCCTGTGACATGCAATGAGGAAGGAGGGCTTCAAGAACCTGATACTGACAGGCCAGATAGAAGGGAAAAAAGACGGGGGAAAGCAGGGGATAACATATTTTAAGGACCTGATCAGGTGGATGACGGAACGGGGGTTGCGTGGAGTAACAGGAGAAAACATATTAAGAACCACCAGGTATAGGGAGACTTGGAAAGCCATGATCGCCTATGTCCTGAAAGGACAGGGCACATAGAAGAAGAATATATATGCCAACTGTTTGTAAGAAATTATAATGTGGATATAAAATGGGGGATCAATTTTATATTATAATCAAAATATAAAGTGATCCTTCATTTTGTGACCATGCTAGTTTCTATACATTTATATTCTAGATTTATGATCTTGAGAAGGTGGACGACAGAACGGAGGTTGCATGGTGTAACAGGAGAAGGCGTACTAAGAGCCACCAGGAATAGGGAGACGTGGAAAACCATGATCGCCTATGTCCTGAAAGGATAGGGCACATAGAAGAAGAAGAAGAAGAAGAAGAAGAAGAAGAAGAAGAAGAAGAAGAAGAAGAATGGTCTTTCTCACATATCTATGGTTGCCCATTAATTTTTTGTGGCCAAATGTTTCTAGGAAAGAAGATAATGGAATGACCACCATGAAGTCCCTATTTGAAAATCTATGTTCATTTGTGAAAAGGAAATTCTATGAAGGTGACAAACAATATGACAGCAAAGTGGACCTATGGAAATCAATTAAAACCACCATGTCGGATATTGAACCTGTTGAAGTAAACAAACACACACACACACACACACACAAACAAACAAACAAACAAAAAAAATATTGATAATATACTGCTGTCTGTTATTGAGAAAAGTCACTATATTAAGATGCCAATGATTCAAAGACTTATCTTTGTTATTTGTTCAGTTATAGGTGTTGATCAATTGTTGATTATTTTATTACCTTTTTATTTAAGTATAAAGTGATTTTCTGGTTTTTCATTATTTTTATATTAAATCCAATAACTCTAATGAAACATGTTGAAACTGCCTAAACATTTAATTTAAACTTTGTTTTGACATTTAAATTAATCGCTTAAAATTTGACAAAGATTTTTCATAAGTAAATTTGAAACATTGCACATTATACGATTTGTTTAATACAGTCGGTATTAAGAAGAAAGTGTTATTGTTTGCTTTTAGCCATTTTGTCCGAAATATTTCAGATCAGAACAAAGAGGAAATACATGTACATACGGCAGTATCACTGTGCATTTTGGGCAATCAACTCCGAGTTTTTCATTATAATTTTCTACATTTAAACATTTGAATAAAATAATTTTGAAAACATGATCTGTATTTGTCTTTGAAAGAAAATGTTAACCAACCTCATACTGGAACTTGATTTTTTTTTTTTGTGATTACACATATTGTTCCTAACTTCATTTTTATTATTCACACGCATAAATGTCATAGCCAATAAAAACTCCCTTAATCAACTCTCTCTGACTAAAATTGATGCATTTCTGAGATTCACGAGAACAAGATTTTGTTCGGTGAAATATTTTATCATGTTATTTAAGGAAAAAAATATTTTTTGTAGTTCATTGAATTGAACATAAGCTAGAAAGCTTTAAGAATATATCAACTGAAATGTTATGCTCCACTCATTTTCGATACCTAAATTTAAATTGTATTTTTTTTTAATTTCTTAAAGCTTTAATTTTAGCTTTAATTGAAAGGCAAGAGATTAAATTTATTAATTCCATTAAGTAAAATACTCTGGTGTATTTCAAACCGAAATTATATTAATCGGAATATAAAATCTTTCAGATTTTAAAAAAAAATAATTTTTCGATTATTTTTGATCGATCGACACATTTTGCAAAGAGGATCTAATTCTCAGTTTTAAAAAAATCTTGCAAAAATAAAATATACCTCGCTGACACGTTGTTTTATTCAAATTAGCAAATTGAAAATTACCTTAATCTGATTTGAAACAAGTATTACTTGTTTATTGTCTGAAATGTACTATAAGCGTTTCTTAATTCCTTGTTATCATCTTCTTATCAGAATCGATAATTGACGTGACAAACGGAAACCGTTAAAAATGCTAAGTATGTAAGACGAGCTTCACATAATTCTCTGTAGCTTAATCGTACGCGTCGTATTTTGATTTTTACATATAGAGTAAAATTTAAAAAATTAACACAATATTTTCAGCAATTATCTAATATTTTAGAGAATTTTAGTTAGTTTAGCTTTATAGTCTTAAGTTTGAAGATGTTTTGTAAAAATAAAAATAATGTAAAATTTTCTTTTAAAATAATTTTACGATTTAATAACAGAGAATGAAATTATAAAACATGACAGAGGTAACTCAATAATTTATGAAATCTTATGTCATTTATTAATTTTTATTTCTAATAGCTATTTTTTATATTCTTTCGTAAGTACCTCCAGAAATTGTGAGTTTCACAATTACTTTTTTCCAACAAAATTAGGAAACTAGGAATTAAAATATAAAACCTACTTTGAATTTTGAGGGAATGATTTGCAAAGCCTGTTGAATGTTGAAATGTAGAGCACAGGAGACACAAAAGCGAGCTGAAAGAATTGTACCCTGCCGAAAATGTTTATATAATTTTTCTTTTTTCCTGTAAGGAGCGCAATCTTTGAAACACGTGACCTTTGAATTATATATATCACGTACGACCACCCGTAAATAAAAAATACGCGTCATCAGAACGCACACAAATAAAATGTTTTAATTATATTAACAATCTATTGGCTCGATTATTTGCATTAAGCTTATCAATTTTCGATTAGTAAATATAGTCTTCGCGTATTACCTTGACAGCCTAGCGTGGACGAAAAGGGGGAATTTTTTAAAGATTTTTGAAACTATGAATTATTATAATAAAAACTTTAAAAACTTTATAAATTATTATAATAAAAATAATAAAAATGAAAACAATTCTTGTAAAAATTTATTATTCATTGAAAAACATTTTCCCTTCAGACTATGATATCTTTAATATATATTGCTTATAAAACTAATTAAAATTTTATCTAAATAAAAAATAGCATAGTTTTATTGCGTTTGTGTTTTCGCAATTCGGAAAATATTTTTTGAAAAAGGGCTAATTTAGAAACAAAAAGAAGGGTTGATTATACAGTCATTCCGCCCCCCCACCACCTCAATGACTTCTGAATTTAATTGATATTAGGTATATAGGCGAAATCTCGCGAATTTCTAGACATGACAGGAAATTTATTGGTTGGGTAGGGGTTAACGAAAATGAAAAAATATTTTTCCAAGATATTCTAAAAATAATTATTTCATAAATGATTTCAGTCATTTGTGAATAAGTCCTGAAACTTTCATCAAAATCTGACCACTATTTGATTTTTGCAAGAATTTCCAAATTATTGCTTTCCACTGGCAAAAAGTGACTTGCGTAAAGTTACCTTTGCCGTAGTCAGTCAGTACACGCTTGGGCAGAAGATTATCCCGCAGTAGGTTGCCATTACTTTCTGCGGTAGACTGGTTGCCAGCCAAGGTTATAGAAACTAATCTGGCCTGTTATTTAACCCATAAGTGGGGGGAAAAGATGGTGCGCATGGAATTCAACTAGAATTCGAAATCGGCTCCCCGATTTTTCGTTCCAGAGCCAATATCCACTGCACCACAATACACATCCAGCATTAAACTTATGTAAAAAAAGATTTTATACAAAAATTTCAAACGTGTTAGAAAGAATTAAAAAATGTTAAAAAGTCATTTAAAATACTTTGATCTATCCTCTTAGTAATGACATGAACATTTTGTCGATAAAACTTTGTTTTGATGTAGTTTAGGGCCTTTTTTTTCATACCATGTTGTTTTTAAGTGAATTCGTGGAGGTACCTATGCTAAAGGAAATAAAGAAAAAGATACACACTCGAATAATATGAAAATTAATGAAATTACTTCAGAAACTCGAAGTTTATATCTTTGAAAAAGTATCATAAAGATAACAAAGGCAAAGATCCTATGTGCGGTATAAAAAATGATGTACATAAAATTTCTATTCGCTTAGTGGTTGTGAGGGTTATTTGAAAGTAGGCGTGTATTTCTGTTTAAAATATTTTAGTTTTGTGCATGCATGACTGCGCTCACTCCTCTGCGTGTGTGTGAGAGAGAGAGAGAGAAAGAGAGAAAGAGAGAGAGACACGGTTTTGAAACAAAAAAAAACATATATAAGATGTTTCACATCGGAATACACGAAAGACTCATTCCTGCAAACGTTGTCAATAAAACTGTGTCTATTATTTGATTTATTCGTTTGTACAAGAAATTGAAACGAAGTTTTTTAATTTTTTTTTTTAAATTTTGTTTTAGTTTTCAAGAAAAAGAAATAAATTTTACGTGTGTTCTAACGGGTTGGAACATGACCAACAAAAACTCGGCATGAACTTATATATATATATATATATATATATATAAAACTGAAGAGAGATGAATAAAAAAAGACAGGAAAGATATCTATATAATGGTAGAACTCTAATCTTTCATGTATGTATCTGTGTTCTAGAATATAACTTAAACGAAACATAATACATCAACCAATTTATAAGAATATTGTATTTTTAAAACCCATCCGAGAGTTGTACCAAATTTAACTAACGTTAGACATGGAGTTCTTGAGCTATAATTGTTTTGTTTTTTTTACATTTTTTATAATAAAGTCATTATTTGTTTTTCATACGCATTCTTATATCAATCTACGTATATAAAAGAAACAATTGTATATAATAGTCTAACTATAATATATATGAAAAATATTTATATTAATAATGCATTACAACAACATCATTAAATAAATTGAAATATGTATAACGGAAAATACATCCATCCTACTACCTACACTACATTAGAAATATTTTTAGAAAGAACTTCTTAAAAGGTGAATAGGCTTACATGTTTCAGATGATTTGATGGTAAGTAAATAGATGGACATTTTTGACATATACATGCGCAACTGTACGTAAATGTGTACATGTACATGCATTCATAACTGGCAGATGTCCTCTTTAGAAAATTATGTTCTTTTGTAAGTATTGGAAATTTTAGGAAATATCTTCTTTAAAAAATACACTTAGGTAATATCCGGCTTTGGCGGCCTACATCCAGGCGTGCGGTATAAAGTTTCATTTTGACGCAATGAAATCTTCTTCACATTTGCATGCCTGGTACGCATGGACGTCACCATATACACATAATAAATATTTATTTTGTTTTCCACATTGTTGTGAACAAATAAACATTGTTATAATGTCTTCAGATAACTCAAAATACCGAGGATGCATGAACAAGATAAATTCATTCTGTTAGGTGTAAGGGGAAAATTCACGGCTGTTGTCCAACTACTACCCTGTATTTATACCCACGGCGCAAAAAGGTTTCATTCCTTCATTATATTCCTTCAGAGGAAAATTCTGCCAAGTCAGTCTCTTTTCAAGACAATTTCTCTGTTTTTTTCAAGAACAAGTTGCAGTGAGCCCCATTGGATTACCCAGAAAGATCTGAATGGCACTTCCTGCGATTTGTATTAATCTAAGAAGCAATCAGAGCTACAGGTATCCCAGTTTAAGGAATGGAACCTGGTCACAGTAGATATAAGGGTTATCAGTTTCAGGACACGGAACAAGGACTTTGCCATAGAAAACAGTTCACAAATTTCTCTGGCTTGTTCAACTTACGTGGCTTCATACACAACCCCTCAGATTAACGTTTTTTTGATTTGTTTTGTTTTGTTTTGTTGTTGTTTCGTAGACTTGTCCAAACGATCGCCGAAAGCTTTGCAGCTGCAGAATAAGAATAAATACCCAGCTTTCCCATTGTGTTCTTAGTGTGTCTGAAGAAATTTTTCGAAGAATCGTATGTGAAGATACATTTGGGATTTGCCAAATAGAAGCAGTGCTAATGGAGTCTCCGCAAGGACCTTAAGGTCATTAGTCTCCTTATGAATATGCAAGAAGATTTCACGAAGTATTATTGGTTTTTCTGTCTCTAAGACAAGCGCACTAGTGTCCAAGCACAACAAGAGGAAGGACTGGTGAAAACAATATCAAAGAAAATACTTTGGTTGACATGAAGTATCTGTTTCTTCGTGCTCTTCATATCACGAAAGCTAACTTATGACTGTCTGCTGAACTATGATGCGTATGTATGGCATTATCCAAATAATTTAGTTCCGTTGATACTCTATGTCTGTACTGCTTTTTTGCTTTTTTGTCCGTACTATACCTTTGTAATAGATAAATAAACATATTCCATATTTAATTTATATATAGTATAATAAAAATGTGTTGTGTTCGCAAAAACTGCAGGCAATACAACAAAACTGTTTAGAAATTAGACTTCAACACATCAAAATTAGCAAAACAAAATATTTACATACTTGCCTCAAAGAAATACAAATTATTCTTACACTAGTGTAATTAACACTACGTTGCCATGAGCAGTTAACGCCTGTTTCACAGTGGCTAGCTCAGCCGGGTTAAAGATGCTTATTCAGTCACATTTTTTAATGCCCCAAATCTGAACCTGCATCTATTTGATCCGAAAATATGTCATGTTTAATGGTTCTCCCTCCTCCTTAAAAAATCAGAAAAACAATGCATTTTAAAAACAACTACGGCAGGATATAAAATGGATTGTTTACAACAATGTGGAGTGAAAATGGTCCAGAGGAAATCTCTAAATGTCAGCCTGAATCGAAAGATGATACTGTGTATCTGGTTGGATTAAAATGGCATTGCCTATTACAAGCTCCTTTCGCAATTTAAAATTTTGATGCTAATTTCAAACAAGTACTGTTCCCATTTGGACCCATTAATCTCACTGAACCCATTAAAAGCAGTTTGTTGGAAAGCATCTGGAGTTGGTAAATTGAAAGGACATTCATCAGAACAACGCCAGACCATGAATCTCTGTATGGTAGAATGTCTTATAGATTAACTGACATGTACTAACCCTAACCCGCCCGTATTAACCTGACCACATACCTTCTATTTATTACTTATTTCGGTCAATACGTAAATCTCTTCTTTGTGAAGGAAACTTTAAATTGTTTGAAAACCACTTAAACCAATTCATCAGCCGGAAAGGTGGCAAGGTCGGTGCGGATGAAAGCATGACGTTGCTTCAAAGATGGCGAAAGGTTTTGAGATAAAATGTACATATACGTTTGAATAAATCAATGTACAAATGTCTATATATTATCTTTTGAAATTCACTTAAAATGCACTACGAAATTTTGGGTTTTCTCCAACCCAATAAACACACACACACACACACACACACACACGCACACACACACAGACACACATACATATATATATATATATATATATATATATATATTCTAAATTATTACTCTGTTAAATTAAATAATTGAATTTAACATTGAGTTCTTTTGAGTTCGTCTCGGAATTTACCTGAATAATATGCCAAGTGTTCCAGGTTATATATGTTTACGGCTATATCGTGTTGAATACACCGATCACCGAAGTTAAGCAACATCGAGCCTGGTCAGTACTTAATTGGGTGACCATTTGGGAATACAGGTGCTGTAAACGTAAGGACCAAGAATGGTCCACCGGTCCTCCAGGTTTGGGGGGTTGGGCGCAGGCCTAACAACCCTGCCCCGTAAAAAAAAAAACAGTTTGTTACAGAAACAGCAACAAAAAGTTGCTGCCCTATACACCTGGGTGTGGTGGATAAATGATGATCTACGTTATATATATATATATATATAAAATAAAACAAATTCCGATTTTCAAATTCGTTGAATGGCCATTCTCTACGAGAAAGATCACAAGCCTAATTTCCAACATAAGTTATAAGTTGCAAACTAGACTAATTAATCCGACTAAAAGCGAATTAGGCTTACTTTCTAGAGAAATTTTAAAAAACTTAATTGAGAAGTTACAATCTACTTTGCACCCAAACCTCTGGAAAAGCTCCACTGACACCATCAATTGGTTTAATAACATCAAAAATAAATCCAAATCCATCTTACATAAATTTGATATTGTAGATTTCTACTCTTCAATATCCAAGGACCTTCTTGAAAGTTATATTAATTTTGCTAGAAATTACGTTGAAATCTCCGATTGGGATAGTAAGATTATTTTAGCTGCTAGGAAATCGATCATTACCTTTGAACATTCTACATGAACGAAAGGGCCAAATGATAGTTTTTTATGTTTCTATGGGAGCTTATGATTCAGCCCAGGTGGCGGATCTGGTAGGAATCTATAATTTAGACATATTAAGTAGATTTTTGGACCACAAACAGATAGGTTTATATCGGGATGATGGGTTAATGTTTATCCCCAATTCTAATGGACCCTTTACAAATAGAATTCATAAAAAGATAATTAGAGCCCTAAATTTTCTCGGTTTTAAGGTTGAAGTTTCTTCTAATCGTAAAATTGTAAACTACCTAGATATTACCCTTAACCTAAATGATGAGTCCCACCAGCCTTATCTTAAAGAAAATAGTTTACCCTCTTACATTAATATCTCGTCTAACCACCCAAAAACTATTTTAAAACAGATACCCAATATCGTAAATAATAGAATTAACCGTTTATCATCGAACGTCAAAACCTTCAACGAAAGTAAAGAAATTTACAAGGACCTTCTAAAAAGCGGATACAAAAATAAATTAACGTATATAAAACCAACTATTGACCCCAAACCATCTAATATTAAAAATAAAAATAATTGTAGAAAAAGAAAGGTAATATGCTTTAACCATCCATACTGCAAACTAACCAATATTAATATAGGAAAATATTTTCTAAACATTTCAATAACAACAATCCCCTACAGAAAATCTTTAATAGGAACACATTAAAAATTAGCTATTCCTGTCCCCCAAATATGGGCGACATCATTAATTCTCACAATAAGCAGATTCTAAAGCATTTATATAATACCAATTCTAGGTCTGGAATTTCTAATGAATGCAACTGTAGATCCGTGAGTATCTACCTGGTGGAAGGCAAGTGTAAATCAACCCAGGTAATCTACGAAGCTCAAATCTCACCATCCAACAACAAAAAATTACCGGACCTATATTAGCATATCCGCGGGGGTCTTTAAGCAACGTTATTACAATCATAGGTATTCCTTTTCCAACCCAAATCAGAAATACCAAACAGCCCTTTCACGAAGATTTCGTTGAATGGTCATTTCTACGAGAAATTTCTACGAGAAATTCCTCGTGTCATCTCGTAGAAATTTCTCGTAGAAATGACCATTCAACGAATTTGAACATCGGAATTTGTTTTATTTTATAATTGGCTCTGTAATTTGAATATAAATTGCATTGAGTCCTCCACCGTGATCAGTTTTAATATTAATGTAATTAATATTAATTAGGATCGGGTTTTGGGGTTTACCTACCTGCTTTTCCTTTTGGATTAAAATTATTAATATATATATATGAAGTGGGAGGTTCTTGTGGATTGCTTGAGAAGTGTTCAATCCTTAAATTTTAGGTTATTTCACATTGACATTTGTAGAGACGCATTTTTAATTTACATATTAAATAATTTTAATTTCATTTAACGTTCAGAAGATTGTTCTAATTAATAAGCTTTCAACGAAAAAAGTACGAGTATTTCCATTGTATCAGCAGTTGGTATTTCAGCCATGATTTAAGAGCGGATCCAATACAAGCGAATCCTATTGACCACATTTCGATTAAGTGAAAGCTTTAAAGTAAATTTTATATTTCAATTTGCTTTTCGTATACGGCACATTTTTCATGAATACGCATATTTTTTAGTTTTTAGTCTTTTGCTTATTTTACATTTCAGGATTTCAAACAACTTCAAAGATAACCCTTATTATTAAATAACCAGAAAAATATATTACAATGAATGGAAACAAAACCTGATTTGCTGTCAGCGGCGTTGGTTGTCAAGTAACATAGAGATCGTTCCTCCAGATTTGTTTCAATTGTTCATTAACATTACATTTATTTTGGATTGAGATTATCACATGCCTAACGGGAATAAGAAATCTAGAAAAGAATTAATGCATAAACCTTTATGAAGACAATACAAGATTTGTGTGTATGGCCAGTGAGAACAGTTACATGTGTAATATGTTGTTTATCATTTCACCCCATGCTATAGAGTAAAGAGTAAAGTCACTAAGATAATGGGCTAATGAAAGAAAAAAGAAAAAAGTGAAACGTCATTATTGCGAGATAAGGGAAATATAAAAATCAGGCATAGTTGACTCCATATGGAAGGAAAAGAGAGATCACCGCAAAATGAAAGATTAAGTTGAAATAATAAATCGAGAAAAACACTAAAAATTACAAAAACATAAGGAATCGGCGCATACACTAGTCCATAAGTTTTTCTTTTTTGTTATTTGCTATTTCAACTTACCACCTTGCATGAGGTGAAACGATTAAAAAAAGTACATTGTGCGGCAGTGGATATCAGCTCGGAACGAGCAATCAGGGAGCCGAGTTTGAATTTAATATTGAATTCGCTGCATTCACTTACGCGTAAATACCCTTGGAAAAGATATTAGTCCATCACTTCTCTCCCCAGCTATGAGTTAAATAGCAGGAGAGATTAGGTTCTGTAGTCTTGGTTAGCAGCCACAGAAAGTAATATAGACCTACTACGGGAAGATCTTCTGCTTAGTCAGTCATGTATCTTTCGTGACATGATCGCCCAAATATGTATCACATATGACACTTAACTGACTGAAAAATTGAATTGATTAAAAATGCGAGATGCAGTGTCGGGATGCAAATAACTAAACGACAAAGTTTATATTTAAAACCTAATTACTTATCTGAATATTTTGATTGGTTATCATTTCGAAAAACGCTTCCTGGTTTTCTTATTCAGTTCAACCAAATTCCTTAATGGAATCTTTCTTTCAGTTATATATTCATTTTTTGTACTTCTAAAATCTCTGTAGCCATCCAGAAAAAATGAATTTGATTCCGTTTGGCTACAAAGCGTCGGAGACTGCTGCCAAGTATTTGATGTCGACATCAAGCATGACTGCTTTGCAAGTCAATGTTACTAGCCTACAGGCCCCACCCACGCGCGACCACTCTTCAGAAAACTTATTCCCATCTGGCCAATACTTATCTATGGTTTTTATATTTGCCCAGGTGGCCAGGTACACAACAAACACACGCTCTCTCTGTCTCTGTCTGTCCCCACTCATTCTCTCCAACAAAAGGAAGATTCAAGCCTTGAATAACAAAAATAAAACAGCGCTTGAACTAATCGATCAATTGTGATTCAATTAAGTTAAAGAAAAACAAATAATGAAACCGGAAAAAAGAAAACTGTTGCTAGTTTAACTGAAAAAAAAAATAAATAAATAAAAACAGTACGCAACAGATGTATTTATGTAGAATGGAATGGTTAGCAACAAATGTGGTTGTTCATTATTGTTTATAGTTATTTTCAGTTAGATGTGCTAATGTTCTTTTATAGCAACAGTCAGTTAAGTGTCATACACGCTTGGGCGATCATGTCTCGAAAGAGACATGACTGACTGGGCAGAACATTATCCCGCAGTAGGTTGCCATTGCTTTCTGCGGTAGACTGGTTGAGGCTAGAGAACCCAATCCGTCCTATTATTTAACCCATGACTGGAGGGAAAAGACGGATTAATACTTTTCCCAAGGGTATTTGTGCGTAAGTGAATGTATGGAATTCAAGTGGAATTCGAACTCGGCTCTCTGATTTCTCGTTCCGAGCCGATTATTTGTATTGTCTTTTTTAATCATGTTTCCTTTGTTGTTACTCACCTTCATTTTATTGACCTTCCAGGATTTCTTATTTCTCGACTTCTCCCCCCACCACCACCCCTGTTCAATTTTTCCTTTCTTTTAGTTTTTCTTATGTTTGGGCGTTTTTTTTTTTCTTCTGTATATTCTTATTCCTTACTTTAATCTTTTATAATTTCATTTCTGTCTAATAGGATTTGCATTATTTATTTCCTAGCTTTTAGTATCCCCCTTTCGTTCTCTCCTTCATTAAACTTTTCATTCTCGTACTCAGATTTTCCTTTTGTTGATTTCACATACATATGCTCATCCTTTTTTATCTTCTTCTTCTTCTGCTTCTTCTTTGTTCTTCTTCTTTGTTGTTGTTCTTCTTCTTTTATATATATATATATATATATATATATATATATATATATATAAACTTATTTATAAATGGAACTCTGTGTGTGTGTGTGTGTATCCGTTACCTATAGACTCCGAAACGCCTGAACCGATTTTCTTGAAAATTTACACAGTTCTACTAGAAGAGTCTGCGAGTGTTCTTAGCTAGGGTTTGTGTCGAGGTACCCCCGATAAATATCGAAAATCGATAATCGGGTTATAGAAGGAGTGGTCCAATTTTAATCAAATTTGATACACTCATAGACAAAGACATAAGAAACGATATTCAGAAGTTTCAAGGTTACAATAGTGCAAAAAATCGATAATATATATATATATAAAAGGCAAGATGTTTGTGTGTGTCTGTTTATCTACCTGTATGTCTGTATTTTTTTCAGCCCTTTTATTTTAGTTTTTGCTTCGGGTAGTTATAATTGTAGTTCTTAGTCTTAGCCATGATACCATTTTCTCGGAGAATTTATTTAGCCTTTAAAATTCAGTTTACGACGAAAAAACTTATTTGATATTGATACCAGGAAATCAAAATTTGACTTACATCGATTCATTTTTCTTTCGGTCTACGTTTTCGCTTAACTGGAAACAACTATTGCTTTTTAGTCTTTCGTGTCAATGTCCAAAGAGTCTGAGCTCCAGGACCATGGATTAGTTTTAAAGCTTCCATTACACCCGAGCAACGCCGGGCTATACTGGGCCGTTCTAAACATCGTATTTTAGCTTTAATTTCAGGTGAAAATAAAGACAAAAATTTTCCAAGATTTGGATAATTTTTTATTAAGTTGGTTCTCAGCTTTCACGCAAAGTTTTATGTCAACAAAAGATAAAATCATCGCTGATGATGGATGTTTTTATGTTAACATCTTTGTAACCTCTCTGAAGATGGCTCATGTGAGCGAAAAGCTTAGAACCAACTTAATAAAAAATTATCCAAATGTTGGAGAATTTTTGTCTTCATTTTCATCTGAAATTAAAGCCAAAATACTATGTTTAGAACGGCTTATGATTAAACATAATAGACATTCATTGTCTCTTATATATATATATATATATATATATATATATATATATATATATATATATATATAGATGGAATAATTTTCCGTATCCAAAGAAACACCATTCTTAAAAAAGTGCTCAATACAAAGTAGAGCTAATAATATTTAATCAGAAATTATAATTAGATCATGCCCTTCTCAGAAGTAAGCTCTCGTTGCACGTGCGGAAGCACAGAGTTACAAGATCGACAGTTCCCAAACGCATCAATGTGCGTCCTCTTAAATCCAGGGAAAAGATAACCGAGCTCTCCAATAAGTTTGTCGAGAACCTTGTGGCTGTTGATGTAACTGATGATGTCGAATCTTCTTGGAAAGCATTGCGAGAAGCGACTCACTCTGCAGCAGTGGAGGTCGTTGGGATACCACGAAGAAAACATCAGGATTGGTTTGACGAAAGTAATGATGAAGTAAAAGCAAAGATCAACCAAATGCACTCCTCTCACAAAAGTTGGATCGAGGACAAAAACTCAGCAGTGAAGCATGTGGTTTACAGGAAGTGTAAAATTGAGGTACAACGTGCTCTCCGAGCTATGAAAGAATGCTGGTGGTACAATAAGGCAATTGAACTGCAGGAAGCTGCTGACAGCAAGAACACGAAAGCCTTCTATGATGGTCTGAAAGAAGTGTTTGGTCCTCAGAAAAGCGGTGCTTCTCCCTTAAGCACAGCTGACGGAGAGGCATTGCTTACTGACAAATCGGATATCCTCAACCATTGGAAGGAGCACTTTGAAACCATCTTAAACACCTCATCTGTCATTGACAATGATGTCATATCTTCTATTCTCCAGAATCCAGATATTCCAGAATTGTCATTGGAACCTGCTTATCAGGAAGTATGGGAAGCCATCAAGCAAATTGCTTCTGGCAAGTCCCTATCACCAAAGGACCCAATTCCACTTGAAGTTTATAAGTATGGTGGGCATGCGTTGGTAAAAAAAGCTCCATGCTCTTTTTGTGAAGATATGGAAAGCAGTTCGAGTTCCACAGGACTACAAAGATGCCTGCATCAAACATCTTTACAAGAACAAGGGAGTTAAGAATGTTTGTGACAACCATCGTTGGATATCTCTGCTTTCGATTGCAGGAAAGATTCTGGCTAGGCTCATCTTGAACAGGATCATCAAACATCTTGTTGATAAGGTGCATCCTGAATTTCCCTTCGCCAAGTGGCAGAAAAGGTCCGGGAGAAAAATCAGGAATTGTACATGGTGTTTGTTGACCTGACGAAAGCTTTGACACTGTGAATCGCGACGCTCTTTGGCAGGTTTTAGGGAAGCTTGGTATTCCCGAAAACATGCTAAATGTGATCATTTCATTTCACGAGGGAATGAAGGCTAATGTTGTCTCAGATGGCATGATGTCTGATCCCTTCGATGTTACAAACGGGACCAAGCAATGGTACCAGTTCTCTTTGCACTTTTCTTTTTTTACATGCTGAAACATGCATTTAGTGACATGGACACTGGCGTCAAGTTTCAATTTCGGTCATCCGGTGGCTTATTTAACCATCAACGGTTTAAAGCCAAAACTCTTCTCCGCACCGAAATTATTCGCGATTTGCTCTTCGCCGAAGATGCTGCTCTGGTAGCCACATCCTTCGAAGAAGCCCAGGCTCTTCTTGATCGTTTTTCTGCCGCATGCAAAGCCTTTGGATTGACAATTAGCATAAAAAAGACTGAGGTAGTACATCAACCACACCCTACTCCGAAACAAGTTGAAGGTGTAAGGCAAAATCCACCTGAGTATAGATTTCCTGAGCATAAACTGAAAGTCGACGGTCATGATATAAATTATGTCAAGTCCTTTCCTTACCTCGGTAGCAAGGTTAACCAAAGAGGTTTTTTTGACGATGAAATCGTTCACAGAATTGCTAAAGCCACTTGTGCCTTTGGAAATCTTCGTCATCGCTTGTGGCACGAAAGGGGTATTCGACTAGACACAAAAATCCTTGTTTACTGTGCTGTTGTTCTTTCCATTCTTCTTTACGTCTCTGAATCGTGGACTCCGTACAGACATCACATTCATCAGTTAGACGTATTCCACAAAAGCTATCTACGCTCCATTTGTGGTCTTGGCCTCCGCGACAAGGTTTCAAATGCTGAATTGTTCACAAAATGAAAAATATCTAGAATCGAACCATTCCTTATCCAATCGCAACTGCGGTGGGCTGGTCACGTCTTGAGGATGCCTGATGACAGATTTCCGAAGATTGCGATGTACAGTCAGCTGGAAGATGGGAGAAGGAATGTGGGACGGCCTTGGCTTAGGTAAAAAGACAAGTTGAAGAGTAACCTGTCTGCAGTGAACATACCATATGGAGGTCTTGAAAATGTAGTGAGTGACCGCAAAGAATGGAGATCACGGTGTTTTGAAGGTCTCCAGAAGTTTCAATCTGAAAGCATAAACAAACTGAAAGAAAACCGAGAAAGAGCAAAACGACTAGCAGCGGCACCACCGTCTGCAGCGGTCAGTCTACATTCATGTTCTATTTGTGACCTTGTTTGCAAATCTCTTGCTGGCCTGAAAAGTCATCAGCGGCAAAAACATAAATGAATTTTATAAATATAAGTTGTCTGAAACTCATACGTCGAAATCGACGGGTGAGTCCATCATATATATATATATATATATATATATATATATATATATATATAGGGTACATATGGATGGAATAATTTTCCGTATCCAAAGAAACACTATTCTTAAAAAAGTGCTCAGTACAAAGTCGAGCTAATAATATTTATTCAGAAATTATAATTAGAGCTTTAAAATTTAACAGACAAATTGACAAGTCGATAAAAACAAAATTTTGAAATTTGTGCATGTATATATGCGTGCGTATAATAATCTGTATATATGTGTCTGTTTGCCAGTACATGTGTATATACACGTTTATTTTTCCTTGTGTGGATGTTTGTAGGTTTATTTATGTGTGCGTTCTTTCTCTTCCTCATATAATACATGAATAACTTTCTAAATCTAATAAATTATTAAACTTAATTTTTTTTTAAATTTCGCAATAATAATAAAGTAGATCTAATAGTCAATTAGTAATGCTGATCTCAATTTAATCAAATATTAATACTAATGCCCACCCCCCACAAATTATTTTTACGTATGGTTACATCTTCAAGTTGATTTATTCTGATTGGTCTTCATTGTATATAAAACAATGCCTCCTGATTAAAGGGGTTTTGCTTGATAACATATTCATGTTATAATTTCTGAATATAGATAGATAGATAGATAGATAGATAGATAGATAGATAGATAGATAGATAGATAGATAGATTGTATCAAATGCCTAATGGTAAGCGTCAAACATACCCAAAATCTTTATTAGCATCGCAGAGATATTATGCATAATAATAAGCTCACTGCTGGTTCAGCGTAACACATCTAACCACCATCTCTACTTCATAAAAGCCAGTCTGTTCAGAGACGAAAAAACAAAATACAATTCTCGTAAAGAAAAACCTAATACATACATAATATCAGCAATCATGGTGAAAGTAATAATTGCAGAATGCGACATACGAACTAATAAAGAAAAAACAGATTTGCTCGATATGGGCTGATTTAAAATTTAATAGGCACTAACGACTCTAGTATCGCTTCACCAGGTCCACAGCCGATATTCTAATGACCATTATGGAGCACATATACCAGGCCCTCGAGAAGTCCGGCGAAGCTCATGCTGTTTGGCACGCTGGCCTTCCACGCAAGCTACAGGGCTATGGTATCACCGGACGCTTGCTTGATCTGATTCAATCCTTCCTATCTAACCGCATAATGAAGGTCATCTTGAATGGACATGTCTCCACATCCTACTGCATGAACGCTGGAGTTCCCCAACGCTCTATCCTAGACCCGACACTCTTCCTGATCTTCATAAATGATCTCCTGGATATGATCAAGTCCCAAGTAGGCATCTACGCAGATGACACCACAATTTACTCCCGCATCAGTAAGAAATCCGGTGAAGCGCACAAACATAACCTCGCTGCTGATCTTGGGAAGGATCTACACTCAGTAGTGGACCGGGGTAAGAAGTGGCTTGTAAATTTCAGTGCTTCAAAAACGAAACTGCTCTCTGTCAAACATCACAGGCAACTTCTCCTGCCCCAATAAGCATGGGCCAAGCAAGTCTCCCTGAAAGCAATATATTGCGTCTCCTCGGCCTTACGCTATCTTACGACCTCAAGTGAAATCATTATATTGAGTTAATAGCTAAATCCGCTGCTAAGAAGGTTGAGTCACTGTGTAGGGCTTGGAAGTTTTTTACATCTGAATCTATCTTGCATATATACAAATCGACCATCCGTCCGTGCATAGAATACTGCCGTCATATATGGCCAGGCGCCCCTGCTGTTCATCTCAGTGTTCTCAACAGGCTCCAAAGGAGAATCTGTAACGTGAAAGGTCCCGACTTGGCAGCTATACCCCAGCCAATTTCTCACCAGTGGGATGTGGCTTCCCTCTGTCTATTCTACAAATATATTCAATGCTTCTGCTCCGACGAACTTAAGTAACTGGTGCCCCCGCCACTATGATTTACGCGTACAACCAGAATGGCAACAAGGTCCCACCCACTTACAGTTAGATTAACCAAATGCAGCAGTCAATTATACCCCATCAGCTTCTTTTCTCGCACTTCCCGCCTGTGGAACTCTTTTCTGTATACTTGCTTTCCTGACAGCTACAACCTCTAGGAATTTAAATGCAATGTCAATACCCATCTCTTATCTACTTCATTCCAGTTCTTTGTACATCACCCTGTATATCTTGTTCTATCTTGTTCTTTTCCTTTCTCTCTACCTTCGCAACTGTTTTTACACTTGTGTTCCCATCCTTCTCTTGCCCTTTCTTTGACACCCACTGTAACTGGTCCGTCTTTCTCTTCACTCGCCTCTTGTCTAAACTTTTACTCTTATGTAGCCTCCTGCGCATCAGTGGCGGTACCGCCTTGCTTAGGGTGAAACGATCACACACACACACACACACACACACACACACACACACACACACACACATATATATATATATATATATATATATATATATATATACCAAATGAAAAAGAGCGAAGAAAATTATTGAAACGTTTTAAAAAAATTAATTTAAAACAGTGATCAATATAAAAATATAGCCATTAATATTTATTATTAATAATTACGTTAAGGCTATTCCCTGCCTAACTTCCCACGTCCCACTGGGCACAATCTCTGTAATATACTCATTTCAGTTAACTATGTCTATATATTTGCCAAAAGCTTCGACACCAAAAAAGAACTGGTCTAGATAAAATTCCAGTGGTCTTCCTTAGGAAAATCAACAAGAAAACTATGTAAACACGGCGTGATATAGACATATTATGCCGATTTATTTTTATTACAATAATCCGTTATAGTTCTCCAATTATTGTTTTTATGTTAAGTTGAAATTCATCCCGGAAGGGGCTGTAGTTCTTGTCAATCTCAGTTCTTTCGATCACTTCCGAAAGACAAACTGGATGTAATCGTTGTGATGGTGATTTTTCTAAAGGCTCTTTGTTGCAATTATTTTTAAATTAATTGGTGTTGTTACGATGTTTTGTAAACAAGCGCCCCAATTCAAGATGGGTAGCCAGCAATGGTAAATTGTAACATAGTGTTAAATGTTAGTCAACTCAAATGTATTTTAAAACATTGCTATAATACGCGTAGTAAACCTTGTTCAGTGTTGGCTGGTTGTTTTTTATATAAAGGTCTCGAGAATTTGAAGTTTCTTTTTTATTATTTTCGTGTTGAACCATATTATTTTTGTCAACATATATTTTCCTGTATTGTGAAGGTGGAGAGGAATGTGTCTTTAAATGTTCTGCGATCAAACTTGTATCTGACAAATGAATTGTCAGTCCTCTTCATATTGTCGTCAAGCCAACATATGTACTTACGTTTTTGTCAGAGATACAATTTCGAAAGGACAATTAAACTGATATACAATGTTGTGCTTTTCCAAAACACAGGTAAAGAAAAAGAACAATTGTGCTTGATGAATTTTTTTTTCTATTAAATTTAGCATAACATATAATTCATAAAAGATAATTTACACTTGACGACATGTGATCCAGTGGATAAAAGCCTTGGTTGGATCCAGTGATTTGACCCAAAGAGATGTGAATTCAATACATGGTTTTCCTCTTCAGCAGAGGTGAAAAAGTCTTAGAGAGTTGACTTAAAAAGAAATCACTGATACTGAGATATCCGGAAGAGACATTACTTGTGGAACTAGATCGGGTGAACACAAAAAGGGTTCAGCTTGAAATTTCAATCACCTGAAGAAGGTTGGAGCGTAAAAGATATATATCAAGAAGCAACTGAAGTTATCCTTTTTGTGGACAAGTGGAAGCACTACTTGAAATAGTTCGTGTGATGAGGGTAGCATTGTATATGAGATATGAACATCGCTAGTTAATTGAAATATCTAAGAGTCGGAGACGCTATCAAATAATATTTAATAATAGATAATGCTTACTTATATTAGCAGTCTAATGTACTTTTAATATATTTTCATATATCATTTTAAGGTGTTATGTTATGGAGCAGAGTTATTTGAATTCATTTTACTTAAAACACGTAAATTTATGACGTAAGCTTATCTGAATTTATATATAGTAAAATATTAATACGACTTTCTTTTGAGTTGAGTATTGTGATTTCAGTTTTGAATAGGGAAATCTGTTTTTTTTTAAACAAATTATTAATCTAATGAATACATTTTGCTTTTATAGGTTATTAGGTATGAGATAAATTTCACATCTCTAAATATTATTATTTTTACTATATATATATATATATATATATATATAATTTAGTACACTTGGTAGGTAATCCGGGTAAATTCCAAAAGAGACGAACTCGAGAGAACTCAATGTTAAATTCATTTATTTAACAGAGTAATATTTTATAACGGATTTCTGATTATTAGTTTGGATGATACATATTTCACCGCTTTGGTGTTCTTAGCACCGCTCTTCAGATCCAAATGGTACAACAATGGGTAATCGAAATACCCCCCCCCCCCCAAATATATAACATGTACCCCCCATTTATCATATATATCACCCCCCCAAAAAAAAGAAATATATACATATTATGGTATTTATTTAAAACTTGGTAGGTTTGATGCAACAATAATTAGAGCTTAAATGTTTGCCAAAAATAAAAATACAATGGTTTTAAATTTGACGTAATTTGGTAAGTATAAAGAAATGTTTTATATCGGTGTGTTTGAAGCGATGATTAGACCTAAATCAATAGATATATACAAGCTTGGAGAAATTGATGGATATGGGTAAATATAAAATTCAGGACTGCTTATTGCGACAAAAATATAAGTAATTGTGAGAAAAGGTGCTTTAAGATGATAATCAAAACAATCCTTAGAAAAATCAGTCATAAAATTGATAATATGCAAATATAAGAAATTATCGAAAATTATTTCCTAATTTCCACTTGTTTTTAACAACCCATGAAATGACTGTAATTATGGGATACAATCTGGTGTAACAAAAATACCAGCGACAGCAACAATGTCAAGTTAATTGTTGCATCGCAACAACCAAAACCCCAAACAAACAGTTTTCGATATGAACCAAAGCAACAAAAAATAAGTAGGGTGACGATAGAGGAGCTTGATGATTAATCGAATTCCTGTTGAGAATTTCGATTGTCCTTCATTAACAAGCATTGTGTTCTAAACGAAAAGCAGAAAATGAATCGTCATTAATTGGTCAATGAGAGATATTAGAGGGACGTGTTGGTCAATAAGAAGAAAATTAGACGTCAGCGTTATTGAACTTTAGCCAAAACAAAAATTCGAATGAAAACGAAGCTAGGATTTTGAATGCCCGTTTCATTCTTTATACACATTAAATCCTAAAAAAGATTCAAATCCCCAAAATATGATTACAGTCACTGATATTTGTTCGATGAAGCTCAAAGAGAAACATGGGCATCATCGTAGAAAAAAAACTCAATATCATTGGTTTGTAACGCGTGAGTTTTTGATTGTAATTTGAAGTTTCACTATATTTTTAATCTACCAGGCTTGTGCGAATAAATTTGAGGTGAATGAATCTCAATAAAAACTGAAATATTTATTGAACGCCATATCATTTTCTGTTTCTCTACACAGAAATATGTGCAGATAACGAAGAAAATATGTAGAAGTAACTGAGGATCATTAGAAACAAAGAAACTTTGCACACAAAATATTGTTTACAAAAAGTAAATACGCGATCGGTACAATATATGGGAAATTAAAAACAAAACCCAAATTACACAAAAAATCTCATGAAAACAAAGAAAAAGCAAACATCGGAAACCAAAAAACCTGTAAAACACCATCATGAAATATTCTAATATATGCATTATGTATAGAGTGGAACCTGCCGTATGCGACCATCGTCAGGGATTTTCTAAATAAGGAGAAACTAAATGAGTAATCTATTTCATTTTGATTTGATCTAATTCAGAAACACTTCCTCATTGTTTTGTTGTTGTAGTGTTGTATCAAACTGTTATTTCTTGTTGAAATGTACATTACCTGAGTTCACCTCAGAGTCAAACATCGGCTGATTGTAAAACATGTATTGCATTTGACATGTTCAAGAGATGTATAGCAGTCTCTGTACTGACTTGGATAAATTCAGGGATTGGGAAAAATCACAATTATGTCCCTTTTTCAAGTGTTAATCTCTTTCATTCGTTTATTTTTGTGTGTGTGTATCTATCTACTCTTTTTTTATCTGGGTATATCTATCTCTATCTCACTGTTTCTCTACCATCACCCACGATCGCTGTCAGTTTTTGTATGTTTTTCTCTATGTGTTATCGCAGATTCTTTTTTGCTATCACTCACTTCCAAGAGAAAAACGGAAAACGTATATTTTTTTAAGTCCCCTTAATAAATATTTTTTGTGAATAAATATTTTGGTCTCTTGTTGAACGTTGTAAATACGTTTTTTAACATTTTAAAATGAATAGATTTCTTTAAAGTTAAGCATTTTCTTATATTTCTTTTAATCATATCACCCCGAGCAAGGAGGTAACGCCACTGATGCGCAGGGGGCTACGTAAGAGTGAAAAGATTGGAAAAGAGAAAGCCGGAAACCAGATCCTAAACAGGGAACAAGGGATGAGCCTCTTTACCTGTTATGTTCTCATTTATTTATTACCAGATTACATGATAAAATTCTAATATGTACTTTCTGATGAGTGGAATATACGTTCCTGGCGTAAATAGGTCATGACTATAAGCCTTTAGTGAGCCACCACCTGTTGTATGCGACCAGTTTTTGATTAATTTTTTATTTCTAAGTTATATTGAAGCACAGGTTATCAATACATTGTATTAATTGAATTTTAAGGAAAACTACTTTCGATGTTTACATAAAACCGCCACTCCTCCCTACGATTCAGTAGTACTTTATCTTTAGGGTACCTTAAAATCTGGAGTTTTTCATTCAGGCACAGAGGGCAGATATCAGAACGACTTACAAAGTTTTGTTTCTGCCAGAATTTTCCATTTTACTTTGAGCGTTTGTTTGTATCTTTTAACTTTTTACATGTTATTTTTAAAGAAAGTTAAATGCAGATACCAACGCTGTTTAAAAGTGTTCTAAGTAGATCCAATGTAAACTTTTTTAATATTTGGGTTTCATTTGATGTTATATTACATTGGTAGACAATAGAATTTCTTAGACACCTATTTTCTAGTGCGCAATTGTTAGGATTTCGACATTTACATAGATTTGTATTATTGTTATATTGATTATTTGGATTATCATTGTTACGTTAGTTTATGTGTTGATATAAGATTTTATTATTATAATTTTTAATAATTTCTTTAGATTATTTGTACAACTATAACTTAATTTAACGGTATTTTTATTTAAAAAGTTTACTTAGAGGATTATTACTAGGGAAATCTTAATTAAATTGAAGAACTTCAGCTCTAACTTGGTACTAACCATTTGATTAAAAGAGGGTGTATACCAAATGATTTTTCAATTTTTATTTTTCCTGTTATAATCATATTTTTCATATATTTAATATCATGGTTTTTATGGTCACTATTTCTTAGGGTATTATTATAAAAATCTCTATGTTTATAAAATACTTCTTCACTAGAAGAGTTTTTACTAATTCTATATTCTGTGGAAGATGGTACATGTTTTATTATACTTGAGAGGTGATTAGACTTTGGGTGCATGAGTAATGGATATTCCTTAGGTTTTATGTATGGTTGATAAGTATCATTTACAAGTCTAGTGTTACATCAAGAAAATTGGCTAGTTTTAAATTAATGTTGATTATTGCTTTTAGATTTATACTTTTGAATGGATTAGTCTTCTAATATTATCGGTCCTAAAATGTGTGGAATCTTGTACTATCATAAGTACATCATCGCTATATAACCCTATGTCATGCGTGTTAATGTCATACTGTGATGAGGTTGTATAGAGCAAATAAATGAGCACAGAAGACCCCGCAGAGTCTAACGTACCCACTGTGATGTCAAACTCCTATATATATATATATATATATATATATATATATATATATATATATATATATATGAAAAAGTGTGAGAAGCCGTGAAAGCTTTGTTTAGAGTGTACATTTATTGTTGTTATTATTATAATTATTACTTGCTTTTTGTATGATATATTAAGTGTCCATTATGCTATATGTGTTTCGAGTCTAACATTGACTATCTTCAGGTTATATTGAATAGGTAATACGGCATTTTTCTTAACATTTAGAATTCTTTCAGACCAACACTTCTTCAGAAGGTAACGTTGACAAATTACTTGACGTAACAGAAAAATGACTAACCACAGAGACGTAGTAAATGAGGAGTGCAAAATTTGAAACACAATTAAAATATTTTACTAGTGAAATCAATTTACGAATAAAAGAGATGAAGTTTCCAACAGTGTATAAAAGGGAAATATTGGTGCTCACAGCCCACCAAACTGACAAAGTAAAATTCTCTTTCTGTTTGCACAGACTCTGTGCAACTAGATGTAATCGCGTCAAGTTCACGCTGGTTGTCTACGGCACGATCTTTGAGTAAAACAGTGAAAGGGTGACCCGACTTACTGATAATTATGTTAGCTGGAATATGTTATCTGATTCCGGTCTCTAGTCTTTGAGTAGTTCCTCTCACGCATTCAGTGTTACACTGACATTTAAATTTTTATACGACGGAACAATTTTGAAAGTGAGAAAGACCATCGCTAACAAAAGAGGGAAACACCAATCAAGTACCGAAAACAAAATGTAAACAGACAGTTTTAAAAACTGGAATAATGCCCTGTCGGCAAGCATCTGACGTTTTACTACCCGAGCCACGAGAGTTTCAGGCAAATTGGAGAAAAAATGAGTCCAAAAACAGCCGGTTCTCAAAGCGACTAATCTTGCGCTCTATCACGCGCATGGTGACATTTGCAGGATAGCCATTGTGATGAATGTTCTCCAGTTCTTGGTTATCCGAACAAGAACATATAATCAGCACGTGGAGGACTAGGTTAGAAATAAAGTTGATTTTACGGGACGTAGGAACAAAAGAATTCCAAATGCTGTACAAGCCTGTGAACGTAGGTTTGCGGTAAAACAGATGTAATGACAAACCATCACTACGTTCAACAAGCCCGTCCAAGAAAGGTAAAGTACAATAATTTTCCATTTCAACAGTGAATTGAAAAGATGGATGACGAAAATTAAGCTGAGCGTGAAAAGCTGTAGCATCGTCAGTTGAATCAAAGACGCAAAATATATCATCAACGTAATGCAGAGATCCCTAGAGTTTACAGTATTTTTCAAACAGAATGCTCTCATAGAAGAAACAAGAATGTTGGATAACACAGGACCCAAGATACTGCTCATCAAGACCCCATCGACTTGGGCATACATTGTATTATCAAAACCGAACTCAACCCCTCTGCTGCTATTTGCATAAATTTCAAAAGTAAAGTTTCAGAAATTTGAACAGGACCCAGGTAACACCTATAGAGACCCTCAGTATAAATATTTAGGAAGAACATCGGTACAGAAACTAACAATGTCAAAAAATGCTAAAAAATTGTCCTCAGAAACAATTGCGAGATGAAATGAGTAGAAAAATATTTTTTAACTGGTTGAAGTTTTTCAGCCAAACATTTGACCAAATCTGTCAGTCAGTTGAGTGCCATACGAGAAACACGCTTGGGCGATCATGTCTCGAAAGAGACATGACCGATTGGGCAGAAGATTATCCCGCAGTAGGTTGCCATTGCTTTCTGCGGTAGACTGGTTGCCAACCAAGTCTCTAGAACCCAATCTGTCCTGTTATTTAACCCATAACTGGAAGGAAGAGACGGATTAATACCTTTCCTAAGGGTATTTGCGCGTAAGTGAATGCAATGAATTCAACTGGAAATCGAACTCGGCTACCCGATTTCTCGTTCCGAGCCGATATCCTCTGCACCACAACGCACAACCAAATCATGCAGTATAAAACCAACCATAGACAAAATTGGTCTTTATGTACCTTTGGTAAACCGTATATCTGGGAACGTTGAGAACCAACAGACCTAAAACGATCGTACACCGATTGAAAATTTACGTTGTTCTTATATATGGGGAATAACCATCTTTGTATTCTCGTTTCTGTTTTGTTAGTGCTGTCACGAGTATTTGCAGGAACAATTTTCCATAATTTAGAGGAATTGTGCAAAATGAATTCTATTTCGTCCATAGAGTTCTCACTATTCAAAATGTCCACTCCAGGGCTTCTGTCTGGCTTAGTGATATAAATGCCACTTCTAGTTTTTAATGACTTAATTTTCTAGAAGTGGGTACGTTGCCAAGCAAGAAAGTCACGATCAGCGGAGAGAGAGGCGGATTCGCCAGATAATTCAAATAATCTAATCTTGCATAAAGAAAGTTTATCAGAAGAAAGTGATTTATGCAAGTTCTACTGAGAGAACAAAAGTTCATACTCAGTGAAATTAGTTCTTTACTTATTTTAGCGGGAGAAACATAAAAGTCTAATCCTCCAGAAAGAACAAGTTTTTCCGTCTTTGTAAAAGTGACATTAGAGTAATTGAATATATGTTTATTCCGGAACCAAAATGTTTAGAGACAAGAAAGTTAGGATTACTTTGATTTTGCAAATTAATCCGGTTTCAAAATTTAAACGATTTGTTTCTAAATAGCGTGAAAAGTGAAAAAAAATTAAAAGGACAACTTAAGTTAAGTTAAGTAAACAAATAAATACATGCTTACTTATGTAAATCATCATTCATGCTCTGTGTTATTATCCTTGTTTAATATATATATACTACCGGCTATAATTATTAGGTAACCCCCAGTTAAAAAAAAAAAAAAATGATGTATGTCATATTATTTTAATAGTTGTTGCCAAATGAAAATAAAATGGTTCTTTTGTTATTATTACTTTGCAACATTTTACAAGGCAAAGAAGCAAAGGTTAACTATTCCGAATCACCCGAAATTTTCTTCATTCTTTCATTGATGAAACTGCAATATAGGTAATTATTAAATATTTATAAGTTCATTTGATGCACATGTTACTGTGCAGTATTAACAACAGAACCATTGTATTTTCATTTACAATTATTCACTTGGCAATAAATACTAAAAAATAGTATGAAATACGTCATTTTTTTAAAACACTGGGGTGTACTCATAATTATGGCCGTTAGTATATATATATATATATATATATATATATATATATATATATATATATATATATACATGCTATTAGAATAATGACAAGAAATTTATTTAATTGAATGAAAAATGTAAATAAATGTGTTAAAAATAACATCAAAAGTCCCATCCATTTTCCCACCACCCTCTTGTACAGATATTCTTGATTAGATATATTCATTATTCAGAGAGGAATTACTGAAATTATTATATTTTTAAAATATTGATATATTTCCGATTTCATGAATCGATCAATAAAACTTAAAGGAATGAATACGGCTTTCGAGTTAACTTCTTTCACGCCTAATGATTTATAAAAAATAGCGAATCCATAAGATTTGTAAAATTGATTTTAGGACGAGTTCTGTATCTAAGCATCCACGCATTTATTTATCTTTTTTCAAATTCAAACAGAAAGCGATTGATTAAAACAAACACATATTTTTGAAAAGAACGATTCTTTTCTAAGCTAACGATCGAAGTTGAACTATGTTGAATCTGATCAATATTTAAAGGGGGAACAACATATGGATATATGCACATGAAAAATGTGCTCAGATGTTAACAACTCCACCCACTTTCTAAATTTGATCAAATATAAAGCATTTAATGGGCAATAGTTTATCAGTTAGGACGAGATCTGTTCTGCCCCCGCGTATATATACAAGTGTAAATCAATATATTTATCATCTAACATGTAGTTGTTAGCCATATCTTTACTATGTAATGTTTGATCTAAAGTATACACAAAAATGTATGTGCAATTATTCATACATGGTGATTTTCTAAGCGTAGCTTAGAAGTGACACAAGGCCGAAAGTAAGGGACACTCAGTGCGGAACGAACTCACTACACAATTGTAATGATTTTAGCGAGATAAGCCTGCTAACCATTACACCAACTCGAGATGCCCAAATACATTGTCTTTTATTATATATCTAGGTTTTATGATTACAAATTAAAGAGAAAGGTAAAATACTTTTGCAATTCGTCAAACTAGCCGCCGTTCTGATCCAGACACAACCTATAAAACGCGAATAACTGGAACTTCAAATATTTTAAGTTACTTCGTTTGATATTCGGTCTTATTCCCATTCAACAACTGCCTTAGTTTCATTTTTTATTGCATTCCAATTTTGCACGATAAATCTTATCTTTAAGGAGTTTCCATAAAAAACCTACGTGCCGTAAACTTATTCTATCTTCTATACATCCATTCGGCATATTTTTTTAACAATAAACCCTCATATAATATCATATCATATCAGATATTGAGATATATCATGTCGGTCATATTGTATATCAGGATATATCATTCATATAATATATCATGTCGATCATGTTATACATTATAATATATGGATATTATATATCGTATCATATCGGCTAGTAGCATCTTTATTAGGCACATGATAAAGCCTTTCGGACGAAGGTGCTTCAATATTTCGATATACTGAAAACATTTTCTGAAGAGTATTGGTCAATTACAGTATCTTTACTTCTCATATGTGACTCGTTGGTGTACGCGATCTTTCGCAATAAAGTATTTTTACAGTTTCAAATTATCTCTCATGCGGAAAATAGTGTGTTATGATAGCGGTCGTGTTTAAAATCCGGTTTGCACTTCATCTACGTTCTTCATACTTCCACGTTCGCACACAGTAGCTCTTTAGCATAAAGTGATTTTTCTTAAAGATTGGTTTCGGTTCGGCCCTTCGATTCAATCAGTTCCACTTGAAACAATATCCAATACGAGTTGTTGGTTGTAAAGTGCGCATATATTTTGGTGAAAGACCTTCTATATGATTAATATTCAACACTGAATTAAGTGCATTGTTCTTAGAATTCAACTCAGAACTTATATATATATGTGTGTGTGTGTGTGTGTGTGTGTGTGTGTGTGTGTGTGTGTGTGTGTGTGTGTGTGAAATGATTTGTTTGAACATTATTTTTGATCAATACTTATATTTAGATAGATATTCTGCTTATAATCAATCAGTATTATATATTTATTTCTACCGGTCTGATTATTTACGATAATTTTTTGTTACGAAAATGTGTGTCATTCGGCAGGATTCGAACCTGCGACCCCTATCCACATAGGATAATCAGGCCGGTACAATTAAATATATAATACTGTTTGATTATAAACAGAATATCTACTTAAATACGTGTATCGATAAACAAAAAAATAATGTTCAAATCATTTTAAATTGTCTGTTGTTTATAGCCAGTTTCGTTAATTTCCGTTATATATATATATATATGTGTGTGTGTGTGTGTGTGTGTATGTATGTGTGTGCGTGCGTGCGCTTTGATTCTTTTATATTATTCAATATATTTTATTTTTTCAAAAGATTTCCAGTTAAAAATTTAAAATATACATAAATCTGATTAGGGTATTGGAAGAGAAAAAACGGAATGTTTTAGAATCGCATTGATGAGATTAGGTATCACAGTATTAACAGGTTTATTTGTTTTTGAAATTCGATTTGTAGAAATTTGATTCATAATACTTGAAAAATAATATTTTAAGATATATATTTACTTTTACTGTTTTCTTTCTTTATTTTTTCCTTTCGTCTGTAGTTTGGATAAGAGGTAAAATAGAAGAAAATGAAATGATATTCAAATAAGACTTTCTTTCTCTCCCCCACCTCCCTTCTTCTCTCTCTACCTCTCTCTCCACATTCTTCTCTCTCTAACTTTCACACGCCCTTCTCTCTATAACTTCAAGTCCCCTTCATCTCTCTTTACCTTCCTTACTCCTTTCTCATTTCTCTACCTTTCTTACACACTTCTTCTCTCAATACTTCCATCTTCCTCGTCTTCTCTTTCTACATCCCTCTTCCTCTTCTCTTTCTACCACACTCTCCCCTTCTTCTTCCTCTACCTCAATCTTCTGTTTCTTCTCCCTCTATCCCCATTTCCCCCTTCTTTTCTCTACTTCCATCTCCTCTTCTCTCTCTAAATCTCGTTCTCCTTTTTTCATCTCTTTCTAGCTCCTTCACCATTTTTCTCTTCATCTCCATCTCCATTTTTCTCTCTCTACCGCCCTCTCTACCTTATCTCTCTAAATCTTCGTCTCTCTTCTTTTCTCTCTGCTGTCCCCTCTATCTTACTTTCTCTATCTCTCTCTCTCTATCTATATATATATATATATATATATATATTCGTTTTCATTGTCTAAAAGTGCTTTTCACTTTTTCTCGTCTGTCTTTTGATCTTTTTCTGTTCTTAATTTTTCTTTTAATTTTCTCACGTTCCGCAATTGAAAGTTGTACTTTTCCTTTATCGAAATCTCTCTCTCTCTCTCTCTCTCTCTCTCTCTCTCTCTCTCTCTCTTCTTTCGATCTTCTTTTCTTTTGGCTCTTTCTTGTCTCTCTTTATTACTCTCTTTTCTACTCTTCTAAATTCCCTTACACCATGTATATTTAATAAGTAAGAAATATTTCTTTTCCTTATTAAAGTGGTTGCACCTAATGCGGAAGAGATTTTTTTTTTCATTTTTAGAACCGGAGGTCATGTCATGCAGAGATCGACGAAGTAAACAAAGCCTCGATTTAGAAATAGGGAAGTTTTTTTTAATAAAAAAAAAAAGCAAGACTCTTCTTTCCAATTATTTCTGAAACAGAGCTTCTTCATCGTTTTATTTAAAACCAAAAATACCAATGAAAATAATAAATCGCATTTATACGCAAATAAAGACATCACGTGTATTTCTTGCTAAACAAAATTCCAGAAAATATTCTTTTCTCTTCTCTTTTGTCTGTAAGCAAGATTTATTTTTTATCTTTCGCCATTTTGGAATTTGTTATATTTTGTCCATGCATTGTCAACCAATGTTAAGCAAGCAGATGTTCTCTCTCAGGTTGTATCACTTCCGATCATATTGCTGACACGCTAATTAGATGCCCTCTCCTAAGGAAGAAGTACATGAGATATGCTTCAAAATATCACTTTTAACAAGAAAATACTAAGAAGAAGAAACACTACAATAAATATGACAAATAATAATAATGAGTGCAAGTTTTTCAAAATGGAATAATAGGCAAAATATCTCTGGGTTGATAGAAAACGTGAAGAAACTGAAGAAATTGATCTCCCCTAACAATGCAGTCAATGCATTCCGTATGGTGAATGTAAAACAAAAATACAGATATTAAGCAATACTGAAAAGATTATAAGCCTCGGATAAGAGGAATAACAAATCAGCTTGAGATGTCAAACAAAAACGGTCTAGAAATCTCCAAAAGACAAGATTATTAAAACAAACAAAAAGAGCTAAAGACACGTCTGATTATAGACAATATCTAAAATAGAAAAATATTTTCCTTCGCGATAAAGAATATAAATAAAACAAAACATCGAACGAAGAAGGAAGACTACATATAAAGACTAGAAAATAAAATGAGCAAATTTCAAAATGATATCGGCTTACGGTCATATTAGGTTGAAACATTGGTTCCTGTATGATCATTGAATTCAAGCAGCAGTACCTAGATTGGTGTCCGCTCTGGAATAGCAGGAGCTTTAATCTTCGATGTGTAGATGATTTAATGGATAAAGACTCGGAATTTTTAATAAGAGAACCAATTTCCAGTTTCCGTTGAGGTGGTTATGTTTACTTAGACACAAATACGATTGGGAAAGGATTTAATCCACTTTTTCTCTCCCCAGCTAAGGGTTAACAAGTAAGACTTCTATAGCTAGACTATTATTACCTTTAAAAACATCTTGCCATCTAAGCATATTTTACTGGACTTCAATAAGCCATCAAAAACAAATCACCAACCAATAAACACAATGACAGCAATAAAAAAGTATTCGCAGCATAGAGACATAATTTACAAACGCACACAAAAACATCATCGGATGAGTAAAAATATGGTTATATCAAAAGAACAGCAACACGATGGCGAATAATTCTTTATATACTAGTTACAGAAAGGAGAGAAATTATATAAATTTCATCTAGCCTAAAAGAAAATATAAAGACATGATGGAAATTACACTATTCAAATGATAGTATGATTTTAAAGCTAAAAAAAAGAGAAGACAATCTTGAATGAATATCTTGAAGCAAAACAAACTTCATTTTTATTCCCGTATCTTTTTGTATAAATTGAAATGAAAAATGGTGTGGCAAGTGTCTACAAATCGATAAGGATAGAAAATGTACCACAGAGAAATGTTTGGCGTGGGGCCAAAAAGGAAGCAGGAAAGAAAATGGCCAAATGACTTAGATGGAGATGACTTTAATAGGAAACGTAATCAGGAAAAAGAAAACATTACAATATGATGTATTGACTATAGAAAACTGTATATGACAAGAGCCCCAAATTTGGATAGTCTGATGTCAATAAACTAAGTACGGATAAGATTAAATCTTATTAAATTATCCTATTAAAAAGACAAATTATGGCCGAAGAAGAATTTTTGGCAATGGTAAGCATCAAAAATGGATCTTTCAAGTTTTCTTGTCGTAACTGCGATTTGTCAGAGTCAGTGAATCGAACCTTGAAAAAATGTAATAAATAAATAGTAAGATTAATAACAATAATAAGGGAATATCCGGGAGTTTAAATGTAAGGTCAATAGACACCTCCTAACAAACTAACTTCCATTCTTTCAAACACTCTTCCCACCCACCCAACTATCTATCACCCCCCCCCTTCTGACATTTCCTATTTCTAACCACTCTTCCTATTTATCCCTCCCCTATGTAGCCCCAAGCGCAATAGTGGCAGTGGAATGCCTTGCTTGGGGTGAAATGATTAATATATATATATATATATATATATATATATTGTTGCGAGCAGATCTCACCATACTTCCTTCTCTTTCCTACTATTGTGACAATGCACTGCTTTTACTTTTATAAATATCGAAAATATTTACATTAAAATGTATCAGAGGAGTAGTTGATTTACTCAAGTTTTTCGTTTCTGTGTATGTTTCATAAACATCTTTTGTTCCCCTATTTCGTCTTCTGTTCTTTCGATACTTTCGCTCCGGCTTTTCCTGATTCTTGGCTATTTTGAAAAAAATAAAAACAAAAAAAAACACGGTAGATATAAAGGGCAGTGAATTATAATGAATAATGTAAGATCCGTGATAACGACGGACATGAACTGTCAGACAATAAAAAAAATAATGAAATTAACCGTAAATATTACTATAGGTAATTTAAAATGAGCAAATGGGAAACATGGCAGCATGAGTAAATAGATTAATAAATGCAACGAACAGGGAGACTCATTAACAATGTGATACTCTGCATCTTCTCGGGGCTAAAGAAATGGAGAATTCACATCCCTCGATAAACGAAGAAAGATGTTTATAAATTTGGGCGTTGTTCAATACTCCAAATATTGAGTTTAAATAATATAACTTTTGTACGCAAAGAGAAAATAATAGGAATAATAAGGAAAGCAATAATAAAAGAAAAATCAGAAATTGAAATCTCCATTGAGGACTGAAAAAGGTAACAAACACCATCTCAGTCATTAGACAATCATTGATATGGTGACATAGAAGATACCTGAAGAAATAAACGCAATCCCTTATCATTGACTCATGGAGTAACTGCATCAGAATTGTATGAAATAAAAATCAGATGAACAGTAAACACTACTTTTCTGATGGAAAATATCAAAATCAGCAAATGCAGCAAATTTGTTAAAATCTAAGTAAAATATATTTGAGACACTGAATAAGGGTTTTAAGAATTGTGGAACACACTCGCTGTATGCAATATAAACAAAGGTTATCAGCACCAATAAGAAACTGATGAATGAAAACAAATGAATTGGATATTCTGGTTTTTTTGTTTGTTTGTTTGTTTGTTTTTTGTCTTACAGACTGAGCACACCATCCAAACGAGAATTTGAAAAATTTGATCGTCGAGAACAGAATCTGTTCGAATAAGTATCAATTTATCATGTTGAAGACGAAAGAAGGACTTTAGCTGGGAACTAAGAATTTTGAAATTAACTCATGTCAAAAGTAGTTGATACAATTGAAACGTTGCCAAAATAACTAAAATCCATATTTTTTCCATACTGGATTTGAAATGTTTTCCTCGCCACAACGTTGTTAGGTTCTACGAGAAGAGAGCTGCTGCAGAGTTGAAGAACATTGAAAACATCATTGATAAGCACAAAACATCTGCTATAAATACGTAAATAAAATAAATATAAATTATTATTATTATTATTATTATTGCAACAATAATATTTTATTAAATAATTATAATCATTACATAAAAAACCTGAAAGATATGGAAAAATATTGTATAAATGGAAACGAATCACAAAAAAAAGAAAGTTTTATATTTTTGTTTAAGTGCTCAATAACGTGAACGTTTTTTATTTATCATAGTGATTTATATATTTTATTTATTATTTATATTTTGATATTTAAATACATTTTCAGTTTAATGAATGGAAAGAACTGAAGCAAAAGAAAATATTGGCTAAAATAATTTTAATTGGAATGAAAATCTATAAATGCGTATGAAAAAAGAAATGTATTAAATCGAACAAAATATTAAAAGCAAAATACTCCTTCTATTCTTAAACACTATTTTTAATAATAAAAGATTGTTTCCAAAATATGTAGCCAAAAATTAGCCATTATTTCAACCACCAGATGTTCATAAGATTAAAAAGCTAAAGAAGTTAATTAAACAAAAATAAAGAGTAAATAAATTGCAACAAAGCGAATTTAATTTTACAAAAAGAGGAAAGAAAATACAAACTCTTTTAATAATGGAAAATGCTGTACGGGTTGCAGCAAATTAGAATCTTACAAACAAAAGAAAGTCAATTTTTTGTATCGCAATACGAAAATAATAATGAAAAAAAGTCGATATGTCTACCTTAAAGTCTTTAAACACCAGATGTGAACAACATCCTGCCTATATTTCTTATTTTCAAACATATTCTCATTATTTCAAATGTATCTGGCAATCTTTTCTCTTTATTATATTGCAATGTATACCTTTGTTCGATGCCTTACACAAGAAATAATACTACTCCACCAACAACGAAAATAACGGGATTAATTATTCATCATTATGTATTTTCTGCATGACTCTCCAGAACATTGCATCCTTTAGAGAAATAAACAATGTTTCATGCGAACCTGACTTACAATCCCTGGTGCGTAGATTATTCGTCGTTTCCTTCTCTTCTTCTTGCTTTCACTGTGCCTGGTCAATTTAAAATACACCAAGCCTACATTATTCGTCACAAAAATGTGTCTTTTTTTTAATCTACTTTCCTTGAAATGTCCTCATTGCTCACATTCCCCGCCCATTGTATTCTCAGTCTTCTTTTCTAGAACCACATCTCTGATGCTTATATATTTCTGATTCTAAATATAATTGTTCTTTTTCATTTTCCTTAAAACATCCTCATTCCGCACATGCTGAGTCCACGGCATCTCTATGTCTTCTTTTGTCTAACCACATCTCTGATGCTTGTCTCTTTTTTCATTTTTAGTGCGTCCTTTCTGTTTTTGTTTTACTTAAAACTTTCTCGTTGCCTGCATGTTCACTCCATGGTATTCTCAGCCTTCAAAGGAGTAATTTCTCTGATGCTTGTCTCTTTCTCATTTTAATGTATCCTCTTTGTTTCCATTTTCTTTAAAGTTCCCTTGTTACTCATATGTTTAATCTATGGCATTCTCAGACTTCTTCTTTAGAATCTCATCTCTGATGTTTGTCTCTGTCCGATTCTAAGTATAACGTTTTTTTTACGTATAATCATATCCTTGTTGCTACAAATCTTCTTTTTATCGGTAAGAAATTTTCCAGTCATCGATGTAACATAGAAGAATTGATTTTACATAGCAATTCATCTTTTTATTTATTAATTTTTACCTAAATGAACCTGTTTCTTAATACTTATTTCATATTTTGAAAGGTTTAGTATACATCTGTTTTCACGTCTAATTGTCTTAGTGTCTGTCGTATTGATTGTTTGGCTTGCGTTGGATTTCTAAAATTTCCGTAATTTTTGTCTGATTTTACAAAACACTGAATCATTTTTTATTTCATCGCCGACTCTTGTATGAAAAAGTTCTACACAAATATAATAACAAAAACTAACAAAGTAATCTTCTGGAACCCAATAGCATATCATGTTTTTAGGCAGAAAGTTTACTCAGTACAAGGCTCTTGAGTCACTCAGGTAGTGGGTTGCTGAATGAGATTGCTGAATGAGGAGGGCGTAAAAAGTGCGCATTATGAGGATATATTGGTTGGTTGGTTGATTTGTTTTATGGCATATCAACATCGGTGGGCCATTTATTGCTAACTAAATTTTATTTATTTATTACTGGTAATACCTTATTCTTTCAACAATTTATTGTTGTTTTTATATAAGTTTTGTGTCTACTAATACTTTTTTCTTTTCGAGTATCAAGATTCATTGGGATTTGTTTTTAAGGGCAGGGTCCCCAAGTCCTACCCTGTTATTTAACCCATAAGTGGAGTGAATGGACGGATTAATAGTTTTCCCAAGGATACCAGAGCTTAAGTGAATGCAGGGAATTCAACTGGAATTCGAACTCGGCTCACCGATTTCTCTTTCCGAGCCGATATCCAATGCACCACAACGCACATCCGTCACTAAACGCTCACAGCACCTGGTATTCCCAAGCAGTCACCCACCTAAGTACTGACCAGGCTCACGTTGCTTAACTTCGGTGATCAAGCGAGAACTGGTGTATTCAACGTGATATGGCCGTAAGCATGAGGATATGTAAGAAAGATAACGATTGACCTTGGACTATAAGAGGTTAAGATTGTAGCGATTGAGGAAGAGCCAACTTTAAAGTAGTAGTTCTTGAGAAGATTTTCCCTCTTATTAGCAGCGTTAGAAGAGAGAATGGAAATGATTTCTCTCAGCATATGTGGATTTGAAGAAAAACAACAACAACAAATGCAGCAACAATAACATAAGGACAGAAAGATAGGAATGAATTCAAAAAATTCTTCTCAGTAGCAAAAAAATAATATTAATCGTTCTATTTTTATTTGCCGTAAAAGGAAACCATAACATATTGATGATATTTCTTTTTGTCTTTCTCAGTTAACCTTTGTCGAAAGTTTTTGTAAATTTATGTAATACTTATAGTGATAATTGTACAAAATGTATTTTTTTAATTCGATGTTCATAGAAATTGACTGAAGTGTTACAGAATTCAAACACCCAAGGTTTCTTGCAAAGCTGTTAATTACGAGTAAAACTTTTCAATTCTGAAATGAACGTATTTTCCTTTCTAAAAAAACTTTTAACAAATTTGACTGAAACTTGACAGATTCATTAATTATTCCACCATGTTTCTCTAGCTAATTACGTTTTGAACTGAACAAACTTGAGAATGACATCTAGCGTTTATTCAGGAGGTAGTTGACATTATGATTAGACAGAATTCTTGACAAGCGATAAAAGTGGCTGAAGACGCCATATTTGAAAAAAAGATGAAACACGTACAGTACAAAAACATATACATCATATCGTTACGACATTATTAATAAAAACTATTCGATAATTAGTTATGAAAGCCGAAAGAATTCAGAAATCAGAAAAATTATTTGCAAATTTTTAAAGCAAATTTTTTAAAAATGTTCCAGAATATATAAGAAATAAACAAAATATCCTTAACAAAGAAATTTCGTTTGCCTTTAACTAAACTTGCATAAATAAAATACATGTTAGCTGTAGACTCGTTGATCGATTGTGGCCATTGCTGGTATGTTTGAACCATAATATTAATTTTCATGAGACTGAAAAAACATCGGAAGTAGGGAAGATTATCGCAGTGGACGGTAAGAGAATGTTGTATTTCAGTCGATATGTTCGGCCGGAGAGTTATATCCGTTTTATTATCACAAAGTTTAAACCACAGTGTCTTTCGGACTTTTTCAGCTGACTGTCGATTCAAATTGAATCTTTCAAGGAATTTCGCATTGTACCCTTTATTTAATTTATATATGCTGTTATTTCTCGTTCACCTGTCCACAATTACGGATAGCTGGTTTTGTTATTGCTTTTCCAGATTGCACTGGGTCTGAGCTCATAATATATAGCCCATGGATTGAATTAATATGTAATAAAAATTCAATTTGTGTGCATTCAGTCCCTGGACTGGGTAGTATAGACTCAAATTCTATGAAAATTCGGTAAGCAATAACTGAGCAGTACTAAAACGGGCAAGATGAAATATTCCTAGACATTGACACTGAAACGAGAAAAGTATATCACGGTAAATTAAATGAAGAGTTCTGTTTGAAAATCCCTGAAAATTAACCAGATCAACAGACAGCTGAAGAAGACCAGAGAGCAAAACAGCCGGAATGTAGTGACAATAACAAAGATGAGGAGCTTACTCCAAATGTAAACAATGACAATAATAAATAAATAAAATAATAATAAATCTAAACTTATTTATAAATGGAACTTTGTCTGTGTGTGTGTGTGTGTGTGTGTGTGTGTGTGTGTGTGTGTGTGTGTCCGTTATCTATAGACTCCGAAACGGCTGAACCGATTGTCTTGAAAATTTACACAGTTGTACTGTAAGCGTCTGCGAGTGTTCTTAGCTAGAGTTTGTGTCGAGGTTCCCTCGTTAAATATCGAAAATCGATAATCGAAAAAATCGGGTGATGGAAGGAATGGTCCGATTTTAATCAAATTTGATACACTCATAGACAAAGACATAAGAAACGATATTCAGAAGTTTCAAGGTTGCAGTTCTTACAATAGTGCAGAAAATCGATAATATATATATATAAAAGGCAAGATGTTTGTGTGTGTGTCTGTTATCTGCCTGTATGTCTGTATTTTTTCAACCCTTTTATTTTAGTTTTTGCTTCGGGTTTGGCTCTAAGTAGGTATAATTGTAGTTCTTAGTCTCAGCCATGATATCATTTACTCAGAGGACATATTTAGCCTTCAAAATTCAGTTTACGACGAAAAAAACTTATTTGATATCGATACCAGGAAATCAAAATTTGACTTACATCCATTCATTTTTCTTTCAGTCTACGGTTTCGCTTTAACTGGAAACAACTATTGCTTTTTAGTCTTTCGTGCCAACGTCCAAAGAGTTTGAGCTCCAGGACCATAGATTAGTTTTAAAGCGTTCATTACACCCGAGCAACGCCGGGCTATACTGCTAGTAATAAATATTTCATTGCATGGAAACTTTTTCTATCTAGATTATGAACCAGGTTAAGGTTCGAAAAGAACAACACGACCACAAGTGTAGAAATAACAAATATATATTAACAAGAAATAACAATACAAAATGTGGAAGGTGTTAGTATGTCTGTCAATATGGTTTGGAGTGAACTGCTACCAACTCGACTCTTTCTCTCTCTTTCTCTCTCTCTCTCTCTCTCTCTCTCTCGAGAGAGAGAGAGAGAGAGAGAGAGAGAGAGAGAGAGGCGTAGTATATATAGTGTGAGGAAGAGTTCATTCTGGAGTTGCAGGTAAGAACCCATGACAGTAATTCATCTGGGTTTCATGCTAGCTTCTCTGTTATGCATTTTGAAAAAAAAAAGAATCAGTAATCACGGTTTCAATTTTTTTCACTGCAGCAAAACGTCTTTTAAAAGTAAAAGCCAAAAATTCTGGTGAACAAAGTAAGGATATTTCTTGTTGATTTTATCATAAAAATGTTTATAATTTTTACGGATCAATGTAATACATGATACTGTGATAAGGTTTTATTCCATATCTGGACTAACAGCAAACGTTTTTCCTAAGTAACAACAGGTTCTCAGCCACAGTGCAATAGTTAACAAGTTGGTCTCGCACTTTATTACTCCTATAATGAATTAACTTCTCACTAAGTGCCTCTTATGTTTTAGTTTGTGCCAGAATTAACTAAGATAAGTAATTACTTATTGTAGTAATGGAGATAATTGTTCATCTTCTATTGTTGACAGTGAGTAGCGATTCTCCTACGGCACATTATATGTTCATAGATTTTTCTCCGTGCTAATGGAGTCATTAATAAATTTATGGGAAGGAATGTAACTTTATCAGTGGGAAGAAGTGAGTTAACTAACGAGGTTTATTCGCAAAATTAAATTAATTACTAATTTTAGAGCATGTCTGCCAATAATTCTTATTTTATTACTTTTCTTTCTAATTTTCTACCTGTATTCCTATCGTATGTCTAAAGCTTAGAACATTCATTCAAAACATTTGCTAATCTTAGTACATTAAATGAGTTACCATCCACAAACCAACTAATGGTTCAGGTGTAAGAGTTACCAATGTGCGACAGGAAAACTTCCTCTCACATGAAATCCTTCATTACTTGCTGAGTTAGATTTGTAAATGTTCTCAATTCGAGAAACGCTTGTTAACATGATGGTTTTCTTTTTTTTTTAATTCTAATTAGTCTTCCAAATGCAGATTCACAAATTTTATGGTAAAGAAAAACATGAAATAAGTCGTCGTGAATGTTCAAGAAGGAAAGGATATTCTGACCTCCTTTTTCAAGTTCCAATAGGATCATTCTTGTTGTCAAACAGAGTTTTCAGGATATTATATTCACACATGACGTGCGTTGTGCTGCAAGGAATATCAGTTCAGAAAGAGAAAACGTAGAGCCGAATTAGAATTCGAGTTGAATTCGTTGCAATCACTTAGGCGGAAGTATCTCTTCGTCTATGAGTTAACTAGCAGGAAAGATTGGGTTCTATAGCCTTAGTTGACAATCAGTCTACCACAAAAAGGCAACCTACTGCGGGAAGATCTTCTGCCTAGCAAGTCATGTCGCTTTCGAACATGATCGCCAAAGTGTGCATCACTGACAACTTAATAAACTCTAGTTGGCTTTGATACTTTAAGTAAGTGAGACTGAAAAACAGGTTCCAGGCTGACGTTATGCTTTTCAACATCACTGAATCTTCTGCTGTATTCTTCTATTAGTGAGTCTAAAACTGACTGGTATTCCTGAAAAGATTCATAGACATATCTTCACTTTCACTCATTATTTTCAACAAGTAGGGAAAGTGTTTTTCTGAAAGTTATAACTAAAAAAGAAAGGACTTGAAAATAACTTTTCTCTGAAAATTTTACAACATGTACATTGATTTATTTCTGGTTTGTAATGAAATATTTAACTCATTTTGCTTTGTCATCACATCACACTCAAATGCAGCAGGAAATTCTGTATCTGATAATGCACAAAACATTCTTTTCTTTGAAAAGTAAGTTATTCGTTCTCGTAAAGACAAAATTTTGACCAATACGCGTCTTTGCGATAAACAGGGTAGTTTTGAGTGATGAAGAAAGATTTACACTAATTACCTCTTCGTCTAACATCAACAATGACAAACTAACGATTCTTTAATACTTTTATTTGTATGTAGTTCCCAATAGCAATAATCTTTTGTAAGATGTTATTTAAAATAACAAATTTTACACATAGAAGTTGCTGGTGCAGATTGCAATGAGATGAGATCAGTGCATTTGAAACTGTGGTTTCTTTTTCTAAATATGCACTGAACCCTTCATTTATAGCCAAAATACTGAAGTAACATCAGTACACACATATTAATTTACTAACATTCCGCTGAACCCTATAACAATACTCTTTGAAGTTATGAAAAATATCTAAAGTAAGGAATTCTTCAAATAACTGAAAATCGTCATTTATTGCACAATACTTGTGCCGAATCAGTGGAATCTGTCGATTCCTCCAATGCTAAGAAGAAATATACATTGTCTTTTATATCATATTTTGTTACATCTGTTGCATTACTGGCCAATTCATGCTGTCGCTTTTTATTAGTTCTTCTTGAAAGGGGCGCATTTTCATATATGTTAACTTTATCTGGATCTAAACATTTTACGACTCCTACAACACATTCTTTATGAGTTCTGCTTCGCTGAATGGTTTACCATTTCTTCCAAGCAAATATGCAACTTTATAGTTTGCTTGTGTTGCTGCATTTCCTAAATTTAATACAGAATGGAATAGTTGCCTCTGCTTTTTCTTTTTATCCTTTAATTTCTGCAGAGAAATTCTTTGAGCTTCACCCTCCAATTTGAGCTTATTTATTGTCTTTATGAACAGCATAATGTTGATGCACATTGCATATTTTAACTGAAGAAATTCCAGTATCACATTTTACCAATGTGTGTTTTTCACTGGTCAAAGCGAACGAAATTCGAATTTTAGTTATTACAGCAGTCTTTCGCTCGGTTAGAGCTTTTCTTGTGTAGTCGAAGTTTTCCTTTGTAAATTGAGTCGTAGAAGTACATTTTCATTAATTTTCTGAAAGGTCATCTGCTAAGCTGAGTTACATTTGCATCAATCTATGTCCAAGCTTCTCTTTTTTACTGTCTTCTGCCTGTTGTCAGAACTTTGTATCTGTTTATATACCGGATTATTTTCTCACATCTGCTCGTGAATTTTTTCTTTGGTTTTTCTCTAATTTCCTAAAACCGATGCTTCTCAGTGGTTGAATATTTATTTCTAACATAGGCTCGAGAATTTCTTTCTTTGTTTCTCTTGATTTTTTTAAGGAAAATGCCTCTCCTTGGTTGAATTTATAATTCACACCTAGTTGTGAATTTCTTTTTATTGAAATGTCGATTTTCTAGCCAAGCTACGGATATATTTTCTTCTTAAAATACTTTTATCGATTTTTTCTTATCATGGAGAAAGAATAAAGAAAACAAAGACAATCAACTAAAATTCTTAGTAAAAGGAAGGTGAAAAATTAGCCAAGGCTACAATCAGTTACAATATTAGTGTAATGATGTATATAGTTTTGCTATAAAAATGCTAATGGTTCCAAGTTAACACCAGAAAAAAAAAACTTAGCCAACTCGAACCACACTAGTAATGTATTTTTGACCACCAGCAACACAAGCTCAGAATGATAAATTTATTTCTTGCTGAGAAAGAGAATTTATAGTGAACTTTTCGTTAAGCAGGCTAGAGCTTAGGCTAGTACATTTCTTGATGGCTTAATCTCCGGTTAGAACATTTTATAAATTATCTGGCCCCACAACTCAGCTCAAAAGTTGCAGAAGGCCGCACGTGATGATCCAGAAGACCACAGGTTACTCGTCCCTGAGATAAACTCTTTGAAGATTACGAAATTGACTCCAAGACAAATATTTGAACAAACAATTCACAATTCTTTATACTTCAGGAGTGCAACGACTATCAAATTTTAAAAAGACCCAGTAATTGCTCACATTTAAATATGAAAAAAATCACTTCTATATGCAGCCTCTATGAGGGACAATGTATTTTAATGTGGCGCTCATGCACAAAAAGGTCCCCTACCCTTTGTCTATCTTATCAAATCTGTATTAAATAATCTTTTTTTTTCTTAAGTTGTATTATTTATTTAATGCTGACACCTACTAGACTTGGATGAGAACATGTAATCGGTTATACTTTCTGGCCCCGGCAAGGCGCAGTAATTGTTAACAGCACCATTGGAAACTACGAACGCAGTACAGAGCTTTGATTGATGATTGAGGCGTTACCAGTGTTGATTTTAAAAATGATGTAATAAAATACGGAAGAAAGAATGGCAACATAAAAATTTATGAATTTTCCAAAGAAATTTTGCGTTATTGTGAAAGTCATTAAATGGAAAAACTAATGAGTTTAAAGAAAATCATGTGAGTAAATTAATAAGGAAAACTTAGTGATGTCAATCAGGTTTATTTTCTTTCTATATTTTAATGTATATTTTATTAAAAAATACTTCATTGAATTCCAATTATCGTAAGCTTTTCTGAAAAACAATACAAGATTGACACTGATTCCTCCTCAGAAATAAAAGCAAAGCAGACGATTATAAAAGAAATGAAAGAAAAGGTGTCAAGCGTCAAGCGGTATTAAAACAAGGATTAACAGTTTTTCACGATTTCTTACGAAATGAGTTTGATTAGATAATCTTGCAAAAACAATATAACTGATAAATAAATGAGAAGGAATTACTTCTTGCTTGATTTAGTTCCCTTTTGTTTTGAAGAATAGACAAATATCAGTTACTTTCATGGGATTCCTTTTCCAAAAGTGGGAGATAAATAAAGAAATATAGCAATCATAGGTAGAACGCTTTATCTCTTGTTTTACTGCTTTTTTATTTGAAGAGAAAGGCAGTGTTTTTATATTAGATTTCGTTTTTTAATATTCTTTTTTCCCAAATTTCTTTCTCGTTTTTTCATTCGCAAATTCTCAAATGTTTAATTCATTATATATTTGTTTCTCTTTATTTTGCATCCGTACAGAAATTAAACCAAAAAGACATTTGTGTTCATATTTTCTTTTAGTTTTCGTATTTTTTTACTTGAATTCCTTTATTTTCATCTTTCTTTCTTTCTTTCTTTTTGTATATATATATATATATATATATATATGGGAAAAAAACAACGAAAAAAAAGAAGATATATATATATATATATATATATACATATATATATATATATCTTCTTTTTTTTCGTTGTTTTTTTTTCTTTTCTCCCTTTCTTTACCGTTTTATTTTCTATCTTGCTTTTATTCTTTTATTTGGATTTCTAATTTCTCTTTTTCTTTTTCGTTTTCTCTTCTTTCATTTTACATTTTTCTCTCATTTTCTTCTTTGCAATGATATTCCTTATGAGTCATTCGCTCATTAATCATTTCTTATCTTTTCTCTGATAAGTCATAATTTTCACCAGGTTAATTTGTATGTCTCTCCCTTTATGCAACATCTTTAATTCAACTTTTACTTACAATAATGGAAGAAAGAGAATACATTCATTTTATCTGCACAGGAGAATGGCACGCTAGCAGAGGATTAGCACAGCAACACTATCAGTGATTGCAGCTAAATCTATGAATCGAATTCATCCCGAATTAGTGACATTGAACCATTAAATTAACCGCTCCCTTTTCAAATGCAAGCATCGATTCATCCGCAACAAATAGGTTCGATAAGCTAATAATGACTTTTCCAAAGTGAAAATCAATCAAGCTTTAAAGACTTTCAAAGCAAACGTGAACATTGATTTGCTTAATTGACACGTAAAGTAAATCGTTAGCTCAGATGACAAGTTCGGTTGTTGAATGCGTTTAAGTGAGCACGAAATTACATTCTCGTGACAAGATGTTAAAATTGAAATAAGGAATGAGATTTCAATTCCCTGCTGATGGACATTTAAATTATCCCAGGCCATTTCACACATTAACACTTATATTCCTGATCTAGTTAAGTCGACTGAAATTATTAACAATCTGTCTCCAAATATTTTACAATCAATAAAGTAAGTCGTGTTTAATAAAGTGTTTATTTTATTTATTTCACTTATATTGCTTTTGCTGTTTGGAGCATCGATCTTTATTCATTCAGATTTTAAAATGACAAATACTTATTTTCTCTCAGACTCATTTAAATCAATATCATGCCTGAAGATATTAGTGTTGAATGACTGAATGAAAATAACTGGAACTGAGATATCCGGAAAAAGTATGGCACGGGAAACCCGGTGGATCAAATTCCATCGTATATCACCTGAAGAAGATCGGATCATACAACGACCGAAATGTCGTAAATATGGCAACAAAGATGAGAACAATAGACCGAGGTGTAGTTATAATATCTCATCTCAGAAATATGAACAGAAGTGTTTCTATTTAGTTTTTTGCCCAAATTCGATCATTTAAAATTAAGCAGAATTATAACATATCTTTTAACTTCATAAAAAGTTCCAGTGCGGAAATATCAAAGAATGTGAAACGTTTTATTGCTCAAGTATTGACTTTTCTACAGGAACAAAAGAAAGATAAAATATGGGACCAGATTAAGTTTTACATGCATTAGTAACTATTTATAAATATAATTATATTATTAATAAATTTTATACAATATTTTATAAAACAAAAATACTGCAATGTCTCAAACGTCCACGAGGAGGCTGGCTGGCAAATGTTTAAACAACTTAGTAAAAGTTTACTTTTAATCAATTGCATACAATTTATATTAAGTTGATAATTTACAGGTAAATATATCATTTGCAATGTTGGCATGATAAATGGAGGAGATTTTGCAGACTATAATATTTTTCTAAAAATATATTTTCTTATTGTGATTTACTTACTGAATTTTTTAATTTTTTTTTTTCTTAGAAAAATTATCTTCTAAAACGCAAGCAAATAAGTTGGCTACAATTTCAAGAGAGCAACTCCGTGCCTCGGATCATATCTTCTTGATAATAAAAACAACAAATCAGTCAACGTTAGAAATCCATATCCACTGCTTCATCTGGATCTAATGCGGCTTGATTTTGTTTTTTCCATTTTATCACTTGTTAAAGAAAAATGTTTTCAAAGCCTTCAGAGGGGAAGATACCCCAGATTATTTTAACATGCAACACAGATCAAGTAGCAGACTTTGGATAATAACTCTTTTCTTTTCTTTACTTCACCCATTGCCTTCGATTTCTACCAAGCAATACGAATTTGCATTTTTTCTCTAAACAACTTCTAGTCACTGTTCAATTTTCTACTTTCACAGTTTTTCTGTCAAATTGAACCCGTTTATTCATGTTTTGATTCTATACGAAATGATTTTGTTTTTCCCCTGATAATCTATTTTTTATAAGCATCGAAGAATCAGTTTGTCTGAAAGTATTTCTGACTTGATAATTACGATTTCACTTCTTCAGTAAGGTTATGAGCACATTTTCTTCTATCTCAAAAGATCTGAACCAGATTATATTTTAATGCCGGTTTAATTTATTTTAGGAGATCGTTCACCGTTCTGGATCAATTTTGAAGTCTACTTATTGATTTTACGTTTATATTTTCATTACACAAGAAACAATTAACATATCATCTGTACTATATCCGTTAGGCTGGGACCACTTATGCGAGTCGAAAATAATAAATTACAACGTAAATTTAAAGAAAGAAAACTGAATCAAATTGTTAAATGAATTAAAACTAACGTGTTTTTATTTCTACGGAAATTTTGTCCAAAATCAATCAGTAACAGGATTTGAAAATTAAAAAAATATCGTTTATAGAACAGACTTTGAGTCTGTAAAGAAAGTGATTTTGGAGTTAAGAAAAAAGTATTCAACCAAAAAAAAAGAAAAGAAAACACAAAATAACGAGACATAAGTGTGTTGAGATGTTTTAGCAAAAGGATAACTAAAATCCGGAAGAAGTACAGAGACTATTTTTTCACAAATTTTTAAGCAAATCTGGATGATGACAGGGAGAAAACGGTATGCGCGAAGAAACATATTTACAAGTGCAAGTAGGTGGCAAATATATATATATATATATATATATATATATGTGTGTGTGTGTGTGTGTGTGTGTGTGTGTGTGTGCTTTTAATCATGTATGTGCTGAAAAGAGAAAAGGAAGAGAGAATGTTCAGATATAAGAGCAGAAATACAAGTTTAAACTTTCTTCGTATTGAATGCTAATCCAATGTTCTGTTAGTGTGAAATTCTTTAAACGGAGAGCTTTTGCTCGAACTCTCTTCAGAGCGTTAGTATAATACACTTAAAAGTTTAAAAGTAGCATATCTCAAGTATGTTTTCAGTCTGTTAATGACTTCACTGATTGCAAGTATTTGAAGTGATTCTTTACTTGATGACCCTTTCAAGAAGTCAGCGACGTCCGGCGACAATCTCGCTATCCGGTTGTAGAGGATGACCAGGACACGTCGGCAAAACTAAGCAAAAACATCAACAATACTCAGGAAACAGATTTCTTTTGTTTCGTCTGACATACTATCAGCAAAACTCACTCTCCGTTTCAGTCAGTTAAGTGCCATACGTGATACAAGCTTGGGTGATCATGTCTCGAAAGAGACATGACTGGCTGGGCAGAAGATTATCCCACAGTAGGTTGCCATTGCTTTCTGCGGTAGACTAGTTGCCAGCCAAGGCTATAGAACCCAATCGACCCTGTTATTTGACTCATAGCTAGAGAGGGAAGTGATATATTATATTATGAAGTAGTAATTATTCAGGGCTCAGTTTATTACTTCATAACTATAAAACTGATCCCCCACTTTATGCCCAGTAGAAGCCTTAATCATGTTTTCAACTATTATATTCAGTCAGTCAGTTAAGTGGCATACGTGATACACGATTGGGTGATCATGTCTCGAAAGAGCCATGACTGACTGGGTTGAAGATTATCCCGCAGTATGTTGCCATTGCTTTCTGCGGTAGATTAGTTGCCAGCCAAGGCTATAGAACCCAATCGATCCTGTTATTTGACTCATAGCTAGAGGGGGAAGTGATGTATTATATTATTAAGTAGTAATTTGTGGGGGATCAGTTTATTACTTCATAACTATATTACCGATCCCCCACTTTATGCCCAGTAGAAGCCTTAATCATTTTTTTCAACTATTATATTGTCAGTTAGGTGCCATACACGCTTGGGCGATCATATCTCGAAAGAAACATGACTGACTGGACAGAAAATTATCCCGCAGTATGTTGCCATTAATTTCTTCGGTAGAGTGGTTGCCATCCAAGGCTATAGAACCCAATCTGTTCTGTTATTTAACCCATAACTGGAGGAAAGAAATGGATTAATACCTTTCCCAAGGGTATTTGCGCAACTCTCCCTTTAGTTTAGTCTAATTCGAATGTTTTGTCATCAATGTTTCGATTGATTACCAAATAACGCGAACTTTTTCCTTTAAAAGATTTCTTTGGATCTTGTAGTAAAACTTATTTCTGCTTCGTTATCTATTAAACAATTATATCCTTGATTTCTGTTCCGGTGACAGTCGTCGTCACTACTTTCTGGAATTTAAATTTTCACGTGCGATATTGTCCTTAAAAACACGAGATTTCAGGCATTGTCTTGCCCCACCTCTCTCTCTCTCTCTCTCTCTCTCTCTCTCTCTATCTATCTATCTATCTATCTGTTTCTTTCTTTCTTTTTTCTCTCTCTGTCTCTCTCTGCTAAAAATTATAGTGGAACTCCACCTGAATTTAGATCCGCTTGTTTGCCGTGCAGTCCTCTGTTGCTGTATACTAAAACGGAAATGCATTTGTTGAGTTAAAATTGCAAACTATGCAACTATGGTTTTTAATTTTTCGAACTGCTCGTTAGCATGTCGCGTGGTTGTATGTAAGGCGTTTTTATCAATGCCTTTAAATAAGTAATAAGTACATTCATTAAATCGCTTTAAAAGCAGCACAGTATGAAGTCCTAAACATAATAAAAATGAACTTTTTCCTTCAAAAAGTTTTTATTATCATTAAGAGGAAAAATCGAAGTATTTTTTAATTAATTTTTCAAATTTTTTAAATCTTTTCTAACACGTTCGAAATTTTGGTAAAAATCTTGTTTTATTTTCGTTAGATGGGAGTCAAATCGTTAATGAGTTTACAATGAAAAACATAATATTACATAACTCACTTTTTCCCTGTGAAAACACATTAATTTGGAAATTTTTATTGGATTTTAATGAAACTTTCAGAACTTAAATACAAATGAAGGAAATTATTTTTAAAACCATTATTTTTTTTTAATTTTGGTAAAAATATTTTTTTACATCTGTTATCTCCTCTCCACATAAATTCATGAAATTTTAAGAAATTAAATTCTGTATGCAAAAATGGTTTTATTAGTTAAATGCAGGACTCATTGGGAAATGTAAATCATGTATTTTTTTTAAACATTTAGCTACCATTACCGAAAATCTGCTCCGAATAGGAAAATAAAAAGTTCAATAAACTATGACATTATTTAATTAGATAAGCTTTTGATTGTTGCAATAAATAATATAAATTTCAGACATTATAGTCTGAAGAAAAAAAATTACGATTAATAGTGAAATTTTAAAAGAATTGTTTTTATTTTTGTTTATTTGATTTTTATAATTTATAAAGTTTAAAATATATTTTAAACTATCTCCAAGACCAGTTAGGCATGCAGATTATATATTGAAGACTATAATTACAACTCTAAAATTGAAAAGTTTAATACAAATCATCTGACCATCGTATTTTTAAAATAACTTTCAATGTTTTTTTAGCGTATTTGAATTTCTTTTTGTATGATAAATTCTATGTATAAATTAAAACTTCATGTGTTTCGGGGTTTCTTCCCCTTAAAAGGAAAACGTTTGTGCAATTATGTCACTTGTGATCGCCAGACACTTATCTTATCTCTCATCTGTCAACACGTTTCAATTACGGTGGAAATGCTAGAAAGGTCCACTTAGTGTTTAAAAATAGTTTTATTCTAAATTTCATGCTATAAATAAGTAATATTTAAGTAAATCAGATTAATTTAACAAGAAATTTCTTAATTTTGTGAAAATACTGTGTTACAGATGTATATTCTATTTTTGAAAGATTTTTAAAACTGAAAATTAACTGTTGTTTACAAATTTGTCGATCACTCAAAAATGGCCGAAAAATTAAAAAAAAAAACAGCGCAAAATGTTATATTCCAAACAATACAATTTTTATTTGAAATACACTAGAGTATTTTGCTTACTGGAAATAGTAAATTTAATCATTTAGCTTTCAATTAAAACTAAAATAGAAGCTTCAAGAAAACTCTTTTTTTAAAAATTCAATGTAAAATTTAGATATCGAAAATGAGTAGAGTTAACTACTTATAGACCAACAAGAATGTGGTCCGCGGATTCTGATAGTTTCTCAAACTCTGTGGCTTCCGTCATAGAGGTTAATATTTACGTCATTGCATTAGGCATAAGCCATAACCTGCTATGACATTAGATCCAGAAAAGACCCTTAATATGTCCACGTAATTAAGGATATGAATATAGCGCGTTTTTTGAAGAGAGTGAAAAAATGGCTGAAAGTAAACAATGTTTTTCTAGTAGTAAAATGCATGTTAGATTTCAATGAGTAAAGATTGGTTAGCGGCTTAGAAGCAAAAATCTGGTGTAGGGAGGTAAAAGTTCCAGTGAGTTGATAAGGACAAATAGTCATCTTTGCTCTTAGCTGTTGTGATTTCACGAAACACAAGATATTTCTTCTTTATAAGTTCTCTGTAATCTCTGGTGCAAAAATTGTTAATGTTATTTTAGAATGCAATTTTGCGTTTAATGTCAAATTTTCACCACTTTTAGGTTAGTTGTAACTCTGAATAAATACTTATAAACCTACTAACATGTGTATATACAAAAAGACTAGTAAAAACGAGAAACAGCAAGACATAGTATTGTTTATTATCTGGCTGTATTGTGGTATTGGAGAAACGACAGATAGTAATACTGAGTAAAATTGTGAGTTTGGATCGAATGTAAATCAAATATGGATCGGAATCCGACAGATTGTTTTTATAAATGTGTGTAATGAATGTTCAGATTATTTAGTAATAAGAAGTGACTGAGGTTTTCTACCGAGAATGTTTGTTGAGTGCTAAAAGGTAAATGTTACTATAATGTCCTGAAAAAACAAAACGAGAAGAATTTTTTGTTGACTCACATTTTGACGACCTGCCCGTGTAAACTGATTGTCCGACAGTGAGAATCTTAGGTGTTTTTGTGTGTGTAGTGAAGAAAAGTAGGTTTGAGTAGGTTTAGAATGAGTGAATTAATGATAATTATAACTGTTCTATTTTCTTTTTGACACTATAATTAATTTTTACATTATAATTAAATTTTATGTCTACACAACGCTTACTCTAACATAAACGCTAGCCATTACAGAATAAAGAAAATTTAATGTATTATTTAGTATAACATATAAGATCGATAGAAAGCTATAAAAAAAATAAGAATTGAGATAGATAGATAGATAGATAGATAGATAGATAGATAGATAGATAGATAGATATGCTTAAAAAATTAAACGAAGTAAAAGACACAAACAAATATATTTCTCTATAAGATATAATTTTTCAGCGGCATTATAGTATCAAATGATTAAGCCGAAAAAATAATTTGAATGCTTTTCAACTGTTTCCTACTTTTAATCATAGATTCAACATAAACCAATTCTTTTATTTATCACTGAATTTTCTGGTCAACAATTTCGACAAGCGAATATGAAATGAAGAATGTATTCCGCTCTCTACAAATAGAAAAACATGGATAAATTTCTTGTAGAAGTATTATACAAGTGCTGAGTAAAGAAATGTATAAAATTGTCAAATTCACTAAACGCATCTGCCGTTATTCATTCAAAATGTAAAACTACTACGATATACAAGTAATCAAGTTTGTTCAAACAATCCCTTTAATATGGCAATTATATGCACACTTTATATAAATCACCATACTTCTGATTCTGTAATATGAAAACAAATGTAGCCATGTTATAGGAGTGACTTTATTTAGAAGGGAAGCAATTTAAAGTTATTTCGAAAGGTATTTCTCTTGAGATAATATGTTTACTGCCATATTCCTATCTACTATACAGCTATAAAACATTTATCACATACATTAATGTACATTTATCACCTGTTGATCGATTATTAATGGAAAGATCAATGAATATGTCTTTCTGTTATTGTTTTTTCTCTTCTCACTAGAGTTTCTGATTCTTTCAGTCACTGTAAGCCGCTGCGTCATTATCGCCTTGATTATAGTGAAACGATCGGTTGGGGGGGGGGGGTAAAAATGGTTAGTCAGTTGAATAGTGACTTTAATGGTTAGCCAGTTGAATAGTGACTTTCTATATGACTCTACTTGTTTCAGACTAATTTATGAATATGAAATACATGCACAGAATGGATTCAAAATATTTATACAAACTTACCTTGTCTAATCATTCGTCTACAAGTATATAATTGCAATATCTACATTAGTGCTTCTTATGGTAATCTTAGTTACACATCATACAAAATGTCAAGTTTGTATTTGGCAATTTTTATTAACAATATTACATAGACTGAATACGTCCCAGTACTTTCGTTTTCATCTCTGCTTTATTTAAGCTTCACAAATCGATTAGCTCGGCATCAAAGATCTTTTTTTCTAAGAAAGTCATCTTACTGCAATTGAAAAGAAGTACTTTTAAACATGGCCAGGGAAATTTATTGCATGTATCAGAAATAAGAGTTCCTTATAATGCTAAAAAAAGGTCATGTAAGTGTTCAACTTATTTACGTGATTTTGTAAACTTAAGTCATTAGACAAACATTTAATCAACCGTGTTTAGTGAATGATGGTAAGTTACAAACTTTGGGCAGAAGTAAATGGTCTCTTGAAAGCGCGAGGAATTAAAAAAGTCAAATCATTTCTTTTGCTGAAATACTCAAACAAGTTAGAATCTCTAGATCGGTGAACGAACCATGTTTCTTCAGTCTGCAAGAGAAAATGGAAATCATAAAGTACATGAAAAGTGACATATTACTAAATCAAAGGCATGAAACTACAGTAAATTTTAAATATATTAAAGGATTAACCCTACACTCCTGCTACTAATACTAAATCTAAGATAGGAAACTAAAGCCATTGTAAACATTCTATAGTATTAACCTTACTATCTTGATAATTTCCTCCAACTATATAATATTTTTCTTATTTTATTTTATCTTTATTTTTTATTAGAATTTGTGATCTATTTATTGCCTTAAATGTTTGATTGCACTTGATAATTGGAATTTTTTAGTAATAATAAGCGGAAATGGAATTTGTTTTAGTTGTAAAACAGCAAAAATGAAGCCTGTACAAAATATGAAGGCCATCATTAATTGAAAATTTTACTGATTGTACATTTTTCACGAGAATGTTTATGTCAATAAACTTGTCTACTTGAGTTTCATTGGTTTGGTGAGAACAGCATGCGCTTTTGTATTGGGTGTTTTTTCGTTTTATTCTTAGCAATGTTACTTTTTTTTAATCATGTCACCTCAAGCAAGGCATTCCATTGCCACTATAGCACAGGGGGTTACACATGGCGATAGACGAGTTAGGATGTACATAGGGGGAGAGTTGAAGAGAATGGGAGGGTTAGTGTGTTAGGAGGTGTATAATGATCTTACATTTAAACTCCTGGGGGTTATAGCCGTCGGGGAAGCAAGCATGCGGAAGGGAATTCCACAGGCGGGAAGTGCGAGAAAAGAAGCTGTTGGAGTATAAATTACGGTTACATTTCATCGGTTTCACTGTAAAAGGGGTGGGACCTAGTTGCCAATCTAGTATCTCGTGCAAACTCACACCTAGGGGGCACCAGTGATTTAAGTTCGTCAGAGCAGGAGCCATGAAAGTATTTATAGAAGAGGCACAGGGAAGCCACATCAAGCCGGTGAGAGAGTGACTGCATGCGGTCAGCTAAGTCGGTATCAGTCACTACAGATTCTTCGCTGTATTTTGTCAAGAAGCCCGAGGAGAATAGCAGAGGCACCCGACCAGATGTGGCAACAGTATTCAAAACAAGGGCGGATGGTAGATTTGTATAAGTGCAGGATATATTCAGACGGAAAGAATTTCCGGGCCCTACACAGAGAGCCGACTTTCATAGCAGCGGATTTAGCAATGGATTCGACATAGTCATTCCACTTGAGGTCCGCTGAGAGTGTCAAGCCAAGCTGGCGTAGTGTTTTACTCTCTGTGAGGCATGCCTGTTCCATGCTGATGGGAGGGATGTGCGGTTGTCTGTGGTGGTTAATTGACAGCAGCTTCGTTTGGGAAGAATTGAATTTTACGAGCCATTTCCTACCCCAATCCACCACGGATTGGAGGTCCTTTTCAAGCTCAGCCGCGAAGTTCGCCTTGTCATCAACACCAGATTTTTGATCGAGGCGAGCGTATACTGTGGTATCATCGGCGTACATGCCTACTTGTGATTTTATGGCATCGAGGAGATCATTGATGTAGATTAGAAAGAGCGTAGGACCTAGGATAGTGCCTTGAGGGACACCCGCATTTGTAGGGTAGTTCTGAGAGGCATGTCCTTTTAAAACCACCTTCAGTGTACAGTTGGAGATGAATGACTGGATTAAGTCCAACAAAAGTCCAGTAATGCCGTAGCTTTGCAGTTTCAGTAGAAGGCCGGCATGCCATACTCTGTCGAATGCTTCAGAGATATCCAGGGCGACAGTTCGGGCTTCACCATTCTTGTCGAGAGCCTGGTATATATACTCGGTGATGGTCGTTAGCATATCAGCAGTAGACCTGGTGAAGCGGAAGCCATACTGTTTGTCTATTAAATTGTCCTTGAAAAAAATTCACTTTAAATAACGTTTAAAAAATAATGATGTAAAGTGATTGCTTTTCAAGAGGACGAACAAGATGAAATCAAGGATTGGCAAGAACTTTGATGACCGTTTAAGCGTTATCACAAACAGGTAGCAACAGAGAAGGTCTTCAAAAAGTTCGCGAACTAAAGATTTCTGTTTTCAAAGCAGGAACAGAAACAGCATTTTCCAGAAAAAAATCAGCAAAAGAAATGATTTGACTTTTCAATGTCTTGCGTTTTCAAGAGACCATTTAATTCTGCCTAAAGTCTATAACTTACCATCATTCACTAAACAAACTTAATTAAACATTTACAAAATGACGTAAACAATTTGAACACTTACAGAACCTCTTTTAGCATTATAAGGAATATTAAACTCTTATTCCTGATATATGCAATACATTTCCTGGTCATGTTTAAAAGTACTTCTTTTCAGTGCAGTAAGTTGACTTTCTTAGAAAACACATCTTTGATGCCGAGCTAATCGATTTGTGAAGCTCAAAACGGCAGAGATGGAGACGAAAGTATTGAAACGTTTTCAAGCTATGTAATTTATAGTAGTTTATAGTTTTTCACATATTCTAACGTAATAATTAATAGAAACAGGCCTGTCTGCGGATGGCTTATTCAAAACTCTCGCTTGCCGATTTAGCACTATAGAGAGGGGAACATTTCATAAACAGCAGCTACTTACTGCTTTACGCTATGTTCTCTAGACACCGTGTAGAACGTTCATTCATTGCGGTAGCAAGATTGAACACTTTCAGCTTCTGACGTATTTAAATTTTGCAAAAACATTACACACTATGAGATCCGCGTTTTTTTTTTTTTCGTTTTTTTTTTTTTTTGTTTTGTTTTTTGTTTTTTTGCGCCGATAGTATGGTGGGTGAATCTCCGACTTCTGACAAATCAGTCAGTTTTCGGTCCTGGCTTGACGCAAAACGGATAATCTAGCCGCACTGAAGATCTGTGATACAGCGAAACCGGCCTGTCTGAGGGATATATATATATATATATATATATTAATGGTTTAAACTAACGGATATATATTCCACACTATAATATTTACTTTTTATAAAAAGTGTTCAAGACAGAAGTAAAGCATTTATTATTATTATTATTATTATTATTGACTCTCCCGTCGATTTCGACGTATGAGTGTCTAACTCAATCTGTCACACAAAGAATTGTTTAGAGTGGTGAAGGCTTGTGTAGCACCATCTACACTTTTTGGAACTGCTGATAAACAATCGGTGCAGAAGCTCACCACAGATCGCATGAACAGCAGACCTCAGTTATTCAATCCATAACTGGCGGAAAGGGACGGATTAATACGTTTCCCAAGGGTACCAGTGCATAAGTGAATGCAGAGTATTCGACTGGAATTGGAAATCGGCTCACCGATTTCCCTTTTATTAAGATCCCCATAAAAAAGGGTCAAAAGTTATCTCCCCTGGACCACTCTAAGGAGTCCGTTCCCCAGCTAATAGGTGCATGCTGGGAGACAAAAAGAAGGGACTTCCGGTTGAAGCTAGCAAACATGGCAGGTAGAACCTTGCCAGGCTCTCTGTAACCACATCGTTATTCAACATCCACAACTGTTCGCTGTACTCATGTTTCCACAATAATAAACTCTCTAGTTATTTCCAATACTCGGCGAGTGTGTCATTTTTCCATAACCGTTTTATTTTGACATGTTAAAAACTTAACAAAACTGGCGACGAAGATGAGAATGCAGCACGTGGAGATATTCACCTCGAGGATTGGAACGAAAAGAAACTAACAAGTAAAATTTATCTCATTGAGTGGAGAATTTCAGAAATCGGATTTTAGACGCCGAATTTCGTGGATACACAAAGTAACATATGTTTTTGAAAAAGAAAATCTCTTGTTTCCGGATTTTTTTTTCTTTTTCATTCAGTGTGAAATAATGGATCCAAATACTATCCAACAGATTCTACAACAGCAATTAAGGTTGATGGAACTCTTTTCAGTGACACTAGGGACTGTACCACAACCAAATCTCCATCAACAAAATTAATATTGGGACAAGCTCTCGAAAATTCCATCACAGAGTTCCACTACGATAAGGAGGCAAACACAACCTTCGCAACGTGGTTCGCTCGTTATGAGGTTCTCTTTAAAGAAGATTTTGGAGAGCAAACGGATAGCTGGAAAGTGAGTCTCCTTTTACGAAAAATCGGTCCGTGTGAGCATAAAAAATATATTAACTACAATTTACCGAAACAACCTAGGGATTGTAGTTTCGTAGAAACAGTTGAAATTCTAAATAAAATTTTTGGTGAACACACCTGATTGTTTAATGCAAGATTCAACTACCTCAATATCACGAAATGTGATACAGACAATTTTACAACTTACTCGGGATTCGTCAACAATGCGAACGGTTCAAAATTTCCACCATCACAGATTAACAATTTTCGTGTTTGATTTTCGCATGTGGATTAAGGTCCGCAAGTAACAGGGACGTGCACACAAGAATTTTGTCAAAAATGGAACAAAATCCGGATATTACTCTGCAGCAAATTACAGAGGAATGTCGGCGGCTTGTGAATCTAATACATGATTCAGATATGGTACAACAGTCGGTACCTGCAACAATATCTACTATCAACACTATCCAACGACGACAGTCACCGGAAGCAACACAAAAGAAACCTCCATTTGCTTGTTGGAATTGTGGTGGCTGGCATTTTGCTCGGAAATGCCCTTCAAAACTTACTATGAGTGTGTCATTTTTCCATAACGGCAAGGTCACGAAGATGTATTTTGCACAGCACCAGGGCGCAAAACTACGCACAAGCGATCACAAAACAAAAACAGGCATAAAACACAAACAGTCTCGTAGCAACATTCTTTCCCAACTCCAAGTCGAACCGCAAATATGTGTCGGTGGGACTGAACAACCAGCCGGTTCGGTTACAAATCGACACAGCATCGGTCATAAACCTTATTTCCCAGAAACTGTGAAAAAGTATAGGCAGACCTCCACTTACATCTACAAAACATGTAGCACGGAGTGATTCTGTGGATTGTGTCCATATTACAGGCAAAATGCCAGCAACAATCAAGATTGAGGAGAAGACAGCATCTGGAATCATATACATTTCGAATTCCCAGCACAACATTTTGGGACTTGATTTTATTGAGCCACTGGGTCTTCCCGACATCCCACTCAATTTGGTTAGCAAAGCAGCATCAAAAGAACAACAAAAACAAGGTATGTGTCGGTGTTCAGATCGACCTCTACCAGTAGGTACTAGTGTTTGTGAGGAGTTACAGGCCTGGACAACCAAAATGGACACCAGGTACCATCCACAAGAAAAAAGGACAATTTGTCTCTAGTGTACAAGTAAGAGATTAACTCTGGGCACGACACAAAAACCAATTGCGTCCTAGGTACACCAACAACACTAAGACAAACAACACGTCGAACATTCCACTGGACTTACTAGTGGACACATTTGAACTATCAGCTATACCACCTGTCGTACAGACAAATATAAACAAGAGCAATGCAGAACTTAGAAAGAACCGGCCAAAGCGGAAAAGAACTAAAGTGAAGCACCTAGAAATTAACCCTAAGCATGACTGTTACAGTAATTGTCTTTAAAAAAAAAAAAAGAAGAAAAGTGGGGTATTAGGATCACCATAAAAAAGAGTCAAGTGTTACCTCCCCTGGACCATTCAAGGGAGTCCGTTCCCCAGCTATTAGGTGCATGCTGGGAGACAAGAAGGGACTTCCGGTAGAGGCTAGCAAACATGGCAGGCAGAACTTTGCCAGGCTCTCTATAAACACATCATTATTCAACATCCACAACTGTTCGCTGAACTCATGTTTCCACAATAATAAATTCCCTAGTTATTTCCAATACTCGGCGAGTGTGTCATTTTTTTCATAACTGTTTTATTTTGTCATGTTAAAAACATAACCTTTCCGAGCCGACATCCACCGCACCACAACGCACATCCGTCAATATACGCTTACAGCACCTGGTATTCTCAAGCGGTCATCCATCTAAGTACTGACAAGGCTTAACGTTGCTTAACTTCGGTGTTCAAGCGGGAACCGGTGTATTCAACGTGATATGACCGCATTTTTTTTTTAATCATTTCACCCCGAGCAAGGCAGAAATGCCACTGATGAGCGGGGGGGGGCTACATAACTGTAAAAAGATTAATTAGAAAAGAGTGAGGAGTACAAACTAGTTAGAAAGGAGCAATAGAAATCTGAGACTGCAGGGGCAATGACAGATACATAGGTGGAGAGAAAGGGAAGGATATACGGAGGTGCGGAGAGAGCTGGAGTCCAGTGGTTAATAGAAGAGTATTGATATTGCATTTAAATTTCTGGAGGTTGTAGCCGTCAGGAAAGCAAGAATATGGCAGCGAGTTACACAGGCGGGAAGTGCGAGAGAAGAAGCTGCAGGAGCACACACACACACACACACACACACACACACACACACACACACACACACACACACACACAATGCATGTCTTAAACTGACATGTTGAAAATGGCTATACACCCTCTAAATTTTATCTGAATTTACAGATAAATAAATAAATATCCACTCTGTAAATTAAATTCATTTACATTGAGCTCTCTACTGGGTCATTCTTAATATTTTAACGATGTAACTAGGATCCTCCTGGATTTTTTACCAACCTTATCCCGGATTTTTTACCAATTCTATCTTGTGTTTGTACCACCGTGTGTGTATATATATTGTCACTTATTCTGGGGCTGTATACCTTGTTACGTATGAAGGTATGCCGGTGTATAAGTGCACTCACTCTTTCATGTTATCTTTAGCAAATACAGAAACACTATTTCCTTGGTAATGCCGAGATCAGCGATAACAGACATCGTATTAAAATTAAGACTGAGAGAAACAAATGCAAATAAAAGAGTTAGATACTGTCTTTGTTAAAGTTTGGATTTCTTCTGTAAACGGTGAGTAGACTTGCGCGATTGTTGAAAGAACTGTGGCTGATTAGTTGTTAAAAGAGAGAAAGAAGTTTTGGTGTACAAAGGAAGTAAGACAACAGAAATATCTTATCGTGGTGCTTTCAAGTGCCACTCTGCATTACAATGTATAAAAGTAGACATCACGACTCGACGTTGAAGACTTTCTTTTCCTTTCCCTGGCTGAGACTATCACAACGCCAAGAAAGAACACTTAATAGTATTTCTTTAATAAGCTTACTTTGACTGGGACAAGGCAACAGTAGTTAGGATCAAAATAATAATATACCAGCGACGGGTTAGCTAACCATGGTTTGACAGCAAACCTCATGGTTTATTAACGCTGCATATAACCAAAACAGGATAAAGATTAAAAAACGATTTATATTTTTGACTAATGTTTATGAAGATGATGTATGGGTGTATCTTTTAGGAAATAAATAACAGGCTAGCATATTTTCACCGGTTTCATTTGTCAGAATTTCGAGTGCTTATTTACAAGGTAATCAAATCCTCCCCATTTAGTTTATGCTGATAAAAGGAAATTATCTTGGTACCTCCTCTAAATCGCTAAAAAAGCATAGTATGAATAAAAAAGGCCCCAAACTTAATAAAAACGAACTTTTTCCATCAAAATGTTTATATTATTATTAAGAGAGAAGATCAAAGTAATTTTTAATTATTTTTTTTTAATTTTTAATCCCTTCTAACATGTTCGAAATTATGACAAAAAATCCTGTTTTGATTTGAGTTCGCGATAACCAAAACATTATGACTGTTTACAATGGAAAACGTAATGATGACATCACCCACTTTCTTTCCGGTGACAAACACATTAATCTGGAAATTCTCGCAAAAATCAAATAATCGTCGGATTTTAATGAAACTTTCAGTGCTCATTCACAAATGAATGAAATTATTTTTGAAATTATTATTTTTTTTAAATCTTGGCAAAAATATGTTTACCCCTGTTACCCACTCCACGTAAATCCATGAAATTTTAATAAATTTTATTCTGTTGTGACCTATGGTTTTATTAGATAAACGCAGGACTCATTGGGGAATATAAATCATTTACTTTTTTAAATTTGCCTTTGTATGCGAAAATCTAATCCAAAGAGTAAAATAAAAAAGGGCATTAAAACTCTGATATTATTTAATTTGATAAGCTTTTAATTGCTTGAATAAATAATAAAAATTAAGGACATTATAGTTTGAAGAAAAAAATGTCGATTACTAACGAAATTTTAAAAGAACTGTTTTCATTTTTCTTTATTATAATGATAATTTATATATTTCCAAAAATATTCTTAAAATCTTAAGAACTGTTGCGATTAGATCTTTTAGTTAAGAAGTGATGATTATATTGCCTATCTAAAATCGAAACGTTTAATATAAATCGTTTTGCATCCATATTTTTAAAATAATTTAATTTTTTTCTTTTTTTTTGTGTGTATTTGAAGGAATGCTTTTTTTTAATAGTGATTTCTATGTACAAATTAAAAGGTTAGAGTTTTCTCCCTTTCTCGAAAAAAAATTGTAGAATTTTGTCACTTGCGAACGCCAGATACTAAACAGCTATTGCATTTTAATCTTTCGTACCAACGTCCAAAGAGTCTGAGCTCCAGGACCATGGATTAGTTTTAAAGTTTTAATTGCACCTGAGCAACGCCGGGCTATACTGATAGTATATATATATATATATATATATATATATATACTTTAGAAAATATTTTTAAATATTCTACAGTTTCATGGGTAATGGGTATTTTGCCGCTGACCTTGCTGCTCGTCAGACCTAAATGAGAGCACGGTCGGCGGCGAAATACGTATTACCCATGAAATTGTAGAGTATCTAACAAAATTTTCTAAATTTTATTACTCTGTTAAATTAAATAAATAAATTTAAAAAATTAGTTTTTTTGGGTTTTTTTTTTGTGTTTGTCTCTATCGGAATTTACCTGACTATATACCAAGCATTCTACGTTATATATATATATATATTGTGTGTATTTTGGCAGCATTTTTTCATTAATGCAGGTTTCATTGAATAATATAGACAAGTTTTGTCTATTAATTTTGTGTAGGATCCGTTCATACCGTCTGATATACTTGATGGTGATGTCGTTAAAAGACAACAAAAAATCACAGTATTTGTTGAATTTTTTATCGGGTCTAAGCTTTCGGCTCACATAAGCCATTATCAAAGAGTAAATATTAACACACAGTAAACATAGAACATTTAAGCTATTAACAATAAAGATAAACTGAATTGAAAATATAAGTCCATCCCTACCGTGGCGGATGGCCGAAGACAGTGACAAAATAGTGGTGTTGTGGTCCCTGGTCTGATTACAGACATTTGAGTACGTTGTTGGAAATATCGAAATTGATTGTATTCAAACCAGGTTTAAATTGTTTAATGTAGAGTGCTTCGAGGATTTTTAGTTTCTGCTTATTATTTTCTTGTTTGAGTATGTACGTGTTATCAACAAGCGTTTTTCTCAGAAGTGTGCGTTGATAACCATGTTGTTCTAAATGACGGAATATTTTTGAATTTTTATTTAAGTGCAATATAATATTTAATATATATATATATATATGCGTGTGTGTGTGTGTGTGTGTACAGAATATATATATGTGCCTATTGTTCTAACTCGTTATATATATATATATATATATATATATATATATATATATATATGTTAATAGATATACATAAACATTCTACGCTTACATGAGATTAAAATTTGAAATTTAAATTTAAAATTTGAAATAAAAATAAAACATAATAAAAGGTAGGGTGAAGAAATTTAATGTGCGTGGGTCATGAGTCTTAAAAATTTAAATATTTCATCGACATAAAAATGAAAGAAAAATTAAAATTCACCCACACTAAATAAAACCTTCAACAAAAACAATGTCAAATTAGTTATAGTTGCGTTAAAAATATAGATAAATTAAATACATTTCACAATATGACGCTATGATATCAAATAAATATTTGGCCCACATAAACAACATCCGTCACGCAACTATCAGCAAATATGAACCTTCTAAAAATAATTGCAACTGCCGAAAAAATTAAACCTGCTCATTGAATGACCAGTGCATGCCCGAAAGTATTGTTTATAGAGCTCGAATTCATTCGGATGATGACGACGTTAAATTTTACTTTGGAAACTATCGCCCGATTCACACTCCACCCACGTCTATTGAACAGGTGAAGAGGTTCATCCCTTGTTTCCTGCTTAGAAAGCGATTTCCGGTTTTCTCTTTTCCAATCTTTTCACTCTTTTCTTTCTTTCTTGTTTTTCAATTGGAGTAGATAGACTAAACTATCCCCCGGTTCACACTCCACCCACGTCTATTGAACAGGTGAAGAGGCTCCTCCCTTGTTTCCTGTTTAGGATGCGATTTCCGGTTTTCTCTTTTTCAATCTTTTCACTCTCTTCTTTATTTTTTTTCTAATTGGAGCAGATAGACTAAACTATCACCCGGTTCACACTTCACCCACGTAAGAGGCTCATCTCTTGTTCCCTGTTTAGGATGTGGTTTACGGCTTTCTCTTTCTAAAACTTTGTTTTTTGTTTTTTTGTTTTTTTGTTTTTTTCAATTGGAGTAGATAGATCCATCTATCACCCGGTTCACACTCCACCTACGTCTATTGATCAGGTTAGGAGGCTCAGCCCTTGTTCCCTGTTTGGGATGTGGTTTCCGGCTTTCTCTTTTCTAATCTTCTCACTTTGTTTTTTGTTTGTTTTTTTTTTGTTTAGTTTTGTTTTGTTTTTTTCAATTGCAGTAGATAGATCCATCTATCGCCCGGTACACACACCACCCACGTCTATTGAACAGGTTAAGAGGTTCATCCCTTGTTCGCTGTTTAGGATGTTGTTTCCGGCTTTATTTTTTCCAATCTTTTCACTACTACGTAGCCCCCTGCACATCAGTCGCGTTACCACCTTTCTCGGGGTGATACAATTAAAAAAAAGTCTATTAAACAGGTGAAGAGGCTCATCACTTGTTTCCTGCTTAGGATGCGGTCTCCGGTTTTCTCTTTTCCAATCTTTTCACTCTTTTCTTTATTTTTTTTTCAATTGGAGTAGATAGACTAAACTATCGCCCGTCTATTGAACAGGTAAAGAGTCTCATCCTTGTTCCCTGTTTAGGATGTGGTTTCCGGCTTTTTCTTTTCCAATCTTTTTACTCTTACGTAGCCCCCTGCACATCAGTGGCGTTATCGCTTTGCTCAGAGTGATATGATTAGAAAAAAAGACGTTGTGGTGCAGTGGATATCAGCTCGGAACGAAAAATCAGGGAGCCGAGTTCGAATTCCAGTTGAATTCATTGCATTCACTTACGCGCAAATACCCTTGGGAAAGGTATTAATCCGTCTCTTCCTTCCAGTTATGGGTTAAATAACAGGACAGATTGGGTTCTATAGCCTTGGCTGGCAACCAGTCTACTGCAGAAAGCAATGGAAACCTACTGCGGGATAATCTTCTGCCCAGTCAGTCATGTCTCTTTTGAGACATGATCGCCTAAGCGTGTTTCACTGACTGACTAATTAGACACCTGTCAACAAAGTTCAAATCTGTGATTAAGAAAGAGTTTTATTCTAAATTTCACGCTATGAATAAGTAATACTAGTGTAAATCAGATTAATTTAACATAAAATTTGCTAATTTTCTAAAAATATTTGTCACAGATATAGATTTTATTTTTGCAAGATTTTTAAAATCGAGAATTCATTTTTTTATAAATGTGTCGATCGGTCAAAAATGGCGGCAAAATACAAAAATTGAAAAAAAATCTCGAACTTTTATATTCCAATCAATAAAATTTCTGTTTGAAATAAACCAGAGTATTTTGCATACTAAAAATAGTAAATGTAATCATTTAACTTTCAATTAAAACTAAAATAAAACTTTCCAGAAAACTTTTCCATTTTTAAAATTTCAGTTTAAAAGTAATTATGCAGTACCTAAAATTATCTAATAAAGTATGTCTGTTAATTTTAAGCCAAATCTTTAGCATTTTTTTAGAAACTACTTTGAGCGAAACCATTTGAACTCTTGTATTCACTTAATGTATGGATGTGCGTCTGGTGTCATGGATAACAATTCGGAATAAAAAATCAAGGAGTCGATTTCGAATTCCAGTCATGTTCATTGCATTTACTTACACGAATATACACTTGGAGAATGCATGAATTCATCTCCTCCCCGACCTGTGGATTAAATAGTAGGACTTGTAATTGAAAAAGATAATTTTTGTTGCCAAAGAATATTCACTCGCAAAAATAATGAGTAGGTCAGTCATAAAAATCAAATCAATGACTCGCTCAATGTCGTGTTTCATAAATGTTCTTATAAATTATTATTATGGACAACTTCATCAAATTCCGAAGCTCTTATGGAAGGAAGTTATTACCATTTCTAATTACCATTCTTCAGTAACAAGAGAAAGGGACAGAGACTGTCTCACTGGTAGTTAATGTGCAGCAGGTTGCCATTGCTTTCTGCGGTAGACTGGTTGCCGACCAAGGCTATAGAACCCAATCTGTCCTGTTATTTAACCCATAACTGGAAGGAATAGACGGATTATTATTATAACTTATTTTTTTACTAGTTTGAGTTGAAAGCATCTCGGGATGATTCATTTTCCAAACTCAAATGACCAAATGATCAAACATTTTATTTAATTCTCTTCAAGCTATATTTGAAATATGTACTTTTTGACCTGACAGTATTCAGTGAAAACTTGAACTGATGGAGAATTTTCTTTTACCAAGAAATAGTTGCCACAAATTTGGCCAGAGAATTTACTCGGTTAAACATACGCTTGCCCTCGCAGAAACCCACGTATGGTAGCTTCAGTTAAGTGCCACACATGATACACGCATGGTTGTTCATGTCCCTTTAGAGACATGATTGACTGGACAGAAAGTTATATGGCAGTAGGTTGCCATTAATTTCTGCGGTACACTGGTTGCCAGCCAAGGCTATAGAACCCAATTTGTCCTGTTATTTAACCCATAACTGGAGAGAAGAGATAAATTAATATCGATTAATATTAATGCGCGTAAGTGAACGGTAGCTTAAACATTCATGAATACAAACTTGCACATTACTAGTCACTAAGTACGTAGCCTAAGGATAAAAAAAGAATTTATGCTGCTAAAAAAATTATTTTTTCAATATAGTTCCTTTCTTTGTCAAAAATTTTTAAACGAACAATTCTAAACAGATCACACAGCTTGAACATCAAATAATGAAAAATTCAATATTTCGAAATTCAACTGCCAATCTACGTACTTACTTGTTTAACTTCGTATATATAAAGAATTTCAAGCGTACATTTTAACAAGGGTCAAAATTTTCTTGTCCAATGAAATAAAGGGTCGCTGTTGCAAAGCCATAAATAAAATTGTCTCGCAACCATATTAACTAGAGTTGGGAATTCGATCTTCACTGAGTGCACCATTACTACGATATTGGACTAGATTTAAATGTTTCGCAAATGACTATAGGTCCACCTAACTAGCGAGATATAAGAAGAAATCTGTACAACTTAAAACCTCATTATTCTATGATGTTATGCCAGACTAAATCTAATAAAATATCTCTACTGCGAGGTTGTCCTAGTGTTGATAAAGTTTGTCGTACAGACCATTGATAATGCACTTGATTCTAATTTGCTGGCCAACTATTGTGATTATGTTAGGCTCAGAAGATAAGTTTTGTGCATATGGATATTAGGTCTGTATGTGTGCATGTGTGTGCACGTGGATATTAGGTCTGTTTGTGTGCATGTGTGTACACGTGGATATTAGGTCTATTTGTGTGCACATGTATAAATTCTATGGCTATGTCTCTGTGTGCGTCTATGCTCGGCACGTGTGTGCGCTTACTCACATATATGGTGTGTCTGTATGTGTGTCTTTGTATATATATTTCCATGCACGCGATATTTCAAAATGTCTCTTATAAAACTTTATACAGAACCATTTTTACCTGATAGAGAATGAGTATGTGATTTCCCACTCGGATGTCTGCTATTAAACCTTAAACTTCTTTAAAAAATTGGCTGATTGCTCGCTTCCGAGTACTCTTGGCTGTTAGGGTAGCTAGCTTGCTTGCTATCCTTGCTACTAACACTTATTCCTCATTCATGTTTATTTAACATCTACAGAGCCAAACTGTAATTTATAGTGTAACTATGATGAACAGACGTTAGTGTTAGTTTCAGTGGGATCGGATAATCTGGCATGATCAATATTTAAACAAGTGAAATATATTCACAACCACTATTGAGATATAAAAGATTCATACACACCCAAATATTTATTACCACTCCTTGGGGTCAAATTTCAAACGTGCCGATGTTGTCTGTTATTCTTAACAAGTATCCTCTCTGATAAATTGACCAAGGTGAGATTTGAACTTGTGTCTCATGATCAAAGCGCTAAATTTCTTCATTTATTTTACTTGGTTGGATAAACATTGTCACCGTTCCTTAATAAATTTAATGTCCTCAAACCATGACAACTAGGCTTCAAACTAAATACATCAATAAAAATAATATTTGTCCTTGATTTATTTATTTTAGACACTAAAATTTTAAACTGCCAACTGTTTCAAATTAATTATGCATGCATCTTCTCAGTTATCCCTCCCTAAATTCTAATGATTCGTCAATTGGCGAGAAAGTGTGTCGTCCCGCAGAGCACTATCTCATACATCATTGACCCCATCAAGACAATACAGCTGCTAAGAAGCAAGACGCTGCTGAGAGTGAAAGAATCTAAGAAGAGAGTTCCAAAAAGAAAGAGTTTGGGAGAAGAAGGGATTAGCATAGAACTTACGGTCACATATTGCAATTTCAACATTAAAATGATAAGATCTAGCTGCCAACCTAATAGAACAATTAATTTAGTGTTAAAAGGAGAAAGCGCTTCTGGAAATATATTTTCAAAGAAGAAAGCTCATCTGGAAATATTTAGATTACAATGATTGAATCTGAGATGCTAGGTAGGGACCAATAATATTGTTGGTTCTTTTGACTTCGTCCAGAAATTAAAAATACATAGCAACAACACCAGATGAGGTGTGACAACAATATTCAATTCCTGACCAAATGGTAAACTTATAAAGATACAAAACATTAAAGATATAAAATTTTCTTTGAAATGGTTAAAAGAGAGCAGTTTATTTTAGAGGTGTTAAAATTAACAAGCCATTTCTTTTCCCAGATCATTTGAATAATTAAAGTGCAGTGATGAATTTCATGTTACTGTCAGAAGAACGCATTGATATAGACAAGTTTAAATGCCTTTCTTTGTATAAACAGTATGGCGACATCTAAATCTTTGAACGCTTTGTTGAGCTAAACCTTTTTGGTTCACAAATATTTGTGGAACACATCCCCTCCACCACATTTTGCCTCGATTAAATATTATTTAAATACTTCATTGTTTGTACGTAAAATGAAGACTGTTTGTCCATTAGTGTCATGAAAATAGCGGAGAGAAGAAAAAGGTCTAAAGAAAAGGGATGACCACACGCACGCCCGCACGCCCTACACACACTGAAGATTTAAAAAGCGGTATACATAGCTATACAGAAAAAAGAGACTGATTCAAAGGATGAGTAAGCCGAAAAATTGATGAAAGAACAAGAAAGAGAGAGAGTACGATTGACAGAGAGTAGCAAAAGAAAAAACTTTAAGCTATAAGATAGACGAGAGAGAAATGCAAAAATGTTTCAATTTCTCTTTAAATTTTTTATTCGTAATAAGTCCAAATCATTCCTTCAAGGAAATGACTTCTCGTCATTTCTTTTTAGAAATGGTTATTTTCGTCATATTTTCAAGGAAGTGGCTATTCTCGGCATTCCTTCAAGGAAGTGGCTATTCCGGCATTCCTTCAAGGAAATGACTATTCTCGTTATTTCTTTTAAGAAATGGTTATTTTCATCATTCCTTCAAGGAAGTGGCAATTCTCGGCATTCCTTGAAAGAAATGATTATTCTCGTCATTTCTTTTAAGAAATGGTTATTTTTATCATTCCTTCAAAGAAGTGGCTATTCTTGGCATTCCTTCAAGGAAGTGGTTATTCTCGGCATTTCTTTTAAGGAAATGGTTATTTTCGTCATTCCTTCAAGGAAATAGCTATTCTCGTCGTACTGTCAAGGAAACGGTCACGTCAGTCTCAAGAAAAATTTCTTCTTCACTGTCTCATATACGAGGAAAGTTGCTGTTTTGCATTGGAACAATTTTGATTAGTTCCTGCTCTTTGAGGATATTTACAATCTATTTTTCTGATAGTGTTAATTTAATTTTCTAGTTCAGTTGCCATAATGTCGTCGTGAAAATTCGAAACTCGTATTTAAGCGTCTGTGGTCAACAGAAAGTGAACACGAAAAAAAGTTATTTACGCTCTCACACGCTGATTGAGCACTCTGGAAGAATGGTAGAATGTAAAACAGTAGTTACTCTGGCATGTACGCATCGCTCATTCAGTAATGGATTAGAGTACTCTGGCTATTGGGCGGGAATAATGACAATCACGATAAAAAGTCTACCTTCTTCTACCGAACACCCATAGCCCAGGGGTAGAATCGCCGACTGACGCCAATTCGGTCGGGTTTTAATCTTGGGTTAAAAGCAATCGGAGTCTAACCGTACTGATGAGCTGTGATACAGCGAAACAGATCTGTCTGCGGATATATATATATATATATATATATATATATATATATGAGAAGGTGATGAAAAGATTCTGGTTAAAGCTACTTACATAAATGAAACCAAAAAGAAAATCGTTGTGTTGGAGGTGGGAAATGGGGACTTGATTGCCTTGAGGACTTTTCTGCATCTCCTTATGTTGTGGCCTTGTTGGGACCAGAAAGTCCTGCTGTCAGAGTTTTCTTCTGGAATAGATTCCGCTCTCAGTCTCTCCTCTTTACAAAGCAGAACTGCTGCTTATATATAGTTTAGAAGAGTTCTTATGTCATGTGGGTAAGTCACCATAACAACCCCTCCTAAGTATGAACTCAGCGAGAGTTTTTATATTTTTTCCTTTTTCGAATCACGACGTCATTTTTCTTTTCCTTCGTAAACAGCGCTGTTTCGGGACGTTTGCGGAATTGCCATGTCAAAAGTATCGTAAATGACATCCATCACTTCTTTTTCTTCAAGAGGACCGCTGTCAGCATTGTCCAAAACATCCGGAAAAAAAACTTTCTCTCCGGTTTAGTAGCGTTTTGTAGGCACCCTGTTTGTTCGTCCAGATTTTGTTTGTTTGGTCAGTAGTTGCCGAATACAAAAGTGATTTTACGCGCAAACATTACCCCCGCCGGAGTTAATGATGATGGTTGTTGTCGTTGGGCGTGATTCTATACACCTGAAGGAACAGTTGTGGGGCTTTTTTCTGTTGGTGTGTCCTTAGCTTTCTTCAGTGCTTCTTTTAGCGCGTCAATAAAGCGCTCGGCCTATTCATTTGACCTTGGTTTATATGGAACAATTGGGATATGATTGATCTGTAAGGTGTTACAAAAATACTTAAATTCGCCGGGCGTAAATTGTGTTTCATAGTCTGATACTAAACAATTGACTACCCCAAATCTGACGAACAGTTCGTGTAGGAAATTGATTGTCACTTCTGTAGTGGGATTTCTACATCTAAGAACTTCAGGCCACTTAGAAAAACTATCTACTACTATTAGATAGTAGAATCTGTCAAGCGGACTTACAAAATCTACATGAATTCGAAAGCATGGTCAGTCCGTTTTGGGCCAAGGAATATGTTTGATTGGAGGTGCTTTAGTTGCCAAGGCACAGCCTTTGGGGGATTTTACCATATTTTCGATATCTTTATCCATGTTCGGCCAGTATACATAACTAGGCATAAGGCTTTTCATCCTTGTAATCCCTGGATGACCCGCATGGAAATCTTTCAGAATTCTTCTTTGTAGTATTGTGGGAATGACGACTTGCTCACTATATAGCAGAACTTCATCGCATAAAGAAAAAATATCTGAAGTCTGTTTTTTTCCTTTTCAAGAATTTTGGTTTTGTTTTATCTGATAATGGTTTAGAGCTTCATGTTTTATCTGATTGAGAGTTTCAGGGAGTTCCCTTACTGTATTGCATAATGTAGTTCTGTTCGGAGAGAAGAAATATCTTCAATAGGTTCTCTGTGTTTCGGAATTAATTTGGAGAGTTCGTCGACATAACAGAGTTTTAGACGGTAGGAACTCCATTTTAAAGTTATAACTTTAAAAAATTGTTCCCCATCTTGGCAGTCTATTTTCTGTATGCACGGGCAGATCTTTATTAGAACTGAAGGTTGTCATTAACGGTTTATAATCCGTCTGCAAAGTAAAGTGTTTACCGTGAATGTACCGGTAAAACTTCGTTACAACGAAAAGAATCCCTAACGACTCCTTTTCAATTTGCAAGTAATTCTTTTCTGCAAGAAGTGTTCTCGACGCATGAGGAATTATTTTGTGAGATCTATCTGGCATGCTTCAATGCCATCCGAGCTGGTGTCACTGGCAACTATAATGTCCAAGTCTGTGATATAGTAGGTGAGAAACAAGTTCGACTTTAAGATTTTCTTGTTTTTGTTGAATACTTCTTGGCATTCAGGGGTCCAATCCCAGTTCTTGTCTTTTTTCAAAAGTTCGTTTAACGGAGCACCAAAGTTGTGCTTATCGGTATAAACGCCTGGCAATAGTTTGCCAATCCTGAAAAACTTTGCAATGTAGAGCCATTTTCGGGAGCTGGCATGTCCTTGATTGCTGTAGCCAGTTCTTGATCTAGTCTTATGCCCTCTTTATCGATAATGTGTCCCAAGTTTTTAATCCTCACCATAAAAGTTGCATTTAGATTCTTTCAATTTGAACCTGTACTCTTGAATTCTTGAGAAGACTTTATGAACATGTTCCTTATGCTGTTCTACATTCTGACTGATCATTAAAATATCGTCTAAATAGACAACCGTGAAGTTAAAGTCGCTCAGTATAGTATCCATCATTTGTTGGAAAATTGCCGGCACAACATTTACCCCCAAACAGTAGGTATTCGAACTTGTACAATCCACGATGGATCTTGATACAGAGCAACTTAGAACATTCTTCCTCCACCGGTATTTGAAGATACGTGTCACTGGGGTCGAGTTTTGAAAAGCTTTTTCCTCTCTTTAGTTACGCGAAAATTTCTTCCAGTCTAGGTAAAGCATAATGATAGTCTTTGAGTGCCGCATAAAGCCCCATCGAGAAATCGGCGCAGATCTCGTTTGACTTCTTTACATAGATGGTCAGTGAAGCCGATTGACTGTACAAAATTCTCGACAAGACGCCGCTCCTTTCTAGTCTGTCAAGTTCTTCATTTATTTTTGTCAAAAAGGCGAAAGGCACATTTCGTTTTTTATTAAACACTGGTTGAATGTCATATTTAACTCCAATTTTACACCCCCATAAAAAATCTTCCGGAAAAGTTTCTTTTAAATTATTTATTAAATTATTTGCCTCGGTAGTCAGGTTTGCAAGTTTTTGGCAAAAGGAATTAATTGGCATGTCCCACAACATAAATTTCTACATCCATTCGGTGCTGAAAAAATTTTCTGTATTCTTTTTAATTTTAACGTCCTACCTTGAAATGTTACATTCATAACAAGTCCTTCTGTAAACTTGATTTTCGGACCTGCACATTTTATTAGTTCTTAGCAAGGTTGGTTTATTATTTAGGATTTGTACTTGAACGTGCTCTGTGGAGCTCAGTTTTCGAAGAAGAAGGCAAACTTTCTTAGAAATTGACTAATTTATACAATCTGTAGAATATAAATCCCGAATCTTCTGAAATAGGAGGTGAAAGTTATATCTTCGCCCGGAGAATATATAAAAGTGTCTATTGCGCCCCAGAACGTGTTTTGTAAAAACGCATTTTCGTGTTCATTAATTTGTCCCCAGTTTGTCAGTTTAAGCAAGTTTCTTTGACCTTGTTGAGTTTGAAGTAGAATTTCTTCGAGTTTTTGATGTCTGACATCAGTTTGTTTTTGAAGTTCAAACCATTCTTTTTCACCTTGCTTTCACATTTCAAGTTGTTTTTTTCAGTTTGCTTTTGAATTGAAAGTCGTTCTTTTTTATATCTAACTAGAGTTGTTGTATTCTTTTCGTAGCTCAAGTTGCTTTTCTTGCCAATTTAAGTTCCCGCTGGTTTTGCTTCTCTTGTCTTTTCAGCTCCCGTTGGTTTTGCTGTTTAAGTTAGAACTTAAGAAAATTGATCATGGTGTATTAAAATTTGCCCATGTTTATCCGTGTCTCTTTTTTATGATTACCCGAATACAAATTAAATTCAAATGAAAACTTATCTTTTCTTTGAATAACAAAGTAAAACTTTAGTTTCTTACTCACTCAGTAACGAAATAACAATTAATTGAAAGTGAATAACTTTAAGTTCCCGCTGGTTTTGCTTCTCTTGTCTTTTCAGCTCCCGTTGGTTTTGCTGTTTAAGTTAGAACTTAAGAAAATTGATCATGGTGTATTAAAATTTGCCCATGTTTATCCGTGTCTCTTTTTTATGATTACCCGAATACAAATTAAATTCAAATGAAAACTTATCTTTTCTTTGAATAACAAAGTAAAACTTTAGTTTCTTACTCACTCAGTAACGAAATAACAATTAATTGAAAGTGAATAACTTTAATTTCTTACTCACTAAGAGAATCACAGTTGATTTTATTTCTCGGAAAACATGAATTCTCGTAGTTTAGCCGTTTGCGTACAGGTTCAGTGTAAGTTAGTTACACTATTTTTTGGTTCTGTTTCCTTTTCTGAATTGCCAAATACAGTTGAGTTGAACAAAGTATGACGAAAATAGAATTTATTTTTTCTTTCAGTTTCCTATTCTGGTCTGTCAAGTACTGTTGAATAGAACAAACTGCGACGAAATATAGAATTCCTTGCGACTAATGTTGAACCAATATTGACAATTTCCACAGTCCTTTTGGAGTTCTCAAGGTTCCTTACGAAACCTAGTCGCCAAGTTTTTATGGCCTTGTTGGGACCAGAAATAAAGACACAAAGAAGAAACAGAGTTAAAAAATTACATTTAACAAAGACATTAGTACAAACATATATCAATGAGAGATTATTATCGTGACTATTTGTCCGGCTATCAGAGATATCTGCTGGAATAAATTCCGCTCTCACTCCCTTTTCTCTATAAAGCAGAATTGCTGTTTATATATAGTTTAGAAGAGTTCATGTGTCATATGGGTAATCACAATAATACCTTATATATATTATTGTTTAAATTACATATAAATGACTGCTGAATCTTCATAGGTTCTTTGTGTATAATAATAAATTTGCAATTTAATATAATATTTGCAGTTATAAACCTTTAAAAAATATGCACATTTTGTGTATTTGTCAATTCCAAGTTTTCGGCCATTCTTCACTCTGTAATGTAAATAAAATGTGCGCAATAATAAAAAAATCTATTGAATCGGTTGGTAAAATGCAAAAACTTAGAAAATGTAATCTACATCCGAGCTGAAATATTGACGCACGGCCTCATATTGCTACTTATCAAGACACGAAAACTTTCTGTACTGTTTATCCAATACTATTACATTTTAAAAGGAAAACGAATGAAAAATAAAATAAAAATACTTCTTCATTTCATTTGGCTTTCTTTGATTAATTTTTCTGCTTGAAATCTCACCTTTAATTTATTTATTCATCTATTTATTATTGCACTTCTTTTCTTGTATAACCTAATTAGATAGAATGTTACGTAAGATGGCGTATCTTGAAGATACCGTTACGCCGAATTTACTTCCTGCCACACTTGAAAATCAAAATTCAAAGTCCGGGCTTCTATCTAAGCTTGAACATCAATTTCTAGCATCTGTAAAAAGTACGCAACTTTTTCGGCCATCAATCAAGCAATATTTTTCTGGTTATATTCGGGTTTAAATCTATAAATGTATGTATGTCTGCTTATCTAGGGTTAATGAAGGCTGAGTGCGTGCTTATGTGAATGTCGGATATGAAGAGAGATTGATGAAAATAGTCACCCTCTTTTACAAGCTACAAGTGAACAAATGAGAATAATGGCTAAATAGAGGTAAATATAAATTCTGGAAACGGATCCCACCCATCCTATTTATACCTCATTCAAGCCCAAAATATAAGGGATGGGTGCTCTAATTCCTTACTGAAATGTATGTATGTATTTACAAATCGCCTGACGAAACCGAAAAGATCAAAACCATGGTTGCGTAATAGGCTTATCTTACCAACTCCAATATCTAAAATTTCTACATGTTTTAACATATTAACATTAGCTTCATTTTCTTTCAAGCATGTATTGAGCAATTTTCTAATGCAACCGTTTACTGGTGTAATTTAAATATAATTTTCTCTTGACCTATAACTGTTTAATTTTCTCTTGACCTATAACTGTTGTCTGTCTAAATTTATATATATATATATATATATATATATATATATAAATTTAGGCAGACACGTTTTCTCATGAGTATATATATATATATATATATATATATATAAATGTGTATGTAGGTAGCAATGTCTCTTTTATGCACATTTTGTTAAAAATGACAGACAATAAGTTGTAGTTTATACAGACTAAACTAGAGCACCTGTCTGTCATTTTTAACGAAACTTATATTTTAAGTTAAACTTGGTACAAACTCTGATAGTCTACGTTATTATCCTACCAAATGCTTTACACTTGGATATAAAACACACGATTGATCTCCGAGCAATAATAGCATACCAAATTTCCTAGAACCTACTCTTATATTCATTTGAATCTGAAAATAGAAAGAAATCACTTTAAAGTATCAAATAAAATTAAACCATTTTGATAATTTAATAGAATACATTTATATAAATATTTCCAGATTAAAATTTGTTCCATTCAGACTTTTTGACTCCAGTGTCATCATCTATGTTATGGTTTCTTCACCAAATTCCAATTGAATAGCTCTCGTCCCAAAAATCCAATAAAATGCTTATCAAATTTATGAATAGAAAATTTGCCATATTTTAACTTCTTTTCTTAGAATAAATTATACTCTTCACAGAAAACCATCTTCTAGCCTTCACAGAACTTATTAATAAGTTCTTGTTATTAATTATATTTTTAGCTACTATATGTCGGCCATTAAGATTAATTTTAAATAATTCAACAACTGTTTCGCTAAGATTTTACAATTTTAAGAATCGGTTCTCGTGAACCAGTAGGATGCCACTACTGCAGGCGAGCCATTTGCAAAAGCTATTATTTGCCCTCAATTGTGATAATTATACTAACTAGAAAATAATGAAAATACTTCTTCCACATAAAATGACAAGATTCCCATCCAATATATTGGCATATGAATTTCCAAAGTTTAAATTCATCAGATATAAGATCACATTTTTCTAAGCAGCCATCAAAAGTTGAGTTATCTATGTTATTTGTACGACTGATGTAATACTCAACTAGATATAAATGTAAAGGAGCTACTGTGTTGCACCCAAAATTTTATCAGATGTAGATATTCTCTACACTTAGGTTTGTGTGGCACAAGGCTAGAAAAATGGAGAAACGCTTAAGATCGAAACTAGCCAAGCTAAAGGGTTACAATATTCACTTGGCTCTGAGTCAAACAAGTTCCTAGTTCTCTGTTTCATAAATCACACACACGCAGATATAAAATTCAAATACACTTATTCATGGTGTAGTGTACACAAAGGCACAAATATAATACGTTCCTCTTCCTTGACAGACATAATGCACACACATACAGATATTTCTATTTTCTATGCAATATACACTCATACACTCACGCACGAATACTCATGTGCGTATGTTTGTGTGTGTGGGTGTAAGTGAGTGGGTGTGTACTATAGTTTACTAAAAAAAGGTTTTCCCATAATCTAATAATTTTTATCATCTTATCTGAAGCAAGATAATAAAAGCCATTAGAATGTAAACTGTTACTGAGAGTGAAATAACCAGAAAGGACAATTGAAGAACTATTTTCAAAATAAAAGAATATAACGGTTGACATCTAAATTTTTGAATATCTCAGGAAAACAAGAAGTCGAAGGAGAGTTCAACAAACGAATGAAGAAACCATTTACATAGGATTTATAGTTACAAACAGCAATTGTTACAGTGACTTCATGAGACCTAGCTGCCAATTAAGCAGTGCGCTTAAATTCGTTAAATCTGGGTACCAATGAGGAAAGCTGATGAAGATGATTACCAAGAAAATGTTTATCGAAGATGACCAAACATTAGATTGTTTGTTTTTAATTGTGTTGACTGCACAGTATAATAGGGTCTGTTGAGTACCGTCTGTGAGAAAAAGAGCACCATAACGCGATTCAGTTACTTAACATTTGCAATGAAAGTTCCAATACAAACATTCTAGTGTTTGATTGTCAATTGATAAGAATGCAGATAATTCGAAAAGAGTTGGAGGAGTCTAATGGTAATTACGAAAGTGTTTTGAGTGACCATTAATGATGGCGATATTATGTCTACATTCATCTACCTACAGGACCTCAAACTCAACACAGAAGCCTATATCAAATGCCTTGAGGAGACAGTGCTGCTCTTGGTCAAGAAAGTGGCTGCACGAAGACACTATATATGTCAACAGGACTCTGAACCATGCCAAACATGTAGTAGAACCCCGCCATGGCTGTCAGACAATTCCTGCTACCACATTATCCTTTACATCTGGCCACCTAAGTCCCCAAAATGCAACCCCCTTTTATTATTATGTGTGGGGCGCAGTTGTGTGAGAGACCCACAAAATTCCATGTAACACCAAAGATGAACTGAAGGTAAGTGTTATGGCAGCATTCATCAGCTTTAAAAATGGAGACCGTCCAGAAGAGATGCAGGGGATTCCGAAGTCGTCTAGAGGCTATGACTGAAAGCAATGGTGATTTTTTAAAATAAATTTAATCTTTAGTATTTCAAACAAATGTTGTCATTTTTGTAAATATATCTGTTAAAATGAGGTATCAGTGTTATTTTAATTTTTGCGATATTTAGACTACAATTTATTCATCGCACTATATATATATATATGTGTGTGTGTGTGTGTGTGTGTGTGTGTGTGTGTGTGTGTGTGTGTGTGTATACTTCCTGACACCCCATTATAACCTGTCTCTGTTTCTCATAATTTTCCTCCGATGTAACCCCCCTGCAAAACAGTGGCTGTAAAATGCCTTGCCTAGTGCGATATGATTATATATATATATATATATATATATATATATATATATATAGTATTATATTCATGTATTAAACACGCCCACGAATGTCTAAACATTTCTACTTCATAATATTCATCTGGTCACAAACACCAAATAAAAAGACGCACGCAAACACACGCACCCTTATACATGTCCACTCATACGCTACCTTTATTTCAACCGGGGTAGTGTGCACTTGTCAGGTGTTATGGGTCTCCACCTGCCAAGCAGACCCGTCAGCTTAGCCAGGTAGCAACACCTTCTCACCCGCCATTACACCTTACCTTCCCTACTCAGACCTACCACCCGGTTCTAACTTAACTTTATCCCTTATTTCCTCTTTTCTAAAGTTTACCGCACACCGTCTATCCCGAGTACTCTTCCCACCCGGCCCGGGTACACTCGATCGAGGTCAGATCGGCGCCAGCCTGTCGGTACTTCTCGGGAAGTTACACACCTGGCCTGCCAACAGGTGAGCGAACCCATCCCCGTACCAGCCCCCCCGCTTAGCATTTTCCTCAAACCCACACCTCGATTTTTTCTTCTTTTGTTATTGTTGCTTTTTTGTCTTGTTTATTTATTTATTTATTTATTTACTTACCTGTTTCGTTTTCTTTCTTTCTTACTGAAAAGAGCTTCTGTCTCTGTGGCAGTTGGTTTGTCCGTCCATTCGCCTATTACCATCATTGCCACCCGAGACATAAACACATTTAGCTGCAATCCCACCACCAGCGCGACGTCCTTTCTAACGCCTCTTGGTCGATACATACTTATAGGCTTGTATGGGGAGCAGATAAATAATCCCTGTATACACGCATACACACATAGATGAGTGCGCACACGCATACACACATGTATAGTAGGGCACCCACAGAAATATTTTTATAAAAAAAAAATTATATTCCAACATATGCATATATTTTTGTGCATATATATATATATATATATATATATATATATATATATATACGATCGTATACGTTAGTAGGTTTGGCTAATGTACCCAAATGCACTATGTATTCGGGTGTATTTGAATGTATCTACAGGTGGTACATACAAGCAATGGCGTGTTTACGTTACTCTCTCTCTCTCTGTCTCTCTCTCTCTCTCTCTCTCTATATATATATATATATATATATATCAGACATACAGACAAACACATACTGGTATCCGTAATACAAAGATTACATTTTTGTTACATATATATATATAATGTGTGTGTGTGTGTGTGTGTGTGTGTGTGTGTGTGTGTGTGTGTGTGTGTGTGTGTAAATTGTTTAATGGATTTCTTTCATTGTTGAGGCGTTTCCAAAATAGTAAATATTATTTGAAGGATTTATTTCAGGATTTCTACTAGATGTACATATCATTCTCACATTCTCTTTATATATATATATATATTGATGCTTGTTTCATTAAATAATATAGACAAGTTTTGTCGATTTATTTTATGTAATTTTTTTTCGTATCGTCTGATAAGCTTAACAGCATTATTAACGATAATGCTGTTAAGCTTATCAGACGATACGAAAAAAAATGAGGAAAGAAAATCACAATATTGATACATGTTTTTATTCAATCCTTTCTGAGCTTTCGGCCATTATCAAAGATGACAATTGTGTTGGTTGTAATGAGCAGTTCGCGGACGTACGATAGTACCAGTCATCTATTTTGTTTGTATGGGAGATTGGATATACATACATACACATATATATATATATATATATATATATCTGTGTGTGTATGTGTGTGTGTGTGTGTGTGTGTGTGTGTGTGTAATCTGATGAAATGAGTCTTAAATTTCCAGAACAATTATTTTTAACTTAACCTTTTTATTTGTCAATGCACTTAATTCAGTGGTAACTACCCCATTGCAAACATTATATAGTGTAAGTATTAGACAAAAACTAGATAGATAAATAGATAGATAGATATGAACAGACACGGATAGATAGATAGATAGATAGATAGATAGATAGATAGATAGATAGATAGAAATTGTGATAGATAGATAGATAGATAGATAGATAGATAGATAGATAGATAGATAGATAGATAGATATTAGTATATTGATGTAGATAGATAATGAATAGACGAAGATAGATAGATAGATAGATAGATAGATAGATAGATAGATAGATAGATAGATAGATAGATAGATAGATAGATAGATAGATAGATTTTATTTTTATAGATTTTGATGGCGAAACTGTCCAAATTTCATCTTTTAATTTGTTCATTTTGTTTCATGTAAGTTACTTCTTGTGTAAATCTTTCTTGGTACAGAATGATGTTTAATATTTTAGCATTGTCTTCTTGTATGTTAATAATCACGCTGATCAATATTTGTTTTTATATGTTTACCTACGAGAATGCGTGGTAGTTGACATATGTAAACATGTTATGCTTGGAACTTAATGTCATCTTCTGAATTTTAATATCGGAGATATAGTCACCCTAAATACGCTATAATTTACAAGCAACATTGTTTTTGCATAAGGGTGATATGCTGTTGAATTTGGATGTATTTACAAATGATATATACAAATAAAATCTGAATGCCACTATCTCTATGCATGTACAGGTAGCAATGGATAAAGTGTCGGCTAAGATAAGCAAAAATGAAAACGAAACCATTGATATCTCATTTTAACATATTTATTTAACTAAACTACACATAAATATCTTGAGATATTAAAGATTAAATTTGTTCAGTGAAAACGCCATTGGTTTCAACCAAGGTTTTCAGACAACATTTGGCTCTCCTCTCTTCTGGATGATCTCCTTGTCTAAGTTGGTGAATGTTGCTATAATCCTTGCCGTCAGTTCATCTTTGGTGCTAAAAGGAGTTTCGTTGATCTCTCGTTCAACTGCACCCCACAAATCATAAAAAAGTGTGTTGCAGTCTGTGGAGTTAGATGTAAGGGGTGATGTGGTCAAAGAAATTGTCTGACAGATATGACTGGTTTCTCCTGCATGTATGGCATGGTGTAGAGTTCTGCTGCTAGGATCTTCCAGTAGCCATCGTCTTAGCCGCACTACCTCCTCAAGGAAATTGATGCAGGCTTCCATGTTGAGTCAGAGAAGCTGTGAGAAAATGAATCGAGGTATAAAGACGCCATCACAAGTGATTACACTAAACATCATTATGTTGACTGGGATATACCATCTAACACTTTCTGAATCGACAGCACTGTACTGAGATTGACATTCAAACACTATGAAATGTTCATATTGAAGCTTTCGGTGCGAATGCAAAGCTGTACAGCATGCCGTTTCCAAATTTCTGGCTGAATGAATTGCATCATATTGCTTTTTTCTCACAGACGGTGCCCAACCGACCCTACTATACCACCGACAAAATCAAAAACAAACAATGCACATGCACGAAATTAAAATGGTAACCCATTGCAGCCTGTATAGCTACACAGACATTAATACACGCCATGCGTGTGTGTGTATATGTGTGAGTGTGGGTGTGGTTGTGTTTCCAAAGAGAGAGATACAAGAATTCTAGATATATTTGTATATATAATCTCTGCTTGTTCAAGTTGAGAAATTTTAGCACCAATATAAAATCCTATTTGGTCATTTGGAGAGAATTTTGAAACTAGGTCGAACTGAACACCTTTCAGTGCCCCTAGAATATATTCTACCAGAACTCATTCACCGAGCAAAGATCTTAGATAAAAAAAAAGCTAGAAAACCTTTCAGCACCCCTAGGGTATATTCTACCAGACTTCATTCACCTAGCAAAGATCTTGCATAACGAAGACAAGAAAATAAAAAAAAAAGAAAGATAAACTGGGTGGAAGAAGAAAAAATATCAGTTTCAATAAGAAGAAAGCCTAGGAGAATAGGACGTAATTTTCAATCGTCTGTGAAACGACCTCAGTAATCTCTAAGGCCTTTGTTTTTTTTCTAATTTTGGCAACGAATCAAGATAATTAGTACCAAAGAGGATTGACCTCACTTAGTTTGTAAAATATTGTAGATTAACTTGTAACGTATAAATGATGCTCCGGGCATTTTGTTTTGTTAGTTTCTTTCTTTCACTCCTTCTATCCTCAAACAAATATATAGACTCACATTCATTTCAAAATGTGGTGCTTGAAAAGTTCTTGACCAGACCAATAACCCGCCAATATCTTAGATATAGTCATCTGCATATCTTAGATATAGTCATCTGCAGACAGATCTGTTTCGCTGTATCACTGCTCATCAGTACGGTTAGACTCCGATTGCTTTTAACCCAGGATTGAAACCCGACCGAATTGGCGTCAGTCGGCGATTCTACTCCTGGGCTATAGGCGTTCGGTAGAAGAAGGCATACTTTTTTTCGTGTATATTGTCATTATACCCGGCCAATAGCCAGAGTGCTCTAATCCATTACTGAATGAACAATGCGTACATGCCAGAGTTACTACTGTTTTTCAAAGTCTACCATTCTTCCAGCGTAAATATATATATATATATATATATATATATATATATATATATGCTTTGTAAACAGTGATTTTTCTTCGATTTTAAGTAGAGTCCCACACACTCTGTGTGCATGTGTTTACCGTCGTATCATGTATTCCTACGGAAACAATTCTTATTCCCATGTATGTAACACAATCACACCCCCAAATTTTCCAGACATCTGACCCCATCTACCTATTACCTCACCCATAATCGTTCTTTTGTCATTTTTAACTTGATTCATTTGGTCTTTCAGTTTTTTTATTCCCTTCTTTTTTCTTTAAATTACTTATTCTATCATCAGTGTTCATTTTCTCCTTTCGTCTTTGCTAATTTTTTTCCCTCTCACTTTCTTCTGAATTTATTCACGTTTTTTCTTTCTCATTCACGATTTTTGCTTAAACCTTCGATTCTTCTTTATCCAATCTTTAATTCTTTTTAATCCTTAATATCGTTTTCTTCCTCTTTTTTACAATTTTTAATTTTCTAAAAATATTTTCTATTCAATTTTACGTTCTTCTTTTCTTTTCTTCTATCCGTTTTTCTTTGCTGTATTTTTCTCCCATGATTTTATCCATTCACTCCTTTTGTTATTTCAATCATTCTTTTCCTCTTTTATTTCTCTATCTTTTATGTTGTTCTCTAAGACCGAACCACCAAAGAAGGACTCGTGATTTATCACCATAGAAGTGCAAAGGCTTTTGAACAGCTATAAAAAAAATGTCCTGAAGAATAAAAATGGAGGGTGAGGGTGAAGATATCAGGTAAAGAATAGACATTCACCCTCAAGGTAAATGATCCTTACCTCACAGAGGAGGCTCTTTGCGCCCAACGGCACACCAACCCATACAATTTAAGAGGCCAGGAGAGCCGCTCCTGCCTCTTAAAAAGGTACAAACATACATAAACACACACTCATAGATGTGCATGTATGATGGTGTGTGTTTTGTAGGGGTTTATTCTTTGCATACAAACTGAAAATACCTGAAGTTTCAGGTGATACGTCAAAACGATTATTTTACATTGCTTTTCTCACTCTCCACTGTGTTTATCTGTCTATCTATGTTTACACACACACACACACACACACACACACACACACACACACACACATATATATATATATATATATATATATATATATATATATTGAAAGTCAGGCTTACAGTAGTTCTTGGTGGTTGTTGTAATATATTGTAAGCTAATCTGTAATTGATTCCATTGGTTTTTCAAGGCAAGCCAAATACGGCTTTAAATTCCATAATATCTTCAATTTTTTATAAATCTTTTACACCTCTGAAGAAGAATGTGTCGTGAAAACGGAGTGTTGATTCCTGAAAATATCCCAGAAAATGTTGACATTCTTAGAAGGAAAAAATAACTTACTCGTTTCAACGCGGTCTGTCACTACTCTTGCACCTCTACCCATAATTCCTTCTCCCCCTTTCGTTCTTTGCCTATCCTTCTTCCTCTATCTTTTTATTTCTCACTCTCAGTATTTATCTATATATTTTAACACTTTTTCCCAATCTTATTTTAAGGAAAACTTCCAATATTTTAGCTATTTTCTTCTACATATACAGAATGTTCATTTAAGGAAGCTTTTTAAATATGCCACCAGTCACATAATGACTTCGTCTTTCAAAGCGAAAACATTCCTTACGCACGCATACACATACATGTGCGTTGATACGGGATGCATTTAGAATATCGGTACACAGAAGGCGTCCCATCCAGCCGCAAATAGAAACCACCTACGTGACTATTTATTTTTTTAATCTTTCATACAAAGGATCTTTTCTTCATTCACGTATCTCCATTACATGAGGATAATTTACCCGAAGAATGTTTCCGTGGATAGTTTTTTGTTTTGTAATTTTTCAAATACCATAAACAATTTTTATCGGTATACCAAAGAAAAACAGAAATTCTACGGCAGATTCTCTCCCTCCCTTACTTTCTCTCTCTCTCTCTCACAAATACACACGCACACACACACACACACACACACACACACACACACATATATATTATATATATAAGAAAGTGGATGAACACGTAGATTTAAACCCACTGTTCAAACATTTATTTTTATAAAGAGTACTCGATAATAAAATAGAGCTTAATATTAATATATATTTCTGTTGCATTAATATAGCTATATATTGCTAGATTTAAATGTATTGTTTATTATTATTATTACTATTATTATTACTATTATGATATTATTATCCTTTTTATGATATTATTATTATAATAAAAGAGATTAATTATATATATATATATATATATATATATATGTTGTTACGAAAATTCACGAAGATTAACGAAATTGTCTTTAAACAACGGACAATTTGAAATGATTTGTTTGTACATTATTTTTTATCGATACTCGTATATAAGTTGATATTCTGTTTTATAATCAAAGAGTATATATATTTATTTCTACCGGTCTGATTATTTACGATAAATTTTTGTCATTCGGAAGATCCTGATCCACATAGGAGAAGCCACCAATTGATGTGGCGCGTCTTAGACCTCTCGACCACGAATGATCAACAATCTAAACAAAGTTAAATCATGCGTATATAACAACATTTTCGATTCACCGTAAATAACCATATCTGCACTGAAATGCATCGTAATGTCAACAAATGTAAACATATTACGGACATTAACGAAGATTAACGAAATGTTCTTTACACAACTGACAATTTGAAATGATTAGTTTGAACATTATTTTTTATCAATACTCGTATATAAGTAGATATTCTATTTTATAATCAAACAGTATATATATTTATTTCTACCGGCCTGATTAGGTACGATAAATTTTTGTTACGAAAATATGTCATTCGGCGGGATTCGAACCTGCAACCCCTATCCACATAGGGGAAGCCAGTAATTGATCTAGCGCGTCTTAGACCTATCGACCACGAGTGACCAACAGTCTAAACACATTCCACATAGACAAAGCTCTTCGTAATGTGTGAGCTGTATTGGGAGTAAAACATTTTGTACTTACTTAAGGAATATTTTCAATGAGTAAATCGGAACCTTTCTAATCAATCCAAAGTTTTAACTGTAACTGCAATTATTGATGTCCTCATCCATCTCATTTTTGAAATTTGCATTTTAAGATCCTAGTATTTTCTTTGAAGATCTTCGAATGCAATCTACATTCTGTTCTTGTTGTCTTTGATCACAATATTTGGACGATTAGCTTTGAGTGTTGTGTCTTTGTGAATTGTAAGTCCCAAACAAATTGTTACAGGTCTTATCTCTGTAACCAGACCTTGTGGAATTCATACCAGTTTCTGGCAGTTTCCTTTCACTAAAAGTTGCATATTTTTTAGTGCAGATATTCGCCCATAATATCATGCTTAATTTTATATTGCTATCTGATTTCAAGATGGTGAATTGTTTCTGGAAATTTATCACAGAATCTGCATTTCGTGTTAACAAAATTTTTAGTAGTTATTCTTGGCATTTTAGCCAGCATTGGTACCGTACAGCAAGAATAAACCTTTGCTTTCAGATTTTAACACTGCACTACGTTATTATTATAATTATTATTATTATTATGTCATTTTAAATTTATTTCTGCTATGGTGGCACTACCTACCAAGTCTGCAGAAAGACCCAAGGTAGGTTGTGGTGTGTTGCTATGGCTCCATTTCATGTTTTTTCATATCTCCCTAACATCCCTAGCGTTACATAGACAAAGTCCTTCTTAGAGTGTGGGCTGTACTTAACACGACAGTTTTTGTATATCTCTTAATCTGGGGTTTCCAGGGATTCTTTCAATGTGTTTTTTGTTCCATTTTTTATCATTCCAAGTGCACCTACTATCACTGGCATGATTCTTGTTTTCAATTTCCACATTTTTTCTATTTCAATTTCCAGGTCTTTATATTTTGACAGTTTTTATTATTATTATTATTATTATTATTATTATTATTATTATTATTATTATTGAGTACTGTTTTCGGTTTCGTTTGTTTGTTTGTTTGTTTGTTTGTTTGTTTGTTTGTTTGTTTCTCCGTCGACAAGAAACCTCAAGACCTGCTGGATGGATTCGGATGAAACTTGTAGGGATGGTTGGCCGCATGACTGGCACCAAATAGTTAAATTTTGGATTTTATCCAGTACGGGATAAAGTTTCCAGGTTATGTTTTCCTTTTTTTTCTATTTTTCGTACATTCCACAAGCCAAATATTGAATTACCTCTTTCTTTATTTCTTTATTATTTATTATTTATTTATAACATAAATTTACCATTTATTATCGAGAATCCAAATAAATAAATAAACAAAATGATAAGATACACAACAAAGTTAAGTCAAAATACAACTTTGTGATATTAAAAAGTATAAACTTTTACACAATTTTTGCAGCCTAGTTTTTTATTAATCAGACAGACAGATCGACAACCGCTAATAATTTTTTTTGTATATATGTAAAGTTTTATCCGAATCGATCACGTCTCTGTCTGTCTGTCTGTTTGTCTCTCTGTCTGTCTGTCTGTCTGTCTCTGGACGAGATATTTCAAAACCCGCTGGATAGATTCAGATTAAAATTCCAGGAGTGATTGGTCCCATGACTAGCATGAACTGATTGGATTTTCCGGATAAAATTTATGGGTTATTTTTCTTGGTTTTTTTATTTTTTATTTTTTTTTATTTTCTACTGCTTTTTTGTACCTTTAATGGTTCGTTTTAAGTGTGCATTTAATTTTTAGAATGACGAGTTCATTTTTTGAATTAATTTTCTTGAGAGCGGTAAAGTTAATCACAGTTATTCTTCCTCATTTTAATGATCATCTTTTTCTAATTGCTGAGATGATGTCAGTATTGCCTTGGCGGATGTTTTTTCTCCTTATTTGTTTTTGTTGTTATTATTGTTACGTTTTGTGTTTCAGTTTAATATAGATCCTTAAAAACTAACTACATGAGTAGTGAAGAAGTGATTATTTTCTATCTTCTTAAACTTGAATGTTTATTTTTATGTAATATATATTCGCATTGAATTCATTTCATTTGAAAATGTTGAATCCATTTTAATTTGAACGTCTTCACACTCATCAGCAAGAAGTCGTAACTCCTCTCGCTACAAATAGCAACTTCGTCCATTAAAATCCTGTGGCACTAAATTGACATAACGTAGGCCTTGGGTAAAGGTAAAATGTGTATATGTTTTAAAGTGATAATATTCACTAGAGAATTCTATACAGTACATTTTATATTCTCTTCTAAACAGAGGACTTTATTAAATTAATATTCTTGTCTTTAAATATTTCAACGTATCCAGAGTTCCAATTATTATAGGTATAACAATATTTTTAGGTACCATATTTTTCAGATTTAATTCTAAATTACTTATATTTACTTATTTCGTCATGTTCTTTAACGGACATATTTTATTTAATATTACGACTATATCTAGAAAATGTCATGCCTGATAGCCTCTTATTTAAATAAAACATCTGTCTATCAATATAAATAGTAAAAAAATGAGTTGTGGATTCTTTTTGTGATTGCCTTTTATGACTGGTTCGGGATGATGCTTGTACTGTTTTTCGGCATGTGGCAAATTTTAATACTGACCTATTTTCCAGTGAACCTGCTGCCTAAGCTTATCACTTCGATCATTGTATTCCTTCAGTGTCAAGATTGAACAACCAGACATTAAGTTGTCAATTTTATTACTATTATAATAATAATAATTATTATCAATATTATTATTTATTTATTTACTCTGATTCTATTCAAGACGAATTTCCAACCCAACAACCATTAGTCAATCTGATCTTATAATCTGATTCCCGCTTGATAAACTAAATGCCCATAAGTCGTTTGCTTCTTAGAATTAACAAAGTTACAGTGTATACTGCTTGCCTATATTCTTTAAGAAAATCAAATATCTCTGCAGCCCGGGGGTCGATCTAAATATAACATCATTCACAAAGAAGCGTCTATTACTATAACTGAAAAGCTCACTTGTAGCAAAGAATGCAAAGGGTTGCTGGGATGGTAATATTGCATCTACAGAATATTAAGCTAAATTTTCTCAACCTGTTGCTAAGGATGCGACGGATTCCTGACGTGTGACACCTGTACGTGCAATTGATCCTCATGCTGTAAATGTTGCGTCATGTTTTGGATTAAGTGCATCGATGAAATTAGGATGACGGAAAGTGTGGATATGCATGGATGTTTACATTCAAAAGTTTGGGTGTCTGCTGATTTGTGTGTACATGTGTGCTCGTTTACGTTCGTATGTGTATGTCTATGTAGATAAATACAGATAGGAATATAGAGTGTGATCGCAAGATTTTACATTTATACATAAAAATATATTTTGATATTGAACTATTAGATTTTAATGTAATGTAATTTTTAGTAAATATATATTACATCAGGCACAAGTTTAGTGGATGTCCGTATTTAAACAGACGCCCTGCGTTTTTCACAGTGTTTAACTCCGCTGGATTGCGCACTGGAATAATAAAGAAAATGTTCCCTCTAGTAGAGTTCAAACCTGCGTCCTCCTGGGTAGGTGATACCATCGTCTGAGCTGGTATGTTTAAATATCCTCGGCCATAGAGTGAGTCACAGCCCATATCGAGTTGATTTCATTTCCGAAAGGTAAGCCACGAAATTTCTAAAGAGTTAATTGATTCTTATTTAATCAAATATTTTTAGTAATTCAGAATTATTTTTAGTGGATATGCATATTTCAGTAGCCGCATAGAAAGCATATTTTCTTTAAATTTACTCGGTCCAATTTAAAATTACGTTTGATGTAATTTATATATTTTCTAAAAGTTACCATACATTAAAATCTAATGGTTCAATATTAAAATATATATTTCACGTTTAAAGCAATACAAATGTTGGATTCAGAATAAATCTATTAATTCTTTCTTTGAAGATATATCAACAATATATATATATATATATATATATATATATATATATATATAAAGGAAAACTCAACACGTCATTTAGATTGGTTATAAATTATAATTCATAAAGAATTATAATTTATAACCAACACGTCATTAAAATTGGTTATAAATTATAATTCTTAATGAATTATAATTTATAACCAATTTTAATGATGTGTTAAGTTTTCCTTTATAAATATCATATTGCTCTGGATAACATCCATTGAGCTCTCTATACAGCTATAACACTTAAAATTTTGTATTAAGTTGATCTTGTTATATTATCCTGGCCGTTTACGGATTGGATATATATATATATATATATATATATATATATATATATATATATTTTAATTCAGATACTTCAATCCAAGGGAAAAAAGCAGGAAGGTAAATTCCAAAAAACCCGATCCTAATTAATATTAAAAATTTATTTTAATATTAAAGTTTCTGAAAGGTTTTTTCTGTTGCTGAGGTGATGTGTCGTCCCCCGTGGGGATCTTCATATCGAAATGGCCATTCAACATCTTTGAATTAATCCTTTTTTAATATATATATATATATATATATATATATATATATATATATTAATCGTTTCACACCAAGCAGGGCGGTAATGCCACGGATGCGCAGCGGGCTATATAGGAGAAAAGGACTAGATAGGAGGAGAGTAAAAAGAAAGACGAGCCAGTTACAGGGGGTGGCAGAGAAAGGATCAAGAGAAGGATGGGAATACAGTTGTGATTACAGTTGCAAAGGTAGAGAGAAAGGAAAAGATATATAGGGTAATGTAGAAAGAACTGGAATCAAGTGGTTAAGATATGGGTATTGACATTGCATTTAAATTCCTGGAGGTTGTAGCCGTCAGGAAAGCAAGAATATGGAAGAGAGTTCCACAGGCTGTAAGTGCGAGAAAAGTAGCTGAGGAGTAGAATTGCCGGCTGCATTTGGTCGATCTAACTGTAAATGGGTGGAACCCAGTTGCCAGTCTGGTTGCACGAGTAAACTCATGTAGCAGGGTCGCCAGTGACTTAAGTTCGTTGAAGCAGAAACCATGAAAATATTTATAGAACAGATAGAGGGAGGTTACATCCCGTCGGTAAGGAAGTGGCTGGTGTCGAGTCGCCAAGTCGGTACCTATCCCATTAATGATTCTTCTTTGGAGCCTGTCGAGAACACTGAGATGAATACCGGAGGAGCCTGACCATATACGACAGTAGTATTCTATGCACGGACGGATAGTTGATTTGTATATGTGCAAGATGAATTCAGGCAGAAAAAAAAATCCTGGCGCGACACATTGATCCAACCTTCCTAGCAGTAGATTTGGTTATTCACTCAATGTAATGGCTCCACTTAAGATCGGAAGATAGGGTAAGGCCGAGGAGGCGCAGTGTATTGCTCTCATTGAGACTCGCTTTGTGCATGCTTATTGGAGGCAGGAGTGGTTACCTGTGATGATTGAGAGACAGCAGCTTTGTCTTAGAAGCATTGAAATTTACAAGCCACTTCCTACCCCATTCCACCACTGAGTGTAGATCCTTCCCAAGATCAGCAGCGAGGTTATGTTTGTCCGCTTCATCGGATTTCTTACCGATGTGGGAGTAAATTATGGTGTCATCTGCATAGATGCCTACTTGGCACTTGATCACGTCTGAGGAACACCAACGTTCGTACAGTAGGATGTGGAGGCATGCCCATTCAGGACGACCTTCATTAAGCAGTTAGATAGGAAAGATTGAATTAGATCAAGCAAGCGCCCGGTAATACCATAAGCCCGTATCTTGCGTAGAAGGCCAGCATGCCAAACCATATCAAAAGCCTTGGAGATGTCCAGGGCAACAGCACGGGCCTCGCTGGACTTATCAAGGCCCTGGTATATATACTCTGTGATGGTCGTTAGCATATCGGATGTGGACCTGGCGAAGCGTATGCCGTACTGCCTGTCTGAGAATAGTTTATGGACAGTAAGATGTTGAACTATTTCAGCATTAATAATGGCCTTGAACACTTTCCCGAAAATCGGTAGTAAGCTGATAGGGCGATAGTTGGATTAGTCCGAGGTTTCTCCCCGAGTTCTTAAATACAGAGGCCACAAAAGAGAACTTCTAGCATGCAGGAAAACAGGAAGCAGAAAGGCAGTAATTGTAGAGTTTAGAGAGGACAGAGGAGAGTTCAGGGGTATTTTTTTAATCATATCACCCCGAGCAAGACGGTAACGCCACTGATGTGCAGGGGGCTACATAGGAGTGAAAAGATTGGAAAAGAGAAAACCGGAAACCGTATCCTAAACAGGAAACAAGGGATGAGCCTCTTCACCTGTTCAATAGACGTGGGTGGAGTGTGAACCAGGCAATAGTTTAGTCTATCTACTCCAATTCTTAAGGACAATGACCGGAGTTCCGTCACCTCCACTTGCCTTATGGGGGGTTAAGTTTTGATATTATCTTAGATACCAGTGACGGGGTAATGTGAACATCATTCAGTTTAGCCTCAGTTATAATTGGGAAATCGGGAGTAGGAACACCAGACGAGTCTAATGTGGAGTTGGATGAGAATCTGCGAGCAAAGCACTCGGCCTTGTCCGCTGATGCTGTGAGGACTTCAAATTCATTGATTAAGGGAGGGATGGAGAATTTGCTGTTGTTCAGCACACGTTTGCATAGCCGCCAATAGTCCTTGGATCCGAACTTGCGGTCATCTATGCGCTGTCTCATTCTCTCAGTAAGCAACCGCTTGGCGTAATTCAAGATCCTCTTGCACTCATTACGAACAGAGGTAAATAGGTGCCTGTTGTGGTCAGATGCATATCTCTGAAATAGTTGGAAGTAGTGGTTTCTCTGGGAAATGAAGGCAGAACAGGCAGGAGAAAACCAGGGGGAGGAATGAGGCTTAAGACGAAACTTCCTGGTAGGTATGAAGGCATCTATGCTAGCTTTCACCCAGGAAGAAATCTCAGAGCCGCAATCATCAACTGGGAGACCGAACACATTTCCCCAAGGGACGTCGCATAGGAAATCCTGCAGGTATGAGGTTCCTAGGTAGAGTGAGAGTGATGAGAAATATTAAGAGAGACAACAGCATGATCGGAGTGGCCGTGAGGGCAAAGCTGCGAGACTTGACAGGAGTCAGATACAAAGGTAAAGCATAGATCTAGTAGAGAGGCGTATCCTGATGGGATCCTGTGAGGAATAATAAGAAGAAAATGACAAACCCCTAAAAACGGACAGGATAATCCAAAAACTTTTATCTAATTAATATAAAGTATTAAATGAATAATAATAGAGAGCTCAATGAATACTATCCAGAGCAATGTGAATTATAGAGAAGAAAACTCAACACATATTTAAACAGTTATAAATCCAGAATTTATTTCGGTAGTTGTAAAAATTGCAGACTGCTTTGTCAAACCCGAAAAAATCAAATGTTACATTTAACTCAGATTATAAAAAAAATTGAACAAAATAGAAAAAAGTTTAGGTGTGATGGGTAGAGGTGTATACAGTTAAACACTGGAACAACAGGTGCAGGAAGCGTCGCAAAAAAAAAACAAAGAACTCATACACCAAATTATACAGAGAAAAACGGTCAAAATTGCCTGTATAGTAAAAAATAAAATTAAAAAACACTTACAAGTTGCTATCATTAAAATAAAAGTTTTAAACATAAATGAAGAATAAAAATTAAAAAGTATAGATAACAATGATAAAACAAAAGTAAAAGATCAATTTGACAATAACGAAATAACAACTAAATTTGCTAGAAAATTATTGGCAAGAAAAGAGTCTAATCTTACACAAGAGGTAACTTGAATTTATTTTTGTGGCATCATTTAAAAATAATTTCATTTCGTTAGTTTAAAAGCTGGTTATTACCACTAAATTTAATTATTTTTATTTTTTCATCCAAGCATAGGTTATATTTGTTTCTAGAACTAATAAAAGTTTGTGATTTTCCTATAATCTTTCAGTTGGTCTGTGGAGAGAGTCCGCTATCATATAATTCTCATAAATATTTGCACAGAGCGGTCTGGAATTTAAGGTGGGACATAGAGAAGGAATATTTATTATTATAAAATCTATGTTTTAACGTCAAACAGAAATTACAAAATATACTTTTCTTTCTTTATCATATCCCATAGGTAAATTAGTTGTTTGGTCTATGACTCCTTAAGACATACATATTCCTCCAACTGCACAGTTATCATTAATTCTACAATTACACAGGGGATTTGTATTTATTTGGTGATTATTATAAAAATTATCATTTTTTTTTTATTATGAAAATTATTGATACTGTGGATATTACTAGTGCTGGAATAACTGATTTTTAATGTTTTTCTCTTAAAGATCTTGCTTAATGGGTTGTTTAAATTTATATTTAGGGAAGAAAGATCAGCTGGTTACACTACCATGGTTTCGACTTTTTCTGTTTCTCCAGGCGATTTGTTTTTACTAATCGCTTAACGTTTAACACTTTCATAAGTTCATAATCTGAAGCTCAAAGTAAGGTAATAGTTTCTTATTGGAAATTCATTCATCCTTGTTTGTACGAGCTTAAAATATTTTCTAATGTGTCTATATCCGGACATTATTTCGGAACTTTTATTTAGCAGAATTTGTCGTTTTGGAAATAAATAACCAACTTTTCTTCTTTGCACAATCTGTAGATATCATCACCGTTGCAAGGTTTAGCTTTTTTAAAATATCTTCCACGTCACATGGGAGTTTCTATCACACTTTTCTTTTAATTTCCATACATATTTGACTAGTTTGATGACATAAGTATTTCTAAATGAATGTGGACTTGCAATTATTCCATTGTGTTCTAAAACCGCCTTCAGTACATCCTAAATATATTTTATCTTTTACTTCTGCTCTGAAGATAACTCCTTTGGTTATACAAACTCCTTTAAGCAGACTTTTTTGTCTCTGCAGTTACATTTTTCATTAATGAATTTTTTTTTTAATTTTTAGTATTTTGCCTCTTTATGTGGTTTTCTAAATTGGAGGTCTTCCCTACCTAAACTTGTAAATGCTTTATATATTAAATTTTCATTTTCGCTCAAACTTGTATTGAGCACTTTCTAATACTAATAATGTTTATTTGACCTTAACTTTACGAAAAGTTTCTTCGTCTATAGTCTTGTGAATAGCATATTTTATACATTCTGTACTTTTATTTCTTTTCTTCTAAGTATTTCGAAACAGATATTAAGTAGCGATTTTATAATTTTGTTCCAATTATCATTTCAGAAGATTTCACAAAATCAGTTTTTGAATTCATTTTCTCAAATGACCGTAGAAGTTAAGAATCAAATAATGTATGTTCATTTGAACTACATCATTCTTAACTATCTCGACTCTTCCAAGACTGTGTTTCAGAATATGCGTCAACATAAAGAATTTTTCCTGCTTCTAAACATATCTTAGAAGAAACTGTGCCATTTTCTAGTTATCAAATGCCTTTTGTATCTGTCTATGGAAAATAGTTTGTTTTATTCGTACACATATAGGTGTCAGCGGCAAAATCCATAACATTCTTAAATTGAGCAGATTGAAATGGTTCAGCAAAAACATTATTTCTAAGATTTTCTTCAGTCTATGAGCAACATAAAAACAGATCTCTACAAACTCTTTTCCTGTAGATTGAACCAAAGAAATTTATATCTTTTTAGATAATTTTTCTTTACGACTGTGGACCGATATCTGTATTAGTCGGGTGATTGAATGAGAGAGCAACTATCAAACAACTAACTTCCTGGCAACTTTTTAGAAAACAGGAAGAATCTGCTTTGGCTTATCAGTCTATGATAACGACAAAGGTATGTCAAAATAGAAATGTTTGCTTCGCTCAAGGCAAAGACTTAACATAACTAACAAGAAGGGCATCAACATTTTCCTCTTCATTATTAGAAGAAAATAGAATATTTTTACCATGAAAAGTTCAGTTAACATATATCAATATTTTTATAGAATTACATTTTATTTATTTCGTTTTGGGTGATCAAAAATACCCTGTCATTCTAATTATCTTTTTGCTTTTTATCAGTTACCTCTCATGAATAGGATTTTATACCTGTTTATTTTATTTTTTTAAGAACGACTAATATGTTTCTCAGTTCTGTGTCGTCAACTTCCTTGTTTTTGTAATGATTCGCTCATTATATCTGCCTTATGTTAATCTTTCTTTAAATGAGTTGAATGGGTCAGTGAAGAAAGGCTGAGCGGTGACTTCTAAAAGATGCAAAATCCACCGAAAGAACACTTGATACAGAACAAAGCAAATAATTATTTACCCTGACTTTGTTTTGCCATGATATTCCAAGGATGCGGGAATTCAAACACCTCTCTTCCCTGGCGTATGTAGTTCATGTCTCACTGTCATATAGCAGTGTGCTGATGACACCGGCGTTGTACACTGCCATATTTGTCTTCACTGTCAGTTTGGAGTTGATCATGAGAATATCGTGGCAAGACAAAGTGCCCAACACTGAGGTTCTGTCTCAGGCGGATCTCCCCACCATGTTTACACTCCAACAGCGCAAACTCCTCTGGACAAGCCATGACCACCGCATGCCAGACGGCTGCATCCAAAAACTTCCTTTATTGAGAGGTGGCCTCTGGAAGAAGACCCACTAGGCGGCTACAGCTGCGGTATCGTAACATCGTTTATCGCGACATGAAAGCTGTGGGCATAAACACGGAGTCATGGAAGAGCGTGACAGTCAACCAGTCCAAATGGAGAGGAACCCTTGTCAAACAATTCATACCATGGGAGCAGCTAACACAAACAGCCATGGAGAGGTAGGTTTCCAGAAAGCAAAGTAACAATTTCGACAAACCAGAAACAGAATATAAATACAGCATCTACAACAGGGACTGTCACTCCCGCATCGGCTTCTACAGTCACAAACGCTAATGTTCCAGTCAAAGAGATCTACTCTAAACGAAAGAAAAGAGTCTTTTCAAAATTCCCTGGGGATAAATTGCTACCTACTGTTCATAATTCGTCACCGTCAGCTAGTAATCGCTGTGTTTTCATGGATTTGTTGACATTCATTCATCATGACTTGGAGATATTGACCGTCCGTCATCTTCATCTATCTACAGGGAGCAATGGGTAAATTATCACTATTCTATTTCTTCAATTTCACTCACGTACGTTGTTTGATTTTGTCGACTGAACAGTATAGAATGGTTAGTTGGACGCTGTCTGTGATAAAAAGAGCACCATTTAGAAACAGCATGCCGTACTGCTTGACATTCGGAACGGAAGTTTCAATATGAACATATCAGTGTGTTTGGGTGTCAGTCGGAGAACAGTAAAGAGGATTCGGAAAGAGTTCGGTGATATATTCAGTCAACAATATGGTGTTTAGATTGATTACTAGCGATTGCAACGTTATGCTGACATTTATCTTCCCACAAGGCCTCAGAATCAACTCGAAGACCTAAATCAAGTGTTTGTGGAGGTAGTGTTGCTCTGGGTCCGAACTCAAAAAATACCATAAAAAATATAGAATCATGGCAAGTAACAATTTCTTAAGATGAAAATATTTCTTTAAAAATTTCTGTAGTTTAACGATTTGGATGATATGATAACTGATTTTGAAATGCATTTAGCGAGAAGACAGTTATAAACGAAAACTGCAAGTAGAGCCCTTTTCAGATAAATAAAATGAGCGATGAAGTTGAAATAACAATTTTTTAAAACCGAAAAAAATAAAGAATGGTTCTGGAGGAGAAAAGAGAAGAAAAAGAAACTACAGCAAAATCAAAACCATTAAAAACTTTACAAATTACTTAATGTTAGTTATTTTCCATAACTGATTACTCTGTCCGTTAGCGACAAGCAAATTTTAGGTGTTAGTCGATTATGCAGGCGTTTTCTTTTTAAACCTCATGTTTTAATTATTTTTAATCATGAAAGAGAAGTTAACACCATCAAGGGTTGTGGTGAGTTTTTAATCCCTTCAGGTGCATTATTCATCTGCAGTCTCTAAAAAATAATAGAGAATTTTTTCCAACAGAATTTAGTGCAAATATGAAAAGTTTTTAAAATTTCCTCAATATTCTCTTGTAGTATCTAAAATAAAACCTGTATTTGTTGCAAAGAAAAAGTCTGGCCTATTAATAGTCTTCTTGCATGACCGATGTTCTCTGGTGTGCTTTAATAATCCCCGAAGACACCAATTCCAGCATTTTATATCGCCATCGGCATAACTGCATTAAGCAACAGAGATCTTTGCTCCAATATAAGATCGTACCTTCCGCCAGAAGGATCATGTATCAGTTACATCGCTCTCTACACGTAATGTATATCTCACTTTATTTCCGAAAAGAGTAACGATCAATATCCTCAACTCAAAAGTGACAGGTAAGAAGTCAGTTAACTCAGCGCGCCATTGTGTCTCACATAAGCCAAGTGGTTACAGTCAGTCATGTAAAAGTTTAAATATTTCAATGTGCAAATAATCTCAAATATTTCTGCAGTTTTTTTGTTTTTAACTTTCGAGTATGCTAAGCCGCTGAGATCGGGATTTGAAAAATGCTGTATGGTTTCGAATACCGATGATCTTTTATTATTTTCATGATATTTCTTTACTCTATCAGAAGTACATTGTTCTAGTACGGCTAATAAAACTTACATTAACTAGTTCAGCAAGAAAAGCTTGTTAACCATCGCACAACTGAGTACACAAAAAAGATTAAATAATTGCTAATTTTACACAGACGTTGTTTTCGAGACCAAATAAGCCCAGGTTAACAGTCCTTTCAAGCATTTAAAGTAGGCGTAACACATTCTTCCTTTCTCACCCATCACCATTCTTCTTTCCCTAAACCTCTATTTAAAATATGTACCATCACTCATTTTCAATAAATAACTTTTAAACTGAATTTTTAAAAATAAAAAAGTTTCCTCGAAACATTTATTTTAGTTTTAATAGGAAGCTAAATGATTAAATTTACTATTTCCAGTAAGCAAATACTCTGGTATATTTTAAACAGAAATTACATTGCTTAGAATATAACATTTTAAAAATTTGTTTTTAAATTTTGGAATTTTTTCGGCATTTTTAAGCGATCGACACATTTGTATACAAAAGTTAATTCCCGGTTTTAAAAATCTTGGAAAAATAAAATATATATCTTTGACGCATTAATTTTTTAAAAGTTAGCAAATGCAATGTTAGATTGATTTGATTTATACAAGTATTACTTATTTATAACATAAAATTTAGAATAGAACTATTTTTAATCACGGAGTTGAACTTTCTGACGTGTCCGCCGTATTTGAAATGTGTCGATGGCTCGACAGATGCGAAATAAGTGACACATGACCTTTTATTGTACACATAGAAACTGCCATACAAAAACAATTTAAATGCTAAAAAAAAATGAAAATTATTTTAAAAGATGTTTGGCTAGATGATTTGTATTAAACTTTTAAATTTTCGATTAGTAAATATAGTTTTCACTTCATAACCTACCGACATAACATTTTAAAGTCTTGGAATTCTTTTAAAAATATTTTTGAAATTTTATAAATTATTATAATTAAAAAAATGAAAACAAATATTTTAAAACTTTATTATCAATCAAATTTTTTTTCTTCAACCTATAATGTCTGAAATGTTTATTGTTTATTAAAGCAACCAAAATCTTATCTAATTAAATAATGTCATAATTTTATTGCATTATAGATTTTACTATTCGGAGTAAATTTTTGGTAAAAGGGGCTAAATAGATTGAAAAATCTGAATGTGATACGTAAAGTCCATCACCCATCTGTGAAGACAATTGTCACCAGCGGTCAACATCAGCTGAGTGCCTTTGAAGAGTCAGTGCTGGACAAGGGTCTCAACTTCGCAACAACCATCAGGCAGATACTATACTTAGACATCATTGCCCGTATCGAGGAAATAGCTTTAAACACCCACCATGCTCAGGCGGATGAGCTAAGATGGAAACTGAGACAGACATTGAAGAAAGCCTAGGATCACGAAAGAGAAGGGGCTGGCAATTAGGACTCTACAGAAGAATGAGAACATCATCATACTACCAGCTGACAAGGCAATGCAACTGTAGTGATGGGCAAAACTGAATACACCAAGAAACTGGAAGACCTCATTAAAAGTAGTATCTATAGTAAAGAAAGACCTCAGGTTGAAAACGATACGACAGCTGTCGCACATCCTAAACAAGAACAAGGATCACTTCCAGCCTATGACATACAGGCAGTTGTCTCAACGTTACAGCAAGCTACTTCACATGTATGATCTACCTAAAATTCATAAAGACTGTATTTCGCTCAGGCCAATTGTTAGAAGCCTAGCTTCGGTGTGCCACCCTCTTTAGTCGCTTCCTTGTAGATATAATTGACCCACTGATAGGAAAGTCACCATCATATGTTCGAAACTCCGCCCACTTTGTGGAAAGATGCTCCCATCCAATGCAACCAGATGGTGAGCCTGGATGTGGTGAGTCTGTTCACCAAGGTATCCACAGTGGATGCACTATTAATAGTCAGGAACAGACTGGGCTCTTCCGAGGCCAGTCTGTCCTTGACTACTGTCCTTAGACTACTATGCCTGACTTCTGTCCATAGAGGAACGCACCAGTATGCCGCTAGATAACCTGATAGAGATGCTGACTTTCTGCAGACAAACAACACACTTCGGATTGGAATCAGACATGTTCGGCAGGATGAAGGCTTAGTAACATATACATGGAAAACTTTGAAGAGCTGGCATTAGAATCAACAACCCTAATGCCACCTCTATGGATGATATACGTTGATGACACTTTCATACTCTGGCCACACCAGGAGGAGATCCAGACGCTACTGGACCATGTGAACTCAATAAGATCATCAATACAGTTTACTATGGAAAAAGACAGTGACAACAAACTGGCATTCCTGGGCGGAGGTTCAAGATACCCGTATATCGCAAGCCAACATTTACCGGACAATACCTCAACTTCAATTCCCACCACCCATACAATGTAAAGAAAGGAATCGTCCTGTTTCTTCGACAATTGAGGTACCTAAAATCTTTTCACTTTACTCTAATTAATATAGTTTATAAATATAACATTCCTTTCGCTATCTTTCTGGTGTAATCTCTACATTCCATAGCCTTTACCTGAGTGAGGTCTCATCCATTTGGTAAAAGTAGTAAAGACAAGGGCGGAAGCAGTGAAGACAACAGCGTATCTCCTTTTTTGATGGTTGCTAATGCCTCCGCTCCGCTACAAACAATGTCACACGAGCAACTTACAAGGGTAACTGATTCCAGAAATTACTCGTTTCAATTTTCTTAGGATGATTTTGTCGTTGTCGTGATTTAATTTCGATTTTCTTAAATTCAATCTCTCTTTCATTTACCAAGCGACAATACGATCTGCCATGGCAGACTAAATATGCCTGTGCATAAATTGATTTGCAAATATGCATCCAAACTAACTCACAAGGACTGAATAACCTAAGTAGGAATTGTAAGAATATGTTGTGCCAAATATTCAAGCGTAAAAAATAGAAAATTCTGTTATCATGAATTCTTGTCCCTTCTAGTTTTGCTGTTTACATTGATCACCAATTCGTGTTTCTAGTTTTTTACCCACTTTTAGAAATTGCTTTCTCTTTTTTTATATCATTCTTTCTTTTCGTATCCATTTTCTACTTTCTGTTGCTTTTTTCTAAACTCTTTTTCCATCACTTATTCCTAGAGACTATTTGTTCTTCACCATTCTCTCTTCTTTCAATTTATTTATTTTTCCTTCATCGCCTCCTCGTATAGACTATTTTTCTTTTTTCCTTCTCGGCTTCTGGCGCAGCTCAATCCTCACTTTCCACTCTTTATAGAGTCAAAAATCGTTCACGTCTTGTAGGGGAGGATATATTTTCTACTCAACAGCCCATTTCCTACAAACGCAATGTTGCAAACTTATCAGTACTAATTCTTATTTTTAAATTCAGATGAATTTCACTGTTTAGTTCCACCAATGAAATCAACTGCATTTACTTCATATTCCACGTGTACGGAGGAATTTACACCCAAATAGTTTTTTCCCCATTATCTCTATCCTCTGCATTCTCCTAGTTTTCAATCTCTTCTACATCCTATTACATTTAAATCACACACTTTTCCCTACAACGAAAGGCTTCCGTACCTATAGGGTGAACTTTAATGTAAAGAAGGAAAACATTTTGTAAAACAAATCCATATTTTCGCTGTAAAATTAGTATTAACAAAATGTTTTCGGTTATTTTTTTAGTAAATAGTAATATTTATATGAGAAATATATCAGATGAATTCTTGCTAATAGTATCAGTTTTATTCAAATTTTTTCTTTTTTAATCATATCACCCCGAGCAAGGCGGTAACGCCACTGATGTGCAGGGGGCTATATAAGAGTAAAAAGATTAGATAGAAAAGAGTGAAGAGAAGGACGAACTAGTTAGAAAGGAGCAAGAAAAGGAAGGGAATACAGGTGTGATGACAGTTGCAGAGGTGGAGAGAAAGGAAAGGATATAAACTTAAAAGAAAATATAAACTTAAAAGAAAAGCAAGATATTGTATAAATAATAAACAAAGGTCATTTAATTTGAATGAAAGTTTGCATAATCTATTGATTAATATAGATGAACCAGTTAGCTTGTCCAGATACCGAGTCTTTCAAAATCAACCTAAACGAGTCAAAAAAATAAAGTAGAAGAGGCGGAGTAATGTCCTCGTATTTGAGGCACTAAAATTCTCGGTGCCTTTAAAGTGGATGGTGATATCAAGATAATCGCAGATAATGATTGTATATTTTTGAACAAGACTTATTTTAATATTACAAATCACAGTTAAGAAAGATTACCTTAAAGTATTTAATAAGTTCAATATTGCACACCTTTTCAATGCAACTAAAAATGAAAATAATGTTCCTAGTCTTCGCAGATGTTGTCCCATTGAAAACAGATGGTTCATCATAAGATAGATCTTTATATGAAAAAGGAAAACGACATTAAAAAAAAAGACGATCTCCGGGAAGCAATAAATATTGTTACGAGTAATTTTAGAAAATAAATAAATAAAAATTTAAAATGATAAAACTGAAAATTAATATATAAAAGCTCCTAAAAGTTATAGAATGATAAAGGGTCAATATTGATATGTAAAATAAATAATTTTTCAGATAAATGTATGAAATACATATTCTTTAAGTGTATAATTTTGGGATTATTCATAAATAAAAAGATACGTTGTACTTAGTTTGCATAATAAAAATCTAACACCATGAAAAGAAGTTGTTACAAATATTGTTACTCAGGCTATAGCCTGAAATTCATACGATATAACTGCTCGTCAAAATGTAAGTATATTCAACATTGGTGAAAAAGCAATTTTATAGTGAAAATATTGACTTGCCTAATAAAATGTAACACGGTGTAAATTTTTCTTTTCTCTCTTTCATTTATCTGTTCTCCATGTTTCTTTTCTTCTTTCTAATCATTTTTGTAATTTTCTTTCTTTCTCTTCCCTTCTCGAAACTTCTTTACATACTTTTTCTTTTTTTACTTCTTTTTTACTTATTTCTTCTCTTTACGTGTATTTTCTGATTCGTTTACAATTTAACACTTATTTTCTTGCGTTTTTTTTTTCATATCTTCCTTTTCCCAAGTTTTTCTCTTCTCCCCCGCCTGCTAATTGTCTTCTTCTTCTCACTTCCCCAGTTCACACTTTAACTTCTTTTTCTCCCCATATTAAATGCTTTCTGGCATTTTCTTTTTTACCACATTCTTTTATTTTCTGTACTTCCTTCTCTTTACTCCATTGTTTTTCCTCATTCCTGTGTAAAGATATTGTACATACGCATGGGTGTTGAAAAGTTATCGCCTTAACCAACAAGGTATTCCTAATAACATTCTGATATCTTGTTGTTTGGTCATAGGGCAATGGTTCAGGCTAAAAGCTCTTCATCATGACACTTATCACGTTTGGTATTTAATAAATTAATATTCAATAACAATAACATTGAAATTATTTGAATTATCTTTTTTAAGTGAGAGAAATAATGACATTCGTTACGTAATGCCCTATACTTCATACTAGTGACGAATTCTAAAGAATAGCCTTATTGTTTGTTAGATTGAAATTAGAATGAGATAACGCCGACAATAGCAAATCAACTTTTAACTTAACCACATGACGGCAAAGTGCCAAAATGTATTAACTGCCTAATCTTTCTTCCATCATTCTCTCTCACTGTCTCTCTCTTTCTGTCTTTCCCCCCTATCTCTCTCTCTCTATCTCTCTCTCTCTTACTTTCAGTTTATCTTTGCCAACTTTTCTCCACACGTTCACATTTTTTTCACAAGCTTTTTCTCTTCCATAATTTTCCCTTCCTCTTGCTCTAAGGTTCTTTCTATCTTTCTCTTTTAAATTTCTTTGTGCTTTCTTTATCCTCTTCTTTCTTTTACGTTTTGATTGTATTCTGGTTTGTATTGTTATAATTTTAACATGTTATCTTTCATTGTCTCCCTCTCCCTCTCTCTCTCTCTTTCTCTCTCTCTCTGTGTCTTTTTCACTCTAACTCTGTCTCTTACACTCTCTTTTTTTCTCTCTCTGTCTATATCACTCTTCTTCCCTGTCTCTCTCTTTCTTCTCTCCCCCTTTCTCTCTAAAATTATAGCGGAAATGTTTCTGCATCCGAAGGTAGCAGTGATTCGGACGCCACCTCTTTTTATAATTTTGTTTTATATTGATTTTTCATTTTAAATCATTCTGCCAAAGTTCTTTTTCTTTACTTTTTCATGAATTTTCCTTTCATCTTAAGTTTCTTTTACTCACTCCGACTTTTTTCCTTTTTTGCATTTTTCTTTATTTTTTGCACATTTAACTCTTCTTATTTCTACTTTACTTCATTTTTTCTTTTCCCATTTTTTCGATCCATTTTTCTCTTATCATTCTTTTCTTTCTTCCTGACTTCCATCTTAAAAAATATTTCTCCCTTCCTTCCTTCCTTGTTCTCTTTCTTTCATCACCAGACCCTCTCTTCCTTTCCTACCGCTCAAACTTTTCAACACATCGCATCCTTTTTGCCGTAAATCTTTCTCGGTTTCTACTTCTTTTCTTTCTCTTTATCTTCCATAATTTTTCCATTAAAATCCTAACACATTATCCCTTCTTTCTCTTCTTTCTCGTCCACTCTTTGACACGCTCTAGCCTTTCTTCTCTTATTACCCATTTTTTTCTTTTCTTTCTCCATCTTCTTTTCTTTATGTTTGTTTGTCTCTTGCCTTCCCCCTACTACAACTCCTGATATGTTCGGTATGCGCCAGGAGCCACTCTATGTAGATGTCGCGACCCTCACTTGCGGTTCACACGTGTTTACAATACAAAGCCAACTTGTTTGGAGTGTGTAACATCCAGGTCCATTGGCGCCAGTAGACGCTACGGAGCCGACATAATTGGAAACCGTATACAGACATTAAGCTTCACTCAACGAACTAAGAAAAGTGGGGGCTGTCCAACGAGACTCGGCGGCCAAACAGTACGGATAGAATATGAAGCTTTAGGTGCGTAGACATGCTAAGCTAAACCTGTGGTGGTGAAACAAGGATATACTGTCACATCCCGACAAACTTGAGTACATGGATAATTACAGACGCATTTGTTTCACATATTATTATTATTATATATATATATATATATATATATGTGTGTGTGTGTGTGTGTGTGTGTGATTGTGTATTTGGGCAGCAAACCCTCTTTAATATAAGTTTCATTAAGAATGACTGACAAAATACAGTAGTTAAGTTTTTATTTAATTTTTAGTGTTCTTATAGTTTTCTTCTTTTTTGAACATAAATTAAGCACAAATTCTCCGAACGTTCTGTATGTCTTAGTGCTTTCGGCTATATTTTTAGCCATTATCAAGGAAGATTTTATTTTTACTTTTAACTGAATGTCTTGACTGCTCTTTGTGTGTATCCAAAAGTTATAGGAATGTTTTATATTCCTAACTCGGCTAACACATTATCGCCGTGTTTATAGTTGATGCTTTGAGTGTTGGTTTTTTCTTTTTTCTTTTTTTTTTATTAATAATGCTTCCATTATTTTTAGCCTTTTTTCATGTGGATGGAGCTATGTTTGCACTATCAATATGTGAGTATTTTGAGAGTGCAGTTTGATAGGTTTCCACGTGTGTTTAAATGCATCCTAATTGAGCTATGGTCAGAGAGATGTAACGTCAGATTTCCTGTTAAGCATTTTGTAGTATATCCACTATAATTATTTATGAATAATTTGATCAGGAATACATTTCCTTAAGTCACGTGTGAATTCGTAAATAATATTGCTTCTTTGTAATTTGGCTCTTGGAGGTGAGTTATTGTTTTTGTGAAGTTAAGAATTTTAATTTTTTATAATAGATAATTTAATTTTCTTGTCCTTGTACAGTGGTGTTCTTTATAATGTTTCTTAGGGAAAGTTTCTCCTGATTATAGTTATCATACATTTCATTTTTAAAGAAAATACTATTTCTATTGTTTTTATCTGTATGTTCATTGTTGCTATTAGGTAGTTTAATAATAAAAAGAACAATGAAGAAACCGGGTTTGGAAAGAAAACATTCTTATAACTCTAGATACACACACAAAACAATCTATACACTCAGTTAAAATTAAAAATAAAATCATCCATGATAATGAGTAAAAGAATATCCGAAAGCGTTCGGATATACAAAAGATTCGAATAATTTTTACCTAATTTATGCCCAGAAAAGAATAAAATTATACGAACACGAAAAATTAAATAAAATGTTTAACTGCAGTACCTTGTTAATCGTTTATAATGAAACTTAAAAACCAATAGAGAAAAATTTAAATTTTTAAATTTAAATACCAGAATATACTCCTAAATAAAGGGAGAGAGATTATTAGTATGTGTCGTCATAGAAGTAAGTATAAATTGCAATAATTATTCTATTCTTCCAATTGGTGACAATAAGGTTTTTTTAAAATATTTGGCTAAGCAATTACTTCCCCACAACCTGCCAATACTAACTCAAAGTTGAAGCAACATACCTCCCACTAACAAAGAATTACTATTCAATTCCGATAACTTAACCCTATAAAAACCAATATCTCTTAAACCTTTCCCTTACTAGAGCAAATTTTTATATGGTCTGAGAATGCATGTCTTAAAATGACATGTTGAAAATGGGTATTTCCCTACAAAGTTTTGTCTGAATTTTTATATATATATATATATATATATATATATATATATATATGCTTAGGAAATGATGAAAAACCCGTAAAAAGGGAAGGAGAATTTAAATGTTTTGTTATTTTATATTACATTGTTTTTCCTCTAAGATATTTGTATATGTGTGTGTTGGTGTATGTGTTTCTGGTACGGCTGCTTCAGTGTTAAACTGTAAACACATCAATCCTTCTACTAACCTTAATATTTCCTCTATATACTCACCTAATTTTTTTCATATTTTAAGTTATATTGAACTATTTTAATTTTTGGAGTATAATGAAGCAGTTTTTATTTTTACAACTGCCGAAATAAATTCTAGATTTATAACCGTTCGAGTATTATTTCTCTCTCTCTCTCTCTCTCTCTCTCTCTCTTTACATCTATCTATCTATCTATATATATATATATATATATATATATATATACATATGTGTGTGTGTGTGTGAGTGTGTGTGTGTGTGTGTGTGTGTGTCTACATGATTTTTAATCATTTCACTACAAGCTAAGCTATAATGTCATTAAATGGCAAAAGGCTATGTAAGAGAATATAAGAAAAAGAAAACATTATTAACAAAAGATAACAATAAAAGAACACTAGTTAAGAAGACAGAAAATATGACAATTTATTCAAAGTTTTGAAGATCACGGTTCACTGGAAATCAACAATCTGGAAAAGAAGTAGTCGAGAGAAAAAGTTATAGAACTTACGGTTACATCTAGCAATTAAACTGTAAATTATGGGACCTTACCACCAATCTAGTTTTATGCTTAAATAAGGAAAGTCTAGGTCCCGAAGAGGAAAGCTCATCAAATTAGTTATCTTGTAAATATTAATAGAAAATGAACCCACGTAAATGAAATAACTTCACAGATTCTTATTTGTATTTTATCAACGATCTCTAAATACATCTTCACCCCCAGATCAGATGTGACAGTAAAATTCAACGAATGGAGGAATGATAGACTTATACGCGTGTAAGATAGTTTCTGATAGACCGAGCAATTGATTCAATATAATATTTCCACTTTCTGTCAGTGGAAAAAGTTGGGCCCCAGAAGGCGCAAGAAGTTATTCTAATGAGGGTTAATATCAGTTATACCGATGGAGGATAAAAAATGTCCTCTTATACGATTAAAAGAGAGAAGTTTTGCAGGCGTTAAAAGTAACAAGCTATTCTTGCTCCAGTTAACAACAAATTACAGTTTATTTTAGATTATCGGCAAATTTGACCTGTATCGAACCGATCAGACTTACAGTTCTAAAGGTTGTAGTATTTTTATGCTATTAATTGGATAGGGTAGGAAATTATACGAAATATAGAAGTAAATATAGTGTTATTTCAGTTGTGCAAACTTTGAAGTTTCGTGAAGACAATATTGTGTTATCTTTTTGATAAGGTTTTTGATTTTTCTACTGCTGTTTTCCAATTTTTAGTATTTCTATAAAGTTTCGTGTAATTTGATATCTTTGTGTGTGAGTTTTTTCAAATATTTTTCCTTAAGTGGGTTAGAATTTACAGGTATTTTTTTTTTATTGTGCTGATCTCTTTCTAACGTGCTTAATTATATGTATACTTAATTTCTTTATACTAAGTTGACCTCTTTTTACCATTTCGAGTTGATCTCTTTATTTTGTGTTGTATCGAACTTTTTTCCGTGTCAGTATATATGCCCGCTTAAGGTTTTTAGATTATGTGATTGTGTTCGTGTGTGTATGCGTGTTGTTTGTTTTTTGTACTATTTGTGGGTTGTTGTGTAATTTTTCCGTTTAATGGTTTTTGTATTTTTTTTTTTCGCTTTCTGTATTTTTCTTCCGTTATTTATTGATTTTTGGTCGTGGTTGAGTGTTTATATATATATACGCGGTTTCCGGTTTTCTCTTTTCTAATCTTCTCACTCTTATGTAGCCCCCTGCACATCAGTGGCGTTACCGCCTTGCTTGGGGTGATATGATTAAATATATATATATATATATGATAGTCTGTGGTTGCGTTTTGTATTGTGCTTCATTTCTACTTAGTCTCACTTCAAAATGTTCATTTCCCAATAGATATTTTAGTAACCTGCTTTTACTTTTTCAATAATAATTTCTTGCAAGTCCCGTTCTCTTTTAAGAGCGTCTAAGAATGTCCATATTGAGAGGACTCTTGTTTCAAAACATCCCAATGCCAACCGTTAGGAGTGTTATTAATTGTACGTAAATCAACATTGGCTCTCTCTCAAAGCAAGACCGCATGTGTATATCAAACATAGGTATTACGAATAGTTATCATTTAGTATAATTGTCCTTTCGATTAATTTTCATTCAAAACAATTTACAGTTCTAATAAATATTTTTGAAATAATTGTTTTCGAACAATTATATTCGAATAATGTTCAAATCATCAATAGAGAAAGAAAGAAATGATACCTGATTTCAGAATTTGTTTTGCTATCGGTGTGTGTGTGTGTGTGTGTGTGTGTGTGTGTGTGTGTGTGTGTGTGTGTGTGGAAGGTGGGCAAGCATAAATATCTAATCTATTTATGTGTCTCTCCTCTCCGGCTAGCGTTCATTCCATTCCATATCGAGGTTGCTGCCTTTATTTTCCAGATGTCTCTAGTACCTTTCCACTACTGACAACACCATTTACACCCGCCCTCACCAACATTTTTCATCAACGTTATCACCTTAACTGCCACTCGATCCCCCACTACGCCGTCATTATCACCCACCGACATTTTTGTCTCTCATTCCATGAATCTCTATTTTTCTCACCCTCTCGATCCCAGTTTTGGGTTCGTTTCACTCAGTCCCCACTCCATGTCCCTGTGGTAAGCAAAAACGGAGAGGAAGAAAGAAAGGACAACCAACATTGCAACAAACAGGCCGTTGTTTTCAATCACGCCTCTCCTTCATATTAGTTTTTTCCTCTAACTAGTCAGTGGTTTGTGTCTCAGCCAGAAGCCGCTTCGTTCACAGATCAACAGGGCCCAAACCTCATTCACCGCTTCTTTGCTGTTACCTCACTTGTTTCGGCGTTCTTAATTGCTTCTTTCTTTTCGTTCTCTTTCCACTTCTACCTTTCCTTTTTACTTCTCAATTGTGATTTCAACCTAACATCAAATTCTTCGTTTTTTTGCTGTACAATGTACATCTTTCCTTGTTTATTTATTTTTGCTTTGATATCATTTACCAAATCCAGTCAAACATTTTTTACGCTTCTCCAGCGTCATTTCTCTTTTTCACTTAACATTTCAAAATTATTTTTTTTTATTTTCTCGACTATATTGACTATTGTCTATTACGTCTATTTTGTTTCTTTCTCCTTTTTCGATTCCAGAATTTTTGTCTGAGTTTTTCATTAAAGTTTTTGGCACCATGTCGAGAAAATGAACACCGCAAAGAAGAAAAAACAGTTCTTATTTGGACGTGTGAATCAAAAACATCGCATAAAATAATCCAAACTATATTTAAAGTGACACAATTTATTCAGCAGAATTTTTTATCCTTAACTATAAACATAACACTTATCTTTTATGCTGTTATCTTCAACAAGGTTAGAATTTGTTTCCTTCCTATAAATTAGATATTTTTTTATCATTCACAGTTTTCATTTCATGCGCCTCATGCTAAAGTTGTTTCATTGCCCATGTTCTACGTCGCAACAGATTCTTTTTTTTTCTTTTTCATTTTTATTCTGACCAACAACCAGAGTCATTTATTTTCTATTCTTACTTTTCTTTCTTCCTCATTTCATTCATCCAAGAGACAATCTTCCAAATTTCGTTTGTACTTTTTTCTGGATATTTTCATTTCTACTCTTTCGTTCAAAAATCCAAAAATGTCACATCTTCCTACTTTTCTTTTTTTCTTCCTGATTTGATTAATTTAATTATAATTCAGTTTTCCTTTCTTTCTTATTTTTCTTTCTTTCTTTCTTTTTTCTTTCTTTATTTCTTTCTTTTTTCTTACTGATGTTCTTATTTATACTTTTCTTTTCATTGCTTTATTTTATTCATTTAGTTGCTTAATCCCAACGCGTCTTCTTATTTTCTTTTATTCTCAGCTTTTATTTTTCATTCTTTCAGATTCTCAGTTTCGCTTTCATTCATTTGCCTAATTATCGACTTTAGTCTTTCTTCATTTCTTTGGCTACTCAGTAATTGTTTTTCTTTTTTTTTTTCTCTCATGATATTCGTTTCGGTATTTCTTGTTCACATTCAGTTGAAAAATTACTGCATCTTACTGTTTTACGCATTTCTTGCTGTTGTTTATCATTTTTACTTTTTTATTTTTTGCCTTCTTCAATTTTCCATTTTTGCATCTTAATTCTTTTTTTTTCCATTTTTCCACCGTCTTTCTATTTTTCATTTTCCCATTTCTTCATTTTGCATTATTTCCCATTTCCCCAGTTTTTTTCTTTTATTGTTCAACAATCTATTTCTACGTATTGTACATTTATGTAGAAAACAGAAAGGAGAACTCTGTCTTTCCTTTCTACCTTTTATTTACAATTTTCTGCTTCATGCATGATTTATTTTTTTACATTTTTTCTGTCTTTCCTTTCTACTTATCAGTTTCCCATTTCCACATGATGCACATTTATCCAATGTTTCCCAATATGTGCTTTCTATTTTTTAGTTGCCCATTTCTGCATCTAGCAAGTTTTTCCCATTTTCTCAGTCTTTGTTTTCTATTTTTCAATTATCAATTTCTGCGTCTTAGATTCCCTTCCCTTCATTGCTTTCTATTTTTCAATTGAACATTTCTGTAATTTGCATTTTTCACATTTTTCCTGGATTTCTTTTAGATTTTTCAATTGCCCATTTTTGCATGTTATATATTTTTAAAAAAATAGAAAGAAAACAAAGGAAAAACTTCCTTGTTTTATCTGTCAATTTTTAAAAGCCATTTCTGCTCCAGCCATCTTGCCCATTTTTTTTTAATTTTTACATTTTCACTGAAGGTTTACCCATCAGGTACGATTTTAAATTTTTTTCTCTGTATTTTTCTTTCTATATTTCAATTGTCCGTTTCTGCATCATGCATATTTTTCACTTTCTTCCTTATCTTTGCTTTCTGTTTGTAAAACGCACATTTCTGCAATTTCTTACACTTTTTGCCCAGTCTGTTTTTATTTTTTTTATTTTTCAATTGCCTATTTTCTCATAATGCATTTTCTTTCACTTTTCAAAGTCTTTTTATTCCTTTATGAATTTGTTCATTGCTAATCATCTTTTTTCCCATTTTTTCGTCTTTTCTTTTTACCTTTAAATGACAATTTCCAAATAATGCATCATTTTCGATTTTTCCCCAGGATTAGCTTTTTATATTTCAATTGCTTATTTCTGCATCTTGCATCTTGTTTCCCCATTTTTTCTGTCTTTCCGTTCTTTTTTTCAAATACTCATTTTTGCATCTTGCTTTCCTTTTTCCTTGTCATTCCTGTTTATTTTTCTATTCCCCATTTCCACATAATTAAACGTTTTTTTACGTCTTTCCTTACTACTTTTTGATTCCAAATTTCTTAATTATTTACCCTTTATCAATTTTTCCCTAGTGTTTTCTTTCTATTTGTCAAATATAGATTCCTGCATCTTTCATCCTATTTTCATTTAGTTCCCTATCTTTTTATTCTATTCTTAAATTGCTCTTTCTGCATCTTACACCTTTTCCCGCGTCTTTCAGTTCTAGATTTTAATTGGGCATTCTGGCATCTTTCATCTGTTTACCGCTTTTATCATCTCTTTCCTTTCTGCGTCTGGCATATTTTCCTTTATTTTCTTTCTATATTTCAGTTTCCACGACTGCATCTTTTCACACCTTTTCTTTGTTTTTACTTTTTATTTTTCAGTTGCCAATTTATGCATCTATTGCATATTTCCCATGATTTCCTTTCTACTTTTCAGATGAACATTTCTGCATGTTGAATTTTTCCCCATATTTTCCCTTGACTTTGCTTTTTAACTTTTAATTGTTTTTTCTGCATCTTGTATATTTTTCTCTTTTTCCTTTCTTTGTTTTTATCTTTTACCCATTTCTGTATCAAGCATTTTTTCTCTTTTTTCTCTGTTTTTCAGTTATCCATTTCTACATCTAGTATCTTTTTCGTGATTTTTCATTTTTTTAATTGCCGACTTCTAGATTTTGAATCATTTTTCAATTACCCATTTCTGCATTTTGCATCTTTTTTCAATTCCTCATTTTGTATCTTTTTTCAATTACACATTTCTGCATTTTGTATCTTTTTTCAATTCCTCATTTCTGCATTTTTCATCTTTTTTCACTTCCCCATTTCTGCATTTTGCATTACTTTTCAATTCCTCATTTCTGCATTTTGCATCTTTTTTCAATTACCCATTTCTGCATTTTGCATATCTTTTCAATTTCTCATTTCTGCATCTTTTTTCAATTACCCATTTCTGCATTTTGCATCTTTTTTCAATTCTATTTCTGCATTTTGCGTCTTTTTTCAATTCTATTTCTGCATTTTGCATCTTTTTTCAATTCTATTTCTGCATTTTGCATCTTTTTTACTATTTTACTGTATTTTTTTAAATTTGGATTACCTATTTCTGTATAATGCATATTTTATATTTTTTCTTCGGCTGCTCATTTCTGCATTAAACATTTATTTCCCTTTTTTCTCTCTTTTATGTTTTTCATTTTCCTATTTCTGCATCTAGCATATATCTCTCTGCATTGCTATGACTTTCATTTCTAAATTTCAATTTTCTACTTTTGCATAATGCATCTTTTCACACGTTTTTCTGTCTTTATGTACTTTCTATTTTTCAGTTGCCCATTTTAGTAAATTGCATCTTTTTCCTTTATCCCCGTCTTTCCTTTCTATTTTCAAATCTTCATTTCTGCACCTTACATCTTTTTTCAATTACCCATTTCTTCATCTTGCATATTTTTCTTTGTCTTTTCTTTCTATAGTCAATTACTCATATCTCCATCTTGTATTATTTCCCCCTTTTTATCAAATGTCCATTTCTATTTCTGCACTTCCCTGTTTTCCTGTCATTACCTTTTCTTTTTGTCTTTCGTTCTTATTGTCATTCGTCCAGTTCCTCATTTCCCTGTTTTTCTATTCACTAACATATTTTCGTTCAATTTTTCGTTCATTCCTTTCCTAAATTCGCAATTAACGCACCTTTTCCTTCTTTATATTTATTTTTATATTTCTTGCTTTCTACTTGTTTCTGTTTTGCTTTGCCCCAAAATTGCCGTATTTTCTTATACTTTCCTTTTCTTGTACGTTTCTTAATTCTTTCTCAATCATTCAATTGGCAATTCTTTTTTCTTTATTTCTGTTTTTTTTTTTTTTTTTTTTTTTACATTCATTCAGTTTCCAGATTCTGCATCTCGGGGATCAATCTATGGAATCTTTCGGTTCTTACATAATTCTTCAGTTTCGTTCCCACCAAGATCTTTGGGCGCGTATGGTGATAATATACACGCTAAATAGTCTGCCGTCTTTCTACCGAACGCCCATGGCCCAGAGGTGGAGTCGCCGACTGACGCCAATTCGATCGGGTTTCAATCTTGGTTAAAAAGCAATCGGAGTCTAACCGTATTGATGAACAGTGATGCAGCGAAGCAGATCTGTCTGCGGATGACTATATACATATTTTTTGGTGTTGGGGGGGGGGGTTCTTTCTTACTAATGCTTGACTTTTTGTTCAGGTATTTCGTTTGTTTCTTTTTTCTTCCCCTTCTTTTCCCTCCTGGTTAGTTCCCGGCGGGTTTCAAGACGATCTCATTTGTAGTTTAATTATTGATAATCTTGACAGAATTAGTTCTCTTGATATTGGTATTATTACTATAATTAATATTACTATATATATATATATATATATATATATATATATATATTTTAACCCATTCTTTCTGCTTCTCGGGAATCAATCTCTGGAACCTTTCGGTTGTTACATAATTCTTCAGTTTCGTTCCCACCAAGATATATATATATATATATATATATATATATATATATATATATATTGTCATCCGCAGACAAATCTGTTTCGCTGTATCACAGCTCATCAGTACGGTTAGACTCCGATTGTTTTTTAACCCAGGATTGAAACCCGACCGAATTGGCGTCAATCGGCGATTCTACCTCTGGGCTATGGGCGTTCTGTGGAAGAAAGCAGACTTTTTAGCGCATATATTATCATTATACGCGCCCAATAGCTAGAGTGCTCTAATTCATTTTACTGAATATATATACCTGTAATTTATATATATATATATATATATATATATATATATATATATATTAAACTATTCTCTCTACTGCGTTGGTCTTTACATTCCTTCAGATTACGGTGGCTACCATCTAGCTGACTCATTACCTCGTTACTTGGTTGTCGCTGGCATCGTGTTGATGAGCACGGTTCTACTCGATCTGGCTGGTGTTTGCTTCACGACCATTCACTCCTCTCCCATGCTGTATTTTTTTATCTCAGTGAAGGTCGCTGATAAAGTAAACTGAATTGAAGAACAGATCGACGGATCGGATCTACGCATAAAGAATTCTGTGAAATAAAGAATTAACTCGGGTCAAGAATGTAACAACGATTTGGTTTTAACTGATTTATTGTATTGAGTGGTTTAATCCTTTTCACCACGGTTATAATCAAATGACACTGGGATTTTCTTTTGAAGTTTGCAGCTTGTGTTAGTAGTAATTTAAACTTCGAAGTTCAGGTCTTTAGGGCTGGCACAAGGACTTTGTCTTCGGCAAACCCTGTGAGTTCCAGTATCAGTAATGTATTAATGATCAGGGTATGAGATTACTTCACTTAGAATCACAATTTTCTGAATATGTTTACAAGAGTAATTTTCCAAATTTAGGGGTTGTTCAACCCCCTTTTGAGAGTGATCAAGGTGAATCATGTCTCTCCCTAACCCCAAATCCTTTCACTTTTCGTCTGGTACCATATCGACGTTGCTAATTTATCTCCCTTCTTCCACACTCTAAGCCGCCAACATCAGCCCATTTCTAAAAGCTGCTCCAATTGTCTTTGTAATAAATGTAAACTTTTAGAATTAGTAGACGAAAAGCGAATTTCCAGCCATTAATTTTTCTTTATCAGCTTATCTCACGCTGGTTGTTTTAGGTGAGTTATCAAAGCCAGAGACTTTACCATATCTAAGATAATCGGCGCCAATCCGGACAGCTCCCTACCAGCCAATCTCAAGAATTGTTTTGTTCATCCACAGTCGTCAAGGATAAGAAAGAAAAAGAAAGAAAAATATTGCCAACATTTTTAATAATAATAATGAAATTATCTTTCGCCGTTTATGTGTTTCTCGGCCAATAAGACAACACAGCCTGTTGTCTATGATAGCTCAAAGCTATTAGTTATTATTCTTTTTTATCAGCTTGTCTAAAAAAAAATCAGAATAATGTCCGCTATTTTGATGAATGTCACAGAAATTAAAATAAACAAGTCCGTCACCAATATTAGGCTTTAATCTTTATTTTAGTAGGAGTAATTTTCTGCTGTTGGCCAAAACAAGCCAGATGTGTTCCTAGCTGTTTGTCAAGAACAATTTAGATGTTATTTCGATGACCACCAGTTTTCTTTACTTACAACGTATTTTTCTATTTTTTAGGACCGACATATTCGATGATACATTATCTCTTTCTATCTGCGGGAATGGTGAAGCACTAGTAGTCTTGATTTTGCTCAATTTTACTGAATTCTCTCTAGTTAAATTTTACTGAATTCTCGCTAGTTAAATTTGATTTTGATCCTCCTTAGAACTGTTCTTGACTTTATTTTATTATTTAAAAAAAACGTTTTTTAGCGTATTTTGCTTTTAATTCTCTTAATATTTCAAACCACTTGCTTACGAATTAAAACAATTATCATCCAGTTAGTAGTCTCTTTTCTGTTTTTGGCTTGATTAACTACCTGAGATCTATCTATCTATCTATCTATCTATCTATCTATCTATCTGTCTGTCTCATTCTGTTCAAATCTATCTATCTATCTATCTATCTATCTATCTATCTATCTATCTATCTATCTATCTATCTCTTTAAATACTTTATAGGCTTAATCCTCATTACGTGTATATCTAACTTGAGTTATCCTAAATAGCCACATTACTATCCTGATTTCAGGTGACTGATATACTAATATTAGAAAATGCATAGGGCCAAAAATTTGACATCTCCTCTACGTTTCTATCTATCTTTCTGTCAAACGATGCTGTAAATCTGGTATGTACCCCCTTAGATTAGCTGTGCATCTATAAATACTTCGATATTTTTTCAGATGTCTGTAGATTGTTATTCATTGATCATATGTAAATTGTTATATTATTATTTAGTTTTTTGTTTTTGTTTTTTATTTGTTTTTAGATTCTTTGCTGTAGCAAATAGTCTACTATGGTTTATTTTCACTTCTTCATCCAATTGAAATTCCTTTTTGAATGTGTTGTTTTTTTTATTACTGAATAAAGATTTTTATTTTTTCATGTTTTTGACGCATATCATCATTCAGTCTTCTGTAAGTTCCAAGTAACTTTGAAAAACGTTTGTTGTAGTTTTGTAAGATAGTTCTAGTCGAACTAATCCTTTGCCGCCTTCGTATCTGGACACATACAAACGATGAACGTCAAACTTAGCGTGAGCCATGCGGTTTTGACATCCATTTTGCGTAATGTCACCTGTGGCAAAATTAAGGATGTTGAGATTGTAATGCGCCACAGGGTCAGCCAAAATGTTGAGGGCTAATATTTTGGTTTGTGAATTTAATTCGGTAATCAAAACCAGACACACACGCTTGTAATATATTTTCTTATTTTCTCCTTCATTTAGGTATGCTGTATTCCATCTCCAGTTCCCTAATCATTGTGAAAAAATCTAAATCTATAGATCGTGTTTCTATTACTTTCCCTTTATTGAATTTTAATTTTGCAGTAATGAACCTTGATATGTAGGGGACGAGAAATCGGGAGCCGAGTTCGAATTCCAGGTGAATTCGTTGCATTCATATACGCACAAATACCCTTAGAAAAGGTATTAGTTCATCTCTTTTCCCTCAGGCTATGGTTTGAATAGAAGAACAGATTTGGTTCTATCGCTTTGGTTAGCAGCCAATCTACCGCAAAAAGAAATAGCTACCTACTGCAAGAAAAATCTTTTGCCTAGTCAGTCATGCCTCAAAAGAGACATGATCGCCCAAACTTGTAACACTTATGGCACCTCATGACTGGCTGTCTTTTGCAAATCCAAAATCTATGCCGATGACGTCACCGAAACATTTACATTTTGTCTTCTTTGGCACAGAGTTTAATATCATTCATGTAAAATAGGTGATTAAACACTTTCTTATTTACCTTATATCCACAGTTATTACTGTTTAGTTCATGCGAAAGGGAGGTTCAGGACAGACAGAAAAGAAGGGAATCACCCTCAACGAATTCCTCGTTGGTTACTTAACCAACCAGAAGTGGCAGTACCTTTGGTGTGATTTATGTATAAAGTGTTTTTCCACGGTTTCATGCTATACTTAAGAAAATTTACTAACACCGACGCGACTGAACGTTAATCTATCCAAGCTGTTATGATATTTCTGCCTTTTCTCATGCAATTTTATAGGAATATTTTATTTATTAGAATTTGTTCTTTGCGGCCATATGTACTTCTTTCATATCAATTCTGTTCCAGGGGAAAGAATGTTGTTTGCTGTTTTCATTGAAAAAAAAACGTTCGTCAGGACAGATGTGATCGTCAGGACAGACGTGACTGACGTGAATCTGGAATTTTTTTTGGTGTTATTAATTGGTATAAATAAGGTTTGTGCAAGAGATTTATGGATCGATGGCAGATGATAGAGCCAAAGGTGAGGTACCTTGCCATTTTCTGGAGATTTCCATTGTTGGGATTTTCTTGGAGCATGCCTAACATTATTCTTGGTTATATTTTTCCATTCTGGCGCAGGTTTATGTTTCATTATTATTATTATTATTATTATTATTATTATTATTAATAATAATATTTGCCTATGGCTTGGCTGACCATTGTCTTTCATATGTAACTGATTATTTTCACTTTAGAACAAAAAATTATATTTTAGCATAACAAATGGTTAACATGTAACGAAGGTTGATTGAAAAATGAGTCGATGAGTAAATTTTTGAGTTAACTCTTCTGCATAACTGATATAATCTTGGAAACAGCCCTTAAGAACTTTGACAAGGTTTAGTCAGTATTAATTAATAGGTTTCTGTTTTGACGGATGTTTTAAATTTACGTGCATGTGAATGCATTGAAGTAGAAGATGAAGGAAAAAACGCGTTATTTCAGAAAGTTAATATTATGGAAAACTTTACAATGATTCTCAGGTTTACACGACCAACCACTAAAGTCTGAAATTTGCTGGAAATTTTACGTAGATAAATAAAAGTACAAATGTCGATAGTAGTTATGTTTATTCACATTTACAGAGATCATTTTCTTGGGGGGTGGGAGTGGCTTTGAAACGAGGAAAATCAGTGTTTAAAGTGAAAACTCAAATAGAATACTTTAAGCAACTGATTATTTCGGAAATGGGCACCTCGGCGTGGTGTAATGGTTAGCTAATTTGTCTCGATAGAACCAGTTACTTTCGGCCTTGTGCCACGTCTTGAAAATGCAATAGAATGTCAAAAGGTTCAAGTTATTGAACATGATTGCATGCGTACTAATTTGTAACGTGTGTGTGTGTGTATGTGTGTGTGTGTGTGTGTGTGTGTGTGTTATCCATGACGATTGAGTTTAAGCATGAAACAGACTGTTGCTTTTTGGTGTTGACCTCAATGTTCATTTTTATATTTACATATACTTCACTTCACTCTATAAAAATAGGAGACCTATATTTTTATCATATATTTACATATATTTTGTATATTTGGGCAGCAATCTCTCTTTTATGCAGGTTTCATTAAATTTACAGACAAGGTGTGATGGTTAATTTTTTTATGCAATTTTTCATGTGATCTTATGATTTTGTATATATATATATATATATATATATAAACAGAGTGAGATTAAGAAATTGTCGTCTAAACTGCGCAACAATGAAAATAACACTGATATCTCATTTTAATAGAAAAAATTATAGAAAATTTTATCTTGAAATACTTTTTTTTTTATCGTATCACCCCGAGCAAGGCGGTAATACCACTGATGTGCAGGAGGCTTACATAAGAGTAAAAAGATTAATTAGAAGATAGTGAAGAGGAAGACGAACCAGTTAGAAAGGAGCAAGAGAAGGATGGGAATACAGATGTGATGACAGTTGCAAAGGTGAAGGGAAAGTAAAGGATATCCGGGGTGGTGAAAGAACTAGAGTCAAGTGGTTAATAGATGAGTATTGACATTGCATTTAAATTCCTGGAGGTTGTAGCCGTCAGGAAAGCAAGAATATGAAAGCGAGGAAATTTATTCAATGCAATCACAATTAAATTCAACCACGGCCTACAGGTAATTTCTGAATCTCCAGCAACTTTTCTGAACGGTCTCCTTATTTAAGTTGATGAATGCTACCATAATCATTCCTTTCAGTTCATCTTTGGTGTTAAAAGTAGTTTTGTTGGTCTCCTGCTCAGCTTCGCCCCATTCATAATAATCAAGCGGGTAGCAGTTTGGGGATTCATGTGGCCATTATTAAGGGTGACGTGGTCGCAGAAATGGTCTGAGAGACATGACTGGGTTCTTCTGCTTGTATAGCATGGGGTAGAGTCCTGTTGCCAAACAATGTGTCTTCCAGCAGCCATCCTCTTAACCCAGAACAACACTACCTTTTCAAGTTACTTGATGTAGGCCTCTGTGTTGAGTTAGGTCAAGTGGGAATTTGAATGGAGGTGTAACGTCGCCATCACTAGTGATCACCTCATACACCTGCCTAATCAAAAACAGACTCATCCAACTCTTTCCAGATGCTCTGCACTGTCGTCTGATTAACATCCAAACAGTCTTAAATGCTCGTATTTGACCTTCCGACACGAATGCGAAGCAATACAGCATACTGTTTCCAACTTTCTGGTGGAGTGAATTGTGTTATAGCGCTCTTTTTCTCACAAACGTTGCTCAACTGACCCTACTGTATATTGCAGTCAACAATATCAAAAACAAACAACGCGCATGCGCGAAATAAAAGATATAAAATAGCGGCAATTTACTCATCTCGCCCTATATGAATATAACAAATCTGCAAGTTAACCTTTTTAAACAAGACGTTTTTGCAATAACTGTGCGAGAAATCAACAGATAGAGCATTAATGCTCGATATAAATATGTGTGTGCATGTGTATGGGCGCGTGTATACTTGTATTTACGTGCGTGTATATGTTTTTACATAAGTAAATAATTATTAAATTTAGTCTATAGTTACGGTCTATTTTCTTTAAAAACACGGAAAAAAATTTTGGCGTTTATCTAGAATTGAACTGCTTACCGCTACTGTTAAGAATTCAGCTACCGTTGTCATGACACAAACCTCAACATAGCCATAAATATGCCGTTTGGTGCTCATTATGCATTGATTAGATAATTTTCCAATAGAAAACACGCAAACAAACTGGACAACATGCGATTTTTAACTTCATGGTACTATTTATATCAATTACATTAGTAGTGTTTGAGCAAAAAAAAAAAAAATAGTACAGTCAATAAATAACACTCCAAATTATAAAACTGAAAATCTATGAGAAAAGAGCAAATCTCATTAAGTTCTCAATTTTGTGGATGAGTTATCGAATGAGATCAGTCAGTTAAGTGCCATACGTAATACACGCTTGGGCGATCATGTCTCGAAAGAGTCATGACTGAGCAGAATATTATCCCGCAGTAGCTTGCCATTGCTGTCTGCAGTAGACTGGTTGCTAGCCAAGGTTATAAAACCCAATCTGTTCTGTTATTTAACCCATAACTAAGGGAAGAGACGAATTAATACCTTTCCCAAGGGTATTTGCGCGTAAGTGAATGCAAGGAATTCAACTGGAATTCGAACTCGACTCCTCGATTTCTCGTTCCGAGTCGATATCCACTGCGCCACAGCGCACATCCTTTCATCAAATGAGATAATGGATCGAAATAATTTCCATCAGTTGGATGGACCAATTTTTCCTATTTCAACCATTTCTCAATTTTGTTGCTTTTCTTCATTTTCTTTCTCGTCTATCTTCTTGCTTCTCTTCTTTTCATACCTTCTTTCTTCATTTCCTTTTGTTGTTTATTGTCTTTCTCTTTTTCTTTTTCCTTCCCCATTCTCTTTAATTTCAATTTATCTTCTTCCTTTAATGCATTTTTCATTGTTTCATTCTAGCTTCTTTTTTTCCTTTCTCTCAGTCAACTTTCTTTTTATTTTTCACATTGGTCACATTCCTAAATCAATTCCTGTCTCCGTGCAAGTTGCTATGTTTGTTCTTCTTGCTACCAGACACCCTTGTATTAATCAGATCACATTCTTTAAAGATAAAATCAAGGAAACCTTGTGAACAAACTGTTCCTAACTTTAAATCTGCCTCCTTTGCCGTCAGCCGGTCCATCTGGCTTCAAGTGTTTTTGTGGACTGGATCGAATATCCTGTTTTATTTACCACGGCTAACACACACACACACACACACACACACACACACACACACACACACACACTGCCACCACAGTCGCCACAAGCACAGGAGCAACATGTCAACGTTGTACAGCGTCGATTGCGCAAATTATAACTGACTAATCCAGGAAGGCAGTTTCAAACAAAGATTTCTTGTTCCTTGCCTTCGTTTTTCTAAACTTCGACAAAAATTCGACTGAATTTTTTATTATGTTTAATTTAAGCATTTTATCAAATCTCTGTTCAAAACAACAAAATCAACAAAAGGTTTTGAGTTTTCAAACTCGTAATTGCCTGCCTCAAAGTCAAACGTTTTACAAGATCGCTGTTTGGCCATTTGCTCGGCGCAGTTCATCCCGACCTCTGAATTTCCAAAAGGACGTCTTTATCTTCATATTATCAATACTAAGTATACGGTATGCTTTGCCGTGGAGCAATATTTAGTAGATCGTTAACGGCTTTAACGAGTTTGATCATTTATTGTTATCCTACATTTTCAGATTAGTGCCAGATTATGGTGAGCTAAGAAAATACCAGTCGTGTCCCGTCAGGACGTGGAAGATAATGGCTCTTCACTATTTCCTTTTGCTTGTTGCTCTTAGTAAGATTTGTCTTTTTGACATCTCTCGCCCAGTCTTCCGCCATCCACTCATACATCCAGCCTCCTTTGTTTTCAATATGTCATCATGGTGAAATTCTTCTAGCCCCCTTTCCTCATTATCCATCGAAGCATTTTAGTTGTTTGTTTTTTTAATTATGAGTATATGTCCGTTTTACATCCATCTTCCTTAAGATTTCCTTTGTTATTTAATTATATATAAGTAAACATGGAGGTGAAAATCCAGCAACAGTAGGCTGTTTCATGCTTAAACGAAATCCAATCATCAAGTCGGGAATAGTAAACTCTACTCAAGGCCACACAGGGCAGCAAAGTCGAAGACGATGACCAATAAGCATGCCAAACTCCCAAAACTCCAATGATGGTCACAATTGGATGATAATTACAACACATATCGACGACTGAACCAGGGATGAAAAAGGTAACGCATGACGGACATGCTACACACTCGAAGTCAGCAGAAGTCCGTTGCGTTTCTTAACTGGATTCTCATTTTCTAGTATGCCGCAGCCTGTCCTGAAATCAAGTGTGTTTGTCGTTTTCTGACAAGTTGAGGTTCACCTCAAACAAGATCACACCATCGACACTTTCTGCTGCTCTGATTTTCTTCCACCTGCAACCATCACTTTCAAAGCCAAACAGCAATACGGAAAGGATAACAAGAGGTGGTTCTGATGAAACTATAAATTTCTATTCTTGAACCTGCACGTTGCTCAATTCAAATTAGAGCGAATAATTTCACTGCTGTCAATTGTTATTTGCTTTTATTTGATGGGTATTTTTATCTGACTTGCATATTCTAATTAATTTTTGCTAGGTATTTAATTCGGCATATATTATCATATTAGTATTTGCTAAGTATTTAATCTAACAGGTTAAATAATTAGGAGGCATCGTCAAGTTAAATTGTTATGAGGTATTTAATTTAACATTGATTATCATGTCAGTATTCGATACATTTTAATCTAGCATACACCATCTAGTTAATATTTAACATGTTTTTATTAGAGTACCAATTATTAAATTACATATAACAATTTTGGTTTTCGAAGCTTCAATTTGACATTGTTTCTTAATTTTTTATTAGTGCCTGGTTTTAACTGTTAGTATTTATGGGTTCTCTTTTTTATTCATTTATATATTTACTGATAATTTATATATATATATATATATATATATATATATAGCCCCCCCCCCCCCCCTTTTTTCACTCTGTTTATGTCAGAATATATGCTTGGATGCATGGCTTTGTCTACGTATTAGTGTATGAATGCATATGGGTGTACATATGGTTTTTAGTACTAATAAACATATTGATATTTTGTTTTATTTGCTAATGTGTATGTGTATGCTTGCATATATGTATGTGTATATATACATATATATAACTTTATATATGTATATCCTCATGTTTATGTGTGCGTATGTATTTGTGTTTATATCTATTCGGATGTTCTTGTATGCGTGTTTATACAAATATATGTATGTTTATGTATATTCATGAATGTCTCTCTCACTTTATCTCTCTCTTTCTCTCTCTCCCTCTCTCTCCCTCTCTCTCTCTCTCTCTATATATATATATATATATATATATATATTTCTTGTCTATGCACGTTTATATGCGCGTACGCTTCTGTATGAATATTTCTGGGCTTATTTGCGTATATTTATGCCAGAGGTTATGTATAAGTAGCTTCATGTATGTGGTTATATTTTTTAGTATTTTTTAAATGATCTGTCGAGTAGGTTGTGTACTTGCGTGAGTATATACGTAATTATGTCTATTTGTCCATACACTGGAATATGACTGTGTATAAGCTAACCTCGTTCATTCAAGGCTCTTGCCACCTGAGGAATTCGCTCTAAAATGGAGTCAATATTGTAGCCTTTACAGATGCTTCCAAACCTGGCTTTGGGGTTTAGCGGATATATTGACAGGTCAATAAAAACAAAATTTTTGTATGTATATATGTGTGAGTATATTCGTCTGTGCCTGTATCTGTATGCCAGTGTGCGTTCGTGTGTGTATATACTCGTTTATTTGTCCATATGTGGATGTCTACAGATTTCAGTATATGAACATCCACGTCTTTTACTCGTTTAATATCTAAATAAATTTATAATAATTTAAATCTAATGCTTTGTTAAACTTATAATTTAAAATTTGAAATAAAAATAAAGTAAAGTGAATCTAATAGTCGATTAATAATGCTGATCTCTATTTTAATCAAATAGTAATGCACCAAAAAAAATTTTTAGAGTCTGTTCTCATATTTTTCAATTTAGAAATTACTTTATTTTGATTGGTCCACTCTGTCAATGTAACAATGCCTCACTGAATAAGAAAGCTTGGCTAGTTTTGAACCTTTTAAAGCTCTCCAAATTGAAACAAACCTAATCACTTGATATGACACAGTGTCGAAACAAAATGGCTAATTTTGTAGTGATATATAATGTATTCATGTTTTATATATATATATATATATATATATATTCATTTGGAAATGAGTTATTTCATGACCTAGGTTTCTACCTTTCGGTGTCTTTATTTGCAATGACTGATTTTACCGTTTTTCCAACGCTCACCTAATAGGGGTTCGACATGAAAGCGCAATTTTTAAAATTTGGCGTGCTCAATCAGGCTATCTACTAGCTACTCCCTCTCACCTCTTGTGAGAGGAGGTATATGTACTGGACGGAAGAGTTCATTCCGTTGTGGGTGATGCCGCTATGACAATAAGTGCAAAATCAAATTTTGTCCTCTAAGCCAACTCTCTTACTTCGCTTAACCAATGGGTAATCATCTCATTTTCACTCATCTCACTTAATGAGGAGATTCGACTCCTTGGAAGAACAGCTTTAATGTCTCACATATTTTCCTGAATACAGTGCATCAAAACTTTTGTCCCATTTTACCTGAGTGAGAATATCAGATTAATAAAATCGTTTCGCAGACTTCGGACCCAGATGAGTGTTTGGAGTATAATTACGTCACAAATCTTGAACTTCATGACGAAATCATTGCGAAAATGTCATATCACACTTCAATTCAATTACAGATGTTCAGCATAAAACGACTGCTAGAAGATACTCTTCTGAAATTTATTGCTCAAGTGACGAGTTGAATCATCTTCTGTTGGAATAAAACTAATAACTGTAAACATTTATACTTTAATTCAGGCAAAATAAGATTTTAAAAAGTCAATAATCAATATTCATTTCAGAAATTGCAAAATTCAGCGCCTAGGTACAAACAGTTCAAATGCAATAGGTTCCAATTAACAAAACCTATGTTGTTAATTATCACCTTCTGTTCTTTTTTATACTATGCGATGTCAGTCAACGGATATGTGATACGCGCTTGGGCAATCATGTCTCATTCCAGTAATGAGTGAGTAGGCAGAATTTTTTTCCACAGTAGGTTGCCGTTTCTTTCTGCAACAGACTGGCTCTCAAGCAAGGCTATAGAATCCAATCTGTCCTGTTATTCAAGCTATAATCGTAGGATAGAATGTAAGACTATTTTTTTTAATTCGGAGTTTTTCTTTCTCCTAGATCGGTTACCACCCAAGACTATAAAGAGGGGAGAAGAGATGGATTCATACCTTTCCCAAAGGTATATATAACGCAATGTAATGAATTTGACTGGAATTCGAACTCGGCTCCTCAATTCCTCAATCGGAGCCGCTATCCATTACTCCACGATAAATGTTTCGTATCTTACAAGATGTATTTCCTAGTTAAATAACAAACGTGTTTTGTTGAGATTTTTGGCAAGTTAGTCGAGAAATTTTCAGCGCTTGTATTTACAATTTTTAAAGTAGAATGAAATATATATATATATATATATATATATATATATATATATATATATATATATATATATATATATATATATAACGTAAATGTGTCTTCCAAAATAATTATGAGATAAGGATCGCTTTTAAAATGAAACGTAATTTTTTTAGAAATAATTCAAAGAAGCGGTTCATTTCAAAGCAATCATGTAATGTGGAATGGATTATTTCTTTAAAATCTCATGTTAAGGTGATTCATCATTTCCAGGATTTTTCTTGTCTTTTCAATTTCAACCATCATTCTTTTCTTCTTCTGTTTTTATTATTCTTGCTTATTCTTTTGTTTTTTCGATGTTTGTAATTTTTATGTACTCTTCATTCATTTTACTTTAGTCTTGCTTCCTTTTCTTTTCCTTCTTTTCTTTCTTCTTTTCCCTATTCTCCTTCCTTTTTTGTTATTTTCTTTCTCTTTGTGTTTCTACTCTTTTTTCAGTTTCATTCTTCCTTCTTACCTTTAAGTACTCATATTTATTTTTCTTTTTACTTGCATTTATATTTTTTCTTTTCTTGAATCATTTTTCTTTCTTCTTTTATATATTTTCCCTTCTTTATTTTTTTATCCTTCTTCTTGTTTTTCTTATTCTGCTTCATATGTAGTTCCCTTTTTCCTTAATTCATCATTAACGTTTATTCTTTCTTCATTATCTTTCACTCGTCGCGTTTTTCTTTTTTCTTTTCTCTTTCTCTTTCCTATTATTGTTCTTCTTCTAATCTATGTACAGTTATTTTCTTTCATATATTTTCCTTTCACTTTTACCTTTTTCTTTAATTCATCGTTATCGTTTATTTTTTCTTCATTGTCTTTCAGTTGTCGCGTTTTTTCTTTTTCAATCTTTTCTTTTTCTCTTTCCTATTATTGTTCTTCTTCTAATTTATCTAGTTATTTTCTTTCATATATTTTCCTTTCACTTTTTCCTTTTTCCCCATTGACATACATTTTTCTATTTGCTTTCACCTGTTTTACTTCAGCTTTTTGTTTTATTTTAGGTTTCCTCTCTATCTCGCTAATCTTTTTCTTTTCGTTTCGTTCTCAAGATTTCCCCGTTTGTTCTTCTCTTTACCTTTTATATTTACCAATATCATTGTGTTTTTCAAAACATTCCCCTAACAGATTTGTTTGGTTCAGAGAAAAATGTTAAGAGCCCACTGAATAATAAAAAAAAACAAGGGAAAAGTCTGAAATAAATTAAAATCGATCTCAGTTCATTGAACTCATTCGCACTTGGTATGAAAAGAGGGTTTTCTATATGCAGTTCGGAGTCAGAGGGGAAACTCTGTTGATTAGATTAACAGATGGAGAGCAAGACAATAATTGAAAAGAAATTTTAGTGAAAAAAATAATAAAGGACATTTGTTTGTCTCGTTATACAAATAAACTGGAGGGCAGAATTAACGAAAAAAATGTCTTGAATATCCTTTTTCTTTAAAGATAAAAAAAAATCTTATTTACTGCAGAAGAAGCACAACAAAATATTCGATGCCAAACACTAAAACATAATTGAGCGCATCTGTAAAATTTCGCGGCGATAAAAATGTTCTTGAATTGAGTTGCAGAAAAAAATTTGAAGAACTGCAAATACCAAACAACCGAACTGAATTCATAATGCAAAATACAAAAACCAAGTCATTTTGTATATGCACGTGACTTAAATGTATGGGTTTGAATAAATTTGGTATAAGTTCATATATCCTTACATATATGTAAACGTCAGTGTGTGTTTGTGTGTGTTTGTGTGTGTGTGTGTGTGTGTGTGTGTGTGTGTGTGTGTGTGAGTTCAATACCAGAATGCAAATAAGTTTGACATTGGTCATATTAGTGGGGAACGCAAAACTAATATTGTTGAAAAGAAAAACTTGCAGAAACATTTGTGTTGTGCCGTGAATTTCTTCCTGTTCTTTTGAAAAGAAATATATAAAATGAATAAATCTTTATTTTAATGGAAATGTTCACGTTTTGCATCATTTAAAAACTAAGTCAATAAAGGATGCACATGACCGACATCAATATGTGGATTCGAAATTATATTTTCGACATTCATTTAGGATTTGAATCTTTTTCAAGTTACATACCCATTGTCGTGATGTAGCTTTCCTTGTCAAGTGTGACACATTTACTTAGTATTTATATAGTGCCAGGCTAATATGCATGGGATAATGCACCCTCTCAAAAACTGAGCGGTCATACACCCTTTTTCTTCCTGTCACTCCTAATTACTTTTGTCGTATACTGTCCTTCTGTTTGCTCTTCTTATCATCTCTTCAATGGCAACCTCAGTCTTTCATTCTCCTCATACTAATCTGTTTTTTCACCTTCACTTAATTCGATATCCTGCTTACTCTCACTTCTGCAACTGTCTGTTTCTCCCTGCTCATCTATGCACCTTCCTTCCTCTTCACGTTCTTAATCTTCCATCTCCATATCCTCCAACACACTCCTACTTCTAAACTGGTCAGCGTGTGCCAAAATATGCTACTCTTTCTTTTCAGTTATGACTCTTTTGTTTCCCTCTTTGTAATAGGAAATTCACCTCTTCCGGATTTGCCACACACCTTTTCTTTCGTAGCAAAAGAAATCATTAGCACCGACAGGCTCAAATTCTTCCCCGCATGTGGGATAGACCTATAGCTAAGGAGCATTTTTATAAGAACGCCTCGATACTCTCTTTAGTAAGTAAAAACGTCTTCAAAGTCATTTTCACAGTTTACACCATTCTCTCTGCTGTTCTGTTTGACTGTGGATGGTATGGCGGTATCTTATACAGGACGCATCCAACCCGTCTGAACCAGACACACAAACTCTCATCCCAAAACTCAGGTGCATTGTCTGTTATTACCGTTTGATGCACTCCATTTCTGGAAAACACGGTTCTTAAAACCTGTTTTACTGTTAGCACTCTCCTATCGTTTACTTTGATCACCTCTGGCCAACCTGATTACGCGCATACTAGTATTAAAAATGACGCCATATCCTTGATATGCGCATGGTCCATGAGTACTATAATCCAGGGCGGTGCTTCCTTAGGCCACGAATGAATGACTTTCTGCCGGAAATATTTTATCTCATTACACTTTGGATACCTACTAATATAGACGAATATTACAACCACCATGCTTGCAGCTTTAACCTTCTCTGTGTTGCCTTTACACCGCAATACACATCGTCATGCACTCCTCTCAATACGTCAGTTCTTAACACCCGTAAATCTACTACTAAATCTCCATTATATACGATACAATTCTCTATGTTCAATTTTTGTTTTCCCTCCTTGAATAGTCGCTCTACCATTGATCAATTGCTCCATCTTTTAGTTCTTATTCTTTTCATTACTCTGCTTAACACCCGGTCCTGCTCGGTTTCAGTTTTAAGTCTGTTTATATGAAGCTCGTCTGTATCCACGTAGTGTATTATACTATCCTCACCAGATTCGTGCTTCTCTTCTATTCCATTTACAAACTGTAACCTTGACAAGGCGTCCACATTAGCAATAGTGTTTCCTTTCACATATATTATGTCGAAAACAAACGTCATGAATTTTATCGCTCAATTCTTGATGACGTAACCTTCGGTGATGCTTTCTTCGGATTGAAAATAAATTCCAACAGTTTGTGGTCTGATTTCGACAAAACTTTTTACCTAACAAAAAAATTCCGCGCCTTCTTCATGCTCCAAACAATCGCTAACGCTTTATATATATATATGTGTTTGGTGTACAGAGAGAGAAAAAGAGTGAGATAAAGCATACATTCCTGTATTTATGTATTAGGTTGTACCAAAAGTTCGTAAACACTTGCGAAAAATTGAATTTTTCTGCAATTTTGCGTTTATATTGTTATAGTGGTCTTCATCTTTGTATTCCAGATGGCAATTGATAAAATTGAGCTGCGAGTTTTGATTCGTTACTGCTGGTAAGTGGTACAAGCGTTTCGATTCTGGCGACATGAGTCTTGAAGATTCACTGACATTTGAAGCAAGTTGATTTTGTTCACAAAAGGCCGCGCCAAGATCCGCACGAATTCACCAAAGCACAAGCCAACAGACGAGTTGAAATTTGCCGTCAATTGCTCAGCAATCCATTGGACGAGCTTTTTTGGAAGCGCATTGTGACATCAGACGAGCAATGGGTCTATCTGGTCCAGCACAATCGAGACAAGCGATGGGTTCAGAAAGGGCAAGAGACACCGTCGGTTCCAAAACAAGATCGATTCGGCAAGAAAATCATGTTGTGCGTTTGGTGGAACTTTGAAGGAATTGTGCATTTTGAGTTGGTTCCGAATGGTCGTGCCATTAGTGCCGAACTTTACTGTCAGCAACTTGTCTGGGTCTACGAAAAGTTGAAGCAAAAGTACCCGGCTCTGATCAACCGAAAGCGCGCTTTGATGCAGCAGAACAATGCCAAGCCACACACCACCAGGAAAACCAAAAACAAGTATGAAGAGCTGGACGGGGTTGAGGTTCTGCCACATCCAGCCTACAGTACTTAATGTGCTCCATCAGATTACGGCCTTTTCCTCTCAGTGCAACACTTTCTGAAGGGCCGCCGATTCGACTCGTTTGATAAAGTCGAGGAAGCGTGTCAAGAATTATTTGATTTGAAGCCGGCTGAATGGTACTTTGACCAGATCCGAAAGCTTGCAGATTGATGGCAGAAAGTCTTGGAAAATGATGATCTTTGTTTTGAGCAATAATTTTTGTTGCTTTTGCGAGTAAAATTTCAATTTTTTGCAAGTGTTTTCTGGTAACCTTAGATTACTTGGCGAGTAAAATTTCATTTTTTGTAAGTGTTTACGAACATTTGAGACAACTTAGTATATACACACACATCTTTTTCTTCTTCTATGTGCCCTGTCTCTTCAGGACGTAGGCGATCATGGTTTTCCACGTCTCTCTATCCCTGGTGGCTCTTAGCACACCTTTTCCTGTTACATCATGCAGCCCTCGTTCCATCATTCACCTGATTAGGTCCTTCAAATATGTTATCCACTGCTTCCCCTGTCTATTTTCCCCTCTATCTGGCCTGTTATTATCAGGTTTTCCAAGCCCTTCTTCCTAATTGCATGTCCCAGGAACTTCAGCTGTCTCTTCCTGATGCTCAGTATTAGTTTCCTTTTTGTTTTCATCATTTCTAGGACCTCATCATTGCCCACATGCTCGATCCATGAGATTTGCAGCATCCTTCTGTAGAACCACATTTCAGTTGCTTCAAGTTTTTCCTTCATCTTTGATGATATTGTCCAGCATCCACTGCTATATTGAAGAACTGGCGACACATAGCAATCCAGTACTCTCTTCTTTGTTTAGAAATTCAAACGGTTCTTGCATCTTTGATTTTTCTCTTACTGTTTAAGTCTCACCGACGTTGGTTTATATTTCTGTTACCACCCCTTATTATTTTAAAAAAATATTTAGTTTGAATATTTCAAGGATGAAACTAGCTATATAATATGGCCGGGATCGAAACTCGAGCGATTCGTTGCCAGTAGGAGTCGCTACCCCCTAAGCCATAGGGGGTAGCGATAATAATTGGAGGAAGGAAATTTTAATTTGTTGTATATAAGCAGTCTATACACACGCCAGTCACCGAAAGGACTCAATTCATTTCTGAAGAGTCACGATAGTGTAGATAATGAGACTTGATATATTTTTCTCTTTTTGTTTGTTTGGAAGATGTTAACGTCTGCTGGATTTAAAATATGGAATAATCATGGGCTTTTACATCAGGGATCTTACAATATTAGGCATCCAGTAATTACTATTCAATATTGAAAAAACTATTTTCATAATATTTCCAAACTCCTTCAATATCCGAATTATTTCCTGTGTATTACAAATGTATTTTAAAAAACACAAAAGAAAAACGCCTCATAAAATAATAATCTGAACAATCCTGACAAAGATAAGGCAAATAAGTTTCCCACCAACTTAATCGATTCATCGATAATTTATCAACACCACATCTAAAACGATAAAAGAATAGTCAGCATAAAACGAAATAGCGAGAGTATATATATATATATATATATATATATATATGTGTGTGTGTGTGTGTGTGTGTGTGTGTGCGAGCGAGCGAGCGAGCGCGCCTGCGTGCGTCCGTTCGTGCGCGTGTAACTGAATCGCACCATCAGTTATGTTCATGCTTAGATAAAGCCCAGAACTTAGGAGTTGTTGCGTTTTTTTTTTAAGTAAACCAACACAGAGGATTTTTACTGCCTGATTCATTGACTGTATGCATGACCACCAGACAAATATAAAAATTTAATTAACGCGTTTTACTACTATAAGCAGGCTTTTAATTTCGAACCGTAAGCTTAAACTGTTTTCTTTTCTTGTTAACTGCTTCCATTGGTTGACATTCTTCTTGACTTAACGAGATCACTAGAGCGACTCTAACAAACAAAATAAATATATTACGAGTCTTCCGAACAGATTCATGTATGAAAAAATACAAATGACATTAACTCAGCAATTCAAACTGAAATTATGCGTGTGTGAGTGCATATTTATATACATGCATTTAAAAATACATTTAAATATTACTAAACGAAAATAATTTAAAAATCCCATTCTATCAAAATATCGCATGAAGTAGCTCCACGCAGTTACCGAAAAAACAGCATAGCATGATGTTAAAAGAGCTCCAACTTAATAAAAACAAAGTTTTATCATCAAAAGGTTTCTGCAATACCAAGAGAAAAGATTAAATTTAGTTCTCATTATTTTTTAATTTTTGTTTTAATCCTTTCTAACACGTTCGAAATTTCATTTAAACATTTTTCCGTCAGTGATTCACGCCATGTTTACGTAATGTGACTATTAAGCAAAACGTAATAATACGCAAGTGTTTTTTTGGCGCTGAAAGACATTAATTTAAAAATTCTTGCAAATTGTCTGATTTTTATGAAACTTTTTAGGATTTATTGGCAAATGAATTAAATTATTTATGCAATTACTATTTTTAAAAAATCTTGGCAAAAATATTTTTTACATGTGTTATTTTCCCCCACCCTAATTAATTACATAAAACTTCTAGAAATATATTATCTATATCAATTTTTTATTAGTTAAATGCAGGTCTCATTAGGGAATGTAAATCAATTAATTTTTTTAATTACGAGAGAATATTTTCCGAAAACCTGTTCCGAAAAATAAAATCAAAATGCATTAAAACTACGTTATTTTTAATTTAGCTAAAGTTTTAATATAATTTTAGGATATCATATTCTGAAGAAGAAAAAAATTCGATGAATAATAAATTTTTATAAAAATTGTTTTCATTTTTTCTTTGCTAATGAAAGTTTCAAGCATCTTTTGAATTTTTTCTAGTTACTCAGTGTTACTCGGTTATTGATTCCTTAAAAATAGATTTTATTTACATATCGAAAATTCATAAGCTTAATACAAATTATTTACAATTAAGATTTTTAAAATAATCCCTAATTTCCTTTCACTTTGGAAACTTATAAGAGACTTTACATTAAAAGGTCACATGTTTTCAAGGGTTCTTCACCTTACAAAATATTAAATTGTGCTATGTCAATTTTTGGTCACCATACTTCCAAATTGATTGATAACAGGTGCTGTCATCGCCTCAAGAAATACTTTTATTCTAAATTTTATGCCATAAACAACTAATATTTGTTTCAAATCAGATTAATTTAACTTTAATTTGCTACTTTTTGGAAAATAACGAGTGAGAGATGTATATTTTATTTTTGCAAGATTTTTAAATCCGAGAATTAACTTTTGTTTACAGATATGTCGATCGCTCAAAAAATGGCTGAAAAACTAAATTTTTTTTTAAATCTTAAAATTTTATTCCAATAAGAATAATTTTTGTTTAAAATACACCAGAATATTTTGCTTACTGGAAATAGTAAATTTAATCTATTTTAAATTTTAAGCTGGGTGAGCCATTATTTTTTTATTTGTTCGTTTTGCCTAATTTTTGCTTGATTTTAAAACTTTTCATGCTTAATTGAAGGATTGATTTTGTTTTCTTAGACATTTCATTTGCCTGGAATCTTATCTTAGTTTGCTAGGCTTTCCTCTTCTCTGCTGGCTGGTTGGCTAGCACCCAATTTCCACATTCTGTGAGTAAAAAGTTATTAATATCTTTTACAATCGGTCAGTGGCTTTGTTCTCGGCTTGGAGTTAAAATGTCTTGAATATTGTTGAATTCTGCTCTGGGTGAGCCATTATTTTTTTATTTGTTCGTTTTGCCTAATTTTTGCTTGATTTTAAAACTTTTCATGCTTAATTGAAGGATTGATATTGTTTTCTTAGACATTTCATTGCCTGGACTTTAACTAAGTTAAAACTTAACATTTTTTTTTTTTGTTTCCTGTTTAGGATGCGGTTTCCGGTTTTCTCTTTTCCTTTATTATTATTTTTTTTTTTTTCAATTGGAGTAGATAGACTAAACTATCGCCCGGTTCACACTCCACCCTCATCTATTGAACAGGTGAAGAGACTCATCCCTTGTTTCCTGTTTAGGATGCGGTTTCCGGTTTTCTCTTTTCCTTTATTATTATTTTTTTTTTCAATTGGAGTAGATAGACTAAACTATCGCCCGGTTTACACTCCACCCTCATCTATTGAACAGGTGAAGAGGCTCATCCCTTGTTTCCTGTTTAGGATGCGGTTTCCGGTTTTCTCTTTTCCTTTATTATTATTATTTTTTTTTTCAATTGGAGTAGATAGACTAAACTATCGCCCTTGGTTCACACTCCACCCTCATCTATTGAACAGGTGAAGAGACTCATCCCTTGTTTCCTGTTTAGGATGCGGTTTCCGGTTTTCTCTTTTCCTTTATTATTATTTTTTTTTTTCAATTGGAGTAGATAGACTAAACTATCGCCCGGTTTACACTCCACCCTCATCTATTGAACAGGTGAAGAGGCTCATCCCTTGTTTCCTGTTTAGGATGCGGTTTCCCGGTTTTCTCTTTTCCTTTATTATTATTTTTTTTTTTTCAATTGGAGTAGATAGACTAAACTATCGCCCGGTTCACACTCCACCCTCATCTATTGAACAGGTGAAGAGGCTCATCCCTTGTTTCCTGTTTAGGATGCGGTTTCCGGTTTTCTCTTTTCCTTTATTATTATTTTTTTTTTTCAATTGGAGTAGATAGACTAAACTATCGCCCGGTTCACACTCCACCCACATCTATTGAACAGGTGAAGAGGCTCATCCCTTGTTTCCTGTTTAGGATGCGGTTTCCAGGTTTTCTCTTTTCCTTTATTATTATTTTTTTTTCAATTGGAGTAGATAGACTAAACTATCGCCCGGTTCACACTCCACCCTCATCTATTGAACAGGTGAAGAGGCTCATCCCTTGTTTCCTGTTTAGGATGCGGTTTCCGGTTTTCTCTTTTCCTTTATTATTTTTTTTTTTTCAATTGGAGTAGATAGACTAAACTATCGCCCGGTTCACACTCCACCCTCATCTATTGAACAGGTGAAGAGGCTCATCCCTTGTTTCCTGTTTAGGATGCGGTTTCCGGTTTTCTCTTTTCCTTTATTATTATTTTTTTTTTCAATTGGAGTAGATAGACTAAACTATCGCCCGGTTCACACTCCACCCTCATCTATTGAACAGGTGAAGAGGCTCATCCCTTGTTTCCTGTTTAGGATGCGGTTTCCGGTTTTCTCTTTTCCTTTATTATTATTTTTTTTTTCAATTGGAGTAGATAGACTAAACTATCGCCCGGTTCACACTCCACCCTCATCTATTGAACGGGTGAAGAGGCTCATCCCTTGTTTCCTGTTTAGGATGCGGTTTCCGGTTTTCTCTTTTCCTTTATTATTATTTTTTTTTTCAATTGGAGTAGATAGACTAAACTATCGCCCGGTTCACACTCCACCCTCATCTATTGAACAGGTGAAGAGGCTCATCCCTTGTTTCCTGTTTAGGATGCGGTTTCCGGTTTTCTCTTTTCCTTTATTATTATTATTTTTTTCAATTAGAGTAGATAGACTAAACTATCGCCCGGTTCACACTCCACCCACATCTATTGAACAGGTGAAGAGGCTCATCCCTTGTTTCCTGTTTAGGATGCGGTTTCCGGTTTTCTCTTTTCCTTTATTATTATTTTTTTTTTCAATTGGAGTAGATAGACTAAACTATCGCCCGGTTCACACTCCACCCACATCTATTGAACAGGTGAAGAGGCTCATCCCTTGTTTCCTGTTTAGGATGCGGCTTCCGGCTTTCTCTTTTCCAATCTTTTCACTCTTTTCCTTATTTTTATTTTTTTTTTTCAATTGGAGTAGATAGACTAAACTATCGCCCGGTTCACACTCCACCCACATCTATTGAACAGGTGAAGAGGCTCATCCCTTGTTTCCTGTTTAGGATGTGGTTTCCGGCTTTCTCTTTTCCATTCTTTTTACCCTTACGTAGCCCCCTGCGCATCAGTGGCGTTACCGCCTTGCTCGGGGTGATATGATTAAAAAAAAAAAAAAATCAAGTTTTCAAGAAAAAGGTTTTTTATTTTTTTATTTTTTTTTATTTTTAAGTCAGTTTAAGATTTAGGTATTGAAAATGGAGTGGAGGTACCTAGAAATGTGAAAACAAGTGAAGAAATTTCTTAAAGACATTAACTCGGATACGGAAACATTGCAAAATATTTGCACAGCAGATAAAAAGTATTTTTACCGAAAGAAATACAACAAAAATAAAATAAAACATTGACGAAACAACACATAAAATTGCATTTTCCGAATGTAAACACCTTCACCCAGTAAAAATTGGAGAATTGATCTCAAATGACGGTGCAGCACATGAAAAAAAAAATATGAAAACCACACAAGTAGAACTTGGTGTGAAGTTTTTAGAATGCTGTAATTTTGATGGCGATTAACTTTCGAGGAATGAGATATTTTTTTATTTTTCTGGCCTTGATTTATTTTTAATCCGTGGTATCGGAATAAGCGATAGGCTCTAAATGTTTGTCTAATTTTATAAATAAATGCACCATGTAAAAACAAACTATTCATAGGACCGAAATAAATGAAAACTTTGTTACAGAGTTAAGTAACGTGTATTTTACTTGAGGACTACGTTTTCCTTAATCTGCACATTTTAGCAATTCATCTCAAATAAGCTTTGTCTTTTTACTTGTCACATATTTATTTTACTTGACAGTATTGTGTTGTCATTATTTGAAACTCGCCAAGTGAAAACCATGTGTCAAATTTGCTCTTTTTTAATGATTATCATTTCGATAAGAAATCAAAACAATAAATGCACGAGTCATTCACTAGATCAATGAGTCTTTTCAGGTCTACCATGTTCAACTTAATATAAATACTTTTCAAAAAATTTACACCCACTACGCTGGCAACAAATAATATGGGCTAATATTTTATCTTCGTTTTTTCCATGGTATTCATTGCCTGTTGACATAATGTAACAGGTTTGGTGGAGACAGAAGAAAGAATAACCGCAATAACGAGCTACAGACAAAAAGAGGAAAATTAAAAATACAACCCCCCTCTCATTCTATCTATCTATGTCTAAATCTCTCTCTCTCTCTCTCTCTCTCTCTCTCAAAAAAACATTAATGCTCTCATTTATTTTTTTGTTCATCTCTGCTGTTGCCAAGTATTGAACTCAACTGTCATGTTCGATACCTTCTTACATCAGAGGTGATCAAAAAACTTAAACAGTTGAGTCAAAGGGAGATAATGTAAATAATTGCAATGCCTCATCTCAGAAATATAGAAAAAATACACCCTCCCGTACATATATATATCACATACACGCCATCAGTGTGGTTAGACATCCACATGCATCTGGCTGTGATCGAAACTCGACCGATTTTGTGTCAGTTGGAGTCGCTAACCCATAAGCCATAGGCGTATGGAATCAGAGAAAGGAAATTAGCGTGTGGTATAAAAGTGAGGTATACACACGCCAGTCACCGAAAAAAACTATTACCATTCCATCTTTCCTCGAATTTCGACTTGGATTTATCACTTTCCTATTTTAGCTGTTTGTATGGGGAAATTTTTTAGTTTCGTTTTCAAAATTCAGAATTTATCTAACTTAAGAAATCTCATTACAGATTCCTTGAAATCTTGCAAAACCGAATTTAATCAAAATCTAATCTCAATGTTAACAATTCTAATTCCAAACCAGAAAAATTACAGATGGAATCAATCCTCTTTAGACCAACTTTGAAATGTAATAAAGTGAAGTTGTTATTTCATCATGAAATGGGGATAATTAACATAAGAAGAAGGGCGGAGAAGGGTTTGGTCACGTGGGTTAAGGTCCTTGAAGGTTTAACGGGTGCTTAAGTTATAAAAGTACCAATAGCAACAACTACAAAATATATGCCAGATGACAAATAAGCGCATAAAAATTCATTAAAATCTCTGTGGACAAAAGCTTCCAGATGAGAGCAAATAATTTTTCCTATTTTTTTTTTTTTTTGTTTATTTTATTCATAGATATTATTTATCGGGTGGTTTATTTCTTTTTTTGTCATGTGACTATTGTTAGTCACAATACATGAATATCTAAACGAACGAGAATTGGTAAAGTGGGGTGATTGAGAACGTTTTATTCTGGGAAATATAGCGTAACTTCTTTTTTAATTAAATGTCAAAGAATTTGACACTTGTTCTTATGCTCAAAGTTTGGGAAATTATTGCTTATTTATCTTTAGCCTTTATTCCTAGCACCATGTCGAAGACAATTATTATCTCAATTCAAACTGAGAATAGGAACACTTCCATGACAAACAGATGGCAAAAAAAAAAAAAAAAAAAAAAAAAAAAAGACACAATGTTTTTCATGTCTTTTACAGTCGGATGTGCGTTGTGGTACAGTGGATATCGGCTCGGAACGAGAAACCGGGGAGCCGAGTTCGAATTCCAGTTGAATCCATTATATTCACTTACGCGCAAGTACCCTTGGGAAAGGTATTAATCCTCTCTTCCCTCCAGGTATGGGTTAAATAGCAGGATAGATTGGTCAGCTACCGCAGAAAGCAATGGCAACCTACTGCGGGATAAGTCTCCTGCCCAGTCAGTCATGTCTCTTTCGAGACATGATCGCCCAAGCGTGTTTCACGTATGGCACCTAACTGACTGACAGTCGTATTTAGATTGTCAATCAGTTAAATGCCATACGTAATACACGCTTGGGTGGTCACGTCTCGAAAAAGACATGACTGACTGAGCAGAAGATTTTCCCTCAGTAGGTTACCATAACTTTCTGTGGTAGACTAGTTGCCAACCAAGACTATAGAACCCAATCTGTCCTGTTATTTGACTCATAGTGTGAGGGAGAAAAGATGTATTATATTATTAAGTAGTAATTGTAGGGGATCATTTTATTACTTCGTAACAATATAAAACTGATCCCCCATTTTATGACCAGTAGAAGCCTTAATCATGATTCCAACTATTATATTCAGTCAGTTAAGTACCATAAGTGATACACGCCTGGGAGATCATGTTTCTTTCGAGACATGAATGACTGGGCAGATGATTTTCCCGCAGTAGGTTGCCATTAGTTTCTACGGTAGACTGGTTGCCAACCAAGGCTATAGAACCCATTCTGTCATGTTATTTAACCCATAAAGAGAAGTAAGAGACGGATTAATACCTTTCCCAAGAGTAGTTGCGCGTAAGTGAATGCAGGAAATTCAACTGAAATCTCCTCCCCAGTTTCTCGTTCCAAGCTGATATCCACTGCACCACAACGCACATTTTACATGCAGCAAAATACTGGTGGCATATTAATTTTTTTCATATTCGTAAATAAAAACATGTTATTTTTATAAGGAAAGTACAAATTGTTAAGTTTAAATTATGAAATTGCCTTGTTATTTTTTATCACGACTTTTACTCTCTGTCTGGATAAAGTAACGTTTAGGACTAAAGAAATAGATTAAAACGAATTGAAATTCAGATATCCTTTTCAGGAAGTTATTCTGACATAGACGACATTTTATTTAATTTGTTTACGGAAATCGTACAACTTTAAATTGCGCAACCATAACATTTTAAATTAAAGAGCATTAAATTTTCTCTACCTACATTGTTCGGACCATTGTCCTTATCTTTATCACCATGTTTAAACTTAAGGGGTCAGCGCATATGGTCGGCTATAAAAATATCCTAAGCCGGTCAAGCATAGAAATGAATACAATAAGTGAACCAGTATTACAAAATGCTAGAGAAAATCATTAGCGTCAAAAATTGCAATATGAGTTCTGGTAAAAATAAAATGCTACAAAAATCATTAGCATTAAAGATTACAATATGAACTCTGTTAAAAATGTTTACTGATATATTAGGTTCATAAGTCCTAAAATTCAGACACTGATGTCCTCAAGTACACATGGCTTAGTGTATATGGACGTTGTTTTATCCAGTGACTTGACCCCATAATCTGTGAGTTCAATACCAAGTTATAGCAGGTGGTGAACAAGTAACTTAGAGAGTTAAGTTAAAGAGAGATAACTAGATGGCTACCAGAAGTGGCATCGTACATGGACTGAGAATGGTATACCTCAGTGGTGAAATAAAGGGTTCCGTTTAAAATTCCTAGCACCTGCCTGAAGAATGCCGGAGTATTTTGTTTCTTTACAACTTCAAATCTTAAATTTTCATTTTCCGAAGAAGTGCTTTCTCGGGTTTTTCTTCTTTTTTTTCTGTTTTATTTTCCTAATGGATATTTTTTAAAACAAGGGTAAAAAATCTTATGCCTTACGATAATTTCATAGTTCGAACGGGAGACAGATAATAAAATTGTTAACTTGCCTTTATCAGAAACTTACAGAATCTTAAATTGACTTTCAGAATTCAGTCGTATCTTCTGATCATTTTCAATTTTGGTGATCTCTGGAGTTACTAAAAATTGTTCTTCACTCATAAATCAGCTGTAAAGCTTATTTTAAAACTACAACTTTCCAACAACTATATTAAGATGAAACTTCAAAATTCAGTACGTTTCAAATCAATCACCACCACTTGTTTCCATCTGAACAGAAGAAACTGGCTTTCTTCCTAAAAACATAGATTGCTATCAGACACAAGTAACTGTTTAAATTGCACTCAGAATATATTTTATTTAATCGGATAAAATATGAAGCGACAAATAACTAAATAACCATTAACGACTTGGTTGAATTAGATCTTAAGTACTCCATTTCAGCAACTCATTTCCATATTCACATATGCAAAAGGTATTTTCCTGTGGGTAATCAATCACCAAAAATTAATTTCTTCCCTCGGCTCTGTATGTCATCATCATTAGAATGTACTTCTGATTACTTATTCCTTATTTGAAAGGGGAATAATCATTTAGAAGAATCATCTCTACACCTAAGGCTTAAATTATTAATTCTTGATACATCCTGCTTACGAATGCAAGATGGGAACACGGGAAACTAGCGATTATCACTGTTATACGCTTCGTTTACCTTTCAACATCAGGTGGATTCAAGTCATCACGTTCAGCGAGAACGCATGGTTAAATATTGATTTTACTGTTACGATTTGTTATGATCTTGACTGTTTCATCACACACGCAGGAATGAAGACACCATTTTTATTGAGTGCCAAATAATAATAATGATGAGATTGCATTCACTTTCGCACAATTACCCTTGGGAAAGGTACGAATCCGTCAATTCTCTTTCCAGCTATGGGTTAAATAGCAGGACAGATTGGGTTCTATAGACTTGGCTGGTAACCAGTCTACCACAAAAAGTAATGGCAACCTATTGCGGGAAATCTTCTGCCCAGTCAGTCATATCTCTTCGAGACATGGTCACCCAAGCGGGTATCACGTATTTTTGGTGTTGTGGAAAGTTAACATCGCAATGATAACATAGTTTCATGATTGTATAATATTTTTCTTATCTGTTGTTTATTTGTTTTGCTGTAAGAAATGTTCAGTTCATGTAGTTTATGAAAATTGGTAAATCTCTTTGAGACTCTCTCGCGCCAGTCGATAAGATCTGATGAAGTATTGTTTTCTGAAATATTTATAGGATTTATTTCTTTGAATATATTTTTAATCATTGCTCTGAGAAAACAGTTGCATACATAGAATATTTTTTAAAAATTATGAATGAGATATCATGCATGACATCCATATGAACATCTTCTTAAAAGCAAGACTCTAGTTTTCAGGTTAATAGTTTGGTTTTATAACATCTTACAATGCTGAACAAAAGTACTCCCTAGCCAACAACAAGTGTTCAATTTCCTGATATTTTCTATGCCAAGTTTCTTATAAATGATCCATACAATGAGATATTTGAAGTGTTTAATTTTTGTCAATAACAATGATGCTTTCCAAAAAAAAAAAACTTTTCAAACTGTTCTCTGAATATTCAGTATTCAACTTTCTCTGTCTTCAAATTTTCTCTCAGCAAAATTTGCATTAAACACGTCGATTTATTGCAAACACCCAGCCAAGTGGTATTTTCTGTTCCATCTCTCAGATTCGGTTCGGGTTTTTTTTTGTCATTTCGTTTTTTTTTTGTTTTTTTTGTTTTTTTGTTTTTTACAATTTTCCATTAAGTGAACTTCTAACACTTTTAAACAACCCTCTAGAACTAACTGTTGATTAAAATGCAAACCATCAAGCGACAAACTGCTAAGATATTTTTGAAAGGTAATTATAAAATATTATGTTACACACGGACAAGCATTTTTCTCTTATCGATACTCAAAGTAGGCCTTAGGGGGGTACTAATTTACAGATGGATCGATACTGGAAATTCGATCTTGACTTTATCATTTTCAATTATGCTAAAATCAATCAGGCGCTAAAAAAAATTTACACCTTCTTTAACGATGAGGTATCAAACGTTGATCAACTTTTTCACTAAAACTTGTTTTTTTCTATTCGTTGGTTGACAGTGTCACTTTCGCCACGAGCAACAGTGCGCGGATCCAGATAAAATCCAATTTGAAAATATTAATTTCAACCAACTTTCTGTCACAGAGAGAAACATCAAAATAGAATGATTTACTGAGGCTTTTTGACGACATCTTACATCAAGAAAGAATATGCTGATTTTGGAAGAATATGAATTATATCTTACTCATCTCGACATTACAATGACTTATTCTACAGCAACGAACAAGAATAAAAATGGAGACAATATGCATCTCGAAACAATACGACGTATTAATTACGGACTTTGTTTTAATTCAACGTTTTTTATTGCTTTTTTTGTAACAAACTTTTTCTTCATTGACTTGAAACTCGTAAACAAATGAAAGACGCAAGGGTTCAACTGATTGGCAAAGACAATTAATTTCGGTGGGGGCAGTGAGTTTTAAAATTAAGTAGAAAAAATGCGTTTAGGTTTTACTGAAAAATGACAACAAAGAAAACTTTAGCCAATAAGTACTGTCAGTAAAAAACCAGAATAGTCAAGAAAGTATTCACCGTATTTACATCATTCGGACTGTTGACCTCATCTTTATTGTCATATTCAAGACGTTTTAACCGTTCCACTTTCCAGCTTTCTCTAAGTGATATACGTTAAAATTTTGAACTGAAATTTTTATTTAGCCAACAGAGGTGTATTGATCTAATTCTATATACCATTCTCTTTTAAATATATCAGTTTTACTTAATTCCCGTTGGTAATTCAACTTTAAGTTTTTTGCTGTAGCCTGACATTGAACTCACAACTCTTTATTTTACCTTACTTTTTGGAGTACTTCAACCAACGTTTTTATCCACTAGGGGTCATCAGTGAGTGAATTTTGGTGACTTATAAACTTGTCTTAGTAATCCATTTTACCAGAGCTCATATTATAAATGTTGTTGCTTTTCTCTAGCCCTGTGTATTACTGATTCCCATATTGTATTCATTTCTGTGCTGGGAAGACTTTGGAGACTTTTGTGCTGATTTCTGAAGTTTTTTTTTCTATTTTCCAGTGATGTTCTGTCTATTATTTTAACTTACAATGTATATCACCTGAAGAAAGCCGGAGCATACAACAACCGAAACGTCATGAATATGGCAATAAAGATGAGGACAATAGTCTGCATTATATAAATAGTGTAAATAGTTCCAAAACTTATCTCAGAAATATAGAAAGAAGTAAAGAAAGTGTGATATATTTTCAGAAAACAAAGAATACAGTAAAATTGGCTATTGACTTAATTTAAAACTTTTACTCAATGATTTTGAATTATTTATTTCTTTAACTCGAATGAATTTAACGATAAAATATAAACAAATGAAAATATCTCATGATAATGAAAGTAAAACAAAACAAACTTGGAAACAAACAAAAAAGCGGTTCTGACGGAAATAGTTTAAATGCCAAAAAGGCCGGAGGAAGGCAGAAATATATATATATATATATATATATATATATATATATATATATATATATATGTGTGTGTGTGTGTGTGTGTGTGTGTGTGTGTGTGTGTGTGTGTGTGTGTGTTATATATATGGCTAAAAACAAAAAAAGACAATATTCCAAAAATATATAATATAATCAAAAGACTTCATCGCTTCTGAAATCAACAGATTCATTGCATCAATGAGTTTTTAATAGATTAAGCTACTTACAGTTTAGAATTCTAAACTTCCAAGTCTATTTATATACAATGCTTGTATATAAATATATATATTTATAACAATGCTTAACACAAATTAAAATTTTCACGTGTAAATTATCGTGTAAGAAAAGATTTAGTTTGAGAATATATTTAAGCGAGATAATTATGTCAAAAAATGGAGAAAATTGATATTCGTATAGTGATAATGTTTTAAATAATCATATCGCCCCAAACAAGGTATTTTACTGCCACTGTTTTGCATGTGGTTACATAAGTTATGAGAAAGAGTGACAGGTTACAGGGGGTGCCAGGAAGTGGGTAAGAGAAGGATGAGAATACTGATGAGAGTGAAGTGTACGGAGAAAGTAGCATGAGAGAGAAGATGTAGGTTAGTGAGATAGGAGATGACTAGTGACTTTAAATTTAAATTCTTCGAGATTGTAGCTGTCGGGGAAGCAAGTAAACGGAATGGAATTACACAGGCAGGAAATGCGAGAAAAGAAGTTGCTGGTATAGAATTTACTTTTACATTTTATTTGTTTCACAGTAAAAGAGTAAAATGCATATATAGAGGACACCAGTCAGCTAAGTTCATCGGAGCAGAATTCGTAAAAGTAGTTGTATAAAAGACACAGGAAAGCCACATTGCGCCGGTGAGAAAGCGACTGTATCCTAGCTGCCAAGTCGGGATCGATCACATTACAAATTCTCCGATGACTTTTGTCAAGGGCCCCTAGGTGGATAACAGGAGCACCAGACCAGATATGGCAGCAGTATTTAATGCTAGGGCGGAAAATAGATTTATATATGTGCAGGATTGTTTCAGACGGGAAAAACTTCCTGGCCCTACACGGAGAACCGACTTTCTTAGCAGCGGATTCAGCTATGGATTCTATATTGTCATTCCAATTGAGGTCTGTTGTGAGAGTTAATTCGCGAAGGTGCAGTGTTTTGCTCTCAGGGAGACTAGCCTGATCCATGCTAATAGAGGGTAGGAGCGATTGTCTGTGATAGTTAATAAATAGCAGCTTCGTTCTGGAAGCATTAAAATTCACAGGCCATTTCTTACTCCAGTCCGCCACGGATCGGCGGTCCTTTTCAAGCTTCGCAGCGAGGATTGTTTTGTCAGCTTCGGCAGATTTTTGATCGAGGCGAGCGTAAACCGTGGTGTTGTTGGTGTATATACCTACATGTGAGCTTATTACATCTGGGAGATCTTTAATGTAAATAAGGAAAAGCATAGGACCTAGAATAGAGCCTTTATGGACATCCGCGTTCGTACGATAGCATTGGAAGGCATGTCCATTCAATACTACCTTCATTGTGTGATTTGAAAGCAATGACTGGATAAGGTCAAACAATTGTCTAGTTATACCATAGCCTCGCAGCTTGCGTAGAAGGCAAGCATGCCAGACTCTGTCAAACGCTTTGGAGATATCTAGGGTAACAGTTCGGGCTTCACCATTCTTGTCGAGAGCCTGGTGTATACTCAATGATGGTCGTGAGCATATCAGCAGTAAACCTGGTGAAGCAGAAACCATACTGTTTGTCAGAGAAGAGACTGTGGGCTGCGAGATGCTGTACCACCTCGGCGATGATGATGGCTTCGAACACTTTGCCAAAAATCGGTAGGAGACTGATAGGGCGATAATTAGAAGGGTTAGAGGATTCACCAGTGTTTTTATATATTGGAACCACGGAGGAGGACTTCCAGCAGGCAGGAAAGCAAGAAGCAGACAAACAGTAGTTATAGAATTTGGAAAGAACAGAGGAGAGTTCAGGGGAACATTTCTTCAGGACAATTATTGGGATTCCGTCGCCGCCGCTCGCTTAATGTGGATCAAGCTTTGAAATTATGTTAGAAACCACCAAGGGATTAATGTGTATGTTGTTCAGTTGGGCCTCAGTTCGGGGTGGGATGTCGGATACAGACACTCCAGACGAGTCCAGTGTCGAGTTGTTGAAGAATCTGCTAGCGAAGCACTCAGCTTTGTCTGTTCTAGAGGTAAGGACCTCAAATTCGTTGTTTGGTCGGGGAGGATTGAGTGATAGTTAGAATATGAAGACAGTGTTGTGCTAATTGTCCAATTAGAAAAGGCATGCTTATCTTGAAAATCAGCATTCAAAATCTTAGCCTTTATCTAAGCTCCAACATTAGTTACTGGTGAGATTAAGCTTAATAAATGTACGATATATAGGCGGTGATAGGACTCTAAATATACGGGTAATATAACGGGTAAATAAACTTCACTGTCGCAAAGAATAAACTTGATTCGCTGTCCCACGTACAGGAAGACAGCACACGTATAAACACATCACCAGTGTATGGGTGAGCTTGACAAGCACTGTGCATGGTAAGTTAGAAACATGAAGAACAACATATACAGTAACAAACAAGTATGTTATTAGATTAACGCAAGACTTTTTCACGCACTCATTACCAGCGTATTCGTTCACATACAGGATCGTTTGTTTGTAACTGCACATGAAAGTACACACAATAGTATTCACACACACACGCATATATATATATATATATATATATACTACCGGTCCCTAATTATTAGGCCACCCCAGTTTTCTTTAGAGAAATAATGTATTCCATAATATTTTTAGTATTTATTGCCAAGTAAATAATTCTAAATGAAAATAGAATGGTTCTTTTGTTAATACTGCACAATAACATGTGCACCAAATGAACTGTTCTGGTGTCCACTTTTTGTGATCACTTCCCCATTCTAGTTTATTCTTCTTATTGGCTGGTTGAAACAAAGGCTTACTGGCTGCCTTGTAAAACTTTGCAAAATAATACCAAAAGAACCATTTTATTTTCATTTAGAATTCTCCACTCGGAAATAAATACTAAAAATAGTATGAAATATGAAATTTTTTTAAAACTGGGATGGCCTAATAATTATGGCCGAGTACATATATATATATATATATATATATATATATATATATATATGAACAGATAGTCGTCTAAACTATATGGGCGGTTGAATGTCAAGATGGGCGTTTAAATATGTGTAAATGAATACGAACAATGTGAATGGTGTCTGCGTTCGATTCAAATATGGCACACATGTTGACACACTGAGATAGACAAATGCTTCATCTTATTTCTATGTAATTGAATTTCCGATGAGTACCATGTAAAAAAAAAAAAGAGTGGGAAAGAAATAAAGTAAAACGAAGAAAATCAAACGCAGAAGTGTGAAGGATAAATTAGGAAATAAAAAAGGAAAACTTCATTCCAAAGAGTGAAGAATTTAAACGAACAAGTACCAGACTGAAACGAAAGAACAAAAGAAAGAATATCAAAAGAGAGAAAGAAACAGATGAGTGAATGAAATGTAGTATGGACATATATATATATATATATATATATATATATATATATATATATATATATATATTGCAGATGTATGAAAGATAGTAAGTTTGGTTCACTGTGTTGGACACTTTAAAAATCTAACATACATCCGTACAGCGAATACTATTGCCATTTTTGATCAAATGCTCTTGCTATTCATCCTGAGCTTCTCAATAAAATCCAAAGGCGGATCTGCAATATAATTCTGACTTGGTAGCCTGCTTTCGGCCACTTTCTCGTTGACATGATGTGGCTTCCTTCTGCCTTTTCTACAAGTATTTTCATAACAACTACACTGACGAGCTTTTTTCCTGATTCCCTGAACGTATATTTACGCGTGCGACAAGACTGACATCTAGGTCCCACAATTTTACCGTCAAAATAGTTAAATATAACCTCCTCTTCTACTTCCTTGATAGTTATAATCTCCAAAATTAAACGCAACATCAATCGTCTTCTTCTATTTACTTGCACGCCACTCCTCCTCTCCTTTCTTTCTTCGACATCCCTTTTACCTTGTTTCTATCTCTCTTTATAAACCTAAGCCTAAGCCCAACCCTAACCCTCTTCTAATCTATACTTCTAAAGTCACTAAATAAATCTTGACCACTTCAAGATTAGAGTTAGCCGTTATCATTACTAAGTACTCCTAGGAACTTCTATTCTTGACTTTATTACGTCCAGTACAATACCACGAATCATGCTTTTAACTTTAGTGGCTCTTTGGCCTTGTATTGGATGGGCCATAGTAAACATATATATATATATATATATATATATATATATATATATATATATATAGTGATGATCATCCACGTATACTGTCTTAATATGTATAGGAAAGAATATTAATAAAAAGTTTTGAATTTAAAAATGTACTTTTTTTGAACAGTATTTGTTTATTTTTATTATATTTTATATTTCAGACCGCCCTCGGTCCTTCATCAGAAACAACTCATATATATATATATATGTGTGTGTGTGTGTGTGTGTGTGTGTGTGTGTGTGTGTGTGTGTGTGTGTGTGTATCTGCTTTGTGTGTGTGTGTGTGTGTTATCGTTAGATTCAGGTTAAATTCGTTACATTTACTTTTACAGAAATTCCCCTTGGAAAATGTATTCTTCCCTTTGTTGGCAATCCGACTAAATAAAAGAGAACTCTGAATTCGAAAATGAGGCTCCGTGGCACACGGTGCACCTTTTGTTATCAATTAGAAAGGTTTGACTGGTTTTAGACAAGCCTTCATTATTATAATCAAGTTAGTTTACCGGTGGTTTATTAGCGGTTTGGCACAGTAAATCGACTGGAGAATCCAGTTTATATATATATATATATATATATATATATATATATATATATATATGAAGAAATCAAAACATCTACCTTTTGAAGTGTCAACAGTAATTTGATCTACGACCGAACACGTCTAAATACATGCGTATATAGACTTAGAAAGGAAAGCAAGTAAAATGGCAGTTGACAAAATAAATAAAAGCAAGTAAGTTAAATAAATAGTTAATACACTTTTAAGCCATTAGAGATTTGAGAAGATTTCTTCCCAACTGATGGTCGGATCATTGACAAACATTGTACATGTGTCACAGACCGTTGAGAGAAGGCGGGCGTCATCGAGAAAGTCTGGTGATTCTTTCGTCTCCTTTTTCTTTTGTTGGTTATGCTTAGCACAGAACTTTACGAACCAATAAACTTGATCTATCTTTATCTACTCGGTAAAAGTTTACAGCTTTGTTCGAAAAGCAAGTAAGAAAAAAACAGTCAATTAAAATGACTTTATTCATCAACTGATCTGTAAAACAGTCTGGAAAATACTGCAGAGGATCTAATCGGTAAAGTATACTTTGAGTTATATAACAAACAGAGTATTGATGAAAATAAAAGTAGTCTATGCGAAAGAGGTAGTTATGTGTTGCATAAGAACATACCAAACATTATCATTTTGGTAATCTATGATGCTATAGAATTTCGGAATTTATATTTACCTTGAAAATGTGCTTCTAATTTGAGGATTCCATCAGAAACTGTAGATTATTATTATTATTTTGTTGTCATTTTTCATCATATTTTGATTTCTGCTATGGTCGCACTACCTACCAAGTCTGCTGGAAGACCTAAGGCAGGTCGTGGTGTGTCGCTATGGCTCCATTTCATGTTTTTCTGTCTCCCTTAACATGCCTAGCTTTACATAGACAGAGTTCACCTTAGTGTGTGGGTTGTACTTAACAAGACATTTTTTGTATATCTCTTAAGCTGAGGTTTCCAGGGATTCTTTCAATGTGTTGTTTTGTTCCATTTTTTATCATTCCAAGTGCACCCACTATCACTGGTACGATATTTGTGTTCAATTTCCACTTTTCTTCTATTTCAATTTCCAGATCTTTATATTTTGTCAGTTTTACGAATTCCTTGGTTGGTATGTTACAATCCGCTGGACAAGCCATATCAATTAATAGGCAAGTTTTTTCTTTCTGGTTTTTAACAATAATGTTCGGCCTATTTGCTTTAATTTTCCTGTCTATGTAGATGGTGTAGTCCCATAGAATGGTGACAGCTTCTATTTCTGTAACCGGTGCTGGGTGATGTTCATACCAGTGTTTACATTGTCCAATGTAAATATTGCCGCACTCTATCGTGACGATTTTTATATTCATTTGGGTCAAGTACAGAACATTTAAGGAAATTACTTATCACTGAGGAGTCTTTGTACACATTGAAAGCCTTAAGTAGCCAAGAGTATGGCACACTATCAAAGCTTTACAATAATCTATCCAAACAGTGCTGGGATTTCTACCTTTTTTCCTGCAACTTCCCAGGATTTTTTTTATTATAAATGATCTTCGCAACCATATAAATCTTTTCGATATTCGTATTGTTCCAGGGAAAAATGTTGTTTTATCTAAAAAAAAAAAAAAAGAAAAAAAAAGTATAGTTTATCAGGGGAAACATGAGCAAATTTTTGGATCATCTGTTTCACCCGTTTTTGGTAGAAGATATGCATTAGCTTCAGTGATCTATTTAGGAATTTCATTGGGGTAATTAATGACCACTAATAAAGTTTGTGCAAGTGTTTAATGGATTGATGAGAGATGACAGAGCCAAAAGTTGGGTGCCTTGTCATTTCTGGGGACTTCCATTTTTGGTATACTGTCTTTATTATTATTTGTGCGTTACTAAAGATAATCTATTTTGTTACATTCTTTATGTTTTTAGAAACATAAAGAATGTAATAAAGATAAATAGAGTCTAGGCGAAAAATAATTAAATAATAATATATATTAATAATTTGAAATATTCAATTAGCGTCATCGAATATTGTTAGGATGCGAGGACATCAGTTACTATGGTTTGAATCATAGAGCGTTTTTAATGAACTAAACTAGTCGTTTCCTCATGTGAAAAGTTGTCAAAATAAATAAATATATCAAAATGCCAATTTTTTCTTTATGTTTCTATCATAAAAAAAAAGTTGATACACTCTACTCAACGAAAGAACAACTAAACTTGATTTCGACTTGATTTGCCTTTAAAGACAATAACACAAGGGATATAGCAAATTTATAAGCTCAGTGATATTTATCTACCCACCCCCGTCACATCACCCTTTTTCTTTTATTGTTTCTCTTTCTTTCTCTTTTTCTCTCTTCTTTCCTTTCGTATCTTTTATCACAAATACAACTTGCTCTTTCTTTGTTTCTTTCCTTTTCTATTCTTCCTTTTGAACTTCTCTTCTGTCCACTTCTCTTTTTCCACTCGTCGTCGAATCTATTTTCCTCCGTTTTAACCCTCTTCTTCTTTTACTTTGGTCATTCTTTTATTCTGACTTCTGAAAATCACTTCTGTTTTGCCACTCTGTGCTTCTCGGCTTTCTTTTCTATCGTTCCTTGTCATTTTCCGCGTATGCGTTTCCAAGAGAAAAGCTGGATTATGTGCATTGAAGGTCAAAGTTGAAGAATAAATATTTCTTACGTAAAATAAATGCTATCTTTCATCATTAGACTTATCCGTGTATCTACGCATTTTCTATCTTTCCTATATTTGGTTTTTCCTTTTTACTCACTGCCCCCTCACTCTCTCTCTCTCTCTCTCTCTCCTCTCTCTCTCTCTCTCTCTCTCTCTCTCTCTCTCTCTCTTATGTTCCCACCATTTTGTCTTACTTTTACGCCCAAATCCTGTTAGGCAGATGTGCGCCAAGGATTCAGATACGCAGTGTTTTAAATTTAATTCGTCATAAAAGAAACGTGCGTCTGTTTTACTTTTAGAATCCAAACTTTGTCTCTGAGGAATTGGTTTATCAGACTTGTGACTTAAAAATATATTTTACATTTTGACAATCTTTCAATTTTAATGTCCTTCAGCCTGCAACAGAGCAAGGGTTACAGACTCGGTTGAAGGTTAAAAGATCTACGGTTCAATATCCAGCATTCCGATTACTAGGTTCAGGATTATTTAGAAGTAAAGTCAGATATTTGAAAGAAAGGAAAATGTTCAACAGCCTAATGCTGACAATTATTTTCTTGTTCTCTCAATAGATGACCGGCTAATATCAGCCAGTCGAACAGTAAAAACGTGAAATGATCCTGAAGAGCAAAACGGACTATTTTAGATATATACAAAATGAAACTGAGTCTATAAATTAAAAGCCATACATTATATACTCTTGGAGGATCATGTCTCGAAAGAGACATGACTGACTGGGTAGAAGATTTTCACACCAAAATCATAGAACCCAATCTGTCCCGCTATTTAATCCATAGCTGCAGAAAGAAGACACGGATTAATACTTTTCCCAAGGGCATATGTGTGAAAGCAACTAATTTAAACTGGACTTCGAACTTGGATCTCCGATTTCTCATTCCGAGGCAATATCCACTGCACCACAACTGAGTTTATAACAAGACAAAAAAGATTATCTCCCAAGTGAAGAGGGTCAGTCTTCTTTGAAAATCTGCATTCGAACTATTGATGAAAGTGCGAAATTAATCCAACCCTCGAAATAAATGGAACCCTTGATTCTTTTTTTATTGCAATTTGATCTCGCGTTGTTTATCAGTAGCAGTTTGTTTTCTTATTGCAAATGAAATGATTTACAACATTGGTTTACTTTTTCGAATTCTTCTTCATAATTCTACAAAAGCTGTATTTTCATATTTTCTGTTTTTATCACTGCATTTTAGGCACTAATTTTTCGAGGATTTTCTCAGGTATTAATTGAATTTGCTGTCTTGCGTATTTTCCAAATGTCAAATATAAGCTGTGTTTTTTTTTATTATTATAAATAATTATTATTTTTTTATTATTGTCTGCGTGCATCTTGAACGATGCACACAGACAACCAAATGTAATGGATACGCAAGCAAAGACAGTCAATTTATTAAGAAAAACTTATCATCAAGCAAAAAGTATAAAAATATCAGACTTGTACAAATTAACGACAAATGCTTCATCCCAAGAGTTTCACTAAAAATTAAGCGATTATCAGCGATTATTTGCAGAAAGATATATAAGGATTAAGAAATAGCAAAACACTATATGATAATGAAAAGTTCAAAAGACTAGACATTAACTTTAGCAGATATTTCGCATCTCCTTAGGAGCCTAAAAAGATGATGTCGGATTTGAAGATGGAAAATGAATGTTTCTTCAGTCTTAAATGATATATTTAATAAAGTTAACATTTCATCTATTATTGATAATATAAACCCATTTATTAGGCAAATAGTTGATCTATACTTCGTAAAATTATTCGGATTTCGATGCAACTAAATCTCACTATCAGTTTTGACTTCTTCACAATTAATAAATTATTTTCTTTAAATAAAATAATAAATTGTAAGATGACACTCACTTAAAACAAAGTCAGGTGAGTGAGAAATATGAGATGACAACTTCTATATTTCAAATCCTTTTCCTGGTTTTTGGTGAAAGTTTAAATAAATTATGAATTTGAAAGTACATACAAAGTACTTAAGATTCATAAGCTATTGTCAAAGAGATTTTGAAATGTTGCGACTTCATGTTGTCACGACATTTTTACATCAAGAAAAATATAAATTCAGATGTGTGTGTGTGTGTGCGCGCACGCGCGCGTGGTGGTTTAATATTTGCAATATTAACGGGAGGAAAATAGCCAAGAACAGAGATAGACAGCCTGTAGTTATAGACAGTGTTGACATTGAAATATCACTGCATTTTGACAGTTTAAGTCATTAAGTTGACACTCAACATGCAATGTTGATTCCTATGTTTACTCCATACCTCTCTTTGTATATATTTACTGTTATACCCCGAACAAGTGAACTCACCCGCACGTATATAAATTTGAAAACAGAACGGGGAAAGAGGGGAAGATATTAAACGCTGCCTAAATTCGTTAGACTCTCTCCTTACAATCAAAAAGGTAGATTCTCGTCAAGAGGAAAAATAGATAGGTCCCGACCCTGCCTTATGTAGGGCCTACAGGATATTTTTTCCAAGCTTAAGGGTTCGAAGATCCCGCAATAAAAATGGCGTTGTGCCGTCTTACCTCATCTGTCTCCGGGTAGACACACACACACACACACACACACACATATATATATATATATATATAGAGAGAGAGAGAGAGAGAAAGAGATAGCATGTGTGCGTGTGTGAAAGATTGTATTTGTTTGTATAGATATATAATGAGAACGTCCATGGTCCTTTCTCACTATCAATTCTTCTCATAGTATATGCATATAATGTGCATTGAAGTAAATAAAAGATTACCAAAACATAATTGAAAGGACACACTTGCCTTGTGATTATATTAAATTCTTATTTTGTTATTGTTTTTAGTGTTAAGTGAAGATATGCAAGATGATATGCAAGATGCTTTGCAAGAAATACTAGTTTTTATACTCCAAAAATATATTACAGACTCTTGACCAAATTGAACGACATATTAAACGTCAGCGATAAGAGAAATTTCATTTTGATTTCATCCACTTTGAAGAGAATAGACCAAATATTTCACACGCTGTAGCGAATAGTAAAAAATAATAACAGGAGGCTCAAATTGTCCCCATTAAAAGATGGTAAATGCACAAGAAGGAAACATTTTTCTTCACTAACTAAAGAATTTAAAGGATATATAGTCATCCACAGACAGATCCGTTTGGCTGTATCACAGCTCATTAGTACGGTTAGACAGCCGATTGCTTTTTACCCAGGATCGAAACGCGACCGAATTGGCGTCAGTCGGCGATTCTACCTTTGAGCTACGGGCGCTCGATAAAAGGAGGCTGACTTTTTAGCGTGTATATCATCATTATACACGCCCAATAGCTGAGAGTGTTCTAATTCATTGCTGAATGAACGATGCGTAGATGCCAGAGTAGCTACAGTTTTTCAAAGACTACCATCTCTCTAATAATTTTTAAACTGATAACTTCCTGTAATTCGCATTTAGCTCGCTTCTACCTAAAAGGTTTAATTAAATAAACTTAAATATATATATATATATATATATATATATATATATATATTTCTTTAATAATTTTAAATTCATGGCTTCCTGTAATGGATAAACTTAATTAAAAATTTTTAAGATATTACATTTAAATCTATTCCTCCCCTTCCTAAATATACAGTTTCAACACCCTGTAACCCCGCCACTAACAGCTCTGTCCTGTTGTACTTTGTGACCATTGTTGACCTAAAACCCTTCCACACTTTGCCACAGGGCCTTCGCCATTTGGAACAAAACAATGTCGCTGACGTGACGTAGAATCTCTATTAGAGATCCTATGTCGAAATGTACACCCGACACCTTTGAATTTTGAAAATTTTCTCTATTATATATATATATATATATATATATATATATATATATGTGTGTGTGTGTATGTATATATATATCATATTACGATAAACTCAAATATGTGTTTGAGTTGCTGTATATAACAATCAATCTTTAACAAGAAATGGTAGTATATCAGTCGTTATTATTTTCACAGTTTAAGAAAGTAAGAACAGATAGGAATTCAAACACATGTGCCGACTAAACTTTTATAAATTACAAGAAATAGGGTTAGAATGTGCAAGGTTTTGATTTTTTAAATTTTTATCTACATCTAATCTTAGAATATTTAAATTTTTAATCTTATTATTAAAGAAGCAGTAACTTAACTTTATAAGATTTAATTTCCATGAATATCGAGTGAACTTAAATTTAAATCTATTCAATTGTCAGCTTGAAATATGCACCTGATGAGTGCATAACGCATGAAACTCCGAGTCGTGCAAATCGATGTAGGACAATACATATGTTTATTAATATATATGATGTCCGTCCCTCGACTACGACTTGTAGATAGAAGTTACGACTTGCGCTTTAATCGGATCTGAGGGAGAAATGCGGATGGTCGTCAGCCTCACTCTCTCTTTTCAATCTATCTGGGTTCGATGGCACAACATAGGCGAGACTTGCCGGATAGTCAGGGATGTAGTGGATGGCCAACAGTGATATTATTGTTTTTACTGTGCCCTGAATGCGCTCCCCAGGGCTTAGGTAGGCATTTTCTTTAATTATCCCAAAACATTGCCATTACCTGCTCTGGTAGACTGGTTGCCAGCAAAAGCCAATCTTGATGGATGTGCGTTGTGCAGTTGATTTCTCGGAAACGAAAAATCGGGGAGCCGAGTTAGAATTCCGGTTGAATGCCCTTCAGTTGCTTACGCGCAAATACCCTTGGGAAAGGTATTAATATCTCCTTTCCCTCCAGTTATGGGTTAAAATTTATTTATATCGATATATGAATACAAATATTATCTTACGTCGATGGCACAACTCGGAGCTTTGGAATTTCATGCTCTAGACAATCATAGGGCGCATAGTTTATAATATGTACCTGATAAATGTGTAGGGTATGAAATTCTAGGTTGTCCTATTGACGTAGGAAAATAAGTATATTTATAAATATATAACTAATAGCTCTGTTATACTACAAGGTAACCAAAAAGTTCTGTCAGTTTTTTGATTAGTCACTGAATGAAGTTGACATATAGACGAAATGCGTGTAGCAATTGTTTTCAAATTCAGACAGCCGGAAGTAGGAACATCAGACGTTATACAAAATACGCGCACAGTACCCGGCCATCAGTTATAAGAAGGATGGAAGTGTCTTGAGATCTCGTTCGGGGCTGTTTGCTTTACGTCTTCAAAGTGGCATATGTCAAGATAGTGCTGTGGGTACACGTACTGCAAGGCGTTGGTTTCGAAAATTTAATTCGGGAGATTTGTCTCTCCATGATGTGCCTCGCAGTAGACGACCACAGGTCTTGAATGAAGGAGTCCTGAAGACGGCTATTGAAGAGGACAGTAGTCTAACGTGTGGTGAACTTGGAAGACAGTTCAGTGTTTTCAATGAAGCAGTTAGGCTTCACCTAGGTAAGACGTACAAACTGAGCAAGTGGGTTCCGCAAACGCTATTGAAGGTCCACAAGGGACAGCGAGTGACAACCTGCGTATCGCTGCTTTTTCGCCGCCGTACCGCATCCTTATTCAATCGAGTGCTTACCAGTGATGAAAAGTGGGTTCTGTACGAAACTCCCAAGCGTTCCAAACATTGGTTATCTCCTCAGGATGATGTCCCTCACACTGCAAGACCGCATATGCACCAACGCAAGATTATGCTTTGTCAAGTGGTTCATTATGACCTGCTACCAACGGGCCAAACGGTCACTGGAGACCTATACTCGCAGCAACTAAAACGTGTGCAACAGGCATTGCGCCAGAAGGAGCCAGCACCAGTGAATCGCAAAGGTGTGCTTTTCCTCCATGACAACGCCAGGCCGCATGTCACGCGAGTGGTCAGGGATGCCATACAGCAACTTGGGTGGGAGACTTTGGGCCATCCACCTTATTCACCTGACCTTGCGCCATCCGATTACCAGCTGTTCCACCCCCTGGATAATCATCTTCGTGGGAAATCATTCACAAATGAAGCAGACTTGCGCAAAGCCCTCACGGGCTACCGCAAGGGCATTGAACAGCTGAAGACACGTTGGCAGAAGGTGCTGGATGCCGATAGCGATTACTTCGAAGACTAAATATAGGTTACACATACTTTTGAAAGGAAATATCATTTCCTTTAAAAACGGACACTTTTTTAGTTAACTTGTGCATTGAGAACTGTTTTATTTACACCTGAATAATATTTTTATATATGTGCGTATACTTAGGTGTATACCCACTTGTATATTTATTAATATATAAGCGTACATACATAATGGTTGGTCACTCCTATTCAAGGATACTTGTTTACCGGGGCTGCTAGTTAATCCCCATTGTAGACACCTGCTCAGGCACGCTTTTGTTTGTTCAACACCTACAGAGCCCTCTTGTGGTTTATAATGCAACTATGCTGAGCAGACCTTAGTTACAGTTTCTGGGAGAGAGCGCGTTATCTAGCGCGAACAACAATCTAAACAAGTCCAGGACATTCAAACCCCCGGTCACGATGACTTGTGACTTCGAGCAAGCCCAACCATCGACAGCTCTTCAAAAAGAGCCATCTGACCAATTTCACTCATAAAACATAGGTCAACCAGAGGTATGGTTTTCAGGCACTTTTCAAAGGTGCGAATCGCCTCTTCCATACTGATAATATCAAGAAATCACCTTTCTGACAAATCGACTATGGTGAGATTCGAACCAAGGCTTCATGGTTAGAAAGCGAACGTTCTAATCACTAAGTACACACACACACACACACACACACACACACATATATATATATATATATGTGTGTGTGTGTGTGTGTGTGTGTGTGTGTGTGTGTGTGTGTGTGTGTGTTACGAAATTTAGCTCGTCATCGGGTAAATTTTAATAACTATGTTGAAAATGATTTACAATTGAATTTAGAAATCAATACATTTGATATTTTAAGGGTTATTATGGAGGGGGAAGACAGTAAAAATTTAAATTTTATAGGTCTGTTTAATTTAACTAATCAGAATGAAGACTGACTTTGAAATTTGAAAATATATATGTTGAGGGATGCGTGATTTTTCCTTCCATGCTTACGGGAAAATGTCATACATTATTAGCTACAAAGGATATTCTGTTAGATTTCTATGTATCTCATGTATTTTAAAAACAAAAATGAAAAAAGAAAGAAAACACTTTTTTATTTTTCACCCCTGACTACCGATAGTGGCTCCACCGGTAGTCAGGGACAGAATGACCTCGGAGAACTTACCAATTTTCCACTAGATAACCTGATAGAGATGCTGACTTTCTGCATACAGCTGTGGGAAGAAACATTGATCGTAATGAAGGGTTCGGTTCGAAATTCCTAGCACCTGAAAAAGGCTAGACGCACATCCAAGTAAATAGGTAAGTAAATAGGTAGGTAAATAGTTCCTTGCTTGAGACATGACGAATGCCCAAAAATATTTATTCTAAATATCATGTTAAATATCTCAAAATGTGTTCTAACAAATTTCAACATTTGACTTATCCAAAATATGAGTGTGTGTAAAGAATGAAGCTCAGGATAAGTCTCGTTTATTTGTGTATAATTTTATCGAAAAATCGACCTGGGAATGTAAACCGACTAAACAGCAGATTGGCACATTATCTTCCTAAATGTCAACACTATTTACTTTGCTTTAACCCGTAAGAGAATTTTCGTTGACAGTGCTTCGTATTACATAAATTCTAAAACACATAAAAAATTATAAAACATATTTCATGAAATCCTCAATGATTACTTATACATGAACAGAAGTTCGTTGAGCTGAAAGCAGCGGACCCCAAGGAAAATGTTTATAATGTCTCGATGCAACCATTTACATTGAAGTTTTGTAAATAATTGTTTCAAACATTTATTCAAGCATTTATTCAGAAAGAAGAGATTATTTTGTTTGTTTTTTTAATATATCCATAAAATATTTTAAGTGATTTTTATTCGATTAGAAGCTAATCGGTTGCACTAAGCTTTCTTAACGAGCAGACATCTTACCTTCATGTAATCATTTCAAACATACACTTTATCAAATTTTATTAAGTCAATGTTTTCACAGCTTTCGTTGCTTAAGGTTAAGACAAACTGGACATATTTCACGTTATAATTGTAATTATATAAGAAATGCATCACGTGATCACCGAACATCTTTATTAAAATTGTTGATCATAACTTCATTGTAAAAATATTTACTTATAAAATACCCAAAAGATGTAGAACATAAAACTATATTTTTTATTATTATATATTTTATAAATAAACGAATCATTATTTTACGTTTTTATAACATTTTATTGACGTTTTATAACCTTCATTAATGTTTGGGTTATTGATTTCATAGTCACATGCTTCCTACTGAATTCATATCTTGATAATCTGGAGTCAATTCTGCCAATTCAATTGATAAATAAATTGAACAGCCAAAACTTGTGACTAAAATTCTGAATTTAAAAGCCTGGGCTATTTACAAATAATTACGAAATTTTGAATAAAGTTATTCGTTGGGCATGTCTAGATAATCATGAATTTTCTGTTATTTCCATATCAGAAAGCATGTCCTAACACATCACTCAATAAGTCCTGGGCCTAACTAATAAAACAACAACTTTTAGGCAAAATTAGACTTTATTTATCAACCAAGTCTCCTTGTAGGGCGATTCGAATGCTTCTCTAATAATTCGATTTTTCTTTGGCCTCAAAATATGTCTCAGTTTCTGATATCATTCTTTGATTGGATCTTAGTCTCTTTCCCTGGAGCGTTATTGTGAGGTCTGTAAACAGTCAATAGTCGTTGGGAGCCAGACCAGGAAAATAGAGTGGATGCGAAAGCAATTCCAATTGCAATTCCTGTAGTTTTGCCATCATTGCGATCGACTTGTAACAGAGTGCGTTGTCTTGTTGAAAGATTATTTTTCTTCTTCATTTCAACATAGTGATTCCAAAACTTCTCTAACAATTCGATAACTTTTTTGTAGAACGATTTCTTTGGCCTCAAAATACGTCTCACTTTCCGATATCATCTCATCATTTGAGCCAAATGTCTTTTTCTGGAGCATTCCTTTGAAGTCTGCAAACAGTTAACAGTCACTGGGGGCCAGAACTAGAGAATATGGTGGATGCGGAAGCAATTCGAAGTGTAATTCGTGTAGTTGTGCCATCATTGCGATCGACTTGTGACACGGTGCGTTATCTTGGTGAAAGATCACTTTTTTTTCTTCATTTCTGGCCGTTTTTTGGCAATTTCTTCTTTCAAACGCATCATTAATGCTATGTAATATTCGCTATTGATGGTTCACCCTTTCTCAAGGCAATCGATGAACACAATACTTTGTGCATCCCAAAATACGGAGGCCAAAACTTTGTCTAATCATGTTTACGTCTTTGGTAGCTTTGGACGGCTTTCACAATGCTGCAGTACACTCAGCAGACTGCCAATTTGACTCCGGAATGAAGTGCTGGATCCATGTTTCATCCATTGACACATATTTACGCAAAAAGTTTTCTTGTTGTGTTGAAACAGTTGCAAACAACGCTCTGAATCGTCGACACATTAGTGTTTTTGATCGACTGTGAACAAATGCAGCACCCACTTTTAACACAGCTTTCTCATTTACAAATGTTCATGCAAAATGGTGAATGCACTGCCCTATGATATGTTCAACTGCCCTGCTATCTCACGCAACCTCAATTTACAATTTAAAACGAGTTGGTGAATTTCTTTCTTTTTTGGCGTTTTCCGAGACAACTACAGATTTTGAGCTACATGAGCGTTCAGCATCATTTGTGTCTGTACGACAGCGTTTAAAGTCAGCATAGCACTGACGAAGCAGAGTCCGAATAACACTTATCAAGCCATTGCTTTGTTTGAACAGTATTTCTCCCGTCAGAAAGCAATACTTTTTCAACACACGAAATTCAGATTTTTGCATTGTTTTGAAAATTTGCAACAATAGCTTCATTTAAATGACTGTTAAGCAATAATCTAATTGAGCCCAAATTTTGTCCTGTGCCATTTGAAGATTAGTACTTCATAAATATTATATGGATGTTTTATTAGTGGCGCTATCTGTATGTCAGGCCTGGAATTTATTGAGTGATGTGTTAAAAATACAACCGATTAGAATCAGTTTTTGAAATTCTAAAGCTCCGACTCATTGAATGAGCTTTACGCCCTTTTGACAAGCCTTCAGCGTTTAATATCATGACCTTTGGCAAGTATGGCGTAAACAAATTGACCCGGGAGTTACCATTATTGTTAACTTTGCCCTTCATAACTCAACGACCAAATGTCGAGCATCTCCCGCGTCCTCGTTCATCGTTATGTGGGTCGAATTTTTGCAACTGTTTTTTATCTCCAAACAATAACCAAGTTACTTCTATTTTTTCTTCAGTGATAAACATTTCAGAGAGATTCTCTTCTGGGACATTTCTACTTTCTTCTTTCAAAAGTTATTATTCGAAATTGTCGAGTTAGCATTAGATAAATAATCAATAGAGCGACCATGGCGCCAGGACTTCAAATTATGTATTCATATATGTATAAACAGACAAGCATAGATAGATACATAAATAGGGTGGAGGGATAATCCCCTAGACATTAGACCTCATGAATTTTAATATTTACAATAAAAAAACAAGGACGTTATAAGAACAATGTACGATATTAAATATAAAATATCTACAAACTGATCCAATATCATAAATATGTGAAAAACAATATTCATATATTTCTGCCACTTAAAGTTTCATGTGGATATTTTTATGCTAATACAAGTTCCGAGAGTCACTCAAGGCAGTGAGTTAATGTGTGGATTTGTCTGAACGTAAGAAAAATCAAGAAGTGAAGTCCATTAAGTTCTGCAAGAAAGATAACGGCTAACCCTTGAGGTCAGGAAGGAAAGCTTGTGTTGCGGAAGCGAAGAATGGGTGACCTGAGAACAGAACCGTCGCTGTTGTTGTTACTACTGTAAAGGTTAATTTCTTCTTCGCCTCAGCAAACGTGAATTTAAGGAAAAAGGAATACGTCAGATTTTGGATAAAGAAATGTATAATTTATTTACATTTATACAAAATCATCAAACCCGTTGCTGTTGCGAAGGTAACGGAGTGGGAAAGAAAGAAAAAAGGAGAGAAGGCGAAATAATTTTAGTTTTTGTTAACGGCGTCGGTCGGTCGGTCGGTCGGTCGGTCGGTCGGTCGGTCGGCGAGGGTAAGTAATCACGTCACTCAAAACTGAAGCTGGCTCTCTGCATGATTCACCCTGTGTCTGATGTGTGAGCGATATGTGCGGGTTTTATAACAAAACGAAAGTTCGCATAGGCTTGTTAGTTTTTCTCAGTTTCTCTTCTTTCATTGGTCATCCCCTGAACCAGTAGCCAATTCCTTTTTCTATTGGTCAATACATATTTTTTAACGAAGACTCGCTAAATGAGTAAAGAAGATAATTGTTTTTAATCAGAAGATATGCCTCGATCCCATACGCAGGAACTAAAAACTGTTATTCTGCTTTTGGTCGTCGAGCAGTCAACACCCGGTTTATATAGAAGAGTGTAAGAAACACGACATATGTAGTGATTTGGAAAATATGTTGCTGAGAGTCTGTTCCACAAAGCATACTTCTTAGGAAAAAGTTGTCCGAATATAACTTACACTTTACTATATGAATACGAAAGGAATTAGAATGATTCCCATTCGTGTACGTGACATAGCAGTCCCCAGTTTAAAAGGTCACAAGTGGTTGGATTATGAAATGTAGCTTTTCAGACTATATGGAAATAGCCATTGAGCAGCCGGAGGCTCGCGACGTTTCATCTGTTTAAAATAACCCACAAGGCTGCGTAGATGCTTTTGAACTCTATCAAGCAAGGGAGGACTAGGACGCTCCAGCCCAGATATGGCAACAAAACTCTATATTTGGTCTGATTGGCTTTTTGTAAACATAAGAGTATTGCAGAGGGAATTAGATACCGATAGAAACAATAAACTAACCATTTTCCCAGAACCTTAAGCAATGAATTCACTTGAGGTTTGAGGATAGTTTTAGCCAGAAAAGACTTCCAAACCAAGCAGCTTCCTTGAGAGGACACCCATCCATCATGATAGGTAAAAGTTCGGGTTTTAGTTAGTTATGTAGCTGTTTCACAAACATCAGATACATAACTAACATAGGTGTCCACATGAGACTTCGTGGAAAGACAGTAATATCTAAATATTGTTTTTCTTATCAGAATTATCATGTACAAATACCTACACCTGTATACCATCTATCACAAACTTTAATTTATCCATAAATACATACCTAACAATTACAGATTTGCATCAACAAATGAATTATTGCATATATTACAAGCAACTAATCCCAAAGTTAATATTCTATCTTCACTGGTTCTAGAAAGTCTTTTTACTAACGCCTCAGATGAAGTAACATCAAATATAATAAATGACTGTGTCTACACACACCTATCAATTCATTCCCCATGAATCACCACATCACATTTTATGACTATAATAATACTATCTATACCCAAACCAACGGAATCAGTATGGGAAACTCATTGGGTCCTACTTTCTCTAAATTTTACAAGTCCTACATCGAAAACAAAGCATTTACAACAACTAACAAACCAAAGATTTATACAAGGTGTGTTGATGACATTTCTGTTTTGATAAAAAATAGAGACAAAATTGTAAATTTGAAATCAATTTTGAGAAATTACGCTAAAATTTACCAATGAATTCATGGTCAGCAACAAAATCGTGTCTCTCGATCTTAATCAGTCAATTAAGTCACATACTTGATACACGCCTGGGCGATCATGTCTCGAATAAGATATGACTGACTGGACAGAAGATTTTCCTGCAGTAGGTTACTATTACTTTGTTCGATAGACTAGTTGACAAGTTAGGCTATAGAACCCAATCTGTCTTGCTATTTATCCCATAGTTTGAGGATAGAAACAGGTTAATACCTTTCTCAGTGGTATTTGTGCACAGGTGAATGCAACGAATTCAACTTGAATTCTCCTCGGTTCTCCGATTTCTTGATCCAAACCGATATGCACTGCACCACAACGCACATCACTTGATGTGAATACAGAGATAAAAACAAAAGGATTTATCACCTCAGTCAGTCAGTCAGTTAAGTGCCATACGTGATACACTCTTTGGCGATCATGTCTCGAAAGAGACATGACTGACTGGGCAGAAGATGTATCCCGCAGTAGGAAACCATTGCTTTCTGCGGTAGACTGGTTGCCAGCCAAGGCTATAGAACCCAATCTGTCCTTTTCTTTAACCCATAACTGGAAGGAAGAGACGGATTAATACCTTTCCCAAGGGTATTTGCGCGTAAGTGAATGCAGGGAATTCAACTGGAATTCGAGCTCGGCTCCCCGATTTCTCGTTCCGAGTCGATATCCACTGCACCACAACGCACATCCATTTCTACTATCACCTACCTGTATACAAAAAAAAAACTAGTAAAAACTCACGTTTTCTAAACTATAAAAGCGAACATGAGAAAAGACATAAAATAGCAGTAGTAACGAACTTCTTAAATATACTGCAGCAAAATTCATCCACACAGAATATTTTTGAGTTAACTGAAACACATAAAACAAACATTAGTTAACAATAATTCATCAGCATGTAAAATTTATAATATATTATAGAAAATTGAATACTACAAACCTTGTTTCTAGTCAACATAACTCTATTAAATTTAAACTAGCCATGACGAATATAGTGTATGAATTTCAATGCCCAGAACAAGATTGTGTTTCTTGTCATAAATCACTTACCTACATAGAACATACTGCCACGTCTTTGGGTATACGTTTTACATAACACCTCTCCAACCAAAGGGCAATAAAAAAACATTTATTAACCCATAATTTACAAGAAACCTTAAGGGAAATTTTAGTCGAAAATACAAAAATACTATTAAAATCACAATATCAAATTCATCTCTCTACAACAATATATCAAACAATTCTCTCTTACCATCAAACTTACATTCTTTAAAAATGGAATTTTGAAAGTTTTTTAGAGATAAACAGACGAGCACGCCATGTCCAGTAGAGCGTGTCACGTGATAGCTTTTAAAGAATGCTTCTTTTCAAAAACACAAAATGAATTACGTTATAGTTAAAACATTAGGATAAAATAACGACATCGGTAACATAACATCCTTGAGAATGGCTAGTGAAATAACTGAAAGCGCTTAGAAAGTTAATAATTATGAAACATTTTTAAATTCCTTATCTTTAGCAAAAAGAAAACTTGTAAGTGATCTGGAAAAATTAACTCATAATCCTTCTTGTAGGTCGTTTTTAATGAAAGATGTTTAAAAGAAAGATTCCTGCGCCCCCATATATATATATATATATATATAACTTATTTATAAATGGAACTTTGTCTGTGTGTCTGTCTGTGTGTGTGTGTGTCCGTTACCTATAGACTCCGAAACGGCTGAATCGATTTTCTTAAAAATTTACACAGTTGTACTATAAGCGTCTGTGAGTGTTCTTAGGTAGGTTTTGTGTTTCGAGGTACTTTCGATAAATATCGAAAATCGATAATCGAAAAAAATCGGGTTATTGGTCCGATTGTAATCAAATTTGATACACTCAAAGACAAAGACATAAGAAACAATATTCAGAAGTTTCAAGGTTGCAGTTCTTAGAATAGTGCAGAAAATCGATAATATATGTATATATAAAATGCAAGATGTTTGTGTATGTGTCTGTTTATCTGCCTGTATGTTTGTATTTTTTTTTCAGCCCTTTTATTTTAGTTATTGCTTCGAGTTTGGCTCTAAGTAGGTATAATTGTAGTTCTTAGTCTCAGCCATGATACCATTCACTCAGGGGAATGGAAAATTCAGTTTACGACGAAAGAAATTATTTGATATCGATACCAGAAAATCAAAATTTGACTTACATCCATTCATTTTTCTTTCAGTCTACTGTTTTACTTTAACTGGAAACAACTATTGCTTTTTAGTCTTTCGTCTCAACGTCCAAAGAGTCTCAGCTCCAGGACCATAGATTAGTTTTAAAGCTTTCATTACACCCGAGCAACGCCGGGCTATACTGCTAGTCTATATATATATATATATATATATATATATATATATATATATCGAGGGATAGGGAGAGATGGAGGTGAAGAGAGCAGTTTACACTCCCACCTAATATTAAACCAAGACTTTCCGCGAAACTTTTTTATCCTGGTCTAGAGCAGTTTTTTTTTTAAATAAATATTGCTGCGTAACAACACTTTCACACTTTCCTACATTATGTAATTTCAAAGTTACTCATGTAGGAACAAAGAATATTTGCAATAATTCTTCCAAATCTATCATATATATTCTATGTATCGATGATATATTCATAATAACGAACTGCCTAAACGATATAAGAAAAAGCTTTACAGAGCCTTTCGGTTCTATACTTTACTGAATTCAACACCTCGGCGTGGTGCAATGGTTAGCGAGCTAGTCTCACGAGAATCTATTACAAATGAGTAGTGAGTTCGATCCTCACGGGGTACCTCATATATTCGGCCTTGTGCCAAATCTAAGTGGTGCTTAGAAAATCAACTGAACATTAATAATTGATCATTAAATCATTCGTTTTCAGTAAATAATCATCAGGTCTCAAAGATCTAACCGAATCATTATCAATAACATAAGACTTCAAAAATACTTGGCACGTTAAATGATTGTTGTTTATGAAAACGTTTATTTTTTGGGAAATTGCATCTGCATTCCGGTTAATAACAAAACAACACTAAATTCTTACATTATTTACTTACATAGGTTAAGTTAATAGTCACTGAATAAATGCAATTCGCGCAAGCATCGATTTCACTTCACCATCCAGCAAATATTAAGAGATAATACCAAAAAAAATAATCTTCAATAATTATAAGTATTCATTTAAGGGTCCATAAAATTTGAAGCTCCGATTATCTATTGATGAACAAAAATATATTGTAAATACTTTAAAAATTCACCAGTATCTCAGTTATTACAATAGCAAACGAAAAGCATACAAAATCCACAAAAACAACTAAGAAAAAATATACACAAAATAAGCACGTTATGTTATCTACAGACCTGAAACAAACTGAAATAATTATCGCAATCACTTAAAAGATTAATGAAAATTTAATCAATGTAAAACAGTAATTTTATATCAGAAGCAGAGATGTACAAAACAGGATGTAAGAAGGCTTCTAAAAATCAATTGACAAAGCATTTGCAGTAAACAATATGCGGGCATAAAAATAAAGAAAAAAGTAAATAAAACAATGCTAAATAAATAAATACAAAAAAAAACGAATTGAAAGCAGTTAAAATCTAATTTTTGCAACGACAGTGTGAAAGTAAAAGTCAAACTTTCATCCACTTAATGTGACTCACATTGTTTCGATAATATGAATTTTATTCATTTAAACTAAAATCATTATTCATTGAATGACTCGCACTTCCTTTTCTGATACTTGGTCACATCAGTGTAGTCAATATCCTCTGTGGATGTAAACAAACAAATAGCAAAAGAAATATCATAGGTAACCTACTCCAAACCACTATTAAAAAAGGATGTTATCACTACTATCCATATAATAAATCTATGCCTTGGCTATATGCTCACCCTGCATTTTTATGGACTATCAATGGAATGTTCTAGAAGACCAACATGAAAGTGATCATTATAGTATTATCATCAAAAGTAACAAAAAAATACACGAATAAAAAAACAAAACAAACGACAAATTTACAAAGCCAATTAAACTTCATTTACTGATTGCCGTCAAAGAAAAATCAATAGAAAATATCCTAAAAATACAAAACGTTAACCCATTTCATTTTTTTCTAATCATATCGCCCCAAGCAAGACATTTTACTGCGCAGGGGGTTACATAAGAGGAAAGTTATGAAAAAGAACAGGTTATAGGGGGTGTCAGGAAGTTGGTAAGAGAAAGATGAGAATACTGATGAGAGTGGAGTGGACGAAAAAAGGAATAAGAGAGAGGATATAAGTTAGTGAGATAGGCGATGACTCTTGACTTTACATTTAAATTCTTGAAATTGTAGCTGTCGAGGAAGCAAGTAAATGGAAGGGAATTCCACAGGTTGGAAGTGCGAGAAAAGCAGCTGATGGAGTAGAGTTCACATTTACATTTTATTGGTTTCACAGTAAAAATAGCAGCGGCTATCCACTTATGTGTCCTTGACAAATGATAGGTGTCATTGAAACATCAATAAAAATAGCCAAAGAAATAATGCTAAAATCCTAAAAAATCCAAACAAATATATATTTGGTTTATAAAAACATGCTAAAAACGCAGTTAAAATCAGAAAAAAGTTCTCAAAATATTCGAAAAAAAATCACCTGCAACCATCTTATAAAATTACAAACAAGCTCAAGTTAATGCCCATTATGTAATAAAACAAAACGAATAGTAACTTTGCGAGCTCATATATCACAGTTAAACAGCCAAACTTCAATTTAAAAAGTTAGAAAATAATAAAGTAGATAAATGCTAAAATACAAATCGCAATACCTCATCTAATCAAAGACAATGAATAGGAATGCGGACTGAAAAAGTGAGACACAGCTTATCTACTCGCTACAAAATTTAGCAAAACCTATTCTACCAACAACTATATACTAAGATTCCAGAATTTTAAAAATACTGCAGCGAAAGTAAATCTCAGCTTTACTTCAGACAACACAGAGAAAGAAAGCGCTGAGAAAATACGAAGGCTCGACAAAAGTCCTGAATGATGTTCATTACCAATTCATAAAACATCTTCCAAAATCATCACTTAAATATTGCTTGCAATCTATAATAATATGTCCCGGAAGGATATATACGAGGGTCATTCAATAAGGTAAATTTTTCGGTATAAGAATTGCTAATACAGAAGCTTACTTTTTTGTATTTTTGTTCCTTTACTTCTTTTTCAATGGGGTTTAATTTTTTTTTCAGATTGAAAAAATATTTGAGAGTTTTGGAGATTAACGAAGATGGCCAATCAAGAAGCATGCCCAGGTCAGTTATCAAGTTTTTGGTTGCTGAAAGGTGCAAACCAGTTGAAATTCATAGGAGAATGTCAACTGTGTATGGTGCCACATGTTTCAGCCAAAAAATATCTACAAGTGGGCTAAATTGTTTAAAGAAGAGCGTGGCAATATTGAGGGTGAAGACAGGCCTACAGAAGTGAGGTCTCCTGAGGTGATCGAATGAGTCAATGACCTCATTCAGCCTATCTGTTGAGACAGCACACAAAATTGTCCATGATGACCTTACCTACACGAAGGTCAGCTGCCGGTGGGTGCCAAAGATGCTTACTGCAGAGCACAAACAGAAGAGGGTCGAGTTGTCTTCTCCCTTACAGCTCAGACCTTGCCCCTTCAGACTTTCACCTGTTTGCTCCATTGAAAGCGTTCACGAGAGGCACGAAGTTTGAAAGTGACGATGAAGTCAAAAGTGCTGTGAGCGATTGGCTGAGACATCAGTCCAAAGATTTTTACGCTGATGGAATACGGAAGCTTGCGCACAGTTGGAAAAAGTATATGACACTGCTGGGAGACTACGTTGAAAAAAAAAAGCTTCTATCTGCATTAGAAGTCCTTATACCGAAAAATTCACCTTGTTTATTGAATGACCCTCGTATCATTCGAGGTAGTTAAGTGGTTAAGGCAAATGTAATCGGGTATGACTATCAAGTAAGTAGACGTAATATATGGTACTCGTCGTATACAGTATCCTGGGACGTAGGCGTAATCAATAGTCGTAGACCTCTAGTAGTAGATCTCTAGTGGAATAGTGGTAGACAAATAAACCTCTAGATCTCTGGACGTCCTCACCTTAGTCTATATTTATAGCTGACACCAGCCAATCACATTCCAGTGAGGGGGAATCAAGGTGTATACATATTCATTACCTATTCATTACATCATCAAATAATATATGACAAACAGGAAAAATCACAGATTCGTTGCTACAGTCCCCCATTATATCTATTTCTAAACTTGACTTAGACCATTCTAATCAGACTACTTATACACCCTCAGAAGCCGTGTATGCTAGACGAGAGAATGAATGATTACTACCCGAATAATGTGGCATCTAGAATAAAAACTATGTCCTTTCCAGAATCTAAAATGCATTCAGACCAAACCATCACCCCAATTATCAAATAATCGATTTGAAATCTTTCAACGTGATTGCTTTGCCCAAGATCACCACGTGCTGTCGCTCTTGTTTGATCTTGAAAAGTGTTGAGATATTTAGACAACATCGAAATTAGAGAAAATATAGTGATAAAAAAGTTAATTAATCTTCTTGCACTGTTAGAATTACCGTTTTTCCCACAATGCCACTGTGCCTCTACCAGAATTTTGAGAGTTCACATCTTATGACGATTACAATATGAAGAAAAACGCAGTCACAGTCATTTGTTTAGCGGCATATAAACTACTTATGGGTCATTTAATGTCAAAATTTCATTTTGTGGGGAGCATTAATGATTTCTTTTACAAAAATATATTACTAGTAATATTCAATTATATAATTAAATTCATTATACAATTAAAAATTAAAGATACATTGCGACCCTGAAATTTCTATGTTTCGAGATTTCTATCTCATCATTGCCGTGTTGCAATATATCTTTACAGGTATTATATATACATCGGACGAAGTAGTAGTCGTATTTGGAGTATTAATGAGCTGTTGTGATATGATCCTTAAAGTTAAAGCTAGGGACAGGGTGTTACTTTCTCAGTGGGAATAAGATTTTGTGACATTCAACTCGATCATGGTAAATACAAAACACCCTGACATTTAAAAAAAATCGTTATTTAAAATACGATCTTTTTTGTTTGTCTTAAAATTAAAAACTAGCCTATAGATAGGAGAAACATCAAATTTTCCAACCGTCACTCCGATGTTTTTCTATGATTAATGGTAATAATGTAGATAAATTGTCTCCTTATAAGGAAAGATTTGGCATTCACTGGACGAACATTTTGACTTAATGTCTGTTGAAATTAATAAAATCTTTCTCTTAAGACAGTTTTCAGCTCTATTAATTGTTATCTCTTTCTTGATTTGATGATGTTTCCTTCCTAGCATTTTGTTTAAGGTACTGTAGAAAGTTAACGTCTTAATCATGTCATTATTTCAATTTATATTATCTTAATATTATTTATTTTCTCCTTCTTTATTTATTTTTTATTTCTTATATTTTTCTTATTTAATTAAAAGAATTAAGAAATGTTAATTGGGACAATTTACCCGCACGAATTTTATGATTATGAAACATTATTCATCTAAAAGATGTTTCGTTTCTGAATATTTCTGCTAAAATATTTGTGCATGAACCTCATTAACCCACAACTCGAGAAAAAAAACAATCTAATAATTGTTCTATAGACATTAGGACATTTATGTTCACATACATTCGATATAGTCGGGTGAAAAATGTAAACACTTGTAGCCAGCCGTGAGAACTGAACGTGCTAGTGGGTGCTGACGAGTGTACAGTATAGCTAGTCTACGGATTTGAGTGAATGATGAAAGTGAATGGAAGGGACGGGGATAACAGCAGTAGTGGTTAGTTATAATTAGCAAGTAGTTGTCAGTAGGTGGCAGTTTGCTTCGAAGGGCAGTTTGCTTCGAAGGGCAGCGATTGCATGTAACAAGATGGACGAACGAAAAACGACCCGGATGTAAATGTGTAAATAGCAGCTGTACTAGAAGTATCAGTAACTGTGGTAAGTCGTCACCTGTTACACAGCGGCTGTTTGGCAGGATATCTGTTATTATCTCGTCTCTTCCATTTTTAGTTCGTTTCAGTGCATCTTTGATCATATGACGCCCCCTTTGTATCCGTGTGTACGCTTAACGTGCAGGCAATTAGGAACAGGGGTCTGCTACGTGGTCAGAAGTGGCATTTGAAACATAGACCTGGGAGAACCTTTCTTAATCGGTTCGAGATCGCGAGTTTCAAAAGCTGTCACTCGTAATTTTATGCTTAACTTGATGATCTTTTAAATGGACTTATATCAAAATTAGCTTTGAATAACAAATAATTAAAGTATTGAAATATCAAGACCATAAAACGATTTTCCTAGAATGCCTTTGCCTCCTTAGACTTTTTGTTTCTTATGAGCATCAATCTAAAACCCAAGAAATCCTTGACAATAAAATTAATATTTTTAACAGTAGATATTAATTAGAAGCGAAGCGACAGATCTTTGTCAAAATAAATGGTACTTGAACAGAACGCAGGGATAGATAGATCGATGTCTTTTCCAAAAGTTTTACCAAAGAAAACCAATATTTTATCAGTTCTTCTTAGAAAAACACATATAGAGGCAAGATATACATTAGATTATTCTCAATAAAATTATTACCGTTGTTGTTGTTGTTGCTATATGTTTATAGTTACGAAAAAGTGGAAAAATATTAAGCGAAGATTCTGTTTCATAAAAACAATCAAAGTATAAAAAGTATTACATACCTTCATTCCGACTCTGAAAATGAAAGCTAACAAATATTACAAAAATATCTCCTTATTCACAAATCCAGCATCTCATGTTGCAAGCTGTTTTCCCCATGCATCTTCTCTTCACTCTGTCTACCCAAAAATTGTCCGCTGTTCAGACTAGGATGTCACTGACACAGACTAGGCGTTAAGGGTCGCATAATCGTTCAAGCGCGGCGCATACTCATTAGGGAAAAGGGAGAAAAGTCAACCCAAATCTGGTATGCAGTGCGATAGATATATTGAAAACGTTTTTTTTTTAAAATCATATCACCCCGAGCAAGGCGGTAACGCCACTGATGTGCAGGGGGCTACGTGAGAGTGAAAAGATTTGAAAAAGAGAAAGCTGGAAACCACATCCTAAACAGGGATCAAGGCATGAGCCTCTACACTTGTACAATAGACGTGGGTGGAGTGTGAACCGGGCGATAGTTTAATCTATCTCTCTAAAGGTTTCTAAAAAATACTTTATGTTAAAAATGTTCGCTTTAAACAAACTTTCGAAGAAGTTCGCCTTAAAATATTATTCTAAAAATACATTGTACTCTTTGAATAAGTAAAAGAAATTTAAAAGTTGAACGTCAAATACTGATAGGCCATGTGTGCGTGGTTGTACAACGTAATACCATATCTTTTTGTTATAGTAAATTGTGAGTCACTGGAGTCTGAAAGTGTGCTTAGCGTCAGCATTCAGTCTTGGATAACAAAACTCTGATTTCACAACCAATCTGTATAGAAATCTACTCCGCCAAGATATCTTACACTAAATACACCACTGCCTCTTATGCTGCATTCCATGTTCTACACCTTCAACTCGGATCATGGGATCCGGTTCTTTGCATTTCGTTTACGATTTTTGCATTGTGACTTTTACAAGTATGTGAAATATTCATTAAAAAAAAAAATTAAAAGAATTCATAAAATCAAGAAAAAATTTTGATGACAAAACTTATTTTGATGATAAAACTAATTTCATTAAACATTTTACTTCATAATTGAACATTTCATTCGAAACAGACACTTTTTAAAAGTCTATTTCTGTCTCTGGTCACAAGCAAGTGTTAACTGAGAAGCAAACAGGTGATGTGTGACGTAAAATCTTATGAATATAAACATAGAATCTCAATCGTTTTTGTCTAACTCAAGAGATGAGAAGGTGTAGAGTAGGGTAAATTGAGGAAGGGGCTTTGATTAGCCCAAGAGATTAGATTGGCCCCAAAAATGAGAATATTTCAAGTGAGAAAAATTAAGGGGAGTGTTTTCATTAGCCCAAGAGATGAGATTAGCCTAGCAGATGGAGGAGGTGGCAGGTGGAAAAAATTATGGGAAGAGTTTGATAGGCCTAAGATACGAGAAGGCGACGAGTGGAGTAAAATTGAAGGAAACGTTTTGATTAGGAAAAGAGATTAGATTAGCCCTAGACATGAGAAGTCGGTGGGTAAATTGAGGGAGGGATTTTGATTAGCCAATGAGTTATTCTGCATCCTGACACCAATCATTTTGTTAAATGACTGTCTCAAATAAATCGGTTCTTATATATATATATATATATATATATATATATATATATATATATACTCTCTCTCTCTTCTTCTTTCTAATTCTCTCTCGTGCAATGTCTGTCACAGGCAAGCGGTCCTTCCCTCTCGCTCTCTCTCTCTCTCTCTCTCTCTCACACGCACACACACACACTCTCTCTCTCTCTCCCTCTCTCTCGCTCGCTCGCTTCTCTCATCTCCTCTCTATGATTGTTGCAGCCAGTCGCTTCTTGACCATCTATGCACCTCTGTCATGGATCGACGGAATTAATTATTCCTCGTTGATAAAAAGTTAATGGCTGTGATGGAATTAAATCTTTGACAGCTGATTCTACCTCTGGCTTGAACCTAAAAGTCTTACCATTTAAAAATGTGCTTAAGTGTTTAAAGGATGATAATCAATAGGTGAAAGATTAGAAGAATATTGAGGATGTGGTAAACTCACATATCCTAAGTCTATGAGTTTTTGTAATGTCATTCTTACAATATATGGCCGCGCATTGGACATCGTCAATTCATCAATGCTGGTTTCACTTTTTGCAGGCATGCATGCATTTCAGCAAGTTGATTACAGTAAAGCTCTGCATTAATGCTCTGATTGGCTTCCAGAAAGTTGTAGTAGATAGCAGACTACCAGACAGTCACCATAATCTTTTGCTAATGCAACTTTAGCTTTTGAAAACGTTTCGAGGACTCATCACGTGTACGGTTATCATAAGGGATCCACTTTTCATCACAAGTGATTATTCAGTCAATAAGGGGTTCATTGGTGTTACGCAGAAAGAGAATCTAACGCACTTCCCATTTATCGAGATTTTCAACTTGTCACTACTCTGCAAATAGCGTGAGACTGTTGCAGTGCTGACACTAAGTGTCTGAGACATTTTTCTGATAATTTACATTGGTTTTCCCTAACAATTTTTTGCAATTATTCGTTGTCAAGACTGCTTGACAGTCCTCTACTTTCTTCAACGTCAACGCTCTCATCACCAGTACGGAATTTCTGGAACCACATTCGTACTGTCCGATCACTTGTAGACCTATCTCTCCATGCTCTGTTGATATTGATAGAACTTTGGGAGGCACTGTGCACATAATTAAGGGATTTTATGCTTCAAGAATATTTCTGCCTGAAAATAAGTGAAAAATTATTAAAGAACAAACGTTATTATGTATACTAAAATTCCTTAATATATACCGTGAATACTATGTTAAAATGGTTTTTCAAAATACAACACTTTATTATTGTTTTTGTATCAACCTAATAACATGTTTCTCTTTCATTAAAGCTTCTTCAGAGATCGAGATACACTATTAGACACTTTACTGTCAAAATATTCCTTGCACAAATATTTTAAAATTATTTATTGCTGTAATACACATGATACGTATCTGACCAATAATAACTAACCCAGAATCGAAACATGCCAGTATTGTTTTTTCATTTTTCTCTCAAACACTGAAGAAGCTTTAATGAAAGTGTACAATGTTAGGTTAAAGTACGTTTTTTATTTGTTAGTTTTTTATTTATTTTATCATAAGTGTATATAAAACACACCTACACATCAAGTGTCCTAGACCAGATGCAATCTTTAGATGAGCGCCTGCTTCAACAACGTTTTAGCTCATTAAGCTCAGTACTTCACACGGTAAGCCCACAAAAGTTAAAGGATGTTACATTATAACTGGTCTTCAATGTTCATTGCGAATTGATACGAATTTCTGGGTAATTCAGGCAGTGCATGGCTTTATTACCTTATTCGGCTTTTGGATAGCAGATAGCAGCACACTTAAGGAATCTCTTTAAGGAAGCAGCAGAAAAAAAAACCTACAGCCAACCTTAAGCGGCACCACGGTGCAGCCGTTTTCTCTCTCACAGACTTCAGCCACTACTTCCTCATACCGAAGTAGTTTTGTTCCATGAGCCTCTTCAATCCCTTCCTCTCATGCCGCCGTCAGCTCGCCAAGCAATATATATATTTTTTCACTGTCAGTCAACCCTAGACCTGGCCTAAGTTTATACACAATATCCTTCCTTGGCAGTGTAGTCTCAACCAACACTGTGCACTTCGTTGAGATCCCGCCCTGGTCTTCAGCCTTGTTCCAGTCACACCTTGTTTCAAAAAGGCAACCCTTCGCAGGTCCGACGAGTGTATATTAGCACTTCTTGCAGCTGCTGCCACAACCCCTAGGACCAAATCATACCTAAAGTGTACCAGCCATTCTGTAGCGCCTCAGGGCTGGGGATGATTGCATATGTCGCAGGTTTTCGTGCGCAGCGCACAACCGAGAGGAAGGTGACACCTGCACTTCCCAATCTTCACATATTTGCCAGAAATTGCACTACATAATATATGACCTGATCAAAGGAACTTTAAATGTCCGGCTCCGAGACGCCCCCAACCAGACAAACTGATCTGAACACCATCAATAATCTCCAAGTTGAGCCATTAACACTGCTGAGTCTGTTGAACACATTGCATCTGTCACCTTTTCTCCTCAAGGTTTTGAACTATTTGTTCCCGTAACTTTCCTTGTTCCTGTCTACTGGCCTCTGACCAGAACTGCTCCCTCTCAACTAGTCCAAGTTCAGCACGACTCTCTCTTGTAATACTCTGAACCTCCGCCTGTTTCATCATTCTTTCTATTTTCGACATCACGTCTGACACCTTCCACCTTCTTTCTGTCCTTACCCCCGGAATATTTTACTGGATTACAGCATCATTCGATTCACACATCATGGACTGCAATCTTGTCTTTACTACCTTATTTTTCTCCACCAAGGAAGTAACAAGTAACCGAACCCCCTCCCCATTCTATCATACAAAGTAACCGGCGGCAGAATTCTCGCAACACCAAGCCTGAACTTACTAATTATCCTCTCAATTATCTCAACTTGAGACAGTGCCACCTTATATATAATTAACGGCCACATTAGTATCGGCATCAAACCAAAACGAATATACACCAAACTTTAAATTTCCCTAAAATCCCACATTGGTCTATGCTTCCCAGAACCTGTCGCTGAATTTCAACCCCGCAGTAGCGATCTGTCACAGGAAAGTTATAGCACCTCCCAAGGTTCTTCACACCCTGCTCCTGCACTGCTGGTATCTTTTCACCTGCGATGAAAAACACTTCATTAATCACAGAATCTCTTTTCATAGACAATGACCTGCTTTCCTTGGTTTGAGGGCCATCTGATTCTACTCTTACAACTGTAAAAGTCTCTCGAGAACCAACTGTGCTATCTTCTTATCGTTCTGAATTACTGATAAATCATCTAGAAATGCTTAGATTTTGCCCTCATTCTTCAGGAAGCTTTAGACCTCTCAGGATCACCTCCATCACCATCACAAACAGTACTGGAGAGATGGCACATCCCATCGCAATCTTTCTCTGCAGCTTTGCAAAACTTGTAGTATACTTCATCGTTAAAAAACGCAACATGAACTGATTGAAATATACACCCAGACAATCCCTGAGTCTCTGCGGAACGTAGAATTCCAGCGCCAAATGTATCATGCTATGAGGAACTGAAGGCACTAGCAATATCCAACCAGATGACGTGAATATTCTTCCTTGTAGTTTTAGCCTCGTGCATCTTTGCCCAAATCATTGACACATGTTCCAGGCACCCAGTACGAAACATTTTCCAAAAATAAAGGGGAAGTGAGACTTTTTAATTTTCTTTTTCAAAAATAACGTTTATTACCATCATTATTAACTACCTGATGAGATATCGTGCTTTTTATGTCGAAACAAAATGTACACTTTTGTAGTAAATTATAATTTGAACATATTCTAAACTATAAATTATAATAAATATTCATAGTTCTATTTCTATATTGAGCACTGTTTTAAATTAAACTTGTATATATATATCTATTCATCATCCTTAGCCATTGTTCTTGATGCCCTTAAACGTGAGAGAACAAGGACGTTGAGAATAAATTGTCCCCAGTGAGATTACAGGGAGTAAAGTTTCAGGAAGATTACATTGACAACTCGTATACTTGTAAGGTTGGCAATGGTGATTTGATTCTCACGCTGACGATAATAATTAATCAAGAGAAAAAGAGAAAGCAAAATTATGGCAGATTGACAATAATGATATCTGGCTTTATTGAACATTTATAAGTATTCATAATAAATGCATAAATATGCGAAAATATTTATAGATGTGTTGAAAGAGACAAGAAATAGAAAGACAGCATAAGAAGACAGCATTTTTCATTCTAGCATTGACAACGCTTATGTAAATGTACATTGTCATATGCATAAACGATATGAATGACATAAGTATTTGAAAACGACACTGAGGACTTTAATACAAACAGTTGAAATCTTCAACCGGAACATGGGAATGGCTTTTGGAATAGAACATATACAATACTAAATTCAAATAAAACAAGAATTGAACCGAAGAACTGAAAATTAACTTGATAAAAAAATATGTAAGTAATAGAAAAATGCATAAACAGGACAAACCATGGCCATCAATTTCTTAAGAAATAAATTGATGCCAAAGAGAAAATTTCGGTAATAAAATCATTGTTTTTGTCAGAAAATATTCTGAGAAAAAATCTAAAAGAATTTAATAAATCGGATGTTAAAAGGACTGAAATTGGAATAGAACAAAGCCCGAAAATCAAATTAAGATTTAAAATAAAGCGGAATTGATTCAAACTTTTAAAATTTAAAGAACTAAAACTATAACTGCATCATCTTCAGAGATGGGTGGTTCAGGAAAGCATACTACCCACAAGATTTATCTAAATTTTCAACACAGCTACTACTTCAGTTATTTTTTTTAAAAAATAAACAAAAAATAATGAATGAATTGACACTGATGCGAGTTGTATATATGGCGCTTCATTCTTTATAAAATGATTATTTGTTTTCCCTGTCATGAATTTGGTAAGATATTAAATATATATAAAAATGTAAAAGAAAATCTGGGCACATTGTTGTTTTAAAGTTATAAAATTCAGAGAAATCAAGACTGATTTTGTTTTTGTATTTAACAGAATATCGCACATTTGGCTTCAAAGAAAATTGTAAAAATTTAGGTTAAATCAGCGGCGTAAACAGAGGGAACTTTTTAAATTAATCAATATAAAAACAGAAAAAAATCTCAAAACTTTTAAACAATTCTTTTGATGTCAGTGATTGCCCCTTGGCATAGAAACAAAATTTTTTTTTTAATTAATTGCTAATAAAACTAATAACATTTTTAAGCGAGAAAAACTGTTTGTGTTTTAGTTGAAACTATTTTTTTAATTTTTATAATACCATTTATACAAAGAAATACTTTAAAAAGTTTCTTTTTCAATATTCTCTTGGGTTTGGGATTCGATGGTGCATCTGCTACAAGAAGTGAATAAAAAGAAAATGCTGAGTTAAGGAAATAAAAATCTCAGAATGCAATTTATGCATATTGTAAGTTACATGTTGTTACCTAGCTGTTCAAAAATTTCGAAAGTGGTTTCATTATTACGAAATTGTCTGGCAATCCGGATACAACTGTTAATTTCGGAGAAGTCTAAACTAATCATAATATTTACAGGGTGCGATGAACGAATTTTCGCCTAAATTACACAAAAATTAAAATAACACTGGCATCTCATTTTCACAGATATATTTATCAAAATTACGGAACATTTAAATTTATTCAATAAAATTGCTATTGGCGTCAACCATGGCCTCCTGACGATTTTGGAATATCCTACAACTCTTGTTGACTAATTCTTTGTTTGTGTTGGTGAATTCTGCCATAATCTTTGTCTTCAGTTTACCTTGAGTGTTACAAGGAGTTTTGATGATCTCTCTCTCAACTGCACCCCACACATAACAATTAAGAAGATTGCAGTCTGAAGAGTTAAATGACTAGATGTAAGGAGTGATGCGGTCGCAAAAATTGTTTAACAACTATGACTGAGACTTTCTGCTTGTGTAGGATAGCGCAGAGCTCTGCTGCCAGAAATAACTTTTTCCAGCAGCCACCCTTTCGACCCAGGACAACACTACCGCCGCAAGATACTACGTGTTGAGTCTGAGACTCTGTGAGAAGATAAGTGGAGGCATAATTTTATCATCATTTTTCCAAACATCTTTGTAATCACCATCAGACTCATCCAGCTTTTTTCTAATCCTCTGCACTGTCCTCAGATTGACACCAAAACACTCTGAAATGTTCATATTTGAGTTTTCGGCACGAATGTCAAGCAGTACCCCGGTGTATATGAATCAGTTACAACAGATTTAGTCAAGGAGAGAGAGGAAATTGAACATAGAGTGGTTTGTTCGACGTGTAGTTTCGCGCAATATTGCAAATGACAACAAAATAATAACTTTCACCTGAAAACTACTTAGATTATTCATATGAATGTTATAGATCCCGCCAAACCCGTTCAAAAATATCTAAACTTTCAACTGTATGCAATCACGTTCTCAAATTAATAGGTAAAATATCTGTGAGCAAATGAACGTATAGTTTATTTGTTTTTGTTTTTTTCGTTTTTTTTTCTTCATCAGAACTGTACTAAACAACAGAAGAAATAGCACAACTAAAATATAAAATAAAATGGATATCATATGTAACTCGAGAAGAAAGTAGTGTCATAAGGATAATGTTGACGTTCGACACTAATGCAAACAAAAATCTAAGAAGAAAAACCCCATCAATACTGGAAAGAGGAATAACGACTACTGGAATTGACAAACCTATTTTCTTAACAAATTCTTTTAAGAGACAGATTTTATAGATTTCAATCGACAGTAGGATATGCGGCTGGGTCAGAGAATACCAAACACTTCTTTAGAAACAAGAGGCTATTACCATTGCCGTTATCCTGAAGACCATACAGTTACTATTCTGCAAAGGAATATTATTCTAAAGAAATATATTCTTTATCTATTTTTTGTTTGTTTGTTTTTCCTGAAAAACAAAAATTTAAATAAACTTCAAAAAACCTTCCTTCATGTTTTACTCTTACTGTTGCGGATAAAAACTAAATTGAATTGACTTCAGATGACGGATTCCTATGCAGATCGTGTGAAAGCAAAGAACATCTTGCCTATGAAAATTTTCAAATGAAGAAAAAACACAGTATAATATTTTTTATGATTTTTCTTCGAAACTTTAAAATTACTTTTTTTATATATATATATCTTCTGAAATTTTTTAGAAAATAAAAAATGCATTTGGGTATATTTGGAAATGAATAATACAACAACATCTAACCCCATTTATAACTCAGAAGCGGATTATGAATTTTTAAATGTACTCTCTCTCTCTCTCTCTCTCTCTCTCTCTCTCTATCTCTCTATCTTTCTCTCTTTCACAGGCGTTAAGTGTCCTCAATAAGAATATTTTTCTTATTTCATTAATGTAGTTAACATGTGCATTAACGTTCAGTGCTTTGTGGTCTATAGTGATATGGTAAACATAGCTAAGAACTGCCACAAGGCTGCGTATAGGAAGCACACAGTGAGAAACAAATTCACAATTCATTTGCAAATTATCCAGCAAGAAAAATTTGCTTACCATTACACCAAGTTAAATTAACCAGGTTTCTATAAAGCTCAGTTGTTGCTCTCCCTCCCTCTCTCTCTCTTTCTCTCTCTTTCTAACTTTCTCTCTCTCTCTCTCTCTCTCTATATATATATATATATATATAGAGAGAGAGAGAGAGAGAAAGGAGTGAGCTGTGTATGTTAGTTAATGTGTATAGGTTGAATAATTTTAGATAAAAAAATAAACGGAATTGAAAAAATACAAAACAATTTTTTGAAAAAATTACCTTGACATGTTTCACTGATGGTCCAGCGTTATCAGTAAAAGAATTTCATTTTACAAGAGCAAAATCTCGTTTTAGCGAGACAAAACGTGACTCACGTTAATCGTCTTGATACTCGATTTTACTTTAACAGAATTATTATAGAAATTAGATTTTACCTCCCTTCAACTAGAAGTATTTTTCATTTTTTCAGTAAGAAAAAGGGATAAACTGCAATAAACTTGTTGTATATTAATCGTGGGTGACATATGTACATGTCTAATTTAAATCTCTTTTATGTTCACGTCTTTTCAAATTTCGATTCTTCATGTTATATCTCTAATTATTATCTATTTACTGCAAGATGATGACAACCAAAGAGTCTACTGTGGATAAGATGGTTTATCATCAACCTCTGGATATCCAATGATATCGACGTGTTCGTTTATAGTTTTATATAGTTTTTTCAATATCATCTGGAGTCTTAACCTCAAACAGCCTTAATCTGATTTAAAAACTAGTTCAAGATAAATGAAAACTGCTTGTGTTGCATATGCTTTGATTAATCTTGATAGGAAGACACAGAAAGAGTCAAAAATGACAAAATCTGATCGTGATCTCTTGCATTGCTTCAGGTACTGACTTGACTTGATTATGTTTAATCTTGGTGATTGAAAGGAATGCGGTGTTTTCAGCGTATTATTACTTTATGCATATATATATATATATATATATATATATATATATATATAAAAAATAGTAAATAAGTATAAATGTATGTGTGTGTATACGCGCAGATACACATCAATAATCTATATAAAAATATTAATCAGGAGTAAAGAGAATATTGCTCAATTCTCTATAAAAGAGAAAAATATATATTAATAAATATACACATTACCCTATGTTTTAAACACGACTCGGAGTTTCATGTGTTATGCAATCATTGGGTACATATTATGCAATCATCAGGTGCATATTATGAGTTCATAATATGCACTTAATGATTGCATAAAGCATGAAACTCCTTGTAATGCCTAAAATGTAAGGTAATATATATATATATATATATATGTGTGTGTGTGTGTGTGTGTGTGTGTGTGTGTGTGTGTGTGTGTGTGTGCGCGTGTGTGTGTGTGTGTGTGTGTGTCCATTTTTTATTAACAATCAACAGCGCAGACACTTTTGGAGATGGATGTTGCCGTCATTCTCACCATCCTCACACTTCTTATATTTTGCTATTCTTGTTGAGTCATTTTCTCTTTTACTCTTTATTAATTTTTTGCTTATTCCCATTTTCTAAGTTATCCCAGCCAATCGAATATCCATCAACTTTTTGTTTTTTTACCTTTTGCATCACCATTATTGTTGCCAATGTCAGAAATAACTCGACTTTCGTAACCAATGATAACATCGGCTGATATCTTTCCCTAGCCGCTAACCATTTTCATCTTGACAGATTTAGCATTAACAATGTTTCGAGTTTTTGTTTCTTGGTTGCACTTCTTCCTTTATTGCAATAAGACACAACGTTTTATTCGCGATGTGTTATTGCTTTCTGATGGTTTTTTTTATTTTTTTACTAACTTCAACACGTCTTGACTGATCATATTATCTACGTAAGTGCTTCCTCTACAGAGACGTCACTCCACAAGAGCGTAACCACTTTTTGTAGGGAACGTGTTGCCAGGTCTTATAAAATTTATCTTTCATCTGTTTCACTAAGGTTAGAAAGTTCTTTTCACAAATTCGACATTTTTCTTTTTAGTCGTGAACACATTGGGGGAATTCTTTATTCTTTTCGGTTTGATTATTTCTTTGTCTCCCGAATTTTTAATTGGACTCTCGAAAGTTGTACGTCATAAAGAAAGTAGTGTGAAATTTTCCATTTCTATTCGTAAAAGTTCAGCTGTTTTCACGTGCCTTTAATAATGGGATCCTTGTGAGTACCTGGTGCCTAAGATCATAGTTTTACTTTTTACTGTGCCTATTCATTTATTTGTTTTTCGCTCTCCTTGTCGACGTGCTCTTTCATAAAATAAATTCAAAGTGAATTTTAATGAATAAATTGATTTTCATTTTGCTTGCCACTATGTGTATCTTAGATTATAAATATTTATGTCTTTATATCTATATTTATGGAAATTAATGAAGATTAACGAAATTGGTTATAAACAAGCAACAATTTGAAATTATTTGTTTGAACATTATTTTTGATCGATGCTAGTATTTAAGTAGATATTCTGTTTTTAATCAAACAGTATTATATATTTATTTCTACTGGTCTGATTATTTACGATAAATTTTTGTTACGATAATGTGTGTTATATAGGCTTGATTTGACTTCGTTTAGGTTGTTGGTCATTCTTGGTCGAGAAGTCTAAGACGCGCCCGATCAATTGGTGGTTTCTCCTGCGTGGACAGGGGTTGCAGGTTCGAATACTGCCGGATAACACACATTTTCGTAACAAAAAATCTATCGTCGTTTTACTTGATAAAAGTTTTTTATGCGTGTAAGAAGTGCAGATTATGAGGATATATACGAACGATAACGGTTGAATCTAATCTTGAAGACGTTTGCAACAATCGGGGAAACGTCCACTCGGAAGTTTGGTCCACAAAGTAGCGGCTATTGAGAAATAAGTTATAAAATATTACCATCTTGGTTTCGGAAGCTATTGAATGTTACAAGCCACTTAATTCCGCAATGGGCTGTTAGAGCTGGATCAGAGGAGAGATCAGCTGAGATCATGATTTTGCGAGGTACATTTATACATTGTTGTATCATCAGCATACATTGTTGTATCATCAGCATAAATATAGGCAGATCATTAACATAAAGGATGTAGGATCGAGAATAGAAGCTTGGGTAACGCCTGTATCACATAGGCTTTAGAATATTGGCCATTAGAACGACTTCATGGACCTATCTATTAGAAGATTCCAGAGATTTTATATCTGGAGAGTTTTTATTGCACACCCCCTATACCATATTTAATGAAAGGCTTCTGATACATCGATCGTTCTAGGGACTAAATTATTATTGATTGCCTCACTGCTTAGGTGTGTAATACAAGTGGACCTAGAGGATCAAAATCATTGTTTTCTTCTGTTTCTAGAGAGAGTTTGCTGATGGCACTAAAGAGGTTGATGGGTCACTATTGCTATGGAGATGAGTACACGCTTGCTTTCTTGAAAAATGTATATACAGTTGACATCTTCCATAGGCTTGAGAAGTAATTCTCTCTCAGGTGGTGTTTAAACACTTTTACTAAGTATTTTTCGTGGAAAACTCTGTGCTAATGTTCTTACGCACAACCACCGGGATTTTATCAAAACCTGTAGCTTTCTTGGACACAAACAGTGTTTAGCCATGAACAATATTATGCCGTTTTTACATAATAAAAATATAAAAAATATACGAGTTAAAGTATTAAATGTCTAACATATTAGAATGTTTAAGAAAAGGAATATTTTATTAAGGGAAATTTTGAAATGTATCTGAATTTTGTGTGTATCTTTTATTCAAGAGATTATTTTTCTACATAATAAAATTATTAAATCACTTCCTAATATACTGAGTAACAGCTAAGCTGCACTGAATAAATTTAATCAGTCTAAATAATATATATATATATATATATATATATATATATATATATATACAAAAATTTGTTCAGGTGCATAATTGAAAAATTAACTATTTTATATTCATATGATTAGAAATAAAGCTTCTTTTGCAATGTTTATATTGTTAATAGCGTAGTCGCAAAAGGACAAGTTTACGAGGATAAAGAATAAGAGTTCAAATCTCAACGTAGATTTATTCTTTATTTTTGTTCGAAGATGAATATTCGTAAAAGAGAAAGATCTGAATAATGCATTAAAAAGCAACCGAAATAAAAACAATCAAAATATTTTGCCATCTTAAATGCTACTCAAAAACGAATGGGTGCATTAATAAAAATATCTTTTATCTGAATTCAATCAACTGGATCAAAACTAATGAAGTTTCAATTTGCAGCAACAATACGAACTTACTTGGATTCATATAATGTTCAGCTAGATTATAGTATCGTAGCTAGCAACTCAGAAATCGAAATCAGCGAACTAGGCTCAAAGTCGTTACTTACATTTTTTTAAACAAATATTCATGGGACAGACATGATTACATCTCTTCTCCCCTGTGTGTATGGATGAAATAGCAGGATGGATTGCGTTCACTTGCAACTAGTCTAGGAAAAGTAAAACTCTAAACACAGCACTATTTTTCCCTGGAAACACCACTACTGCTATGTCTTCAGTACATGTTAAACTCCATATTTTAAGTTTGACCCCTCCCTAACCTTAATGAGCTTCAGGACTCGTGACGTAAAAACTCTTATAATAATACGACTGAATCACTGAGTCCCAGACTCTTATCACTTTGTTGGAAATTAGGGAAAACTTAGTAAATCAAATCAATTCGCAGGAATCTGTTTCTGGAGTCGGAAGTGAAATTTGCAAAATGATTAAGAAATCGTTTATTATTTTCTTAGAAGAAAATTGAAAAATTAATGTACAAATGCTAATGCTTTCTTTATATTCCATCTTAGTTCATTGACATTCAGAGGGGGAAACGCATACCAAAGCAAGATATGAAGAAATGTGTTCAGTGATACTATCAACTATCCCATAGAATTCTTGTAGAGATGTTGAAAGAAAAGTTTTTAAAAAAAACTATTGTAGTTGTATATGCACTATCAGTACAAAGTACGGAGAAATAAACTGAACAAAACCAAGACAAATTGTAGGAAATTACAGTCATCAAAGGAGTTGTAAATGGTTGATAAAACAGGGATAAAATCCTTATTTAAAGCTGCATGGAACAGGAAGTTAAGTCATGATCACCAACGTCCTGAAAGTAAAAAGTACACAGAAGATTACCATCAAAATTGTGATAACAATAAAAAAGAAGTATAATTTTAAAAAACGTTAATTCATGTATTACATCATCACGTGGTGATTTAATACATGGATTACAATTAAACAAAGTGTAGAGAAGACGCAATAATATTACCGATAACAAAGCTTCAAATTTCTTCGACTAAAACGTATTACGGTTGTACTTATTAGAGATCAACCTGCATTGACTGTTTCCACTATAAAAGAACAGTATGGTCTATTGTATTGGTTACAAGATAGATAGATAGATAGATAGATAGATAGATAGATAGATAGATAGATAGATAGATAGATGGATGGATGGATATGGATATGGATATGGATATCAATAAATATACAAATGAATATACACGTAAGTACACGCACATTTATGGATATATTTCTCACATTAATAAAACAGAGCTTGATGTAAACTCGATATTATTAAATATACATTATCCTACGTCTATAGCACGACTCGGAGTTTCATGTACTAATCAATCATCAGGTGATTATAATGAAGTGGCCATTCCGGAATTTAAATTGTTGGTTATCGCTTTGTTCATGGTAGTATAAGTATATTATAATGCTTGGAGGCTATTCTTTTAATTTTTAATTGTATAATTTAGTTTATGCGTTATGGTGCAGTGGATATCGACTCGGAACAACAAATCAGGGAGCCGAGTTCGAATTCCATTTGAATTCCTTGCATTCATTTACGCACAAATACCCTTAAGAAAGGTATTAATCCGTCTTTTCCCTCCAGTTATGGGTTAAATAATAGGACAGATTGGGTTCTATAGCCTTGGTTGGCAACCAGTATGCCGCAGAAAGCAATGGCAACCTACTGCGGGAAAATCTTCTGCTCAGTCAGTGATGTCTCTTTCGAGACATGACCGCCCAAAGCGTGTATCACGTATGGCACTTAACTGACTGACTTTATTTGAAGTGTTATCCTCATCTTTGTTGCCATTTGTACGACGTTTCGGCCGTTGTACCCTCCGGCCTTTTTCAGGTGCTAAGAATTTCGAACTGAACCCTTTATTATAATCACTGTGTTATATCATTCTTATCCAGCGTACATCACAACAACTCCAACATATATAGAGGAGAAGGTGCATGAGGATAACAACTCTTAGAAAACATTCATTGTCTGTCTACCCTATGTGAAGAGGTTATCAGAGAAAATACAAAGGAGCTGTTGGCCAGATAACATCAAGATGATCTTCAGAAGTAGTTCTACAATTCGTAGATACCTCTACCAAGTTGAACCCCCAACAGAGGCGGGCATTAAGGACATATAGCCGTGGAAAGAAATATAAAGGACAAACAGGTAAAGCTACAAGAACATCGCAAGGCTGAAGTTGAAATAATAGATAGAGAAACTGGAAACTACGCAAACTTAAGGAATAAGCACATATGCTAGGCTTTAAAAATCTCCTAAGCCGAAACAGAAGCGTGATGCTACCCTAATGGCTCTTGGGTAATTAAGGCTGGTAATAACTTATTTGTCTGAAAAGTGGTTTCATCGGTTTAAGAAGTAAAAAATAAAAATAAAAACATGCACGTTACGCCGACAAACTAGGCCCACGCGTAGTGAGAATTAGATTGTGTCTAAGATGCAAGTCATGCTTACAACTAAAATAATTTATAAAGACACACCAACATCACTAGAGGAATTTTATGTCAACACAAAATAAAATCGTCGCTGATGGTGAATGTTGTTGTGTTACCGTCTTAATAACCTCTCTGAAGATGGCTCATGTGAGCCGAAAGCTTAGAACCAACTTAATAAACAATTATCCAAATAATGAAGAATTTTTGTCATTATTTTCAACTGAAATTAAAGCCAAAATACGACGTTTAGAACGGCTCATGATTAAACATAATAGACATTCATTGTCTCTTATATTTAACAGTATATATTTAGAAAATGATTTGCTGCCTCGATACACTATATATATATATATATATATATATATATATATATATATATATATATACGAGGGTATAGGAGGCCTGTTTCATTTACCAAATGCCAATGGATATAACATACGAGTGCGTATATATTTTAATATTTATGGGAGCAATATTGCACAATATTGGGAATAGACGTGTGTACATAAAAGCACGGGAAACATAGAAATCAACAACTGGCAGTTCAATGCTTTAAGAGATCATTGGAGATCATGTGTTGATAGGTTGAGTCATGAAGGGGATGATTTGATTATAGTAGTGAAGACTTGTGTAGAACCTTCCACTTTCTCTGAAGAATTGATATAGACATGGTGCGCATTGTGCTCCGAAATAATCAAACTGCTCTCTCTATACTTTATTGTCCACAGAAAAGTGTCGATGTCTAATTACATATATTTATAAACAAACCTCACCAGGACAATTTCAATTCAGAGACTGGCTGTCATTCAAAGTAATTTCAATTCTTTGAAGTGTAAATTATTAAAAATCACATTTTATCTTTTCTTATGTCGGGCATTTTATTCAAAAGATGTCAAGTCTGGTAGCTGAAAAACAATCTAGTTGCTGCTTCAGCATTCTGTACGGCAAAAATAATTGCTGAGCAGAACCCATATCGACAGCAGGATTGTTCGAAACTCCGACTGGCGCATGCCAACGTTATATGAGGAATCGCACTGAAGTGATCAGAAAATGTCGAGATGAGCAAAACATGTATGAAAAATGAAATGTATGCGATCCTTTAAGTCAAATCAATAAAATTAATAAAGACGTCCTTCATGATTATGTAGCAGCTTTTGAGTTGTATACCGACATTGAATGCTTGTAATTGGTTAGAGCCATTGTCATACAGAGCTGTCAGAGACCGTCAGAGCGTTCCACCTGCGGTAGGCAGTGAGGCCAATTAAAAGGAAATAACCCTGCAGCGTTGAGCATTTAATGCGCAATGCCATACCAAAAACAAAAGGACATTTCTGTTGAAAGAGTCAATGAACGCTATTTCCCCAATTTTTATTCATTTTTATTTTTTATTTTTGGCTTGGGTCAACAAATTGATCGGATGTCTTTACTTCCGGTTTTTCATTATAAAAACAGCAGATTAATTGCTTTACTTATAATGAATTGCTATGCTCACCGTAATTACCCAGTATGTTTATCCACTGGAAAGGATTAAAAGTCGCTCTGTTTTAGCTGATATACTTCCTGGTCTTTTTCAAACGCATTTTTGGTATTCAAAGTTCTCTATAACTTAACTGGTTATAAGAAAAATATTTCTTCGGTTTAGCAATACTTGAAAAATACTCATAATATGACACCCTCTTTATCAGCCTATGGTTCACAGGAACCACATATAACTTCCTTTTCCCTCTGATCGACCAAAACGTTCAATACTGCGATTGATCAATGAATTGATCTCTTCGACACCTGTCCTGCCTTTCCCCACGTTGTCATTAGATCGATCCTAAGTAGGCCAAGATTTACTACTTTTAGTTCCGAGAACAAATATTATCCCAATTCTTTAATCCTCCCCTTCTCTCGGGTGACGGTTGTAAGCTTTACTCCACCCACAAATTCTTCCTATTCCTTTTAACATCTTTCTTTAAAAATCCGATATCTGCTTAATTCGTTTCACATACACTTTCTTTTCTCTTTTCTGGTCTGAAATTTGAATACAATGAATTGGCTTTCTCAGGGCGAACATCATTCAACAAGTTGTTAAAATTTCGCTATTTGTTTTCACTAAAACAAATTTTTCAGCTGTATATTTTCTCTACATCTAGTGTCAAATACTAGATATTTTCACTAAATAATCTTTTTAGCTCTTACCTGGAACTTAGGTTTTTACGGTTTTATCAGTCAACTATCAACACCTTGCCCGTTGTACAAATATGATATTGTTCAAATATGGTACCAAAACACTTTTGTTTTTCAGTCATCAATCAAGATATCCCCGAAATATTTCATTTTTCGTTGATCTACTTCCTCTTTGAAGCATCAAAATGAGATTTCAGGCCGAATGAGAAAATTTAAAATTGTAAAAGTATATAAGTATATGTTTAAAAAAATCACCACTGTAGCACAATTTATACCTTCCTTGTATGTTAACATATCCACAGTTTCTTTATCTGTTAATGCCAAAAAATTGTAAACAGGCTGAACGAGTCAAAAGAAGTCACCTGGTGTCTCATATATTTAGCGGATCAAGCGGGCCATGAAAGCAGGAAACATACATTTCCCAGAAAGAAAATATTTGATAAGAGTTGTGCTGTGAAGATATGTAGAACAAAAATATACTGAGTATAACGAACATTTTTAAATACACAAAAGAAAACGAATTACCAATTTTAAGTAAACATCACAAATAGAAAGTATATGAAAACAGGTTTCTAATTTTTGTGCTAAATGTAGAGCTAATGGCTGAGGTTGAGTTCTTCATATGTTATCAATTTACAAGACGATAGTGAGTAGGTGAATTAATATTTTGGGCTGGTGTTATAGACAGTTCCCTTAAAAGTCCCTGGGAAGTTATGGAAACTTCAATAAGTAATAACGTTATATTATAAAGAGTAACAAACAAACAAAATCAGTTTTTGAAAAAAAATAATGAATATCAGATAATATAAAGGTGACCTTATTATTAATAAACATTTCAAAATAATTATGCATTCAGATATATGCGTGATATGTTCAGTTTCGTTTCTTTTTTTAAATTCCAGTTTTATATATTGTAACACAAATGAACTCTGGGTAAGAAAGAATGAAAAGCTTGTTTCAAACAGAATGATATGTGATAAATCGTTGAAGAGGAATCGCCGGATGCCGGAAAAACAGTGACGAAGGGCTGTGTTACACCATACAACAGGATTAAACGTTCCGTGTATTTTCGCTACTTTATCTGATATAGGAAAAAATACAAATTATTTCACAGCAGTTTGCGCTATAAATGCACATTTCTTAGAGAAAGTTAATAGCATCAAAGAAAGACAATAGTTTCGCTCTGAGGTTCAGAAAACTGAAGAATGTTTTTCTTTAAAGAAAACAATCAAATCCATGATGCAATATCTAATCAGTGTACTTCAGTCGATATATGACGGTAGATTGTAGAAGGTAAAGAGCAATTAGCTTAACTAGAAGGCCAGAAATAGCAGCACAGTGTGAATCTATGATAAAGCAGATGGCGGTCATGCCAATTACTGTTAAATCGACCGGAACAATAAATAAACCATTTCACAAAGCAAAAAACAACCCACACGGGCTCACGTGAGAGATTAAATAGGCTTCCTGTTTGGTTAAAGATCACGTCAGAAAAATGTGTAAAACTAAAGAGAAAAAAGAGCTTTGAAACAAAATTACTGACAACGTGAGTAAATGCTAGACAATGCGTACAATGTGAGTAATGATAATTTTTATTATTTCAGTGATGATTGTGATCACCTCTTGTTAACTCAGTTAACCATATCTTTGCTATTAATGCTCGCAAGAAACTGTGTATACATATAAAACGACTCAATGCTGTCTCAATAGCATCATCAGTTTCTCAATCATTAATGACCCTAGTTCTCAAGGATTTGAAACACACTGAGTGTTGTTTAGATGATGTTTTAATAAAATTATCACTCAGCAATCACAGGACTCCCCTAGAAAATTTATTGCCACGATTAGAGCAAAGTCGATTGAAATATATCGATATGCCAGCTTGCGGCGTCTGCAGTGTGTTGACGGAAAAGGAATATACATACTTTGAAGAAAAGTGGAATCTATTCGACTGGCTAAAAAGTCTAATAAATATTACTGAACTTCGTTCCTACTTGGGCCTACTAAACTATTATTAGTTATTTTTCCCTCATTTGTCAACATAGTTATATCTCCCACATTGGTTATTGCATCAACGTCTACAGTAGTGGTGGAGTTATTTAAGCTTGTAATGAAACTGTAGCAACTCATACGTTGTTGCTACAGTTTCATCTTATATCATGGAAGACAGAGTGGAACGTCTAATTTAGTTTGCATTGTACAGCACTGCCAAAAAGCCAGGATATGTTAGGCTCTAGAAATCATGTTCGGGTTAAAAAGCTTCTTCATCTATGAGAGTTTCTTCATAACACGGATCATCAAATGTTTCTCGTCATTTTTAGTCCAAAAACAGAAACCACCCGTTAAGTTTGCGACACGAATACAAAGATTGGCAGTAATTATGCAGATTTATTACTGCCAAATACAGTATAGATCGTCAAGAAACAATATAAACACAGATACACTATCTACGTTACCACGAAGGGAGGAGACTTCTGCCGAGGAGAACATTTTATTTTTTTTTTGTTGGATGAGATGCAGGTGTTGTAGGAAAATTCGCACGGAGGAATCGAACTCTCTCGAAGGTTCTGCATGTCTCACAAATATGATGGCCTACTAAATTGAATGAGTTAGAGCTCAAAGATTTGTTGGAAAAGGAATAAAGAACTGTCTTCTTAGCAGGGTTGTGTACTTTGAAGCCTTTGTATATTCATTCCACCTGAATTGAAATCCATAGCTTGCATTTATATGTGGTGGCACAATTTACACTCAGATACTGAGTTTGATGCCAGGAGTTGTGAAAGATATCAAGATATCAAGATTGCAATCGAAATCATTAGAGTGTATTTCTTTATGCATGGATATGACCAACCAGCAAAAATCTGACAGAGAGTGCACATGGACTTTGCTGAAAACAGGTAAAAACTATCTAATACTAATTGATTCTCATTCGAAATGATTAGTATCTGGTCTTAGGAATACTAACTGAAGGGATACTAGTGTGGTAGATTGGAAACATACGGTTTACTGGAATAGTTAGTATCCGATAATAGAAAACAATTTATTTCGACAGAATTTGCAGTATTCTGTAAACAGAAATAAATAAATACATAAATACTTGAACTCCATCTTATCATTCTGCTTCGAACATTGCAGCAGAAAGGTGTGTGCAAATAATTAAACAGTATTTTTGCAAGTAAGCAATACAATAGCCAAAGATAATCAACGAAGGTCGAATTGCAAGCTTTCTCATGAAATATAAAAATACCCCACATTCAATTTCAGGTGAGACACTAGCTATGGTTCTTTTTTATTTTTATTTTGCATTAGCTTTTTACGGTCTAGCATGAAACAGGTTTCACAGCAACAACTGAAATGAAAGATAGAACAGTGTGACAAAGAAAAAATTAAACTGCAAGAGTTGGAACAGTATAATTCAGTGTGTGTGTGTGTGTGTGTGTGTGTGTGTGTGTGTGTGTGATCAGTAACATAGAATGAATACTTAGACCCATAATCCGAAAACGAAATTCACACATGCTTCGTTAGAGTAGGGCGGCACTTGAGACAAGGTCACATTAAATATTTGGTGAAAAACAATTGCGTGGAGTAAATGCATCAAAAGAAAGAGAAGAGAATAATGGCTTATATACAGCATTTTTCAGTGACTGCAGATTGTGTCTTGCTACAAATGGACAATCAGCACCACATGTGATGTGAGTGATGCAAAATGTTTGGAGCATCTACAAGGAGAAATCAAGTGAAAGAAAAACAGGTCCTTAAAAAGTGAAATCTGTAAACATTAATTTCCTTTTGTTACGCCTCTCTAAGCCTTATACTTTAAAAGGGATTTTAAGAAGGACGCTGTTAGTATGTTTCCAACAAAAACCTACTGTGATACAAATTTGAGACTTTTAAGATCATAAGAAGTATCGTAGTTTTAATAAAGTGTTGTGGATTCTTGTTTAGGAAACCACACAATAAAATAATAACAAAAACAGATATGAAAGGAAAAATGTAAGTCAATTGAATAAAAGATATGCAACCTGTACACGGTTAGTAGATTCAGGAATACCTGTTAGAAGGAGTCAAATATATACAAGAAGTAAGTCCGGTTAATATTCTATATTCTTGCTGACCAACGAGCGGCGGTTCAACTGCTCTGAGAAAACCCCAACTCTAACAACAAGCCGTTCTCTGTAGGAAACATTATTTTTATGCCATAGAAGAGTCCACAGAGTGTGTGAAAATAGGTGATCCCCAACACCCCGCTTCCTAGCGTCTTTTTAGGAAGGGTTAATATTTTTTTCGTTTTGGATCTATAATTAAAGGCTCTGTGAACTTCCGCTTCCTGTTGGATCTTCTGATTTCCGTGTTAGCTTTTGGTTTCTAGATGCCAAAAACTTCCTCCATAGAATCTTCCCATTCTAAAGGTGATGAGCTTGGTTCTTCACCTCTTCTTTTTTGGATTTGATTCACGTGTCTTCTATGCCTTAATTTTTTTCCCTTTGATAGTATACATTACGCTTCCAATTCTGCTTATAACTATTCCTGGCTCCCGATACGCCATATTGTTATTTAAAATTTTGAAATATACTTTTTTGCCGGGCTTAAGCGATCTTTTCACTATTTTATGGTGTATTCGTATTATTGCTTTTGCCTGGTAATAATTTCTCGAAAACCGATCGGATTTTTGACGCAAACATCACCTCGGCCGGTGACAGTCCTGATGGTGCGTTTTGGTTTGGCGTAATACGGTAGACTTGTAGGAATTACTGTAATGCTTTTTTCTGGTGGTGTGTCTATCGCTTTTTTAACGCCCTCTTAAGTGTATCTACAGATCTTTCAGCAAGCCCATTTGATCGTGGGTGATAGGGAGCTATTTTTATATGTCTTATTAGGTACATTTCACAAAAACCTTTAAAATCACTTGACGTGAATTGTGTACCATTATCTGTAACTAAAACGTCAACGACGCCGAACCACGCAAATAGCAAACAGCTTATAGTACTATCAGTTGTTGGGTGTTTATATCTAAAATCTTCCGGCCATTTACTAAAGCTGTCTACTACTATAAAATAGTAGTAGCATTTATAGATCCTGCGTAGTCTGCGTGTATTCTTGACCACGGTTTGTCCGCCGTTGCCCAAGGTTTTTTGTATAATTGGTGGCGATTTTGCTGCCGCCCCACAGCCCTTACACTTTTCCACCATCTGTGCAATATCCACATCCATTTTTGGCCAGGACACATAGCTTCTCATTTGTGCTTTCATGCAATTTTTCCCGGGATGTCCAACATGAAAATCTTTTAAAATTATGTAAAATACATGCTCCCACACCGTGGGAGCTTGCATCACTTGCTACAATAATCTCCAGCCTAGGGTCGAAATGTGTCAAGGTTAAATCTGATGTCAGTTTATTTATAATTTTGTTAAATGCCTTTTTGCCCTCCTCTAACCAGTTCCACTGGACATGTTTCTTCAGTAGTTTATGCATACTATCGATAAACTCTCCATAGTAATTAGCAAGACCGAGAAAGCTTTGCAATTCTGCGACATGTTTTGATTGCTTAAGTTCTCTCTGGGTCAGGTTTCCTGCCATTCTCATTCATGATGTGGCCTAGATATTCTATTTCTTTCAAGAAGAAATCACATTTCTTCTCTTTAACTTTTAACCCAAAGTCTTATAGTCTTTTAAAAAATTCCTTGATGTATGTCGCATGGTCTTATAAATTATCGCTTTTAACTAAAATATCGTCCAGATAAGTTGTGGCGAAATTTGGCTCCGTCAACATAGTATCCATCGTCTGCTGAAAAATTGCGGGCGCTACTTTTTTCCCGAATGGTAACCTGCTGTATTTCTATATACCTTTGTGCGTATTTATACACAGTAATTTGGAACTTTCTTCCGTAGTTGGAATCTGCAAGTATGTTTTGCTTAGGTCAATCTTTGAGAAAATTTTTCCACCATTGAGTTTAGTGAATATTTCTTCTGGGCTAGGCAACGGATAGTGATGGTCTTTAACTGCATTATTCAGTCACGTGGAAAAATCTGCTCACACACTCATTTCTCACGATTTTTTCTTAACATAAACAACAGGTGCCGCCTATTCACTGAAGTCAGTTTTCGAAATGATCCCAGTTCTAGCCTCTCCAGTTCTTTGTCTATTTTGTCAATTGTGGAGAAAGGTACATTTCTCATTTTCCTAAATACAGGTTGAAAATTCTGTTTAAGCTCGATTTTCGCTTCAAATTTGTTGCGGCATCCTAACTCACTCAGCTTTGTGGCTTCAGAAAACTCACAGTCTATTCTTTTACAAAACGAACTAATAGGTAAATCCCATACATTGAATTTCTGCATCCAGTCCGTTCCTACTAGGTTGTCTGAATTTATCATCACATAGATTTTTAATTTTTTTATTTCTCTCTGGAATTTTACGTTCACTATAATTTCACCTTCGAAATTTATCTTTTTCCTCGTTACGGATTTAGCAATTTTTTTAGTGTGTAGCATGGTCGACCTATTTAACTTTCGCCATGTTTGTAAGTTTACAATCGTCCAATCAGATCCCGAATTCAGTTGCAATTTAATTTTTTTATTCAAAAATTTCATTTCAACGTATTTTCTGATATTTTCCTTATTTTCATCCTCCACTCTAGTAACCTTACCCTACTAGGTTGATTTTTAGTTCTGCATACCGTCGCTTTGTGGCTCATCTTACCACATGCTCGGTAATTTTTGTATTTAAATAGACAATCCTTAAACCAATGCCATCCACCACATCTATAACATGCAGAAGGGGGTCTTGTTTTTTCCTAGATTCTTGTCAATCGTAGTGCTGTATTTTTTCTCTTTGTAATTATAATTTTGTTTTGTCTGTGGGGAGGGTACAAAACGTAAATTTCTTTTTACCTTTCGAATGTACGCTACTCCTAACACTTCAATGTTCTTGCTATCTTTCTTTATACTGAGGCATTTCTGGCAATCTTCTGACAATTTTTGTAATGTTAGACCTGGCTTGTTGTGCAGTTTGGTCAGTATGTATTTTCTTATTTCGCTGTCTTTAGCAGCAACTAGTCCTTGGAAAATATGAGACACTTGATATTGTCTGGGGTAAGTTCCGACAATTTGAAATCGTCACAATATTTATTGACGATAGCTGAGAAAGTAGAATAGTCCTCGTTTTCGTCTTTTCTAAGATTAAAGCATTTTCACCTTTTATGGAACAACAAAATTTTGGGGCTAAATAGCTCTGTGAGGCCTGTCACTGCCTCATTGAACGTTAGATCATTTGTTTTTTAGAGAGAATATAGTCTACGATCTTTGTGTGTTATTCTGTGCCTAATTTCCTGAGCAGAAGTCTTAAGTTTTTCTTCTCACTCCAGTGCTGACAGCCGATATTACAAATATCCTCGTATCGCCTGTAATACGAAATTTTTATCTTCCTCAACTGAGTATTTAAAAATTTCAATCGCGTTCCACACCGCATCTTGTGAAAATATCTCCTTCTCCGTGTTCCTATCCAGGGCTGTGCTTGTTAATTTTAATAACAGTTCTTGCAGTTGTATTTATCTTTCCTCGTTTGCCTTTTGCATTTCAATTTGTCTTTCTTCAATTTGCTTTTGCATCTCTATTTGTCTCTTTTGTATTTCTGTTTGTCTTTCTTCGTTAGCCGTTTGCCTTTTCATTTGTCTTATTTTGTTAGCCTTTTGCATTTTCATCTGTTTTATTTCTAATTGATATTGTCTTTCTTCAGTTCTCTTAATTATTTCGAGTATTCCCTTTTGAAAATCTTCCATTTTTTTTTTTTTTGGTATTAATGTCGACAACTCGTTTGTGGTCGACTTGTTTGAGTCAGTTTGTAGCACCTTTTGTTAAAGTGATTCAATGGGGAGAAAAAGAAAATTCGTCACGATTTTGTTGTGCGCGAATCTGTTTCGCCAATTTGATGTTGTCAACTCCTCTTATGTGATTTTCGAGGTCCTCGACGTTATTTTTTTTTCCTTGGTGTTATGCGTAAGTTCGTTCTTTTTTGTCGCCAATTTGCTCTTTACGACTGATGTGATAACGTCTTTTTTCCTTCGTGTGCACTTGTTAGAGTCCTCATCACCAAATTGTTGTTTAGCGAGAATGTATCTTTCTCCGCGAGAACTTGTACGAATCCATCCTCCCAAATTGTTGTTTTAGCGACTGACTTGAAACACGTATTTTCCTCCGCGTGAACTTATACGAATCCTTCGTCACCAAATTGTTGTTTGGTGACTGACTTGAGAACATATTTTTTCCTCCGCGTGAACTTCGAATCTTTGTCGCCAAATTGTTGTGGATTCTTATTTAGGAAACCACACAATATAATAACAAAAACAGATATGAGAGGTAAAAGGTAAGTATATTAAACAAAAGATATACAACCTGTACACGGTTAGTAGATTCAGTAATACTTGTTAGTAGGAGTCAGATATATACAAGAAGTAAGTCCGGGTAATAATCTATATTCTTGCTAACCAACGAGCGGTGGTTCAACTGCTCCGACAAAACCCCAACTCTAACAACAACAACAACCCGTTCTGTCTAGGAAATATTATTTGTATACCATGGAAGCGTCCATAGAGTCTGTGGAAAGACGTGACTCCCCAACATAAAGTTAGTTATTTAATTTCTCATTTAGAGTAAAATATTATATATTATCTTTTAGTTTCCTTTTTTACATTAAAAGTTTGGACAAATTGCAACACAAGAAAATTCTAGATAATAATGTATGAGTCGACTTTTTTAAAAAAATTATACTGACTATGCAACCTATTTGACTGTAAAAATATGATTCACTTTAAACTTAAATATGCAAATATTATTAACACATGGAATACATTGGAATATTTGTTAATCAAATTTATTTCTTTGGCCAATCTATTTTTATTTTTTCATAAAGAAAAAACATGTCCAGTTAGTTTTTCCATAATAAAAAGAAACATCCCAAAAACAAATTATTATCAGTAATTAAAAACGAAAATATAAAATAATTTTTAAATGTTTATCAAATACACCTCCCTCCCCCCCCCACACACAAACAAGCATATATATATATATATATATATATATATATATAAAGAGAGAGTGAGAGCGGGAAAGTGGAATGTATCGTGAATATTTGGTTAATCCAGTTTTATTCTGAGAAAAAATACTCGCACCGTAAAAGCAGCCTATCATTACATTTAAAATTATTACTGTAGCCATTCATAATTAAAGTGAATGATTTTGGGCTTTATAAAGGACAGTAATTTGGAGCCTCTAGTATTTGGTTAAAAAGTAGTAGAATGCTGATAGTTAGAAAAATCAGATGCTTTCTTTGCCGGAGTTTTTTAAGGAGAGAAAATGCAGCAGAAGATTTCTAAGTAGTCAATCATATATTGTAGAGTTCAGACGGAACAAGAGTCAGCTCACAAGCACATTTCTTAAGGAATTTTACATGGATACCGTCAAATGCACATGTTTTTTTAGTGTAACGGCGCTCTTTGCCATACATCTGGTGTAGCAAAAAAGTTTTCTTGGGAATGAAGCTATTCAACTTTTAGAATAATGGCCAGCACAAAGTCCTGATCTTAATATGATTGAACCATTGTGATGGGAGCTTAAGAAAACAAGTTATTCAAACAGAAATCACTCAATCTTCATGATCTTTTACATTATTGAGGTAAAAAAATTCGAATCGGAAAATGTAGCCCTTGTTTCATTCAATGCCACATCGAATGGATGTATTTCTTCAAGTCAAGGTCAGCTCTTTTACTTATAGAAATACAAAATATCATACATAGAGTTGGTATTTTTGTTTGACGTCGTGTGTGGCAAGAAGTATCGTCATACTGAAAAATTCTTTATCATCTTTTAATCTGGCAGAAGATAAGACCCAACTAATGTAATGTAGTTTTACTTAAGTTTTCATCAACTTTTAACTATTTTCTTTTACCGTCGCTTTTGATGCAACTTCACCACCATGACGTGTCCACCACCAAATGTTACTGCCTTGCATTGTTCTTTTTTTCTCAACCGATCTTTTTAAAAATTCTCTTGCATTAAAATGTTACTCTATTTTGAATTGATCAATAACAATATTTTGTGTCCTTTTCCAGCATCTTATGTTAGGTAATTTTTTTGTTTTTTTGTTTTTTTGTTTTTTTACCAATTCAATCTTCTATTCAATGTTGTTTTGGTTAATGATATTTTTGCTGCTGTACGCCTCTTCTTTTTGTAATACTCTGCATATTGTATGAACTAGAGCTTAATTTTAAGACTGCATTCTCCCCTCATTTGTTTAGATGTTGGATTGCCTACCGAAGCTCTCACAATATTTTTATGATCTTTGCACTTAAAACACTTCCAGCAGTAGAAATCGTCTTTTGGATAGTTTCTGGGAATTCCCAGCTGCTTCGCTATCTCTTGAGTCATCTTCCCTTTAAAAATCACAACCTTCATCTTTGTTTCAGCAAACATTTTAGCCATGATGCGAGTGTAAAAAATCAATATAATGTTTAACTACAATGACTTGTCAACTCTTACACTTATGTTAATAAGATAGAATAGTTCACAATTAGAAATTTGCATATTTCTATGACTTTATCATTTTAGATGTCATTGACGAAATGAAGTTGCATTGACTTTTTTCAGTTTAAATCTACAAAAAGTAATGTATATTCTATTACCCGGCATCTCCAAAAGCGTAGCGACTAATTTTTCAATCCTCAAAGTAATAATACCTTTATAAGGTGTATAATTATTTTATGAAATTTGCCTAAATGTTTGTTCACCACTCTATAAATTGTTTTTCCAGTGCCGTTCAGATGTGGTTTGAGGCCGAAAGAATGGGGCATTCAGTGAGAATCGAACTCACTACTTACATGTAATGGGTTATAGCGATACAAACTTGCTAATCTTTAAACCACATCGAGGTGGCTACACGCTAGTCTATATATTAAACAAACGAAATAAAAAATTCACAATTTAGATAGATAGATAGATAGATAGATAGATAGATAGATAGATAGATAGATAGATAGATAGATAGATAGATAGATAGATAGATAGAATAAGTATGCATATCTTTGTAAATTTTAATGAGATGCATCGTAAATTTTTTTTCTGGTGGAATAAGTCTTAGCAATAAAATGGTATAAAGAAAAGTTACTTTATCTCCTTTAACGACACAATGCAAAAGAAAGAAAATTTAGAGATGTTGAAGAATTAAAAAAGATAATGCAAAAAACGATGAAGTGTTGGAAAGAATGGCAACAAAGAGGAAATTGATACTGAGCATCAGGAAGAGACAACTGAAGTTCCTGGGATACGCAATGAGGAAAGAGAGCCTGGAGAACCTGATACTGACTGGCCAGATAGAAGGAAAGAGAAACAGAGGAAGGCAGCGGATAACATGTTTGCAGGCCCTGATCAGGTGGTTGACGGAACGGGGGTTGACAGGAGTAACGGGAACAAACATACTAGGAGCCACAAGGGATAGGGAGACGTGGAGAATGATGATCGCCTACATCCTGAAGGGACAGGGCACACAGAAGAAGAAGAATGCGAAAAATACTAACCCAGGTAAAATCACTAAAGGAGAGGAGAAAGCATGAGAAATCTAATTCAAGGCTTCTCGGTTAAACATGCTGCCATAGGCGATTATAGAAAGGACAGATATAAAAAGAAAGCAAAAGGAAAGTGTAAAGAAGAGATAGAAAAAGATAATAATGACAAAAATAAAGGAACAGAAAAATATGAAAAAAACACGTGAAAAAATAAAAGCAAACAAATCGGAGTAAATAAAGAAGGTGAAACTCGCAAAGAAAGAAAGAAGGATAATAATAATGAAAGTCTAAAAGAAAAAATATATAAAAATATTATAAAAGATAAAGCTTTTTAGTTGGCAGTAACGGACTGAATTAATAAATACATTTTAAAAAGTGTATGAAGTATGAACAATAAACGAAAGAGAAAATAGAAATGAAAAAAAAAACTGATGATAAAAGAAGCGAAAACAGAAATTTTGTAAAGAAAAAAATATCAAAAAAGATGCAAATGAAAACATACAGACATGGAATTTGGAAATCAGAAATATTTCTTTGAAACGAAGTGAGATGAAAAAAATTGAATAATTAAGAAAAAGGTAAAACAAAACTGGAGAGAAATGTGAAAATTTTTCAGAGAGAAATCAAGAAGTGTATGAAGAATTAAATTGAATGAAAGCAAGAAAAGGCATAAAAAATAAAAGAATGGAATTAAAATCAAAAGAAGCGTTTGTTATGAAAAGGTTAAAAGATCAAATAGCGAAGTGACGTCAGTTAAAGCTCAGTGAAAATGTGAAAATAATAGCGAATAAAAAGAAGGTAAATCTGATTAGATGAAGAAAATGGCAAAGGCTTACAGCAACAGAAAACCAATCTGTGAGTGCCTCCCTCAATAATTTGTATTCAGTAAAAACCCATTAATTTCAAAATTCATTCATTCTTAAGGGAACGTTTTTCAAGAGGGAATTTATTCCTCTTCTAGTTTTTAGCGAGTAATTTCTTTTAATTAATTTATCCCTGGACATTTTTCGCTTCTGAATTTGTCACGCTTTTAATTTTCATGCAGTCGAATGAAAAATATTCCGTTTAGCTTAATCTAGTATAAGGATTAATCGAAAGTAATAGGAAGAGTAAGATTATATAGCGCACTAATATTCTGAATCGTTTGTGAACCATTATTCGAATAGTTTTCAGTACTGACCATTCATACTGGTAAGAAATACATACTTATCTCGATCACAATACAGGATTTTGATACTATTCGCTTCTTATCAATGTAACTGAAAGTTAAAATATTCTTACATGAAATTCCAAAATAATGAAGATTTCTTTTTCAGAAAATGATTTTCTTATTTGAACTTTTATAACAATTGGTTTTGTCCAACAAGTAAGAAACATCGTTAAGCGCATATCGTGCAATAGAATCAATAATTGAATTTCGACTGATGAAAAAAAAAATCTCCAATCAAAATGTTGTTTAACTTTATATTATCAACGCGTGATACACTAACTGGGCCATTCGATTTAGGTTAGAAATTATGAAAATTATTTTGACATCATCCATCAGCACAGGCGACTCTTTTCATTGAAGTATTTTTATACAAATTCTTTCAAGTCGAGAATGTCTTCATCCTAAGAGATTTTATAAACGTCTATGAAGTTTAGAAGATTTCTACTCTTCTATTTTTAGTGTACCATATTTTTAGCGCTCGTTAAGAAATGACACCATTGATATTTGATTCTTCTCTCCGGAGATCAAATCAGAAAAATCACTTCATAATTCTAAGTTTTTAGATTATTCTTATTAATCGATTGGTGATAGAATTAAATGTGTCCTTTTTTAAAATCTAACACTACTGAATAGAAAAAAAACAGCACTCATTTTTTTTTCAAATCTTATAAATTAAATTGAAGTTTAAAATGATTTTGTGGTTAAAGTCTTTGTTGTTGTTGTTGTTGTTGTTGTTGTTGCTGATAATTGTGATGATGATGCTGGTGGTGTTTTGAATATTGTCATCACTAATATTAATTGTATTATTAATAATATAATTATTTTTACCATTTTTATTATTTCACTATAAAGGGAAAATTATAAGCACGAACATTATCGTTTTTTGTTTTGTTTTCTTCGTTCATTTATTACCATTATGATCATTATTATTGCTTTTATTGAGATTATCGTTGTTGTTGTTGTTGTTGCTGTTGCTGTTGCTGTTATAGTTATTAATGACACATGTAAACAACAACAACAATAATAATAATCATTATCATCCAAAATGTCTCTTTTGTTCTTTATATGTTTCTTTCGGCACCTTTCGGGTAGCACCAGTAACGGTAATGACGGGTGGCAGAGGACCTCGTCAATACTTTTTAGCTGAAGCCTGGATTGTATGTTCCATGTCTCTAATCACACTTTCTGATCCCCAGCTGTCACTGTTCGACCTGCACCAAGGGTGAGGGGACGAGGAGAGAGACGCCAAGATGACGCTAATAATAGCGGCAAAACAGACGCTTGGCCAACCCAACGAAACAGCCGCCTGGCTAGGAGTTAGTCGCAACATAAGGGAGTTGAAGAATGAAAGAAAAACAGAGAGGGGGGTAGAGAGAGCGAAATAAGATCAACAACCAAAAGTAGAATATTATAGAAAAGTCAAAAATGGGAAAAGTTAAAACAGAAAAGAAATATGTTCGTTTCAAGGTAAAAGCAATAAAGAAAAAAAAGGAAGAATTTTAAAAAAAATTAAAAATGAACTGTACAAAATAATAAAAACAAATTATAGAAAAAGTAATGATATATAAATAAAGAAATAAATAAAATAAAAAAAGGCGACGAAAAAATTGAAAGAAAGCAAACGAATGAATGAAAAAGAAGGAAATAAAATATAAGTAGAAAACCAATAAAAGTAAAATTAATATACGAACAAAAAATCAAAAAATAAACTTGAAAGAAAACAGAAAAGAAACCTGAAACCAAGCAAAAAAGAAAGAAGAAACACAGAAAAAAAGTAACAAAAATAGTTTTCCTTTGAAATCGAACCGAAAACTGTTGACAATATTTTGAATTTGTTTAAAACATACTAAAATCTTAATATTGATTTAGCTCTGTCTGTGTCTTTCAACAAAAAAAAAAATAGCAAAATATTTCCCGAGAAATGGAAGATGGGGTTTTGGTATGATGATGATGATGATGATGATAAAGTTATAAACACCACAACAAATGGCTCATAGCGAAATGTAAAAGAAAAAAAGTATATTTCTACCTTACATTACATTTCAACAGAAATATATATTTTTTACACGCACGCAGGCACACAGGCACACACAATATATACATATATATATATATATATATATGTATATATATATATATATATATATATATATATAGAGAGAGAGAGAGAGAGAGAGAGAGAGAACAAAATAGTAAGCGGCAGAGAACGATAGAGTGAGAAAGCTGTGATCACAGGAATAATGATAAATTATTCCTATAGTTTTACTAGAAGCCGAAAAAAGACTAAAAGTAAAAACAAGAAAAAACTTTAAAAGATTTGAGGCAAAACTTAATGAAATTGCTTTTAATATTTACTTTAACAGATTTTCATATGGCTTATTCTGACGTGTGTTCACAAAATGAGCCAAGGTAAAAAAAAGGAAAAAATAAAAATAAACAAAAGAAAGACAGATGTATAAAAAGAAGAAGGGAGACAACTGCGTTGATAGGTGGGGAGTGGGAAGAGCAAGACAAAGAAATTGAGAGGCCCTTGTGCAGTTACCCAAGTGTGGAAATGGAAGGAGGAGTGGGAAAAGAAATAGCGGGTGGATGTACCCTTGCTAGCACAATGCGACTCAACAGACAATGGCTTTGTTCCATTTGTCGTTAAAAGTAAGGCTGTATATTTTGGGTAAAATCGGAAAAAAACTGGAATAAGCTAAATTGAAAAATTTTAATTAGTAATAGTTAAGTGGTGTATAATTTTACAGTTTTCCTAGAGATTCAATTTAAATTCTTACATAAATATGCTGACTTGCTACTGTAGAGCAGCTCAGTGGTTAGTTTTGGGGAGAACGCGACCACAATACAACACGTATCCGAAAAGGTGTTGAATGAGGTGTTAAAAAGTTCCCAATCCGATCCAAATTTAACCAAATGATCGAATGTTATTGTTTGGGTTGAGACCATTTCACCAACACCTATATGGAGATGGGGAAGCGTGTGTTGGTTTTGGCATTGCTCTAAGAAAGTAAGACATTCTGAATGAATTCCCCTGACGAATTTAATACGGGACACGTATGCCCTGTAGACAAATGCTGAAAAGGAAACTTTGAAAAGCACGATGAAAATTAATTTTTGCTGAAACTCTCGATTCATACCTTTATTTTCACAAAAAGGCTTCTGCAAGTTTTCTAAAAATGGTAAGACTAACACCATAAATCTGTGTCTGTTAATCCTACAAAAGGTTTTGTTCTTCTATAGGGGTTATCATTCTTTTTCTGTGATGTTCCTTAGTCTTGCTAACCTGTCGACAGTTCATTTGATATTTAATCGTCTTCCATGATATATTCTTAGTAAGCAAATATATATTTTTCAATCGCAAATATATATTTTTTAATCGTCTTCCATGATATATTCTTAGTAAGCAAATATATATTTTTCAATCGCAGTTATCTTATTAATATGAATTTAAATTTCTTACTCTAACATCAATTAATGCACAGTGTTTCGTGTTATTTCATTTATCATTCACTTCGATTTTTTCAGCAGTTCAATCTCTGCAATTGATATGAACATGGTAAATCATTTGACGTGACAAACACCTGGAGTTAGTCGGAGAACGCAACGGCTGAAACAAAAGAAATTGATAAGAGTAAACCCTTTTAACGTTTTCGGGCACATTTTTATTACCAGTATGGCGTTTAGTAAACATGGCTTTTTGAAGTATGGAACATGATCTTTACAGTTATATTATTCATATTTTATCTTTTTCTGTGTGAGATAAGCAGAAGATTGATATGAAAGAAATGAAAAGGTTTCAAGAATTCTAAATGCAGCAATCATTGAACTCATAGCCAGGAAGGTGTAAACATATGCAATATTCATAAAAGGAAAATCAGCTTACATACTCACTATTATATATAGAAGAAATATTTGCTTTCCAGTAGTCGGTGCTGGGATAGATAGGATTTATTTCTCAGGTAGAATTTACCCATTAGACTAAAATTGATGGTTAAGTTATTCCATTGTGAGTTCGAGTAAAGAAGTGTTTATGTTCAGCACAGCTTCTCATAGATAGATAGATAGATAGATAGATAGATAGATAGATAGATAGATAGAATTTGAAAACACTTTTACTGATGACGCCAGGTCATTGGTGAAGCATGTCAAAGTAAAATTTTCTCAAAATCATTTTATATATTATCTATTCTGTCAGATTGTCTCTCTCTTGCTTTCTCTCTCTCTCTCTCTCTTCCGCTCCCCCTCTCTCTCTCTCTCACACACACACACACACACATACACATACGCACGCACACACACAGTTGTTGTCTGTGAGTATTGTTTTTTCCTTCAAAGATCTTCAGAAAATGAATGAAGTAATCATTCAGCCACTGGACTGAAGATTCATTTTTTATTTTCTGATGCATTCATATATGTTAAACCAAGAAAATTAAAAATGCTTTTATTACCTTCTCTTTTAAAAATCAGTTTATTTCTTAGTGAGATTAGAATAGTTGGGAGAATATCAGAGAACTGTAATCAATTGTGTGTTTTATCTTTCTACACTTAGAGAATAAAAAGAGACCCTGTAAGGTGATGCGACGCGATAGAAGTGGACTATATCATAACCTTAAGAAGTGGTTTGGAACTTTTCGGGTTAAATAGGTACAATTTTCAAAATATTTCCAATTCCGAAACATTTAATTTTGATATGAATTCGTTTCTTATAAATCGAAATTCTGATATTAGACACTTTACAATAGTCTACGCCTGACGTCATGTACACATACACATTCTCGTTAGAATTTTGGACACCATGGGGACTTTCTCCAAGCCCTTCATTGTAGTAATCTAAAGGAGAGTTACACTGTTAAAGGTAACCTAATCGCGAAAAAAATCGGCCAGGCATTCCTGGATCACGTTGGTCATGTAGGAGGGAACATTCATGATTTCAAAATAGGTAATATTTACGAGAACCTGAGAATATCTACGCATACACAGACACTCGCACGTGCTTCCACACACATGCATAGGTAGGTAGGTAGGTAGGTAGGTAGGTAGGTAGGTAGGTAGGTAGGTAGGTAGGTAGAGTACGTGGTCGAGTAGTTAGAAGTTCCATTTCTGACCATGGTTCGAATCTCACGGTAGTCAATTTACTAGGAAGGTCTTCTTGAGGGCATTCCAGCGAGCGCCACCTTTGCAAAGTGCCTGAAAACCATACCATAGATTGACTCAATCCTTGTGACTGAAACTAAGCAAATGAAACTCTTTGGGAAGCAGTCAATAGTTGCGCTAGCACGAAGTCACAGGTCATCGTGGCCTTCTTATTCCGACTGTTTATCACGCTAGGTAACGTGCTCTTTCTCAGAAACTATAACTAAGGTCCGCTCAGCATAGTTGCAGTGTAAAAGTAATATGTCTGAGAAACCAGCCCTACTAGACAGACATCCTCAGATACGAATAGTAAGTCATATAATAACATAAAGGTAGCGCCCTCTTTGGTTGAAATACGGTCCTTTGGTCGTGAAACTGGAGTGACCTCTCCAAGTCTCGGGTCGGCGCTGCCCAGGCTACACGGTCGTACCGACAAGTAATACAGAGCATTACATTTGGAGATGGCTTGGCTGCTAGAAATTCTCCGCATTAGAGCTGGACATAATTTTATTTGAGACGCATACCACGGAAGCATTTTATAGACAATGGGATCTTCTCCCTATTATCATCCCCGGCTATACATAATAAGTGTATATAATCTTCATATACATCATATTTTGGGAGTTCAAACAAATTAACATTTTTTAAATATATAAAAGGTAAACAAAAACACTAGAAAGCAAGACGAAATAATAAATAAATAAACAAACACGAACATCAAAAATGTGTTCATTTGTGCAAAGTAGAGCAGAAACAAAATAAAAATCTAAGTTTGGATTTAAGCCTTGTTACGAGGATAAATTTATAAAAATAATAATAATGTCTAAAAAGTTGTAGTAAGGGATTCTATTGAGTCCGGCTTGTTATTACAAAAAAGTTTTAATTCGTAAACTGGTCGTAAAAATAGAGAAATTTGCAATAAAACGTTTTGGAAGATGCCAGAATGTTTCAGTAAACTCAAGAGAATTCTAAATGTTCTAGCAATATGCAAATTAGGTGTTAGCCCCTATAAAAATAGGTTTTGGGAAGAGAGTAGTTAGTTGTTAACAGGATTTGCTGACATTATCAACTCCGGCCCGATTCGTGGATCTGTGTATCCAGCCGAAAGAATCTCTGAGAAAAGTTGCTGACCAACTAACACCTGAAAAAGAACCTCATAGAACTAAAAGGGTAAATAGATATTTTTGACTCTTTCATTGATCAAACTAACAGTTATTCTTTATATACACATTTGAGGATTTCCTAAAAGTATAGCACTTAAACTTCTTCACTATCTTAACTGGGTAAAGATATTTAACACCTTCCTCCCACTTCGTACCAATTATCCGTCACTCTGCCAGTAGTAATCTGTTTTCTATTTTGAATGCAAAAAAATGTAAATTTTCTATATATATATATATCATTTTGTGTTTATCGTCAACTAAATATTAGTATGTGATTTAACTCTGAGTTTTGGGCAATCATTTTTTTTCAATTGTTACACTTAACACGTAACAGCCTGAAATACTCGGGGATTATGAAACCATTATTTAGCATATAATAAAATCATTTATACTGCCTTTTGACAGTACTAACACCTAAACTATCAATTGGCAAAAAAAAAAAAAAACGTGAGTGAAAAAATGCAAAGTTGACAAATATAAACTTAGGTAAACAAAAACAGAAATAAAAAAATAAGACAAATGACTTTTTTCCACAGTTACCGGATTTTTTTTTTTTTTTGTATTAGTACTTATTTGTTTTTTGTACAACTAAGCTGAAGATATTTACCCTATTTACACTGTGTGGGGTGTTGACCTAATTTGTATTTTGCCATATTCACGACGCTGCAACCGTTGTACTCACTTAATAACACAACTCCCCAAGTTTTTGTTCTTTCTGCTGGGATTGAACTCAACTGAGCCATGAATCCTGGGGACATTAGGAAGTGAATTCTGGGGACTTAATGTCTTAGTAACCATTTTTTCAGTTCATATTTCAATTATTCTTTTTTAACATTCTTGTTTTCTCTAAGTCTTTGTATTCCTGGTTCCCATATTGTATTCATTTCTATGTTTGGCCAGCTTAGAAGATTTTTATAGCCCATCATATATGCGGTAGTTCCTTAAGTTTTCGTATATTATTAATACAACTTCATCCCACAAAGAGCGGTAATCATCCTTTCTCTCCATATATGGTCAGACCTGCTTGATGTTTTCTATTTCCCTTCATGTTACAGCCTTACTGTGTATATAATTGGCAAGACAGTTCCTCACAATACATTGAGGAAACATGCAACAATTGTTAAAACGTATCTATGAATACAAAAGAGGTCTCATAAATAACAATTTAACAAATGCACAAGTTATATTGAGAAATAAATTAGATCAGAAATTTGATCTTAAAAATGCCACACTCATCAAAAGAGAATGTAATTTACTCAGAAGGAAAATCCCCGTGAGTGCTAAAATCGAATATTATCAAAATATTAATCTACGCCCAGGTCTTTTCTTTTTTCCCAATCTCGCTTTTCTCGGAAGAACTATTGCCTTTCCCAGCCAACATACACAACAACAAATAGGTTGAAAAACCAAAAGAAAATTGTTAAATCCATCACTTCAGCGTTTTGAAAATGTACAGCACAAACGTCCATCTTATACCATAACAGCCTAATCACAATGCAAACAATATTAAACAAACAAATAAAATAATTAAAAAGATAAATATTTAAATATTACTTGCTCAATTAATTATAAAATTTGAATTAGGACACATTGTGACCTTTTCATGCTTTGAGTAACCTTTTAACCTCTTAATGAACATTCACGATTCTTCTCAAATTTACAAATCTGGATAAACCAATCAAATCTTCACCTCTGTATGTATAAAAGACGTTCAACATAAAAGGAAGAAAACTGCGCCAACTGAAACTTAATTTCAAAATTGACTTGGATCAGAGCTTACATAGTCATTAAGAATCTCCTGGTTAATTAGACGAAAAGACTACAAAATGGACTTTACAACATTTTGTTTACAAAAGTCACTTTTAAAGAGAAACAATTTCAAATGCTAACAGAAGATTATCGAGATTAAAAGAAATAGAAGGAAAACTGCGTTCGCTAAATCTAAATTTCAAAATCGGCTTAGATCAGTGCGGTTCAGAGCCTGCATAGTTATCAAGAATTCCCTGTTACGGAAAGTAAATAAGACGAAAATACTGTTATGGAGAAGAACGCATAAGCAATGTACATTGAATGAGTGGCAATTGTATGGTGGACAAACAATAGTCCGAATTTAAACTTTTTGGTAATAAGATGAGTGTAACACATCACTCAATAGCTCCCGGGCCTGACATATAGATGGAGTCACTAAAAAAAATCCATGTGATTTTTATGAAGTAATAACCTTCAAATAGCACGTGACATGATTTGGGCTCAATCGGATATTTAGTTTACAAATTACAGTTATTTAAGTAAAGCTATTGTTGCAAGTTTTCAAAACAATGGAAAAATTTGAATTTCGTGTGTTGATAAACCATTGTTTTCTGATGGGGAAATACTGTTCAAGCAAAGCAATGGCTTGATATGTGTTATTCGGACTCTGCTCTGTCGGAAACAACGGTTAAGAGGTGTTATGTTTAAATGCGTTCGTACAAACACAAATTTGCTGAACGCTCAAGTCGCCAAAAATCAGCAGTTTTCCCGGAAAACACACACACACACACACACACACACACACACACACACACACACACACACACACACACACACAATCCACAAACTTGTTTTGGCCGATCTTAAATTAAAATTGGATGAGATAGCAGGGGATTTGAACATATCAAAAGGCAGTGTATTCACCATTTTGCATGAAAATTTGTCAATGAGAAAGTTGTGTTTAAATTGGGTGCTGCGTTTGCTCAACAACGCGTCGACGATTCAGAGCAGTGCTTGCAACAGTTTCAACGCAACAAAAAAGAGTTTTTGTGTAAATATGTGACGATAGATGAAACATGGATCCACCACTTCACTTCGGAGTTAAATCAGCAGTCAGCTGAGCAAAGACGCAAGCATCAGCAGGCAAACTTTGTATTTGTGATGCGCAATGTATTTTGTTCATCGATTACCTTGAGAAAGAAAGAATCATCTATAGCAAATATTATATAGCGTTATTGGTGCGTTTGAAGGAAGAAATCGCCAAAAAAACCTACAACTGAAGAAGAAATGATGTTTTACCAAGACAACGCACCGTGTCACAAGTCGATCGCAACAATGGCTAAATTAATTGCACTTTAAAATTCTTCCGCATCCATCATATTCTCCAGATCTCAAAAGAATGCTTCAGCTTTGGCTCCAGTGAAGAAGCTATCTAGGAAACTTAGGCGTATTTTGTGGCCAAACACAAATCGTTCTACAAAAAAGGTATCGAATTATTAGAGGAGCGATGAAATGAGTGTATCACCATAGAAGAAGATTATATTGTTGAATAAAGTTGAATTTTGCCTGAAAGTTGTTGTTTTATTAAATAGGCTCAGGATTTATTGAATTATGTGTTATATGCGAAAAAAAAAACACTAAGAGAAAGACTGGGAAGAATGCTGAGAATTTATAAAGGAATAATTGAGTCAGGTGGTGGTTTTATTTAAGAAAACAAATTTTGATGCTATTTTATTATACTTAATTGCTTATTTTTCTGAAAATAAAAAAAATACACTGTATTAACTGAAATGCTATCTTTTACTTTAAAATATGTAAAAATAACTCATTTTAAGTTGTGATTTAAATAAATTCAGAGTAGCTTGACAGTTTTGTCTGTAAAGTACATATGCTCAACAGAATGTAAATTTAAGCGGCAATACCATATGACATCTTTGAAACCGAATAAATATTGCTACAGCACTGTTTTATTTAAATATGTTCAAAAAGTTAATGATTAATCAAATTTGAAATAAATATTACTTACGTCTAGTTTAAAATATCACAGAAATGGATTTTTAACACAGTGCGTGTTTTTATTAATAGTTTGCAGTTCTATTGAATGCCGAAAATTTATTTAATGCTTATACAGATGGACATATCTGTAAAAATTACTTGACGAATATAAGGTTAACGGCTTTTTTATATGATTTTTTACTATCCAGTAATTTTAAAGATTTAGGAAAATATTCTACGTAATCTAATGTTTTATTCAATTTCAGATACTTTGGCTTTAAATTTACTGTAGTTACCGCAATATCAGATAATGTCGTGTATAACGTCTGTATCTGCACAAACTGCAACGTTTATGCACTCAAAAAAAATTAAATTCTCTTTAAAAATATTGGGTATGACTAAAATAATTAGTAAGCCGAACAAAAAGGAATTTCTCGAAATTTCATAAAATTTAATAGGTGTGGGGAGGGGTAACTGATGTAAAAAGAAAATATTTTTACCAAGATTTTTTAACAAAAAAATATTTTTAGAATATTGTTATTTATTTCTGAATAAGGCCTAAAAGTTTCATTAAAAACTGACCGTTATTTAATTTTTGGAAGAATTTCAACATCATTACAATTTTTACAAAAAAAAAAAGACGCTAAATTTTCGGATACTAATTTATGATCTTTCGATAACGAAAAAAAAATAAAATTTTAACCAAAATTTCAAAAGTTCTGAAAAGGATAAAAATTGCAATTTAATAATAAAATAATCACTTAGTCTTTGCTCTTCATAATAACATAAAGATTTTGATGATACGACATAAGTTAAACATTTCATTAAATTTGGAGCATTTTTCATGTATATACATTTTACCTAGTTATAAATGAAACGAAATTTTTCTTTTTTTATCAGAAGCTAAATATGATAAAATTATAGCTTTATGATTTTCAATATTTACGGGAAAAGTTTTCAACATCAAAGATAGAACGTATGCAAATATAAGGTGAAAATGTATGTACTATGTAAAATGCAGATAATAGAACATACGTTAACCAAAACAAATAACTGACATAAAAAAGAATTAAAGGAAAATAAAATAAACTAAAAATTTAAATCAATAAATAAACAAATTAAGTAAATAATAAACAAATTGGCAAACTACAAATACACATATAAACACATGTAAATGCAATAATAATAATAATAATAATAATAATAAAAACAAATAATTTCGTAAAGAATAACAAATAATAAGTAAAATGTTAAACTATAAAATAACAACAAATAACGGCATTCAGATTCAAAGTTATTCCTACTCAACAGCCTATAGAATAATTTGAAACATAACTGTTACTGGCTACTCAATAACCATTAGAATAATGCAGTAGACCTTGCTACCCGTAATGCACCCATATATAAATAGACAAGCCTAAACACAACACACGTTACCTGTAGATTGTGTTCAAGCATGAAGCAGACTTTCGCCGCTTGGTGTTGACTTCAGTGTCTTCTGTAGACATTTTCCATCCCTAGCCGCGAACGTCGGGTGCGGGCCGATTAACGTAACTTTAAGGCTTTAGCATCGGCCCCATGAATACTGGCGAGCATAAAGAAGTGTAAATTATCTGCATCAGTGTCAGTATATTAGCTACATGTCCAGTTGCACTATTTTCCTTGCTAGTTTCAAGATAACTCCTCTACAACATACAATTTGATTGTCCATGTTGTTTACGGACAATTGGTAATTTTCTCTGATTGAGATCAAATGCACTAATGAATGGACTGTTGACAGTGACACCATGATTGATCGATGTCAAGGAAATACCATCAAATTTTGCGGACGCTTACACAACGATGAGTGATGGGTTGAATGGCATTTGAGTTGAATTGTCGTGTTATGTGACACAAAGCTCCACATCGTTTTAGTGATGTCTTAAGAGTGACCGGTTGTTAATTGTGGGCATCTACAGGTTTATTGGTGGCACTTATGTCAGTCCTGAACTCACATATTCCGAATGTAACTTCACGCAAGAATAACCTTGAGCAGTAGCCATAACGAAGTTAAAATGTTCCATCTTTCTGACTACAGAAATTTTTGTGGGATCAAACTGCCGTCACATGGATTCAATGGCTATATTGTCATAGTTTTAATTATTAACGTTCCATCCATATCAAAAGACTGAATCTATGCGTGCGGAAAAGTGATACCATTCAATGTATTAATGTCTGTAATTCTTAGCTTTTTATTTTGCGTATGTATATACGTATGTATGTGTACATTGACGTTGATCTCCCTTAGAATTTTGAAACAGTGTTTGATTCATATAAAGAAGGCATCTAAAATCATCAAGAATCCATACACGGAAAGAAACATGCTATATGTACATATCTACTTGCAGTGAATAGGAAATAAAATGTCCTAGTTGGTAAACTAAAACTTTATATGAAATTTCCTCAAATTATTACTTCATATGCATAAGAGAATGTAAGTCCCTAGGTTAAAAGACACATCCACGCAACCCATATTTGAGTATAATTCAAACGATGGCTTTATCCAACTGGTAATTCTAAACAATCTGCGGATTAACTGCCACATAAAATATTTGAAAGATGGAAATTTAATAGAGATTAACATAAACAACTACATTCTCTAATCGCATTTTTCTTTTCGATAATAGGTTCTTTGGAAACAGATTTGTATCTATATATCAACAGTTTAAGATTAGCTAGAAGTAGATGGATACAAAGAAATAGAGGTCTGTTGTCTGTCTGTTGGGCTTCCAATTTGCTGTTATATCTGCTCATATCAATGTCTCTACTGCCGTTTGAACTTACCCATATCATCTATAAAAAAAGCGTCTTCTTCCACCAGATAATTTACCAGTTTTTTTTATCCAGTTACTTTATCCTTAAGGGCGACTTTCTCTTCCATCTTCAATATGAGGAAGTATCGTTGTCACCAAGGTGTTTAGCAAACAAAAGTTTTGTTAGGGTGAACAGCACAAAAACAGGGCGTGAGAGAGGAAATGGTAAACTGGGGCGGGGTTGGAAGGTTAGGAAAGAAGTACGAGGGAAATAAAATGACGAAGTAATAAGGCGAATCTCATGCCAAGAAATATGAATAAGTCAAAACGACAGAAAAAAGTGTTTTCATAGAAAAAGAATAGAAAAAAGAAGGTAACGAAAGAAGAAAATGAAAAATTAGGGATCATTTGAAAAAGAAATTGTGAATAAATAAAGAAAACATTTTTGAAAGCAATACGAGAATATTGTCAAATTGCCAAAAGAAGAAAAAACATTCATCTAAAACCCCAACTACAAAATATTTGAAAGAAGGCAACAAATTTAGTCTCAATATTTTATGAGACAACCATGCTAAGTTCTCAACCCAATTTAGTTCCAGCTATTTATTCTACATAACTGAGTGAGGCACAAAGCACAAAGATATTGCACTGAGCTCCCCAGTGTGGATCAAACTCAGTACATGTCTAAGGTGAGCTTGGTATTCATCGGGCCATAAATGGCATCTCCATAAGTCATAATATTAAGTCAAACTTAGTAGGCCACAAGTCGTACCGAGAATAGTTACAGTGTTGTTTAAGAGAAGATTGTTAATTATTGTTTTAGATAGGGTGTATCTAACATGTATGTATCAATATATATCTGATGGACTCTCCCGTCGATTTCTATGTATGAGGTTCAGACACCTTATATTTATAAAATTCATTTATGTTTTTGCCTCTGATGACTTTTCAGGCCAGCAAGAGATTTGCAAACAAGGTCGCAAATAGAACATGAATGTAGATTGACCGCTGCAGACAGTGGTGCCGCTGCTAGTCGTTTTGCTCTTTCTCGGTTTTCTTTCAGTTTGTTTATGCTTTCAGATTGAAACTTCTGTAGACCTTCAAAACACCGTGATCTCCATTCTTTGCGGTCACTCACTACATTTTCAAGACCTCCATATGGTATGTTCACTGCAGACAGGTTACTCTTCAACTTGTCTTTGTACCTAAGCCAAGGCCGTCCCACATTCCTTCTCCCATCCGCCAGCTGACTGTACATCGCAATCTTCGGAATTCTGTCATCAGGCATCCTCAAGACGTGACCAGCCCACCGCAATTGCGATTGGATAAGGAATGGTTCGATTCCAGATATTTTGCATTTTGTGAACAATTCAGCATTTGAAACCTTGTCGCGGAGGCCAAGACCACAAATGGAGCGTAGACAGCTTTTGTGGAATACGTCTAACTGATGAATGTGATGTCTGTACGGAGTCCACGATTCAGAGCCGTAAAGAATGGAATGAACAACATCACGGTAAACAATGATTTTTGTGTCTAGTCGAATACCCCTTTCGTGCCACAAGCGATGACGAAGATTTCCAAAGGCACAAGTGGCTTTAGCAATTCTGTGAACAATTTCATCGTCAAGAGAACCTCTTTGGTTCACCTTGCTACCGAGGTAAGGAAAGGACTTGACATAATTTATATCATGACCGTCGACTTTCAGTTTATGCTCAGGAAATCTATACTCAGGTGGATTTTGCCTTACACCTTCAACTTGTTTCGGAGTAGGGTGTGGTTGATGTACTACCTCAGTCTTTTTTATGCTAATTGTCAATCCAAAGGCTTTGCATGCGGCAGAAAAACGATCAAGAAGAGCCTGGGCTTCTTCGAAGGATGTGGCTACCAGAGCAGCATCGTCAACGAAGAGCAAATCGCGAATAATTTCTGTGCGGAGAAGAGTTTTGGCTTTAAACCGTTGATGGTTAAATAAGCCACCGGATGACCGAAATTGAAACTTGACGCCAGTGTCCATGTCATTAAATGCATGTTTCAGCATGTAAAAAAAGAAAAGTGCAAAGAGAACTGGTGCCATTACACATCCTTGCTTGGTCCCGTTTGTAACATCGAAGGTATCAGACATCATGCCATCTGAGACAACATTAGCCTTCATTCCCTCGTGAAATGAAATGATCACATTTAGCATGTTTTCGGGAATACTAAGCTTCCCTAAAACCTGCCAAAGAGCGTCGCGATTCACAGTGTCAAAGGCTTTCGTCAGGTCAACAAACACCATGTACAATTCCTGATTTTTCTCCCGGACCTTTTCTGCCACTTGGCGAAGGGAAAAGATCATATCAATGGTGCCGCAACCCGATCAAAAACCACTCTGGGATTCAGGATACACCTTATCAACGAGATATTTGATGATCCTGTTCAAGATGAGCCTAGCCAGAATCTTTCCTGCAATCGAAAGCAGAGATATCCCACGATGGTTGTCACAAACATTCTTAACTCCCTTATTCTTGTAAAGATGTTTGATGCAGGCATCTTTGTAGTCCTGTGGAACTCGACCTGCTTTCCATGTCTTCACAAAAAGAGCATGGAGCTTTTTTACCAACGCATGCCCACCATACTTATATACTTCAGGTGGAATTGGGTCCTTTGGTGATGGGGACTTGCCAGAAGCAATTTGCTTGATGGCTTCCCATACTTCATGATAAGCAGGTTCCAATGACAATTCTGGAATATCTGGATTCTGAGGAATAGAAGATATGACATCATTGTCAATGACAGATGAGGTGTTTAAGACGGTTTCAAAGTGCTCCTTCCAACGGTTGAGGATGTCCGATTTGTCAGTAAGCAATGCCTCTCCGTCAGCTGTTCTTAAGGGAGAAGCACCGCTTTTCTGAGGACCAAACACCTCTTTCAGACCATCATAGAAGGCTTTCGTGTTCTTACTGTCAGCAGCTTCCTGCAGTTCAATTGCCTTATTGTACCACCAGCGTTCTTTCATAGCTCGGAGGGCACGTTGCACCTCACCTTTACACTTCCTGTAAACCACATGCTTCACTGCTGAGTTTTTGTCCTCGATCCAACATTTGTGAGAAGAGTGCATTTGGTTGATCATTGCTTTTACTTCATCATTACTTTCGTCAAACCAATCCTGATGTTTTCTTCGTGGTATCCCAAGGACCTCCACTGCTGCAGAGTGAGTCGCTACTCGCAATGCTTTCCAAGAAGATTCGACATCATCAGTTACATCAACAGCCTCAAGGTTCTCCGCAAGCTTATTGGAGAACTCGGTTTTCTTTTCCCTGGATTTAAGAGGACGCACATTGATGCGTTTGGGAACTGTCGATCTTGTAACTCTGTGCCACCGCACGTGCAACTAGAGCCTACTTCTGAGAAGGGCATGATCCGAAAGATAGCAAGACGTGTGGAAGGAACGAGTGATTTTGAAGTCATTGATGTCCTTCCGTTTGGTTATGACGAAGTCAATAAGATGCCAGTCTCTCGAACGAGGATGCATCCATGTGGTCTTCCGGTGTACAGGTTGTTGGAATAAGGTATTGGTAATACAGAGGTCAAACTCTCTACAAATTGTAAGAAGTCGTACACCACTTTCATTTACCTTACCCACACCATGTCTACCAAGAACACCAATCCAAGACAAATGATCACTACCAACACGTGCATTGAAATCAACAGCAAGAATGAGTTTATCTTGATGTCGAACTTTGGAGATGACCTCGCGAAGGGTATCATAAAAGTCATCCTTCTCTTGATCTGAACTAGCCAATGTTGGGGCGTAACAACTAACTAATATCACCCTGGTGCTCCCCTATAATTCTAGGGAAATTCTAGGCAAAGACGATAAGGAATGTGCGAGCTTGGACTTAATGGCAAAACCAACGCCAGATTGACGGGGTTCATTTTCTCCCTTTCCTGACCAAAAGAAGTCATATCCTCCTTTTTCCTCTCGAAGTTGAGAACTACCAGGCAAGCGATTTTCGCATAAGACAGCAATGTCAACATCATACTTCAGTAACACAAGAGAGACAAGGGCAGTTCTGCGCTCAGGTGCAGCATCACTATCCTGTAGGGTACGGACATTCCAACACCCTATTAAGAGATTCTTTGTTGAGGGTTTTTGTCGTATTTTATTGTTCTGACTGCGCAACTGGATAACCAGACAGCTGCAGCGGGCTGCCAAGTTCAGTGGTGAACAAGCAATTTTTAGAGCTCCTTTTATCGCCCCCTCCCCGGCCTGGGGAAAGAAGTGCTATCCCTAAATAGAGCTGCTTTGTCACTGATGGAGGACACGAACAACACAATTGCTCACAGGTTTGTGCTAGAACGACCATCTACCATCAGCCACCACTGTGCAAAGATCCAGCTGAGGACTTCCAGTGATATCCTTTACCTGTTCCCGTCGCTTTCACTCCATCGCCAGTGGACTTCTTACAGGAAAGTGTGAGGTTTTTTTATAATGAATTTATGATAAGACGTCAGAAACCCACACAATGATTTGATTTAAGTGGTGAAGGCTCGTGTAGGACCATCCACACTTTTCGGAGCTATTGATTAACTCATTTGGTGCAATTAATTGCCACAGAACAAGCAGAAATCAGCCCTCAGGTTTGAATTCAGAGTTTCCCTCTCCTAGATGTATGTCTTAACAAGGCTAAACGGTACATCTCTCCTAGTTTTATAACCGCGCCCCCAGACACAAACCTGGGAATTTCCTTGCCCTGGTGCATATATATATATATATATATATATATATATATATATATTAGCGAAGCAGCAAGATATATTTATATATTACAGATTGGATAAGGATTGGCGTATGAATATATGTATACAAAATTTATCTGCCTATAGAGTGTGCGATAGGTAAATTGTTTTATATATTTGATTTCGCGTTGTTTGTTTTTTAATTTTGTCGACTGCACAGTATAATAGGGTCAGTTGGGCATTGTCTGGGAGAAAAAAAAACAAACAATTACCAATCCCTATAAACGTGGAAACGTCATGATGTACTGCTTGGGCTTGGCATTCGCACCAGAAGGTCTTTGGCTGTTAATCTGAGAACAATGCAGAGAATTCAGCAACAGTTGGATAAATCTAATCGTAATTACGAAGGTACGGCAGCTCGTAAAACTGACTCTAATCGATCTGATAAGAAAAAAGCTCCCGAATTTGTTGGTAAAGACTTCAGACTCAACACAGAGTCCTACATCAATTGACTTAAGGAGGTAGTGCTCTCCTGGATCAAAAAGGTGGCAGCTAGAAGACCCTATATCTGACAACAGGACTCTGCAATATGTCAAACAAACAGCAGAACTCAGTCATAGCTTTCAAACCATTTCTGCAAACACATTACACCTTACAACTAAATCCTCAGACCGCAACCGCCTAGATTATTGTGTAAGACCCAGTTGAATGAGAGATTAACAAAACTCCTTGTAACACCAAAGATAAACTAAAAGCTACGATTATAACAACATTAAGTAACTTAAATAAGAAGACCGTCCTGAAGAGTTGCAGGTGATTCCGAAGTCGACTGGAGACCGTGGTTGAAGCCAATAGCAATATTATTCATTCTTTAGTATGTTTTTGTGTAATCTTGGTGAATATAGATGTTAAAATAACATGTCAGTGTTATTTTAATTTTTACGTGAAACTCACACCTATATATATATATATATATATATATATATATATATATATACTTTAAGAAACATCGAGCTGTGTGAAATATATATCTAATTCTTCTATTAATTAAATCTGCTAATAATTAATTCTTATACTAATGAATTAATGTACAATACATTCAAGTAATTAGCAATAAGCAAAATGATTTATTATTTACCAATCCGATACAAAAGCTATAGAATAACCGCTTTCCAACACATCATTAATTCTAATCAATAGCCAATAGAATAATCTAAAATAAGTGTGCCTGCCTACTCAGTAGACTTTAAAATAACACAAATAAACTGCAAATAACTGACATTGCTACACTTAGTGCCCGAACGACTAATATATATATATATATAATACCCCATAAATATAGGATCTTAAAACTAAATTGTATCATATTAGACGCTTGACCTTTATTTCCTACTAAACTCTTCTAATTCTCATTAACTGCCAGTATTGGAGTAAATAGACTGAACTATCGCCCGGTTCACACTCCACCCACGTCTATTGAACAGGTGTAGAGGCTCATCCCTTGTTTCCTGTTTAGGATGTGGTTTCCGGTTTTCTATTTTCTAATCTATTCACTCTTACGTAGCCCCCAGCACACCAGTGGCCTTACCGCCTTGCTTGGAGTGATGTGATTAAAAAAAACCTTGTTTGTTAGTGGTATTATCGACCTTCATTAAGAATGATTAACCCCTGAAGAGTGAACGGACAGGTCTGCCTACGAAGCATTAGCGTCGAGATGCTGAAGATAACAACAATTAGCTGAGCGACAAACATTTGCCATATTATTTATATACATATATATATATATATATATATATAGAGAGAGAGAGAGAGAGAGAAAACAGCGAGAGAGAAAAGGGGAGAGAGAGTTTAAGAAGAGAGAGCAAGAAATATACTGGGTGGGTAACGTAATTTTCGAACGTCTCGTACAGTAACTCAAACGGTTGAGAGATTGCGCGTAAAAGGTTACATCATTCATTGCCTTATGATGCAGTTCCTTCTGATACCCTGAAAGTGCTTATCTGTTTCGACTTTGGTTGAAAGAGAAATAGTTTCCAAAATCTGGTTGAATTTGACCAGATCAAATTACAATATTCTCTCAATTCGAATCTATCTAGCAGTAAAATAGCTTCGTGTATGCGGTTCAGTTCAGCTTATTTCAAACTCTCAGATCTCACTGGTAATAGCAATGGCAGCCCTTTTCATATAAAGAAAGATTCTATATTTATTGACCGAGAAGTCAGTATTATTGTCGGTAAATTTATCAAATCTCTCTCTTAAAACATTTTTCAGGGAAATAGTTATCTCATGCCTAGTAGATGTTATCTCTCATTTCAGTATTGATTTCCGGCTCCTTTCTTAACAATTTATTTGAAGTAGCGTAGAATGTCAATATCTTGATTATTTTCCCTTCGAGTTACATGTGCTACCTTTTTTTTTTCTACTGTTGAAAGACCCTGCTATATCTGGTTGAGTTTTTGTGATTATCTAGCGCCAGTTCAGAAGGTTCTAAAAAGGATGATCTTCGCTAAGGATCACAGGCTTCACTCGGTCAAAATCATTTTTAGCCACATATCTGAGAAAATGGTTGATATCTATACAAAATTATCGATTTGACGAGTCTATTGAAGAAAATGACTTCAGTTTTCATGCTAATGCTTTGGTTTTTGTTGTGGAGTGACACAAATGAACTAGTCTAGACGCTTAAATAAAGAACTACAGTGAGTCAAGAAAGGTCTTCGAATTCACTCTTCAGAATATTACTTATAGACGTCACGATGAGTGCCTAACCAACACTAACCGCTAAAAAAAGAGTTATAATAGTAACAACTAGTAATCAAACCTCATACAAGTTAGAACAAGTGGAAAAAGTACTTGTTGCTTCGGTGCGCAAGATAACAGTGATGATCAAGATTTGAAACATTTTTTTTCTCTTTTTGTGTATAAAAAAAAGAGAAAAATATTCTTTAAATATGAAATAAATACTAGTCCAGGTATTAAAAATTCAACAAAAGTAGAAGCAACATCAACAATTGTAAAAGCAGCAGTTGTTAAAACTCCAGAAACAAGAACAATATTTAATGAAAATAATTATGAAGGAAACAGAAAATTCTCTAAGTTCTTTTACTGACAATGCTGTCGCAATTGCCTTATCTGAATTTACACGCAATTCAGATAATGTACAATTTCTCTAATTTCGAAGATACGAATAAATTTTCAGATGAATGCAAGACTAAAAAAACGAGAGAAAAACGAAACTTTTTTGCGAAAGTTAGCACCTGTAGAACATGAAAAATACTGCAATTTCGTATTATCTAAAAAAGGGGGAGAAATTTGTTTTAAAGAAACAGTAAATTTTCTGACAATTTTTTAGCGACAAAAGCTCTTTATTCAACACTCATTGAAAAGTTATGAATCTGACTAAAAAAGTATAAATTTTTGCAAAGTTAAAGGTGGAAAAATTTTTCCAAGACAGATCTTTCTAAAACGTAATTACAAGTACATGCTGAATATGAATGTTCAGAGTTAACGACTATAATCACGCACAAGGGATTGTATACGTTCCACTGACTTCTTTGAATACTTATTTGCTATGTGACGGAGTATTGATGTTCGCACAAAGTATTTTAATACCAAATATATTGCAAAAGAGATTGGACATATTGGACATCGGATAATTGTGAGGATGAAATCTTTTATGAAAAGCTATGTATAACACACCAAAATAGGTGAAGACACTGAAAAAGTAATAAAAGCCTGCAGATGTTGTGCTCTGTCGGCAAAATCATCTATCACAAAAATACAAAGACATTACACTTTGGTCAAGACTATACATAAATGCTGCAGATCTAATTTTTCAGGTCACATTATTTTGTGTAGTGGGTAGCTTTACTAAATGGCTGGAAATTTATAAAAAAACAAATTCCACGGTAACAGTGAATTTTTACTCGAAATGCTTGCAAGATAGAGTAAACTCGAGTAACGATACACATTTGACTGCTCACGGATTCGAATATTTTTAATAAGGTTCATAATTTAACGTATTATTACCCCGCTGTATCACCCAAGGTCAAACGGACAAGCAGAACCTTCATTCTGTGGATTCAGAACTTGGAAGGGGCTTTCTAATGGATGAGAAGAAAAATCATTAATTTTCTATTGGAATGGTATAGAATTTCCTGGAGTTGTTTGATGATATATAAATTCATTAATACTTTCACTATTATGGATCCAGTTGAGAAAGCTCCGTATGTGTGAAACTCTTGAAAGTTACATTTTTGTTTCCACAATGCATTAAGGCTCGACAAATCCAATTTTTGAGGGTATGCATTTCTGATTCTCTACTTCTTGCATAAAATTAAGAAACTTGAATTCGGGAAGAACGTTCAACCTTAATGTCAAGATATGCTTTATAATTCCTTATTTTAACTGCCACAATTTCCTCATTAGTAGGTATATTATATTATAGTTGTTGTTGATATGTTAGGTGGTAGACTAAATCATTCCTTACCGGTAGCAGATATTTTGACGTTTGTCACACGCGCAATGGATGATGCGTTAATTAGTTGTATCTTTAGACATTTTTATGATGTCAGAAATGTTGGTTTTGTATCAGTTTTCTTCTTCTAGATGAAGTGCCTCCATCAACGCTAACGGTTCTCCTCACCGACATATAAAAATTCACATAACAATCTAAATCTTGTGCAAATTGAAAAATATGTTTTACCTTATATAAGTATTACGAGGATGCAATTATATATCAAAATAATATTAATAATGTCTAACAAGTTGTAGTAAGAGACTCTATTGAGTCCTACTTGTTATTACAAAAAAGTTTTAATTCATAAAGTAGTCGTAAAATAGAGAAATTAGGAATAGAACGTTGTGAAAGATACCAAAATTTTCCAGTAAAATCGTGAGAATTCTAAAAGATTCTAGAATATGCAAATTAGGTGTTAGCCCCTATAAAAAGATGTTTTGGGAAGAGAGTACTTAGTTGTCAAAAGGATTTGCTGGCATTATCAACTCAAAACCTGAAAGAGAACTTCATGGAACAAAAAGGGTAAATAGATATTTTTGACTCTTTCATTGACCATACTTAAAATTATTCTTTATATACACATCTGAGTATTTCCAAAAAGTATAGCACTTAAACTTCTTCGCTATCTTAACTGGCTAAAGATATTTGAACCTTCCTTCTCCTTCATAACACTTCGCCGGCCAGTAGTAAACTCTGCTTTTTTTTAATGATAAAACTGTATATTTGAAAATATTTTTATTTAATGTTTTTGTAAATTAAATATTTGTATGTGATTTACCTCTGAGTTTTGGTCAATCATTTTTTCTTTTGTTACGTTTAACATGTAACAATAAGTTTTACACAGTTCCATTTAGGTAAAAGAAACGAGACACCCAAATTAATACAAAAGTAATAAAAATATTCGATAAACTGTTTCATAGAAAAAAAGTTCCAAACATTTTTAATTCCAAGAAAACTCTTACCACGACTGTATATTAATTAATAGTGATATTAAAATAATTACTCAATCATAATTATTTTCATGAAGGCGCAATCATGTGGCTAGTTCCAGAAAATACCGAATTTTTTAAAATTCCAAAGTTAGCCAAAAGAGAATTAAGTTCCAGAATATGGTTCAAATGGAGCAGAGTCAACCAAAAATTATCACCTAATTTTATTAAATGAATTCTTTTCCAGAATGCAAGATTTTCCTATTTTTTAACAACAATACATGTTCAATTTGAAGCTGGTTGTTGGAGAACTGTTTCATTATTTTTAATATATTCATTATGAATGATGTTAAATTATTCACAATGATATATTACAGCTCAATGATATACACTACAATTATATATGCAGCAATGATATAACTGCAATGACAAACATCACAATGATACACACCACAATGATTCAAACCACAATTATTTATACCACAATGATATATCTCACAATGATATACACCACAATGATATACCCGACAATGATATACACCACAATTATATACACCACAAGGATAACAATGGTATACATCACAATGATATAGAGCAAAGTAAAATTTTTCACAGGGACATACACTACAATGATAAAAAATCAAAAGGTTATGCAGCAAAATTTCAGCACACTGAAATTATTCACAATATGCACAATAATGATATACAGTACAGTGTAATTATTCAAAATGATATATAAAACAATGATATGGGCTATAATGATATTGCCCCATATTTTTCGGACTTACAGTTACATCTAACCTACGCTTATAAAATGACCATATACAGACCACAATGGTATACACCACAATGATGTACATCACAATGTTATGCACCATAATGATATACCGTACAATGATATACAGCACAGGGAATTTATTCACAATTATAGAAAGTATAAATATATGCACCACAATGTGATACAGAACAATGTTATAAGGGAGAGTGCAATTATTTGCTACGATATATAATATTCGCTACAATATATAATTCAGCTGTTATGAACCTATCTGCTATATAAACTTTAAAATGGCAAATATCGATCGGTTGAATAAAATCGTTTATACATACACAGACACATATACAGACACACACACACACACACAAACACAGACAAACAGACAGACACACACACACACACATATATATATATATTGTTAAATATAAGAGAAAATGAATGTCTATTATGTTTAACCATGTGCCGTTATAAACATCGTATTTTGGCTTCAATTTCAAGTCAAAATGAAGACAAAAATTCTGCAACATTTGGATATTTTTTTATTACGTTGGTTCTAAGCTTTCGGTTTACATGAGCCATCTTCAGAAAGGTTACAGGGACGTTAACATGTAAGCCAAAAACTTAGAACCAACTTTATAAAAAATGATCCAAATATTGGAGAAATTTTGTCTTTATTTTCACCTGAAATTAATGATAAAATACAATGTTTAGAACGGCTCATGATTAGACATAATAGGCATTCATTGTCTCTTATATTTAACAGTATATGTTTAGAAAATTACCTGCTGCCTCGATACACTATATATATATATATATATATATATATATATATATATATATATATATGCATGCATTCCATGAACAAAAATATTTTATAGATAAAATGCATGTGAAAATAGTTGATTCATTTACAAATAAAATGCTTACAGTATTATTTTGGTTGTTAGCCTCATCCTTAAACAAAAGACATCCCCTAGCTTTTAAAAGATAGAAAAAATTCATTATGTGTTTGTAAACATTTGAAAATTTAAATTCGATACAAACGCTATTTTTCATTTAACCATGATTCCGTTTATTCTCATTAAAAACAATTTGTTGATGTATTGCGAAAGTTTTCTACGATTCTTAGAAAAGGGTTCAACTGAAAATAGAAAATTGCGTAAATTGGACATTTTTAGTTTCCTACAATAAAAACCCGAGAATATACGATCAAAAGGAAAACTGAATTGATGTGGACCGGAAACAAGATTTCTTTTACTGTTTCGTTTTCTTTTTCTTTTTCTTTTTTTTTTCTTTTTTGAGAACTTTAAAATGACATCAATAAATTGGCAAAAATGAGAAAAGAAAGAAGGAAAACATCAAAATGATTGTCGAAAATGTAAAAAAAATAATACAGGGAAAGTGTGTCTATTAAAGAGAAAGAGAACACGATGAGATAGTTGATTTACTAAGCGCCGCTTGGATGTGGCACAAGGCCGAAATATGGGGTGTCCAGTAAGGATCGAACTCACTACTCAGTTTAAAGGGGGGTCTAGCGAGACACGCTTGCTAACCATTACACCATGTCGAGGTACCCTGATGAGATGAGATTTGATAGTCTTATAGTGAGAGTGAAGGAAATGGTTTAAGGGAGGGAATAGTGTATTGTGTAAAGGTGAGAAAGAAATTGTGTATTGCATAAATATTGAAAGAAGACAAAAATTGAAAAAGTTATGGGGAGGTGGATATTGGCTCGGAACGATAAATTGGAGAGTTCGATTTCCAGTTGAATTTGTTGCATTCACTTACGGGAAAATATCTCTGGGAAAGGTAGTGATCCGTCGGTTTCTTCCTCCATTTATGGATTAAATAGCAGGGAAGATTGGGTTCTAAAGTCTTGGTTGGCAATCATTCTACCGCAAAAAGTAATGGCAACCTGCTGCGGGAAAATCTTCAGCCCAGTCAGTCATGTCTCTTTCAAGAAATGATCGCCCAAAGCGTGTATCGCGTATCGCACTTAACTGACTCATCTGGAGGTGTACAGAGAGATGCGAGAAATGAAAGCAGAATGATAACGCGATTGAGTGAGGGGGAAAAACAGGTGACGGGAAAAGGAGAAAAGATAATATGAAAGAAAAATGAGCCAAAAAACATGAAAATGGAGAGAAAAGTTGTGAGATCGAAAAAAAAGTATAGGTGAATAAGTTAATTATGTTTATGTTGGATTAAAACTGAAAAACAAGACATCAATTAGCGTGGCCTGTTGAGTGAGTATGAAAAGTCAGAGTTCGAACCCAATGTCTCAAATAGTATTCGTACTCTATTTGCTCTAACATGGTCCTTGTAACAAACGAGTATTAAACAGAAAGACATTTTGAGAAAGAGTGGATACTAGTGAGTATCGTAAGCAGGTGGATCGGTCAAAAACGAGAGAAATAGATGAGAGTGAGAGAGAGAGAGAGAGAGAGAAATAAAAGCGACAAATAGAAATAGCAAAACAAGTGGATAATCAAGGGAGAGAATCGAAAGAAGAGGAATGATCAAGAGAAAAGAAGACTCAATAAAGAGATAAAGATATAAAAAAATTAAGAAATGGTTGAATAGACAATAAAAAAAAAGGAAAAGAAGTGAGTAGGAGAAAAATTGGTAAATCGGAAAGGAGAAAGAATAAAAAAACGTGAGGTGACAAATAGAAAAAAAAAGATTTTTTTAAAGCAACGGACAAAATGATGACAAACGTGTAAATGGCGTCAAAAAATGCATAAAAGATGAGAGACAAAAAGGAATGATGGAATCTTTCAAGAAATGATGTCTGATTAGAAAAACAAAAAACAAAAACGAGAACCAGCACTTAAAGCTTGCGAATAGTTTGAGCAATGGAGACAGGAAAAAACGTAGCTGAATGGAGGCTTGGCGTAGCGTGAATTGAGATGTGTCGGAAGAAAATAGTCGTGAAGGTTGCAGAATTTTGATGCTGAAAGGCTGAGAGACGAGGAGGTTGGAAGTGGACGAAATGAAAAGAAATAAACATTTATGAAAAAACGGTGAGCGAAATAAAATGAAAAGAATTTGAGATGCGTTTTGAGAAAAAGCGACCGCATTTAGAGAAAGTGTTAAATTTGGGAATGGAATGGTTTGTGAAAGAATGAATGCAATAATGTAAAAAGTTCCCACTGAAGCAAGTGAAAGTTTTGAGGAAATATAAAAAGATACAATGGAGGAAGTGGGAATAATGATTGGTGTGAAGAAGCATTGGGCTTGCAAGACAAAAAAATCTTAGATAAAAAAAAGAAATGAGGAATCCACAAAATATAAAAAATAATTCTAGAAAAAAGAACAACTGGTAGAAAGTGGTGAAATTAGATAAGGAAAAAAGGGAAAAATTAAAATCCCTGTGGAAAGAGAAGACGAAATTAATAATCCTTTGGAGAAAAAAATTAAACCAAAATGGAAAAAGCACAAAGAAAAAGAAATAAAGACAAGAAAGAATAAATGAACCAAAAAAGAGAAATAAAGTAAAAAGAGAATAAAATGGAAATGAAATGCTGAAAAGAATAAAAAGAATTTTTCGGAAATAAAATGACAAAAAAATTTGGGTATCAATGAAAAACGCTGAATTCGCATTAAGAAAGATAACCTGAAGAAAATAGAAGGATGGCAACAAGAAGAAAATGAGATGTTAATAAAAGAGATTACGAAAAAGAAGAAAATTTAGAAGAGAGCAGCGTTGAAATATGTCGGATATGGAAATGAAAATTCGTTTCTAGATAAACGGGAAAATGCAGCAGGAAAAAAAAAGCGTTCCGTTAATGGAAAAAATCCAGATCCTTAAGATTCAGAAAAAGAAATCCAGATGAAAATTAATGAAAGAAAAATCTACAAGCGCTAGCAGTTTGGTGGCTGAGATACTTATATTTATTTCCCGCACTACATTTTGGTCTCAGGTAAGTGATGTTGAATACTGACACAGTCATGTACTTGATCCTGAGTTCGACTAAAAACGTCACCCTCTACAGGAAATGGAGGAGAGGAAACAAAGGTGGTGAGGAAAAGTGTAAATTGAAAGAGAGAGTGAGAGCGAGAGAGGAAGGAAATAGCTAAACATGAAAAAGAAAGGGGATAAAAGAAAGAGGATGAGAAAAGAAAAACTGGCATAGATATACGGAAAATAATCTGACGAAGGGAAAAGGAAAAGAAAGAGAAACAAAAAAGTAAGAAGGGGAAAAATAAATGAAAGAAACTGTAAGAGAGGAAAGTTAGTAGAAGAGAAAAAGAAAACAGGAAATGTGAAGAAGCATAGAAAGCTAGGAAATAAAATAAAATTGCTATTTACTAAACTTAATAAATATCTTAGCAAAATAGAATAAAGTCACCGTGTCTAATAAAGAACATTGGGTCTAATTAAAAAAATGCAAGCCGAATTTAGTCTAGAAATAGACGACAATCATGACTGCATCAGAGAGGAGCGAACTTTCGACACTGACAATCATCTGCAAGAATTAAGAAGCAATCTACAGCACCCAGCGTATTAAGTTACTGATAAAGACTGGGTTAGTCTGGTATAAGATCGCAGTATTGAGGCAGTATCAGAGCTTCTATGATATTAACCATTGCACTCTGACAGGTGTTTCAAGAAGTAAAAGCAAAGAAGGTGGAGATTGAGGTTAGAAAAAAAAGAAGACAAAAAATAAGAAAAGAAAAACAGGTATGAATTAGAAAGTAAAAAAAGAAAGAAAGAAAATCTGGGATAAAGAGTAAAAAAGCTATTTTAGAATAGATAAGAAACGACTGACGATGAACCTTTGGAAATTATATATATATATATATATATATATAGGTATGGTTATGCAAAAAGAACTTCCCAAGTTGAAGTGCCGAGGAAAGCGGGAAAAAAATTTCAGAAACCTTTGGAGATTTGGAATGCATAAAAGGATTTCATGTCAAGTCAGAAAGGGAAATTTAGATTTTTTTCAGAAATGGTTGGAAGTGATTCTCATAAGTGAGAAAAGCCGCGATAAAAGAACACAAAAAAATGAAACTGGCGTATGTGTCAAAATAAAAACGTATCCACTTTCATATATATATATATATATATATATATATATATATATATATCGTCTCATCCTTATTCTATTTTTATTTTTTTTTTTGTTTAAATTTTTATTTAGAGGGATGAGGTAGTATCTCACAAAGAGGCACGATCACAGTTTTATATATATGCGTAAATAAAAATATTCAGTCCCAATCTTTTCATACAGTTATTTATGGAAAGACGCGATAGATAGATAGATAGATAGATAGATAGATAGATAGATAGATAGATAGATAGATAGATTTGTGCACCAGTATTTACATTATTCGGATTATTGTTCACATCTTGGTTGCCATTTGTACCTGTTGTAAGCTCCGGCCTTTTCTCGGGTGCTAGGAATCTCTAACCGAAGGCTTTATTACGATCACTGGGGTATATCATTCCTATTCCTTGTGCAAAGCCCCTTTTTAGTAGTCATGTGTTATCTCCCTTTAACCTGACTCGCTAAATTACTTATTTACCACTGCTGTAGACACAACCATGTGGGGGGGTTAAATCTCTGGAACTAACCAACGTTTATATCCATGTGTCTTTAAGAACAAGAACAAACTACATTTCTGTGACTTATAAACCTAATGTTCAGTAACCATTTGTTTTTTCCAGATAACTAGATGGAAAATCGTTGTGTATTGACTATGAAAGCGAATATCTTGAAGATTAAATCTTTAACTTAAAGGCGCCCGGTCTTCATTAGGTTGAGACTCGCTGCCAAGGTAGAACTGGGTTGCCTAACTTGACAGAAAATAATTTCTTCTTTATGTGGTGTGTCCCTTCAGAACATGGTGATCATGGACCTCCTGTTGTTCTTATCCCTTGTCGTTCTAAATATTTTACCACTTGGTATCTCTCCTAAACCCCACTCCACCATTCATTTGCTCAAGACCTGCTTTCCCTTGTCTCTCTTTTCCTCTTTCTTTCTAGTGAGTATTAGATTCTCCAGACATTCCTTCCTTATTACGTGTTCCAGTAACCTCAGTTGCCTCTTCCTGATGTTAAGCATAAATTTTCTTCTCATTTGTATCCTCTCCAACACCTCATCGTTGCTCACGTGATCAGTCCTTGGTATTATCTGCATTCTTCTGGATTACATCCATTCATTTTTCTTTCAGTCTACGGTTTCGCTTTAACTGGAAATAACTATTGCTTCTTAGTCTTTCATACCAACGTCCAAAGAGTCTGAGCTCCAGGACCATTGATTAGTTTTAAAGGTTTCAATACACCCGAGAAACGCCGGGCTATATATATATATATATATATATATATATATATATATATATATATATATATGAGATTATAACTATACTCGTGTCGAAAAACCTTCCACGAATCTACGAATAAGGGAAAAACGGTTTTAAAAAAGAAAGAGCTAAGTACATGAACATCAGTCAAAAGGGTTCGGACCGAGTCAGCACGTAGGTCAAAGAAAAAACCCCGATACGAGTAATCAAGTAACAAAAAGCGCTCAATACTTAGGTAGAGCGAAATAACTGGCATTGCATCATATATTGGTTTTTCTATTGGTTTTTCAAAAAGTACGGTTTTAATTTGGATGTCGAAATCAATTTAAAAGTGGTGAATCTAATCACCCCGCACACATTATGCGGGGTTTTGCTAAAATTATTTCTTATAGACTAGCAAACAATTTGTCTAGTAAAGAAATCTTCAATAATCATAAAAAAGTGTACCAAGATGAACTTATTAAAAGTGGTCATAGAGATAAATTGGTATATACAGATACTCAGAGAAACAAACGAAAGAACAGATGTAGGAACATTTTATGGTTTAATCCCCCGTTTAATTTAAGGGTAAAAACCAAAATCGATAAAATATTTTTCAATTTATTAGAGCAAAATTTCGGTAAAGATAATAAGTTGTATAAAATATTTAACAAAACAACGTAAAACTTAATTATTGCTGTATGCCCAATTTGGGGAAAATTATTAGTGGATTAAACAAGGAAAAAGTTAGGGATGATACGCGTACTGACATAAGTAGTTGTAATTGTAGGATTAAGAATAGTTGTCCCTTGCAGTCTAAATATCAGCAAGATTGTGTCGTTTGTCGTGTTAAAATTCATAAAAACGCTGAGGACACTGAACCCAAGATATACATCGGTGATACCTAAGATATTACAATCATATTAGCAGCTTTAATAATGAAAAGTATAAACATAGCACCACCCTATCCACTGATGTGTGGTCCATTAAACAAGAGCTTAATATAGACACTATTTTGAAATGGGAAGTATTAGAGATGCGCTAAATATAAAGCCGGCCAGAAATTTTGTAGGTTGTGTGTAGAGGAAAAACTTGCTATAGCTTCGTATAAACAAACCAATAATTCATTGAATTCCAAAACTGAAATATTATATAAATGCAGGCATAGAAAGCCTTGGCTTTTGGATTAAGTTTGCTTATGGTGGGTTTGTATCATTTTTGGTTTTCGCTTTTTTTTTTTTTTTTTGTATTCGTCTTTGCATTCACTAATCTTTTTAAAAAAATTTTAAAATATATGAAATTAAAAATTAAATTTGTTTTCTTAATAAAGCTCTCCCCTATTTGTGTTTGGTGTCTTCTTTATTGGTCACGTGGGTTGATTAAATTTCCTTTATACATGTCGTTTGTTTCATTCCTCGTTAGCCAGCTTTCCCTGACGATCCGTTTAGGTGAAACCTAGGTAGGTCTGTCTGGCTCACTAGGTATTCTTTACTCATATATATATATATATATATATATATGTGTGTGTGTGTGTGTGTGTGTGTGTGTGTGTGTGTGTGTGTTATCTATCTAGCTATCGCTCTCTCTCTCTCTCTCTCTCTATATATATATATATATCTCTGTGTGTGTGTGTGTGTGTGTGTGTGTGTGTGTGTGTGTGTGTGTGTGTGTGTGTGTTCAGAAAAATACACGAGGAGGTGGAGTAATGTGATGAAAAAATATTCTGGTATTTGTTCAGTTGGTCAAAATGGTGAAATTCTGAGAGATAAACTTTTACCACATTCATGCACACTAACAAGCACACATCCACACACACACATTTACACACACACACACAGTCATTTTAACTGAGCAGGCTCATGCCGACTTCGAAGTTTCTTGAGGACAACGTTAAGATTCTCTCACTCATCGGGGCTAATTTGCTATCTAAGCCTGACGAGTGAAATCATCATGACGGTATCCTCACGAAACTGCTCAGTTAAAGTGCTTATCAATACTCTATCTCCACCTCGATATCGAGCACTTTAAGATAAAAATCTTGGCGCTAAACATTTTCACAATTAAATATTATATATATATATTCCTTTCTTTCTGCCTGAATAACGTATGTTGACGTGAAGCTGTTGACAGCAGGATAAGCGAAGATCAAGTAATCTTTTTTCCATGTTGTATACGTGCATTGTGATATATATATCAGCTCAGAATGAGAAATCAGAGAGCCGTGTTCGAATTCCATTTGAATTCGTTGCATTCACATACGCGCAAATACCACTGGAAAGGTATTAATCCATCTCTTCTTTCTCCAGCGGTGGCTTGAATACTAGAAGAGATTGAGTTCGATAACCTTAGTTGGCAACCAGTCTACAACAGAAAGAAATTGTAATCTACTGCGGGAAAATCTTCTGTCTATTTAATAATGGATCGCCCAGAGACATGAACACTTAACTGCCGTGTGCGACCCTCTTCGTCAGCGACAACCTGTTGTTAACGACCGTTTTTCTATGCACGGATGATATGCTAATGTTAACTGACCCTTAGTTAGCGACCACCTCCAGAACACGACCAGCGACTTATATCAACGAGTGAAAATCACTTTAAGAAAATTCCATTTTGGTCGAACACTGCGAACTTCTAAATTAGGAGAAACTAAATAAGCAATCTATTTCATTTTGATTTGATCTAAGCCAGGAACACTTCCTCATTATTTTGTTCTTGTAGTGTTGTATCAAACTGTTATTTCTAGTTGAAATGTACACTGCCTGAGTTCGCCTCACGATCAAACATCGGCTGTTTTGTACAACATGTATTGCATTTGACATGTTCAAGGTCTCTGTACTGAGGTGGATAAATTCAGAGGTTTGGGAAAATTACAATTATTTTCTCAAATGTCTATCTCTTTCGTTCCTTTATTTTTTGTGTATCTATCTACTCTAGTTCTGTCTGGGTATATCTATTTCAATCTCTCTGTTTCTGTACCCCACGATGACTATCAGTTTTTTGTATGTTTTTTTTTTTTTAGGTATTATTGCAGATTCTCTTTTGCTATCACTCACTTCTAAGAAAAGAACTGAATCCGTATACGTTGCGAATTTTTCCAACCTACATATTTCATAAGAAATAGATAGGCACGAAAAGGAAAGCAATAACTGACTTATTTTTAAGTTCACTTAATAAATATTTTCTGTGAATAAATATTTCGGTCTCTTGTTGACTGTTGTAAATACGTTTTTAAAATTTTAAAATGAATTATACAGAAAAAATTTATTTAAAGTTATTTTTCTTTTGTTCTCGTTTATTTATTATCAGATTACATGATAAAATTCTAATATGTACCTTCTGGTGAGTGGAATATACGTTCCTGGCGTAAATAGGTCATGATTATAAGCCTTTAGTGAACGACCACCTGTCGTATGCGACCAGTCTTCTCCTAATGTAAAATACTGAATATATATATATATATATATATATATATATATATATTCAGTATTTTACATTTGGAGAATCGTTATTGCTATAGCCAGACGAAAAATAAAAAAAATTTAGTATGATCGGAAATAATGATTAGTTTAGAAAAGGAAGAGGCCAAAAAGCGGAGTGAGGGAGAATAGTAGCACTGACTAATATTGGAGTGGAAGGGAAATCTGCTTGCCCGAGAGGTCAAGGGTAGCTGGTAGAAATAAATTGAAGGGTTATCACGTGTATAAAATTAAATTTTATCCGATATCAATAAATTTAGGCTAAAAAATTAATATAGCTAATAAATAGGAAGGAAAGGAGTTACTTAATATCTTATTTGAGGATTTCAAATCTACTCCTATGACGACACTTACTTACCAACTCTTTACGTTGATGAAGTAAATTTTGTTTATGATATTTTAATATTCTAATTTTTTCTACTAAGCACAGATTATATTTATCGCTCAGACTATTGTAAATAAGTGCTGAACCTGTTAATTTTCAATTTATCATTAAGTTCGAGCATTCTTCCCAATCATATCGGAAAAGGGCTGTTTAAATCTTTAGTCTATGGTTGGTGAAAGTGTGCCAATGGGAATAAAATCCGAACACCCACCAAAATTCTATTGTACACATTATAATTTTCCTTGTTCTCTTTGGGGGAAATGGTAGCTTGGTAGATCACATTGGTAGATCTACATTTACCTTCAACAGGACAACTTTTCTTGGCTCTACAATTGCGGGAGAGTACAATACCGGGTTTAGTATTAGTTCTATAGAAATTCTTTAAAATCTGATCATTATGTGAACAGGTGATGTTGTACATATTAGGAATAGCTCATCTTTCTTATTAAATATTATATTTACAGGGTTATCTTTGTCAAAGTGCTTACATAATAACTTAAAAAATGCTTAATATTAATATTTGATAGTCCACAAAACGGAGGGCTGTTGTACCCCATAATCTTTCTTTTCCAATGTTTACTCTTAATCTTCGACAATTCGGAGTTACTAGCGAGGGTTAAATAGGCTAATCTACCTTTATAGTCGCTACTTTAGAGAGATTTATCATACATTATTTTTTGGTTTCGTTAAAGATCCTAAGATTGGAAGATAATCGACTAATTCTGGTATTAACAGTCTTAGGTATCTGTTTTACAATGGCATTGGGTGGTTAGAAATAATGTTGATGTAGCTTTGGGTTTCATTCTCTTTATTGTAAGGTTTGAAGTAATTATTGTTGAGATTAAGGGTGATGTCTAGGTAAATAACAATCTTTACGTTAGAAGAAATCTCAGTTTTAAATCCAGCCAAATTAATACAGTTTACTGATAGATCTCTAGAGATAGAGGGTTAGAAATCTATAATATCAAAACTTGAGAAATGTACTTCTAGTTTTATCACTAATATTGGTAAATCAATGGATGGTATCAGATAAATTTTTCCACAGGATGGGGAGGAGAGTACTTTTTAGCTTAACGGTTATTTTCTCGACAATATTTTTCTCGATTAATCTTAATTCACTTTCTGTTGGATTTTTTTAACCTAGATTATACATTATTCTCAAAGTTGGATTCATGATCTTTAAAGAAAAGGTAAGCGTTTTTACTGTTGACTTTCTCTGCTGTATCGGTAATATTTAGTTTGCTAGCAAATTTATTGCTATCACGGGCGATCTCGGAAATTATATTCTCATCTTTGTCTAATCTATATGTGCTAATAATCTTATTTATCAGAAGTTTAAGGTAGTGAGAGGAGTTACATTTGCATATATTGCATATATTTGCATATATTGCATATATTTGCATATATGTTGTTGTTGTTGTTGTTGTTGTTGTTGTTGTTGTTGTTGTTTATTATTATTATTATTATTATTATTATTATTATTATTTCTTGCTGGACTCTTAACCGGGTCCACGACAAATATGATCAATTCTGACTTGGCAACATACCTTCAATCACTTCAATCAATGTTATGAGGCTTCCCTCTGTCTTTTCTACAAGCATTTTCATGGCAACTGCTTTGACGAGCTTCTTTTCATTGGTACCCCGACCACGTATATTTACTCATGTTACTAGATTATTATCAAGGTCCCACCCTTTTAATGCCGAAACAGTTAAATATTACAACCTCTTCTAATCTGACTGATGTTTTTTTCTCGCACTTCCCGTTTGTGAAACTCACTTCCATTTACTTGCTTCTATGATACCTACAATCTCCAAAAGTTTAAATGCAACGTCAATTGCCATCTTTTATCTACTTGGTTCCCATCCATCTCTTATCTTTTCTTCGACACCCCTTGTACCTCTTTTATCTCACTGTAACCTCTGGGCACCAATGGCATTTCTGCCTTGTTTGGGGTAAAATGATAATAATATATATTATACACACATTTCACACACATGTTTTTAAATCCAGAAAAGAAAGCACATAAAAAAATACTTAATTAAAAGCTTAATCGCAGTGTCAGTCGTCTTTAATGAAACTTGCATAAAAAAGGATTGCTATCCAAATACACAATTTGCCAAAAGAAAAAATTTTAGATGCAACTCTACGTTGTTAATCATAGTTTGTCTTCTAATTATAAATCAAATGTTATGCATACATTTTTGTACAAATACACACATGCATTGACTCACACAGATACATACCCACATTTCTTTTGCTTCATGAAATATATTTCATATGATATCTAAAATCTAAACACACTTAGAAAATTGTTTCCACGTATCCAATTATATGTTATTTGTGAGAGCTGAACATTTCTTTTCCAGAACACTATTTTGATGTTTGGTCATTAAAAAACAGTTTTAGCAAATGTGAAAATCGAAAACTTTTCAGAAAGCCACGTTGAAATCTTTGTGTACAATTTTTCTTCCCCATACATCAAATGGCTATAAAGAAAACATTAAAATGCAGATAGTCTTCAAGTGTTATAAATTGTTACGGATAATTTATACTCATGATATATATATATTTACATCATTATTTTGCAAAGATTTGTGTAAATAAACACACATGCCTAAGAGATTCCTATACATACAACATATATATATATATTTAACAAAGTTGTGGAACTCGCGCATTTACTTTTATAAAGAGTGCTCGATACAAACGTAGGGCGTTATATATATATATATATATATATATATATATATATATATATATATATATATATATTGACAATATATATATATATATATACGCATACAGATATGCACACATACATATATGTATGTATGTATGTATGTATGTATGTATAAACAAATGTTTATGAACAGTAAAAAAACATATTTCAAATGTACAATCTACGTTAAAAATCTAACAGAAAGTGATTTTGCAGTAATTAGTATTTTAGTAAACTTTGTAATTTTGCACACATTTTGTAATTTTATGTCTACACACAAACACTCATAATACATACACGAACTATGTATCAGAAATAAGAAAGTGTGTACATGTGTATTTATTTATTGTAAATGTGTGTAGAAATGAACGTTGAGTGATACGTAACATGAATGAGATACCAGCGATTTAAATCAGTAAAAATATACGAACTGAAACATACTCGCATCTATTTGATAACAAAATGTGTTAATATTCATATATGTAGATACCTAACTATGCACACGATACCCACATACAAAGGAATCTGAGCTGATGTACATTAGCAATAATCTTCAGCGCGCACTGTCACTTCTCTGTGTTGAAAACATTAACACAGCACTAACATTAGGGAGGGATTGTTGGGGTTTGGTTTGGCGTCGGTTGCTGGTGATATCCAAACCGAAATTAAAAAGTGCAAATGAAAAATAGCAAAAGTAAAATCAACTGTTGGCGAATATTAATGCTCAGAAAAAAGAAAAACTCGAGGAGAGCAAATCGAAGCGGAGAGTAAGATGCGAGGGAAGAGCCGTTCGTTTTAGCAAAGCCGAGACAGTGATCTTGTGCACTGTCAGCAAGAGCACCTTTCTTCCTTTCTTTTTTTTTTTCGCTTCGCTTCTTCTTCATCTCTCTCTCTCTCTCTCTCTCTCTCTCTCTCTCTCTCTCTCTCTCTCTCAACTGTTTTGTATCTATTGAATCTCTCCCCCCAGGCCCACCAACTGATGCTGTATCCGTTGAGCATTCAACACATTCGACCAGTTACAAGAGGTAGTTTGGCGTAAAATACAAACGACTTATTGATTTGCGTGCTAAGCAGAGGACGAATAGACTTTACTTCAAATGACAGAAAGTGGGTGGTCCCTTCGTTCGAACAAACCAACCTGTAACGCTGCTTGGCTTAATGTGTTTGTGTGGAACTCGATACAGTGGCTCATTTGGTTAAAATGTTGATAATGTTATTATCTGTATTAAGACGATTCGAATCGATGAGGGGGCATCTGAATCTCATGCAGATTTTGTATTTTTTTCTTTACAATTCGTTCACTTTGTCAATGAACTAATTTATGTTCTAGTTATCAGAAAAATACAGATCAATACTGATCAGATAAAAACGTCGAACTGTTTCCGAATTATTGTTTAATATTAAGCTTTTGTAGTGAAAAATCGAGAGCACATTTCGCGTCGGTCATGTGTCGTCCATAGCGGGCTTTGATTGTTCAGTCTTAAAATAACATATTCGACTGAGTAATCAGACGACTAACAAATATTCCCGACCACATATCTATATGCTTAGTCATTATCTATACTTGTAAATTATATGTGGCTAGAGCCGTATAAATGATAATCAGAAAAGTTCGTAAACCTTAGTATAGATCCACGTTTTTTGTGTGTTACTTTCACTATATATATGTTTTCCGAAGTGTCTTTTGTCATGCCGAGTTATCCATGTAATTGGCAATGGAGAACTTGCCATGAAAACCAGCATTCTAAATTTTTCACTTTAAATTCGAAGTCCAGCCACTCTCAGGAATGACGCAACTACTTCCGCTACTAAACAGATGTTCTTTATTCATAAAGGGTTGCATATGTAAATATTATGAAACTGTTATACTTGAAAGGTCATTACAACAAAGGATATTGAAAAAAACAAAGAAGGAATTGAAGTGAAAAAACTGAATTCCACTGAAAAATCTCAGCTGAATTTCAGAGCAGGTAAATTGGTACAAAAAGGCATTTTTTTACTAAAAAAATAAAATACGTGAACCTAATCGATTCAGTTTTCTTTCGAGAATTTTGAAGTGTAACGATTAAAAATATTCCGCTGAGATTTTTTAACTTGAAACCTTAATCTACTTGATTTGATTCTTTGGCTTGAAGTCTTCTTAAAGTCGTTTTTCATGCAAAAATGGACCAAGGGAAATTTATACCTTGTTAGTAATTTAGGAAAAAATTATTTTATAAGAGCACAATAAAACTGAAACGTTTTCACATTTTATTTATCCTATTTCTATGCGAAAATCTATATCTTATCCACTTGACTCCAGTCCTTTCTACATCACCCCATGTATCGTGGTTTTTTCCTTTGTCTCTATCTTTACAACTATCATCACTTCTGTGTTCACATCTTTCTTTTTTCCTTTCTCTTTCAGCCACTGTTCGTCTTTTTCTTCACTCTCGTCCTGCCTAAAACTTTAACTCGCTTATGTAGCCACCACCCCCTGCACATCAGTAATGGTACCGCCTTGCTTTGGGTGAAATGATTTTAAAATATTTTAATGGATTGTTTCATATTGACAGAAATATTATATCTTATCAATTTGATAAAAGTATTTTTATATAACATAATGGTAAATTTCCTTTCGTTAATTTAAAGTGGTTCGGATATTACTAAACAATCGAATGTTTATCAAATTTATAGCCACTGAATGAATACAGAATCTTAAAAATCTGAATATAAATTGGGTTCAAATAAAAAATATTAGATTTGAGAAAAAATTACCTCATTCATATTTTCTACGGGGATAGTTCATCTGGATAATTTTTCACAGGATTTCGTACATTACACTCCCGATCAAAAATTTAAGACCACTTAAAAATCTTTAATAAGAATTTTTTTTTAGGATAGATTTTAAACTCCTCTCACTTAAGGTTACCAATACTACAATCTAAAAGGTTATGGAAACAAAAAGCTACATTCCAAACATTTTATTTAGAAATTTACATTTTTATAAAATGAGGCAATTTACACATGATCAAAATTATAAGACCAGAGACAAAAGTTCTACGAAATTGTACAAAGAGTGTATGAATACATTCAACAACCAAATTTAATAATGAGTTCTACCTCCACTGCTTTTGATGACTTCAAAAATTCTGTCGGGCATGCTAGAAATAAGGGTTTCCATTAAGGTACAGGGATGTTGCTCCAGCTTCTGAAGATGGCTTTACAAAGTTCATTTTTTTGTTGAATATTGTTTGCCATTTCGATAAACATCTCTTGTCATCCATCCCCAAACATTTTCAATTGGGTTCAAGTCCAGTGAGCATGCAGGATGTCCCAAGAGATAGACCCCATTTTCTTGTAGAAAGGTCAAGGTCCGTCTTGCAGTGTGGATTGCAGCATTATCCTGTTGGAATAACCATCCATCCCCCACAAACGATGGTCCTCCGTCATCAAAGATGCTTTTTGTAGCATGCTAACATAACCAGCCGCTGTCTGACGACCCGGCACCACCTGAGGCTCCATCGTCCCTCTGTAAGAAAAAACACCCCATACCATTAGGGACCCTCCACCACTATGACGTGTGGAGAAAATTTCAGGAGACATGTTTTTGTTATGCCAATATCGTTGGAAGCCATCAGGACCATCTAGATTGAATTTTTTCTAATCAGAAAACAAAACTTTCTTCCACTTCTCAACGTCCCATGTTTGGTATTTATGACCAAACTTTAAGCGGTCCACCTTGTGACATGGAAGCAGTCGAGGAATTCGTTTACACTTTTTATTTACCATGCCTTTTTGTCGTAAGTGTCGTCTGATGGTTACTGGACTGCAATCAGCGTCTGTGACTGCCTTAATTTAACTAGAAGAAAGTCCCCCGTCTTTCATAACAACCCATCTTATTCTCCTACTCAATGCAGGAGAAAATTTTTGGGGCCTATCAGAGGACTTTGCTTTTCCATAATTCTCACTGTTCTTTAGAAAGTTGCAAATCACAGTTTTACTGCGATTTACTTTAGCTGCGATCGCCCGCTGTGACAAACCTCTGCTTATGGAATTCGAGAATTCGAGAATTCGAGAATGCTCAACTTCGGTAAGTTTGCTTGCTTTAGGCATGGTAACACCTTTACGCAGTGATTGCTAATCTCTAACTGAACTAAAAACATATGAATTACCATAGATCTAACAATTTATACCCCTGGTCTTATAATTTTGATCATGTGTAAATCGCCGCATTTTATAAAAATGTAAATTTCTAAATAAAATGTTTGGAACGTAACTTTTTGTTTCCATAACCTTTTAGATTGTAGTATTGGTAACCTTAAGTGGGAGGAGTTTAAAATCTATCTGTAAAAAAAAAAATTTTTTTTAAAGATTTTTAAGTGGTCTTAAATTTTTGATCGGGAGTGTATATCGCTTCCATAAGAAAAAGTATTATTAATGGAGCTGTGGAAAGTAGGATGTCTTGCTGCAGTAGACAATGTAATTTCCAGAACTTTAAAAATCATTATGAATGCTGTAGGTCGATACAAAATGATAACAATATTTACTTATTGTTTTACGGTATATTAACTATTCGATAATTTGTCATGAGGTCTCAAGTCTTTTGTTGTAAGATCTTAAATTATATGAACTTTGTTTTGTTAACGACTGACATACATGTGAAAATGTAACACTTGTTCTTAAATCTCAGTGATTCAGTCAATTTCCGTTCTGAGAATCATAGTGTACAAACAATATTATCCTTTTGTTGCCTCTTAAGAATGTCAGAAACAAAAGAATTTATTTTACCTCATATTCGCGTACATCATCAATTTCCTGTCTTATGATGTAAACGTTGCAATATTATTGCCAATGATCAGATACATTTTTGTCTGAAAATCACACGTTTATCTTAAAAATGAAGCCAAGATTAAGAGTGTAAAACAACGGAAGTAAACAGACTGTTTCTAGAAATGTTACGTTGAATGTGTTCATATCGTTCTAATTTTGAATGAATTTAAGTTATACAAGTAGATTTTCCATGTTTTACAATATTTTATCGATAAAATATTTATAAATCATCTAATAGTGAAATAAAAAAAGCCGTTCATGAGAACACATCGAAAACTATTTGAAAGTGTCAGTGGAACGTTTGAATCGGGAATTTTTCAATTGCTATTTCTTGTAACGACCTCGAAGTCATGATGGTATAAATGGTTTTTCAGTTGGCTCTAAAACCTTATTCAGTGGACGTTGTGCAAGAGTTGTGCTAAGTCTAGAATAATAGTAATAAGAAGGGGACAATAACATCACGTAGTCTTCCAGATTGATTGATTGATTGATTGATTGATGGATTGATTGATAGAAATAAAATTGCGACACTACAATGCCGATCTGAGCCTGATAAATAAGAATGAGAATGCTAGCTAATGGCAGATCTGAAAACTTCTCTTCGGCCTTAGCGACATTCACATGAGTTCACTGTCTATGCATAAGTTTTAGGTTATGAGGCTTTCTGCCTTAAGGTTTAGTAGGGTGTAAATGTCCAGTGCAAGAAGGTATCATTTCTTGAAAACTCAGACGTGTTCATTTAGTTTACTTAGAGCTGTTTGAGAGGGTTGGGATTGTGAAGCTTCCACCGATGCTACGAAATTGTTAAACTTGAGGCGCTCGGTAGTGTTCAGTGGAGTAACAGCAATTTTTGCCTTCATGTAACCTAATTTGAGTACCTGGTCAGTATGCTCTTCCGAAGAGTCTTTGGTCACAACACAGACAGCAAAACTCTATCATCATGACGTGGTGTTTAATGACAGTCCTAACTTGTCTTTCATATCTGTAGACGGAACGTTAAACCTGTCATGTATGTTCATAACATTTTTAAGGCGTTCATATTTCTGCAAACGGAAAGCGATATGTTATATCAACAGAATAATGTCCGTCCACTTCATACTCATCAGACTCTCAGAGGTGTTCGACAAATTACTTGTCCACTGCAATCATGCAACCTGGCCACCATTGAATATGAATGGGATATGATGAGACGTCATCTGCCTCGTTTAGTTAGCCCACCTATATTTCTTGCAATATTACAGCAATAGGTGCAAGAAACTTGAAACAATGTATCGCAGTATAGTTTTCACAATTTGATGCATGCGACTGTACAAGAATGTGTCAATGTTCAAAGAGGATATATATTAATATGGAGTTCCAGTACTGTTGACATACTCTTTATTTTAAACACGCATATCTGCATTCACTCTCATCTAGCTATATTACTTGTATATTTAATCAGCCAGAGCAGATAAAGATGAAATGCATCAAGTCGACCAAGAGAAAGTGACTGTAGAAAGTAATAACAGAAAACGTAAAAATGAAGTGGTTGGTAAAAAAACGAAGAAAAAAATTAATATTTATTGTAAGAAAAATATAAATAGGATGATAAATGTACAAATGCTTATTGGAATAAAAAGAATGAAAAACTGAAAAAATTGAATAAGAATAAAAGAAAATATAGACTTTTGGTGGGCGAAAACAATCGATTAACAGTATTCTTGAGACATTGGCGCGTTGGCCGGTTTGAAGTCGAATAAAGAACAGAATGGATAAAAATGAAGACATCAATGAGGAAACATTAACTGAAAGAAAGAAAGAAAGAAAGAAAGAAGATAAAATTAGCTAGTCTGATAACGAAGAGAAACGACGAACGACAAAGAAAAGCAATAGGAAGAAATAAAAAAGGTTGAAAGAAACAAAGGAAGAAAAATAAAAAGAGAAGAGAGAACGAAAGGGAAAAGTGAGGAACAGAAAGAAAAACGAAGCGCGATAGAGAATGAAGGAAAGAAATGAAGGGAAGAAGGAATTATTGATTCACTAAAAATTCGAGATAAAAGAACTAATGAAGTTAAAGAAAACGTGAAAAAAAGTGTGAATGAATTAATGTAGATGAAGAAAGAGAATAATATCAAAGAAAGAAAGAAAATGGCAAGAAAGAAGGAAACAAATGGGGACCCATGAACTCAAAGAAGTACAAAAACAGACATGAAAATAAGAAAAAATTAAAAAAACAACCGAAGCCAAAACAAAACGAAAACATAAAAGAAGAACACCGTAAAAAATTGAAGAAAAACTGTAAAAAATCAGAAGTTAATAAAAAGAAAAAAGAAACAAAAACGAATAAAAAGACAAATTGAAATGGAACAAAAAACACATGATGTGAGGTCGACAGAAGTTCTGTTATTAACTAAACTTGGTTTGGCACAAGACCACAAAAATGTGGAGCAATACCGAAGGATCGAATTCACACAATAATAGTAATAATCTTGCTCTCTATTTCTCCGTTGAGAGACATCGGTGAGGAAAGGAGAATAAACTAACATAAAGTACCATCAAGCATTCTGTGTGTGGACAAATATTCGGGTGGGAATGTGTATTTTAGCTGCTTAAGTGTGTATATAGAAATGTAAATTTATCTCTCCCTCTTACCCTCTCATGAAATCTCAGAGAGAAAACGAAAGAGCGAATTCTGTATATCATGTAACCCTATCGGTGAGTAAATGTATGTGTATGTGTGTTTGCCATGTTTTCTTTGAGTTGGGGGTTTGTAGTCAGTGGGGCGGATTTTACACAGTAAGGCGGCGATGCCGAAGAGTGATGTGGGAGCGATGTACAGAGGTGAGTGAATGAGGAAAAGATTGGGGTGGTAAAGTCGATCTATGAAGAGCAGGGCAAAGAGGTAGCAAAGGGAAGGTGAAGGTGGCTATAGACTAACACATCTGGCCAACAAAATATTTCCAATGTCGGCTCCAACAACCTCAACTCTTACTCCTCTCCCTATAACTTCTCTTCCGCTTACGTCGTCTTCCTTCGCCCAAACTGTTGCTTTCAACTCCTACTCGCTGCTTTGGCTTTCCGTAATTATTGATACCGCTACTACACGAAGAATTGAAGACATAGCTCAGCGGGTAGGAGAGCTTTTTCGGAAGCTCTTGTATTCTTTTACATGGCGAAATATATTTTACTAATCGTGAAAATACGCCGGATTTTGCGCTAGGGAAATGAAATGAACATGATAAATACTGTATCAATCATAAAGAAATGAACGATTTTGAAGCATTACTAAAATATTTCTTGATAATTTTGATTAATGTTAACAATAGTAGTAGTAGTTTCATATTCTCCCACCTTTGTTTCCAGGTGGTTAGTGCTTGTGATTAGGGGACGGCAAGTTTCCAGAAATGTTCACTATATTGTCTTAATTTTCGTACATTTCGATATTGTAGTATGAATTATTCCGATCTGATTTTTTTAGAAAAGTGTTTTTGGATTGCTCCCAGTACTTCTGTGATTAAGAACATAACTGTTATTTGCTTTTTGTCTATCTTCCAAAACAATTATAGCTCTCCTTAAATCTATCTTTTTCTTCTTATTAATTGCCTTCAAACCATTATTTAATAAATGTTGAACGTCCAAGGCACACTATAACCTAATTAAGTAACTCTCTACCTTGAGTGCCTATTGCGCCTTGCATTGGTTAAACAATTAGTAAAGAAATAAAAAAGAATCTGAAGAGTATCTAGTTACCAATTGACAGCCCTATCTTTAGTATTCTCTTTGACTTTTCACAATATTATTTATATTACTTGGCACAAGTAAAGAGTATTTTTTGGAAGCAACTGTGATATTAATGTTTTTGTTAGCTGCAGTTGTCCTCTGACTGAGAAAAACTTTATATGTCGCCAGAATTAAAGGGGTTAGCCCTGCACCAGCAAAATTACTTTATTTTTCTTTAAGTTTTGTCTTATCTGAATCTCGTCCTAACCTATTTTTAACAATTACTTTACACTACAGTCAGTTAAGTGCCATACGTGATACACACTTTGGGCGATCATGTCGCGAAAGAGACATGACTCATTGGGTAGAAGATTATCCCGCAGTAGGTTACCATTGTTTTCTGCGGTAGTCTGGTTGCCAACTAGGGTTATAGAACTCAATCTGTCCTATTATTTAACCCATAAATGGAGGGAAGAGGCAGATTAATACCTTTCCCAATGGTATTTGTGCGTAAGTGAATGTATGCTTGAATGCATGAATTTGTTAATATTTGAAAGAAAAGTTTTTCATTTCCTCTTCTTCTTCTTCTTCTTCTTCTTCTTCTTCTTCTTCTTTGTGCCTTGTCCTTAGAGGACGTAAGCAATTATGGCCTTCTACGTCTTCCTATTCCTGGTGGCTCTTAGCACACTTTCCCCTGTAACAACACGCAACTCCCTTCTGTCATCCACTTGCGCAGGCCCTTCAAATATATTATCCGCTGCTTTTCTGTTCCTCTTTTTCCTTGTATCTGACCTGTTAATAACAGGTTCTCTAATCCTCCTTCCTAATTGCATGTCCCAGAAACTTTAGTTGTATCTTCCTGATGCTCAATATTAATTTCCTGTTTGTTTCCATCCTTTCCAAAACCTCATGATTGCTTACATGCTCAATCCATTATATCCGCAGCATCCTTCTGTAGAACCAAATTTCAGCTGCTTCAAGTTTTTCCTTCATCTTTGATGATATTATCCATTGACTGCCATGAATGAAGAACTGATTTCACATAGCAATCCACTACTCTCTTCTTTGTTTCTAGTGAAAGTTTCCTGTCTCTTAATACTTTACTCAACTTCTGGAATGCGTCCTTTGCCATGCCAATTCGCTTTCGGATAGTCTGTGTCACACTTTCCGTTTTCTGTTAGAACACTTCCCAGGTATTCAAATTTTTGTACCTGCATGATTTTAATATTCCCCACCTGTATTTGGCATTTTGGGTTGCTCTTTTTGCTGATGACCATGCATTCGGTTTACTTGCAGTTTATTTGTACTCCTTTTTTGTATCTCTTCAGCTACCGTCTGTAGGAGGTTTTTCTTTTCCGTGTCTGCAATCAGCACTGTATCATCTGCGTACCTTATGTTGTTCAAACTGTGGCCTCCGATGACAAGTACTGGTATAACATCTAGGGTCCTCAGAAACGTTTGTTTAAAGACCAGCGAACGTTCTTTGTTTTTTTTTTATTTGTGATTTTTATCTTATTACTCATTTTCCATTATCTTACACTACGTATATTAAATATACATTGTTCAATATATGAATATTTTCGCATTTCATAAGCCGTTATTCCATAGTTTTCTTTTTGTTATATGTCCTTTTCATGATTTTCAAATATAACCTCTTTTCGTCTTCACGTGACAATTCGTATTACTGCTTTTTATTATTATTAACGAAATATATTTAGTAATGTTTTTTCATGAATTTCATAACATTTTATTGATGATGGGTTGTTTTGTATGCTTATTGTTTCTGATATCTGATGTGATAGCGCTTCTGCTTTATTGATCATGGTATGTAAGGTTCCTTGTTGTGCTATATATCATTTTGTTGAACTTTGAACAATATATATATCCGAGTGAATACAGAACGAAGAAAGAATTTTTACAACGTCCAAATCATTAATTTAAAACAGAGCTCGATATACAATATATAGAGCTGTGAATATTTATTATAAAATATATTTTAGAACATGTACATAATCATTCTATATATATCCGCTACAAAGGTACGATTGTTTGGAGACAATCGTAACTTTGTAGCGGATATATATATAGAATGATTATGTACATGTTCTAAAATATAATTTATAATATATTTATATATATATATATATATATATATGATCTCTCCGATAGACCTCTCGACACCACAGGGGTCTTGTACAACGGAGTTTTGCTGTAAAGTCAAGTCTGGCTCGACACAAACGTGTTCACGAGCCATTTCTTACCCCAGTCCGCCACGGATTATTTATTTATTTTGAAAATGTTAAACTCCTTTTCCGAGTTTCAATCAAAATTCCAAGTTGTCTGTGTTGATACTCCTTGTAACATATTTCTATTTGGTGAGGAGTGCTCTTGCTGTGATGACACTGCATCAATACTGTTGAGAATCTATAACACATGGTCATCTGGTAAAGCAAGTCTTTTGGTGTAGACACGTTCAATTTACCATCGTTACCAAGGCTGAAGCCTAATCGAAGCTCAGTTCGAATGCCCACAGTCCGTCTCTTCTCAAACGACTCTAATTTGCAGAAATTAACGGTATCTCCTTACACTAGATGACTTCACAACACTAAACTTTAACTTACGGTCTAACATTTTGTACTGATATCAGTATTATAATGTAAGAAAACGTACAGAAGATAAATATATTGATACCTTCCATAGCATCTATTGTTATCTTTTGATATCTCTTGACATGATTTTCTTTTTTACATCACTCGACAGGTTTTTTTTTTTTTTTTGGTTTTTTTTTTTGTTTTCCTTGAATCTTCTACTTTTCTTACATCTCCTGAAACCTTTTCTCTCTGACATCATTTGACACACTGTTCTTCTCGGATATTCCTTGAAACATTTTTCTCCCTTGAATGTGAAGACGCCTTCTTTCTAGATATCTCTTATCAACTCTTTGACGTCGCTTGACAACATTTTCTTCTTTGACAACTCCAGACACACTTTTACATTTGACACGCTATTCTTCAACAAAATTTCTTGACACCTATTTCTTATCAAATACCGCCTGATACTTTTTCTTCTTTGATATCATTTGATATCTGTTATTCTATTGACAACTTTTGACACATTTTTGTTTACTTTTTCCCTAAATCCCCTGAAAATATTTGCGACTACTTGACGCAGTAGAAATCGTGACTCATCAGACCAAACAGCGTTTTATAGCCACTCCATTTTATGTAACCCTCAATGAATTGTAGCTTCAGTTACTTGTTATCTGAAACGAATGCCACATGACGTGGTTTTATAATGATGTCGCGCAACTGCTTCAAGGTACGTTTATATACATCTGTTTTAAAGAGTGATTATTTAAGCTATTGTTAGCTTTCTATAAGCTTGGGACAGCCTGGCTATTCTTATTCTACTTCTTTCATCCACAAGAAATTTTGGCTCACAGAATTGCTGCTGATTATTTTTCTTTTTATGACGCTTAAACTTTAATATGGTTGGACGTGAAAATTCTAGCAGCTCAACAGTTTTTAAATACTCAGACCCGCCCATCTGTTATTAACAATCATGCCATGTTCAAAGTCATTTAAATTACCTGTCTTTCATAATGCATGAAATGAAATTCAGCAGAACGGCATGAGCATGTGTAAATGCCAGTATCCATTAAATTGCTACGATATCAATGGCTGATTAAAAATTTGCATAGAGTAGCATTTTTCCAATGTATTTAATTAAGTTCCCAGTGAGTGTGAATATATATATATATATATATATATATATATATATATATATACATATATATATATATATATATATATGCCATTTCGTAAGTCCAATTACAGTATTTGTCTTGATTTTCACTTGGGCTTCATTCTTGTTACTTTGTACCAGATTTCATAAGATATGCAGAAGATTCATGTAAATTGTAATTCATTTTTATTCTTCAAATGAATTTCAATTTGCAGAAAGCTATTATAACAGTAAGTTTAATAAATGCTTTTAAAATACTCATATGTTTGCAAGTGTCAGTACTGTGTTGGGCCGACGATGTTGGGATTCACGACGCAGCTGCTCTGTTATTGTTGTTGTTGTTGATGGTGGTGGTGGTGGTGGTGGTGGCGTGTGTGTGTTTGTGCATGTATGTGTTTGCATTTGTTTGCGTGTGTGCACGCTGTGGTTATCATTTATTTACCCTTGTTCTTTAACATCAGCCTCCCTCCACCAACAACGTTATTTTTAATTTATCGGAGTTCCATTCCTGTCTGTCTGACTGTCTGGCCATCGGTCTGTCATTCTTGAGTGCTAGGCAGGTTCTTGAAATATCTGAATACAGACTCGTACGGAAACACACGCACACGAGTACTCACATTACAGACAGTCCGCACAATTTCACTTGCTTTTTACTCCTTTTCTCCCCCTCCCCAACTAACTTTCATCTTTCGCTCTCTCTTTCTCTTTCTGGCATTCTTTTTCCTTTTCGCCGATTCTTGTCGCCATGGCCGATCACCGACACGAAATGTTTTCCTCTTTCGCACACATATATTCAAATCCCCACGAAAACAATTATTATCTATTAACAGAAATTTTTATCCTCTTCTTGCCCTCTTTTACTTTCATTTTTCTTTTTCCTCTCTCTCTCTCTCTCTCTCTCTCTCTCTCTCTATCTATCTATCTATCTATCTATCTCTTTCTCTCTATCTGTTCTCTTGATTTGCCAGCTTATCTCTATCATTTTTTGTTTTTTTTCCTTCTTCACGAGACTTCTTGTTTTTATCATACTTTATTCCATCTCTGCTTTTTGGCGTCTCTCTCTCTCTCTATCTCTCTCTCTCTTTCTTTCTCTCTCTCTCTTTCTCTCTCGCTCTCTTTCTTTCTTTTTCTCTCTCTTTCTCTCTCTCTCTTTCTCTCTCTGTGTTCTCTCTTTCTCTCTCTTTTTCTCTCTCTTTCTCTCTCTCTCTTTCTCCCTCTCTATTTTCTTTCTTATCCCAGTCACTCGTTCTGTTCCCTCTTTTCTGTCAGACGCTCTTCAGCCTCCTCCTCTTCTTTCTCTATCTTTCGCTATTCTTTCTATTTCTCTTCTACGATTGCCATTTTGTCTCATTTATCTTTTCTCATTCTAACTTTATTCTTTCGATTTTCTATCTGCATTCATTCTTTTATCTCACTCTCTCTTTGTGTATTTCATCTCTTTCTCTCTCCCTCCCTCCCTCCCTCCCACTCTTTCTCTCTCTCTCTCTTTATGTGGATGTTACCCTCTCATACGCTCTTAATTTGTTTTTGTTTTATTCTGAAAAAGACAACAGCAGAAATTACCAGAGTCACATGAAATATTTTTTAGCTTATCAGATATTGGAGCAGTTTATAGATATTTTTCTTGTTTCATGTAAATTCTTATCAGCCTTACAGTTAGGATTAGATTTCAGACCTCTGAAGAGTTTGAGCCGCCGACGCAATTATACAAAAAAAGAACTTTTGATTGAAACTCGGAAAAGGAGTTTAACATTTTCAAAATAAATAAATAATCCGTGGTGGACTGGGGTAAGAAATGGCTCGTGAATTTTAATGCTTCCAAAACTTAGCTGCTATCTATTAACCAACACAGACAATCGCTCCTACCCCGCCTCCATTATCATGGATCAGGCTAGTCTCCCGGAAAGCAAAACACTGCGTCTCCTCGGTTTAACTCTCACAACAGACTTCAAGTGGAATGACTATATAGAATCCATAGCTAAATCCACTGCTAAGAAAGTTGGTTCTCTGTGTAGGACCACGAAGTTTTTTTTCCGCCTGAAACAATCCTGTACATATATAAATCTACCATCCACTGAATACTGCTGCCATATCTATTCGGGTGCTTCTGCTATCCAAGTAGGTGACCTTGACACAATCCAACAGAGAATCTGTACTGTAATAAATCCCGAATTGGCAGCTCAGTTACAGTCACTTTCTCACCGGTGCAATGTGGCTTCCTTGTGTCTCTTCTACAAATACTTTCACGGCTTCTGCTCCGATGAACTTAGCTCACTGGTGCCTCCTATATAAATTTACTCGAGCCACAAGATTAGCAACTAAATCCCACCCTTTCACTGTGAAACCAATAAATTGTAAACGCAAATTCTACTTTCAGCTTTTTCCTCGCACTTTCCGCCTATGGAATTCCCTTCCATTTACTTGCTTTCTCGACAGCTACAATCACCAAGAATTTAAATGTAAATCAATAGTCCTCTTCTATCTCACTGCCTTGCATCCTCTCTCTCATGCTCGTTTCTCCGTCCACTTCAATATCATCAGTTTTCTCATCCTTTTCTTACCCACTTTCTGACACCCCCTATAACCTGTCACTCTTTCTCATAACTTTTCTCCTATGTAACCCCCTGCACAACAGTGGCAGAAAATGCCCTGCTTGGGGCGATATGATTATAAAAATAAATAAATAAACAAAAATAACTCCATTTACTCTTCTTTACACGGTCCAGTTGTTAACTTCTCGCTTTTCCGGTCCAGTGCTTAAATTCTCGTTTGGCAATTCTCAGCATCATTGTTTTAAATAAAGCTGGCATTAAATCAAGAATATTTTTGTTGGACATCTTCAAGTCTGATATAAAGCATCATTTTAGAAAATGTGATAATGTTCGATTTCTATTTTTTCAAGACAAGACTGACATTTTGTCGTAACAAGACTGATGAACATACTTCAAGTAGAAAAGTATCGTATTATAGAGACTTGACTCTAACACTGGTCACATTCTAGAATCATTCAGAAGAGAAATTAACTCGTAAGATTCACTATCTCATCCTTCAGGTGAAAAGAGCAAGTGAAAGCTAAGGATGTGGTGAAATCGATCTTTAATTGAGTTTCAGAAATAAGCTAAGACTTATCAGAGAATACATGGAATGTGAGGGTCACCTGCCGTGTTTACATACCAACCGTAGAAACAATGGAAAGTGGGAATGAACTGACTTTCTTGACTGACCGAAAAGGGAAATTTGAAGGATAGAAAAGAATTATCGAAGCCCAAATGAGAGCTTTTTTCATGATCTGACTAAAAATATCGTTCGGGACGTTCTACACAATTACGAATATCCACTAAAGTAACATGTGAAGTAATAAAATATAGCGGATAAAAATAAAAATTAAATAACTCTTTAGAAATTGCTTATACTTCGGATACGAAACTGAATTGACATGAGTTTCGAGAAAAAAATCTGAACGAAAGGTGCTTTAATTCAAATAGAACATGGTTTGGGTGTCAAACTCTCCATAACCGAGTGGTCAAAGGCGCGATAAATAAGATGTTGATCTTCCTACGAAGAAGGATACAGATTCGAATCCCGCGAGAGGGTCAGTCAGTCAGTTAAGTGCCATACGTGAAACACGCTTGGGCGATCATGTCACGAAAGAGACATGCCTGACTGGACAGAAGATTATCCCCCAGTAGTACATTTACTTTATTTTCTTGAATTCCCAGAAAGAACAGTAAAAGAAATAAACATTGTTTAAAGAACAGGACTTTTTACTCAAATACGAGTATCCACTAAACATAATGTTTGAAGTAATAATAATATTAATAATATATATATTCCATTTGTAAACGAGTTATTACGCGACCTAGGTTTCTACCATGAGTGGTGTCTTCGGGCGATTTTCAATAACTGATTTTACCGTTTACGTAAATGGTAAAATCAGTTATTGAAAATCGCCTGAGGACACCACTTCTGGTAGAAACCTAGGTCGCGTAATAACTCGTTTACAAATGTAATATTTTCAAAAGTTCTACAATATAATTGTATTGACCATTTTTTAATACAAATGTGCAATGGTCTAATTTTATTAATATTATTATTATTAAATAATAAAACAATCAATATATATATATATATATATATATATTGTTAATAAGTTAATTAGATGTATTCACCAGCTACCGTCCTTATAACATGTTCACTTAGCATATAAATAACACACACACACACACACACACACACACACACATATATATATATATATATATATATATATATATATATATATATATATGCATGTATAAATGCTCATATCACTGACTGAAGACTTCGTGCATAGCACGCAAAGAATTGTTGGTCGTGTTTGCTCGAATGTACACCAGATGATATATATATATATATATATATATATATATGTGTGTGTGTGTGTGTGTGTGTGTGTGTGTGTGTGTGTGTGTGTGTGTGTGTCTGTCTGTCTGTCTGAGTGCGTGTGCATGTGCAGGGGTGTGCATATGTATGTGTGTGTGTGTTTGCGCGTGTGCATGCTTGAATAGAGACTGCTTAAGGGCCACTTACCTTTTCTCTTTTAAGTTTATGATATGCCAAAAAGACGGCGCTTGTCAAATAGGACATGGACAAGATTTCTGAAAGCTTCCTATCGGATCTAGTTCCCAAATGTTAACAGCATGACCTTTGACCGCTGCGATTTAGGTGAAGAAGCTAAATACTTTGATCAAAATACCGCTATTCATGATTGAGATATGGGTATAGTTTAGTGAACAGGGCCCAATCACTGAAGCGATTTCTACATCGTGTCAGGACAACAAAAACCTTGTGAAAGGCACCACTGCCATCATAGAAGATTGATTATATAGAAAAGGTTGGCCTGGTCTTCAGTGATGTAGAAGTAGACGGTATGTGATAAAGTCGATTCCGCCTAAATTATATGATTTAATGTTCTGAAGGAGAACATCCAACCCAATGCTATCCACTAAAATATCCAATACAATAGCTATATATTAAAAACAAGCCTTCAAAATATCTATAAACCAATAACATCCAATAAAGTGCTTACATTTTATAACAGTTCAATTGAATTGTTCAATACCAAGTCGTAGAATACAAATCAGAAATTTTGTTTTATTAGTCATCATAATTTAGATAGATAACGCCAAAATATTGTGCAGACGTAATAATCGACATATCACATGATATTTTAGAACACATTAGGAATAAATAAAATAATATAGTTCTGGAGTTCTTAGAAAAACAGAAAAAAAGATATCATGAAGTCCGACCTGAAGAAAGAGACTCACATCATTCTATCTGCTGATATTCACGACCAAACTACAACGAGATCGTCTCAGACTACGGCGCAACCGTCCACAGTAAGAAATAAATTCTAATTATCTCCTTTATGCATGCTACTACTACGCAGGCATATACCTACTAACTCTTTCACGCAAACACACACGTAACTACATTACACTTTTCTTACATACATACTCAGTACAGTTTAAATTCTATCCAAAAATACTATTAACAACCAGAAAATGGCATTATCCATTTAATACATTCAACCAACTTCTTGTATTCTCGTTGTTATTATTTGTTAATACTAAATTGTATTTTTCTACTGAATTTTATTCTTTCAATGAATGTTGTGAGATTATTCTAAACGGCTGAATTACAAGCAGTCCTGCAACAATATTTTAATTCATTGTATCGATTCCCAACACTCAGAATTTTAACGTTTAACAAAAGCCCAAGTCGAAGGATTCCTATACGCTTACTTAAGGATAACAACGCACACTAGAAGACTTTCTTCACTGATACAAGATTTCAGTGATAGACTTTTGTTAATACATTCGAGCTCTCGCATTGGCAGTTTCGTACGCAACAAGGTTCGATATGCACTTTGTTTTGACATTTTTTCTACATTATCCCTTCTGTTGACTAAGAAAAAAAGCTTTTTTTATCGTAATTCTGCCTTCTTCGGATCACTACTTGTACACATCACCACAAATGAGCATGGCCATTATGCACTCGAGATTGGAGTCACATTTTCTTCTTTTTAAACGAGTGACTCTATAGATTCGTGTTGTAAGTAATCAGAATGAAAATATAAAAATTAAATCTTTTTGTTGACTAATTTTTCTGTTTACTTAGGTCTTTTTATATATTAAAGTTATCGTAAATAGATGTGGCTTCAGTTAAGAATTACGCTCACAAGCATGACACGAATATATTGGTGATTATTCACCACATACTTAGTATGTAATTTTATAATATTAATATTAATAATCGATTAATGACGTTTTATTGTTCTTCAAAGATGGAAGAAATTTTGTTTATATTTTGATATTTGTTCGAAAGTTATGTTCCGATGATAATGCATAAAAGTGACAGCAAGATATGAGAAATGTTGGAGAGGTGTTACAAGATGAGACAGAAATACCACCCACATAAACCAACCCCCAGAAATAACTTTCCACAAAGACCGACTCCCAGAAATATCACCCACATAAACCTACCCCCAGAAATACCACCCACATAGACCTACCCCTAGAAATACCACCCACATATCCCCAACCAGAAATACCACCACATAGACGCACCCCCAAAAATACTTCCACATAGACCCACCCCCAGGAATACCACCCACATAGACCAACCTCCAGAAAAACCACCCACATAGACTCACCCACAGAAATACTTCCCACATAGGACGCCCACCCAGAAATACTTACCACATATTTACCAGGCAAGACATTATCTCGATGAAAATACAATTGCTAATATCTTAACATTATGTGGGAGGTATTTCTACCGCATTCTCTTTTAACAAAACAGTTTTCGTCTCTTTTTTTACGTGAAAGATTTCAAAACTGTGTATATAGAAGGAAATAGTCATCTTATATATGGGCTTAGGATGTGCGTCGTGGTACATTAGATATCGGCCCGGAACGAGAAATCGGGGAGCCGAGTTCGAATTCCAGCTGAATTTATTGCATTCACTTACGCGCAAATACCCTTGGGAAAGGTATTAATCCGTCTATTCTTTCCAGTTATGGGTTAAATAGCAGGACAGATTGGGTTCTATAGCCTTGGTCGGCAACCAGTCTACTGCAGAAAGCAATGGCAACCTACTGCGGGATAATCTTCTGCCCAGTCAGTCATGTCTCTTTCGAGACATGTTCGCCCAAGCGTGTATCACGTATGGCACTTATCTGACTGATATATGGGCTTACATGGGTGCGTGTGTCTGGCTGCATGCGTGTGTAAACATATATACGTGTTGAAAAAACTAAAGATAAAAATTGTAGTGTTTGATTGTACTGGCTATAGAGTCATATACATTCATACGTATGTGTACTGGGTGGATATATATATATATATATTTGCTTAGTTTCCTATTCTATGTTATATCCGTCCAACGTTGTGGATAAGTTTTCCAAATAACGCGTGTGTTGATTGTAAATAAATCTGCCCATCTGTAAGTGTGAACTGGGGTGTGTACAACAAGGCCATGTTGATTTATTTAAGTGGAAATGGGCGGCCGCAACGGGATGCAAATTTAAATGGAATATAGCACAATTCTATCCGAAATATTCTCAGATGAGGGAATTAAGAGGTGGAGTGATTCCAACTCCATCAAACCACGAGCAGCAGCAACAAATGAATGATAGGAACAATAGCAACAAAATCAAGATGGAGGATAAAAAAAAGCATGTAAGCGTACACACATACACACACATACACGCGTAATATATTTTCAAGGTATGCTATATTCATGGATAAAGTTCTCAACAGATCATATGCAAATATCAAATGTAAAAATTTATACTGAAATCAGCACAGATTAAACAAGTAGATAGATAGATAGATAGATAGATAGATAGATAGATAGATAGATTACACCGGTCGATGGTCAATCTGATAATGTAAGTAGAGAAATTAAGAACAATTTTATTAATTCAATTTTTTATTTTGAAAGCTCAAGAACTGAAAATTTAACACATTATAATGCTAGCTTATTTTTATATGATCGAATGCGTGTTTGTGTTCGTGTCTATATGTCTTCTTATGTGCCTTTATGCATTTGTACTTAATATATATATATATATATATAGAGAGAGAGAGAGAGAGAGAGAAAGAAAGAGAGATGTCAGGTACACAAACACACACACACACACACACACACACACACATATATATGTACCTGACTCCAGCCAAGTCTCGCAGCTTTGCCCTCTCGGCGACTCCGATCATGCTGTCGTCTCTCAATATTTCTCACCGCTCTCACTCCTCCCCAGGAGCCTCCTACTACAGGATCTCTTACCAAAGAGATGATTGGGATGCGTTTCGCGATTTCCTAAGCGACGTCTCTTGGGAAAATGTTTTCGGTCTCCCAGCTGATGACTTCACCTCTGAGATTTCTCCCTTGGTGAAAGCTGGCATTGATGCCTTCATACCTACCAGGAAAATCTCACTCCCTCCAGTTCTCTCCTGCCTGTTCGGCCGCCATTGCCCACAGGAATCACTACTTCCTACTATTTCGGAGACATGCATCTGATCACAATAGGCGCCTATTTACCTCTGCACGTAATGAGTGCAAGAGGATCCTGAATGACGCCAAGCGGTTGTTTGCTAAGAGAATGAGACAGCACACAGCACAAGGCCGAGTAACTTGCTCGCAGATTCTCATCCCACTCCACATTTGACTCGTCTGGAATACCCGCACCCAACCTACCTATTAGAACCGAGGCTAAACTTTATGATGTTTAAATTACTCCGTCACTAGTATTTAAGGTAATATCAAAACTTGACCCCTATATGGCAAGTGGAGGGGATGGAATCCCGGTCATTGTCCTTAAGAAATGTGTCTCTGAACTCTCCTCTCTCCTCTCTAAACTCTATAATTACTGCCTTCTGCATCCTGTTTTCCTGCATGCTGGAAGTCTTCTTCTGTGATCCCTGTATTTAAGAACTCGGGGGAATCCTCAGACCTATCCAAATGTCGCCCTATCAGCCTACTACCAATTTTCGGGAAAGTGTTCGAGACCATTATTAAAGCTAAAATAGTTCAACATCTTACTGCCCATAAATTATTCTCACCAGGTCCACGGCAGATATGCTAACGACCATTACGGAGTACATATACCAGGCCCTTGATAAGTTAGGCGAGGCTCGCGCTGTTGTGCTCGACATCTCCAAGGCTTTTGATAGGGTTTGGCACACTGGCCTACTACGCAAGCTACGGGGTTATGGTATCACCCGAGGCATGCTTAATCTGATTCAATCTTTCCTATCTAACCGCTTAATAAAGATCGTCTTGAATGGGCATGTTTCCATATCCTACTGTACAAACACTGGTGTTCCCCAGGGCTCTATCCTAGACCCGACGCTCTTCCTTATTTTCATAAATGATCTTCCAGACGTGATCAAGTGCCAAGTAGGCATCTACGCAGATGACAACTCAATTTACTCTCGCATCGGTAAGAAATCTGGCGAGGCGTGCAAACATAAACTCGCTGCTGATCTTGAAATCAACCATCCGTCCGTGCATGGAATATTGCTGTCAAAGCTTGCAAGGCGTTGCCACTGTTCATCTCAGTGTTCTCGACAGGTTTCAAAGAAAAATCAGTAATGTGATAGGTACCAACTTGGCGGTTCGACTCCAGCCACTTTCTCACCGACGGGATGTGGCTTCCCTCTGTCTGTTCTACAAATATTTTCGTGGCTTCTGCCCCGACAAACTTAAGTCACTGATGCCCCTGCCACATGAATTTACTCGTGCAACCAGATTGGCAACTGGGTCCTACCCATTCACAGTTAGATCAACCAAATGCAGCGGATAATTTTACTCCATCAGCTTCCATATTCTTGCTTTCCTGACAGCTACAACCTCTAGGAATTTAAATGTTATGTCAATACCCATCTCTTAACCACTTGACTTCAGTTCTTTCTGCATCACCATGTATAACTTTTCTTTTCTCTCTACCTTTGCAACTGCCATCACACCTGTATTCACATCCTTTTCTTGCTCCTTTCTCTGATACCTCCTGTAACTGCTTCGTCTTTCTCTTTACTCCCCTCCCATCTAATCTTTCTCTCTTATGTAGCCCCCTGTGCATCAGTGGCGTTACCACTTTGCTTGGGGTGAAACGATTATATATATATATATATATATATATATATATATATATATATATATATATATATATCACAAATCGACCGTAGAAACCATAACCATTTGTAATTTAAATTCTTCTTCTACGTGCCCTGTCTTTTCAGGACGTAGGCAATTATGGCTTAAAATGTCTCCCCATCCCTGGTGGCTCTTAGCACGCTTTCTTCTGTTACACCACTCAACCATTGTTCAGTCATCCACCTGATCAGGCCCTTCAAATATGTTATCCACTGTTTTCCCCGTCTCTTTTTCTCTCTATCTGGCCTGTTAGTAACAGGTTCTCCAAGCCCTCCTTCCTTATCACATGTCCTAGGAACTTTAGCTGTCTCTTCCTAATGCTCAGTATTAATATCCTTTTCGTTTCCATTATTTCCAAAACCTCATCATTTCGTTTCCATTCTTTCCAAAACTTCATCAAGATATGTAACATCTAGTTATGAAACGCACTGGGTCCAAATCAAAACAATAGTGAAAGCAACTGGACTTAAGCATGGGATCGTACCAAATGGCAGTGTTTCATCACCATCAGAACCAAAAACTTTGAAGCCACCAGAAAAAAAAGGAAGACGCCAAACGACAAACGAGAAAAGCTCGAGAAAATCAACCTCGTCTTCCATCAACATTACCATGCAGTCATTTTCATGTAAGAATTGGTCTACTTGGTCATCAACGCTATCTTCATAAAGGAATCAATTGGTTACATAGTTCAGAAAGAGATAATACTTTAAACAAAGAAATCAGAATGCCAAACACTAAAAGAAAAAAAATTAAATAAATTAACAAATTATCAAATAAATAATAATCAAATTTAATAACAACAAAAAAACAATGAATAAATGCTAAAAAACGCCCTAAGTAATCAATAATAAATCTGGAGATAAACAACACTATACAATAGCTAAAATAGCTGCATTCTGACCCGTTATAGCTTTGAGGATGTGCGTTGTGGTGCAGTGGATATCGGTTCGGAACGAGAAATCAGGGGAACCGAGTTCGAATTCCAGTTGAATTCCTTGCATTCACTTACGCACAAATGCCCTTGGGGAAGGTATTAATCCGTCTCTTCGCTCCAGTTATGGGTTAAATGACAGGACAGATTGCTTTCTCTCGCCTTGGCTGGCAACCAGTCTATCGCAGAAAAAATGGCAACCAACTGCGGGATAATCCTCTGCCCAGTCAGTCATGTCGCTTTCGAGACATAATCGCCCAAACCGTGTTTCACGTATGGCAATGGCACTCAACTGACTAACTGATAGCTTTGAATAATTTTAAATATAACTGTTGCCGCCTAAACAGTAATTGATGGATTAAAGTAATAAAGCTGACCTTGCCACACATAATGACCCACTGATCCGCTATATAAATAGTTAAACCGCCATACAACATATATGGCTTGAAGATTGACGTTGACCACAGCTTCAACTTCTATATTTACACAAGAACTAGCCCTGATAGTGCGCAGGTTTGTCCAGTAAATATGAGATACCTAAAAGCATATTTGTATTATATATGTGCGGAACATTTAGAAAATGCGTAAAAATCATACGACGGGTTGACCCAAGCCTTCTGAGTGAAATTGGGTAGACGGAACTCTTTGGAAGTCCCAAGTCATCGTGACCGAGTGTTCGGGTGTACAACTTTTGTTCAGATTGTTGATCACGCCAGATAGTACCCTATGCCTAAGAAACTGTAACTATGGGTCCACTCAGCATAGTTGCAGTATAAACCAAAGGTGGGCTCTCTGCCACCTTAATAGACAGCCATACTAGGATACGAGCGGCAAGACATTACATATATATATATCGCTCATTCAGTAATTAATTAGAGCACTAAAAGATTGCTTCCTTCTTACGAGCGCTCATAGCTCAGAGGTAGAATCGCCGATTGACGCCAATTCAGTTGTGTTTCAATCCTGGGTTAAAAACAATCAGATGTCTAACCATACTGATGAACTGTGATACAGCGAAACCGATCTGTCTGCGGGTGACTAAGTACGCTCTCACTCCATGGAAGAATTGTTTTTTGAAAAAACAGTAGCTACTCTAGCATCTACGCATCGCTCATTCAGTAATGATTTAGAGCACTTTGGTTACTGGCCTATGATAAATCATACGCTAAAAGTCTGCCTCCTTCTTCCGAGCTCTCATAGCTCAGAGGAAGAATCGGTCGGGTCTCAATCCTGGGTTAATAGCAATCGGATGTCTAACCGTAGTGATGAGCTGTGATACAGCGAAACAGATCTGTCTTCGGATGTCAATATATATATATATATATATATATATAATGCTTTTATAAACCATTGTAATAACAAAGTTACAATATATAAATATATATATATTCGTAACGTCATCCACAAATAAGCCTGTTTCACTGTATTACAACTTATCAGTGTGGCTAGACATCCACTTGCTTCTGGCTGGGATACAAACTCAACCGATTTGGTGTCATTCGGAGTTGCTAACCCCTAAGCTATAGGCGTATGGAATCAGGCAATGGACATTTTAGCGTGTTGTATATAAGGGGGTATACACAATATATATATATGTGGGGGGGGGGGGGGTATTCCACGTTCGACTACTGACGGTGCGAAAAAATAGTAGGAAACCCACAAGACATTTTTATTTAAGGCCTGAAATGAAAAGTGCCTTTCATCGACGTTGTGCTATGGTTAGCAGCATTTCTCTCTAGAATCATTACAATTAAGTAGTGAGATTGCTCCACTCTGGGTACTCCGTACATTCAGCCTTGTGCCACATCTAAGCTGTATTTAGAAAATCACCTTTCATATAACTGATATACTTATATAAAAAATATAGTTTCAGGTACGCTATAGGATAAAGTGTTCAACATCAGGGAGAGAGCGTATGTAAATAATAAAAGTAAACACTCAGAGGCGACAGACTGTTTCATGTTAGGTTCAATCATCCAGACACATGTGTTGGGTTTTTCCTCGGCTATTTATAGATACGGGTCAGTGGTACATTGTGGGTAATCCTTCAAACGGTTATTTTGGCGGAAACGGTTTATTTATTTATTTATTCATTTATTTGGATAAATTTATTTTACTTGTTTTTATTTTTAAATTTATGTTTATTTATTCTTTTCGGTTTTCGATGCTTAATTTATTTTTTTTTATTTGGATTTGTTATATATTCATTTATTGTTTTCATTTTCATTTTTATTTTATCTATTTTAATGGTTGTTATGGCGGTAGTGGTTTATTAATGTGTTTATTATTTGTTGTATTAAATTATTCTTTATTATATATATATATATATATATATATATATATATATTAATAAAATATAGTTTTAAAGAAGGTGATATTTATAGGCAAAAGCGCTCAATATTAACAGAAAGTATAAAGGTGTATATTGATGTCAACATCGACAGTGTGTTTTCGGTCAGATTGTCACCTTTTGGTATTCACCTCAGTTCCCACTTTTATAGTCATATATATTTATTCACATACATCTATATATATATTGAGATCGGTATTCCTAATCTCATCCAGAACATATCCAAATACAAACTGTCTAGCACTGAATCTAGGCGTAAAATTTGCTACAGTACTCTCTCTCTCTCTCTCTCTCTCTCTCTCTCTCTCTCTCAAAATGTTTTTCTCATATTAAAAAAAAATTTATGTATTACAATAATAATGTGCATTTAATATACCACTACTAATTCGACGTTCATATTGTTCTTTCTGACATCATTATGGGCATAGATATCACATTCCTTGTTCCAGTGTCTTTTTGTTTTATTTCTCGTTTATTCTGCTCCGAATTATGTCTGCAATGCTGAATTATGTCTGCAATGCTGAATTCATCTAAGGCATGCCAGTATCTTTAATACAATTCCGTCTGGTCTTAATGTTTTGTTTCTGATACAATTCCGTCTGGTCTTACTACGTTGTCCAGCGTTGATTTCACTTCGGATTTTAATATTTTTGTGTATTGCCGGTTATTCTCTTTCGTGGAGTAAGAGTTCTCCGATATATTCGTTCCATTTCTGAAGTATTTTCTTTCTCACATACCAGTGTCCGTCCTTGGATTTAATGCAACCTGTTAGTTCTCTTATTTTCATGCACTTTTATTTATCTCTGACATTCAATCTTTCTATTTGTGTACAGTTTTCGTTGAGCCATTTCTCTTTAGCCCACCTGCATTTGCTACGTATGTTCTATGCCATATATTGGCATTAGTTTTGTGTCTTTTTGATCATGTCGAAAATTTCATTCAATTTGTTTTTCTTTGTCGATTTTTATTTGGCATGACGTTGATTGCTAATGTTTCTAAAACTTCTCTTAATGTCTCCCATTTCGAGTTTCTATTATGATTTTGTCCATTGTATCTGCTTTTAACATTCAGGGGGCCAGTCGTATCAAAAAGCAGTGTATTCATCCATTTGCATGACTATTTGTCAATGAGAAAGTTGTGTTCTCATTGGGTGCTGCGTTTGCTCACAGTCAATCAAAAACAACAACGCGTCGACGATTCAGGGTGTTGTTTGCAAATGTTTCAACGCAACAGCAAGGAGTTTTTGCGTAAACATGTGACAAAGGATGAAACATGGATCCACCACTTCACTCTGAGTCAAGTCAGCAGTCAGCTGAGTAGACAACATCAGGTGAAAGCTGTCCAAAGCGACCAAAGGCGCAAACATCAGCAGGCAAGATTTTAGCCTTCGTATTTTGGAATGCTCAAGGTATTTTGTTCATCGATTACCTTGAGAAAGGAAGAACTATCAATATCGAATATTATAAAGCATTATTGGTTTGTTTGAAGTAAGAAATTGCCAAAAAAACGACTAGAAATGAAGAATAAAAAAGTGATCTTTCAACAAGACAACGCAGCGTGTCACAAGTCGATCTTTAGCAAAGTGATAAACATGAACCATCGGTAAAAATAATCCATCAGATAACACATTACAAATGCAATCTTTTATACGCCATGTTCCTTCATTGCATTAGGGATCATAGTCTCCACATCTTCCTATAAAGCAAGTGCATTTTTATAAATCTGCTTTTTGCTTTTGTTAACCTATCGCTGAATAAGCGTCTTTGACAAAAATGACTTGGTAAGTCATTTTTCACACATACACAGAAGACACATAATACTTAGAGAGATTAGCAGTCTCACTTTTATCGCTGAGTAATTGATCCAATATAAAAATGCTCTTTTAATTACACGAATTTTATCTTCTTTTGATTTCTTGAAACTTTTTTGAACTTCACAGAGAAATATTTTTATATATGAACTGATTATTTTCAACATCATTGACAAAACCATTTACATAAAAGTAAAGCGGAACAAAATCATCGCAGTTCTGAAAACAGGAACGGACCGATAACTTTTCAGCACCCCTCGTATTGGAGAAGGGTTTTTATAACCCGATATCGAGTGTTCTAGAAACAAGTCGGATTATCTGTCTGCCAGGATTATCAGAAGACATAGCTGACAGGAGTCATATAATCATCGTAATCTATATCTGCTTAATTATGAAATAAGTTCTTTTACTTGCCTATTCTTTCCACCATTACCCGAGCCAGTTAAATAATCTTATCATCTTCCAGAGTTAATATTTTTATCCCTTTATTTCTTATATCAACAAATATCGTCTTTCTAATGTGTCACGTGTCTAAAACACTACAGACCAGATTTTTAACATTTCAATCGCGTTTTGAATAGAGTGCCGTGATCTTTGTTTCATATAATCGATAATATTTGAAATTCTCTTTGATAACATAACTCTAACGTAAAGAAAAAAATGGAAAGGAACCTCATTTAAATCCAGGGATTAAATCAGTAAATCTGCGAGAAAAATTCAAAGTATATGCATGTTTTTATCTGTTGCCATGTTTTTTGGCGATATATTCAATGTTCCCAATGTGCGCCCTCTCGTAATAATCAAACTTTCGTCAGACTACAAAAGATCGGATTATTAAAGATTTAAACTTGTATCTGACGTACATGTGTGTGTGTGTGTGTGTGTGTGTGTGTGTGTGTGTGTGTGTGTGTGTGTGTGTGTGTGTGTATGTGCGTGTGTATATCAGTTCTTTAAAACACGCCCCTACGGAAACAAATGTATGTTACATAAATTTACATGAGTGCTTATATATTTATAGCTGTGTATATATAGGAGTGTGGGTGTACACAAACACACCCGCGCGCGCACACACATATATGTGTGTTTATAGCACCACTCCCCGATCCGCATATATACGTATATCTCTACACAAACATCTACATATGGCATGAAGCATTAAAGCCGGTCCGTCATCCTGACAACAGCAGCCGGGTCGCCGAGTCTTGTTACTGCTCGGCTGAACCAAGTTTGGTAATAATTATGATGGCAGGGTTGGAATTATGCGTTAATGGAGGAGGTAGGATGACTGAGTCGGGTTTACTGGGCGATAGGGGAGCAGGTGGTTGGATAGCAATGATTCTTGAGGTGGCAGAGGCTGGGCGAATTCCAGCGACGACGGTTGAGTGGTTAGCGAAGAGGATGCCGGTGCAGGGCGAGGCAGACATATATTGATATGAAAGTCGGGAGTAAGATCTAACATCTGGAAGAGCCAAATACGCGGAAGATAGCTAGAGAGAATGGGTAAACACTAAGTCATACACTTAGCATATACATACAAACACGCATGCAAGCACACACGCACGCACACACATGCACACACGTACAAAAAGTACCATGTAGATTAGAAATACCGTCACACAAATTACGCTGAGGGGAATTGTCGTGTTCGACATAAACAAGAAATGATAAAAAGTGTGTATAAACAAATTTCCGCAAAATATGAAAAAGACCATTTCTCTCCGACTTCAGTAACAACCTTGTTTTCTCTTTTCATGCTAAAATGTTGTTTATATATGTACAAGTGAGTAATTTAGGAACTTGCTTTCGATCGCTCTCACACTCTTTAGACTTTAGCAAAAGTAGCCAAACAACAGACATGGAATACTGTTATGTTGATATTCCCATTGACATTTAGAAAAAGCAAACTTATTAAATAATATTTTCTAAATTTTCACATGACATACGTGCGAGTGCACTTTAACGAAATCTAACCAAGAGGTCAGATATTTTCAAGTAGGCATTAGGCAAATTTTATACGGACTTTTCGGTTATTGTTGTGAGATAATATGGAAACAACAGTCTCCTTCCAAGAAGTGGGTGGAAACTAGATGTGAGAGTGAACATTTTCGTATGGATTTCACAAACTTTTGAGTAACACTGTATAAGATCGGACATGATGAAGATCGACTATTAAGTATAACAGGCCTTTGCTATTTGGACATTTAAGGTATGGGAAAAGGACTCGCTGTAAAGCCATTATTATACAAAAGAATGACATTATTATACAAAGAACACAACCCACAATAGATAAAATATCTTTACCACGGGCGACAATACCGTGACATGTCTATAAAATATTTAATAAACATACAAAATGATAATACTTCTAAATATATCATACATTATTTTATCGAGTGGCCTGGCTCCATTGAAATATTTAACACGTAATATTACTTTGAACAAATTTGTATTCCAGCGCTCCAAAAATGTCAGGATAAAGGCAACAATTCTTGTCTTCCATAAGAACAACGTCGTGTTCATGATGTAGATGATTTAAAAAAAAAGCGGAACAAAGCAAGAACTTTCAACGGTTTATCGGCAAATTTTGATCGTGGCTTCTTAGTCGAAATTTTGAGAAGCCGATGAAAAAAATCAAACAAACCTAAAGATAAAAATAACACTGACATTTCATTTTAACAGATATATTTACTAAAATTATCCAAAAATATCTTGAAGTACAAAAGGATAGTTTTAATCAAGCACGACTTCCAGGCGACTTCGGAATCAACTGCATCTCTTCTAGACGGCTTCTTCGTTTAAGATGGTTAATGCGACCATGATCTTTGCTTTCAGTTCATCTTTTGGTGTTACAAGGAATTTAGTTGGTCACCCGCTCAATTGAACCCTACACACAATCAACGGGATTCCAATCTGTGGAGTTGAGTGGCCAGATATAAGGAGTGATGTGGCCACAGAAATTGTCTTACAGTCATGACTAGCATCTCTTGTTTGTGTGGTATGGTGTAGAGTACCGTTGCCAGACATAGGGTCTTCCAGCAGTCACCATCTTGACCCAGGGAAGCACTACCTCATCAAGGATTTAATAAAACTATGCATTTTCATTATTGAATTAAGTTTCAATAAATCAACTGATTAATAAAAAATAATAAGATATGATTTTAATAATTCTATAAATGAGATGTCAATAATACATCTGAAAAATATATCGACATGTATTTATCAATTTTATCCAGAAAACTTTAAGTAGAATATACTACGTGCATTTCGAAATAAAATGTCAATGATAAACAATTAAATAACTGGAAAAAGAAGTGATTTCTTTTAGTTCAACCATCCAGAATATTCACAACCTACCATTAGATAATTTATCGTTACTTAAGGCGATAATTCTTCTTTGAAGTTTCGCTGCCAAAGCTGATAAAATAAAGGATCAGTCGACCTTAAAATATACAAGTAATTTTGCATCGTTATACATAATCTATCAGAAAGCAAAGGGGGCATAAGCCAAAATATTTGTAAAGGCAAAAATTTGACAAAATCATGAAGCAATCATTTTTCAGTATTTATTCATTTTGAATGTTTTGAATTTTTTGATTCAGATTGCTCTTTTTTTCTTGATATGCCTCTTTTTTCCACTTTTCTAATATCTGAGTTGCCTGTAACATCTAAATATTAGCAACAATTCTAATGGCCAAGGTTTTCACGATTTCTGAGGCTAAAGATTTTTCTCTGATTTTTAACACGCAGGATTTTCTATTTTTATAAAGTTTATAGTTTTTTTTTTGTTTTGTTTTGTTTTGTTTTTTGTTTTTTGTTTTTTGTTTTTTGTATGATATCCAGCATTTTTTCTGCTAACATCTTAGCATTGCCGCTAATTTTGATACTGGTGATATTCTTTTTAATTCTGTCCTCATTTATCTGAATTTCAAAAATCCAATAACTTTACCTTCTTTCAAATCTCCAAGATTTTTCTATTTTCATGATATCAAAGATTGATAATTGCTTTCTGACACCCAAGGAATTTCTCCGATACCTGATGTTCATGAATTGTCGACGACTTGCAAATTTTTTCACTGATTTCTGATGTCGGTGATCTTTTACTTTTTGAAATTTAATATTTTTTCAAATTTTTTAATATCATCATTTCTAATTTTTTTATTTGTTTTGCCGTAAATCTTTAGATTTTTCTTTCAAGATATCATATGTATTCTTTTTGTGGGGTGATTTTATAAGAAAACAAATTAAATTTCATGACTAAAGTTCACCCAACTGCTTATAAAATTAATGTGCCCGTCATGATAATTATATGATATAATCTTCCATTTTTAACGCAGACGTATTTGATGAGAAATAGCTAAAGAAGGATCGGATTTTTTAAAAAATGGTCGCAGGGTTTTTAAGGATTCATTTTGTTGCATTCATTACAGTGCATGAAAATTGATTCAAATTTTAAAAATTGGTAACAATGAACTCTGACACTTGTTAAAACTCTACAATAAAAAATATGATGAAAATTCTAATTTCCATGCGTAAACAAGAGATAAAGTCACGAAGAAGATTTCTTTCTTATGAGAAGCAACAATTCAGTCGGGAATACAACGAGACGGAAGAGATAGTAGCAATGACAGATAAAATTTAGAATATGAAAGGAAATTGCCATTAATTTTTTAAGCCAACCTAAAGAAGAAAAGAATTGGTGGTTTAGTGTTTAGACAAAAAGAAAAACACGGAAAATGAAGAAAAGGAAATAAAACATTAAAAAAAAGCATACATTCTTTTACACTTTAAAAATGACGAATGTGAAAATATGATAATAATAATAATAATAATAATAATAATAATAATAATAATAAAAGGAAAACGGATGAAAATGAAGGAAAATCTCTTGGGAAAAGAGGAAGCAAAGGGAAATTATTAATGCGTATCCTCGAAGAAATATTTCTCTCCTCATTGTTAAAACTGTAAAACCATTCCAGTCTGCAAAAATAGAAACAGTAGGAACATAACGGTTCTAAACAAGAAATAATTTTTGGTTATTTTGTATTTGTCTTATTTTATTTTATTTTTTTAACAAGAAAACAATCTCATAATAAATAAATAAATAAATAAATACAAGCGTCAAGTCTTTGGTTTGAGAAGAAACGAAAAGAAAAGTAAATACAATGGAATGAAAACAATAAATGAAGGTGAGGAATTAGAAAGAAAAATATTGATGGAAAAATTACAAAGCGTCAACTGAAAAAAGAGAGAAAACATTCCTAGAAACAAAAAGGAAGGAACGAATGAAAAATTATCTGAATCCAATGCAACTATCTGGTTCCTGGTTTTTATTCCACGCTTCCCACGTTAAGGAATTTTTGTTGTTGTTGTTGTTGTTGTTCTAGAATATTTTTGAAAACACTAGAAAAGAGGAGCTGACTGTGCATGTGAAGGTGAATGCTGATGGATATATTTTTTTTTTTTTTGCGTAAAAGGAAACGAAGTGAATTTCCATATTTTCCTTGTTCCTATTCTCTCTCTCTCTCTCTCTCTCTCTCTCTCTCTCTCTCTCTCTTTCTCTAGATTCATCTCTCTGTCTCATTCTCTATTTCTCTTAATATATCTCTCTCAATAATTTTTATACACTAAATGTGACAGATGTACTATATTCTATAATAAATATTCCCGTCAATACATGAAAAATACGCACACATATATATTTCTAAAGAAATACACACACACATTTACACACTTACGCGTTCAGTAATGAATTGAGTTCTCTCGCTGACTGGCGTGTGTTAAGTGTCATACGTGCTACACGCTTTTGGGCAATCATGTCTCGAAAGAGACATGACTGATTGGACAGAAGATTATCCCGCTGTAGGTTGCCATTACTTTCTGCCGTAGACTGGTTGTCAACCAAGGCTATAGAACCCAATCTGTCCTATTATTTACCCCATAACTGGAGGAAAGAGACGGATTAATACTTTTCCCAAGGGTATTTGTGCGTAAATGCAACAAATTCAACTGGAATTCGAACTCAGCACCCCGATTTGTCGTTCTGAGTCGATATCTACTGCACCACAACGTACATGTATATACCGCATATATATATAACACGCTAAAATTTTCCCTCTCTCTTTCAATGCGCCTATCCTCAGGAAATAGAGACTCCGACTGACACCAAAACACTAGTGTGCTGTGATACAGCAAAACAGGCTTGCCTTGCATATTGATGTCGAATATATATATATATATATATATATATATATATATATATATATATATATATATATCACCGTCTGTTTCACTCTGTACAAGGACTGACAGCCACTTGAGGTAGTGAGTTACATTAGATAGTTCATATGGATAGAATTGGAAGATAATGGTTGACTCTAGACTTGAACAGGTCAAGATTGTAGCGATCAGGGAAATATCCTCTTGGGAGTTTGTTCTATAGGACCGTGTTTCGTTGGAAGATGTTTTAGCAAAACCTACTTTTCGTCGATGGAATACAGAGGGAGTGTGGGTGGTTTGCTATAATGAAAGTGGCATGACGGGTCCCTAGCTGTGAAGGTCAAACCTAGTAGAAGAGGATGATGAAGTTTGTCCGAGCTTTTCCATGGTAGTAACGATAGAAAAATAAGAAGTAAGGGAGAGAGGTTGGAGTATGGAAAAAACTCTTATCCAACAAGGGTCTCGCAGACGCTTTCAACTCTATCAATAATTCAATATTGTTTAGTCATCTATATATATATATTCCTATAGATAGGTGTGAGTTTGTGACCCTGGGTTTCACGCTCTTGCGATCGTCAGAGAAACGATCGCAATATATATATATATATATATATACCTTTGACACACACACACACACACGCATATATATATATATATATATATATATATATATATATATATATATATATATATTCTAAACGTATACTGTTAAATATAAGAGACAATGAATGTCTATCATGTTTAATCATGAGCAGTTCTAAACATGTGAGCCGAAAGCTTTGAACCAACTTAATAAAATATTACCCAAATGTTGGAGAATTTTTGTCTTTGTTTTCAACTGAAATTAAAGCCAAAATACGATGTTTAGAACGGCTCATGATTAAACATAACAGACATTCATTGTCTCTTATATTTAACAGTATATGTTTAGAAAATTATCTGCTGCCTCGATACACTAAATATATTTATATATTTTCGTAATATAATTTTCATAATATATATATATATATATATATATATATATATATATATATATTACGAAAATTATATATATTGCGGAAATTAACGACGATTAACGAATTGGTTATGAACAACTGACAAATTAAAATGATTTGTTTGAACATTATTTTTGATAGATACTCGTATTTAAGTATTAGTTGTTTTTTTTTTTAATCATTTCACTCCGAGCAAGGCAGAAATGCCACTGATGAAAAGTGTGTGGAGTACAAACTAGTTAGAAAGGTGCAATAGAAAGCTGAGAATGCAGGTGCGATGACAGATACATAGGTGGAGAGAAAGGGAAGGATATACGGGGGTGGGGAGAGAGCCAGAATCCAGTGGTTAATAGATGAGTATTGACATTGCATTTAAATTTCTGGAGGTTGTCGCCGCCAGGAAAGCAAGAATATGGGAGCGAGTTCCACGGGCGGTAAGTGCAAGAAAAGAAGCTGCAGGAGTAGAATTGTCGTCTGCATTTGGCTAACCTAACTAACTAACAAGCTACTTCTTGCCCCCATTCACCACAGAGTGTAGATCCCGTTCAAGGTCAGCAGCGAGATTATGTATGTCCGCCACGACAGGTTTCTTACTGGTGCGGGAGTATATTGTGGTGTCATCTGCGTAGATGCCTACTTGGGACTTGATCTCATCTGGGAGGTCGTTGATGAAAATAAGGAAGAGAGTTGGGCCTAGGATAGAGCCCTGTGGGACACCAGCATTCATGCTATATGATGAAGAGGCATGCCCATTCAAAACGACCTTCATTTTGCGGTTATTTAAAAAAGATTGGATTAGGTCAAGAAGGCGACCGGTAATACCGTAACCCCGTAGCTTGCATAGGAGCCCATAGTGCCAAACCATGTCAAAAGCCTTGGAGATGTCCAGAGCAACCGCGCGAGCCTCGTCAGACTCATCAGGGGCCTGTAGCATGTACTCTGTTAAGGTTGTTAGCAGGTAGGCGGTGGCCCTGGCAAAGCGGAATCTATATTGCCTGTCAGAGAAGAGTTTGTGGGCAGTGAGATGATGTACTATTTCAGCATTGATTATGGCCTCGAATACTTTCCCGAATATCGGTAGAAGACTGATAGAGCAATAGTTGGATGGGTCCGAGGGTTCACCACAATTCTTAAATACAGGAACGACCGAAAAGAACTTCCAGCATGCAAGAAAGCAGGAAGCAGAAAGGCAGTAGTTAAATAGTTTAGAGAGGACAGGGGAAAGTTCAAGAGCACACCTCTTAAGGACTATCACCGGGATTCCATCGTCTCCACACGCCTTATGGGGGTCGAGTTTTGAAATTACTCGGGATACTACTGTCGGGGTAATATATACGTCTTGCAGTTTGGCCTCAGTTCTAATAGGGAAGTCGGGTGGGTGTACTCCGGACGAGTCAAATGTGGAGTTGGATGAGAATCTGCGGGCAAAACACTCAGCTTTGTCCGCAGATGACGCGAGAACCTCAAATTCATGGATTAAAGGAGGTATTGAGGATTTCCTATTGTTGAGCACTCGTTTGCAAATCCTCCAATAGTCCTTGGAGCCGAACTTGCGGTCAGCTATGCGCTGTCGCATTCTCTCAGCAAACAACCGTTTGGCGTCATTTAGGGTTCTCTTGCACTCATTACAAGCAGATATGAACAGGCGCCTATTGTGATCAGATGACTGTCTCCGGAATAGACGGAAGTAATGGTTCCTGTGGGCAATGGCGGCTGAGCAGGCCGGAGAGAACCACGGAGAGGAATGAGGTTTTAAGAAATACTTCCTGGTGGGTATGAAGGCATCAATGCCAGCTTTCACCCGTGACGAGACCTCAGAGGCACATTCATCAGCTGATAGGTCGAACAGTTTTCCTCAAGGGACGTCGCAGAGGAAATCGCGAAAGGCATCCCAGTCAGGTTTTTGGTAGAGGTAGGAGGTCCTATAGGAAGGGGGCTCCTGGGGGGGGGGTGAGATTGGAAAGAAATACTGAGAGAGACTACAGCGTGGTCGGAGTTGCCGAGAGGGCAAAGCTGCGAGACTTGACAGGCGTCAGGCACAGAGGTGAAACATATATCTAGTAGTGAGGAATGACCCTAGGGAGTGCTTGGGAAGCTAGTGTGGAAGTCCACCACTTGCGTAAGTGATTGGGAAATAGCGAAGTTCATTGCGTGAATGCCCGCTGGATCAGTAACGGCGTTTTCAAGCCACTCAGAGTGATGGGCATTGAAGTCTCCAAATACAAATATGTGGGCGAATGGGTGATAGGAAATAGCCTTATCTATGTCGTCAGCAATGCTATCTAGTAGGGAGCAGTCAGGAGAGGAGGAAGAACAGTAAAGAAAGAATAGGTAACTAACCGAACTGAGGAGAGACAGGCGGAAACATATGTATTGGTGGTCAGTAGATTCGAGTGAAGTCACCCTAGCTATGGGGAGGTGTTCGCTGACGTAGACACCCAGCCCATGCATGTGGACAGTGGAATCCTTCCTTAAGAGGGGAAGATAACCAGGGATGGAGAGGTCATAGGAGGGAATAGCTGAGTTGAGGTTAGTTTCGCAGAGCGCAAGGATCTCAGTGGACTTTTCATGCAGGAACGCTTCTACACTAGGAAAGTTAGTCCGAATGCCCCGGATATTAGTGAAAGAATGGTTAATGGGTTTAGGTGGTTTGATTTTAACTGGTTTAGGGTCGTTTCTGATTTGTTTCGTTATATGTTTTTGTTTATAGAAAGGGACCTAGAGTAGAGGATACAGGCGGTCATTATTCATGATCTGTGCTAGGAGGGAAACTGACTATTTGATGAACAGACCATAGAGATTTCACAGGGGAGGAGTAACAAGTGACCAGTGACTGCCGATACCTTGGCCAGGATAGCTTCGCATAACAGAATAAATATATAAAATAAATAAATAAAACCCCAAAACAGAGAGGCTAATGTTTTTTTCTCCAAATGGAGCATGAAAGCCAATAAGTAAGAAAAAAAAATACAGAATTAAGAAACAATTCAAACTTAACACATAACCATTACGTTAATCTTCGTAAATTACTGTAACATGATTCCATTTGTTGACATTACAATACATTTTAGTGCAGATATGGTTATTTGCGTGAACCGAAAATTGTGTTATATAGGTTTAATTTTACTTTGTTTCGACTGTTGGTCCTTCGCGGTCGAGAGGTCTAAGACGCGCCAGATCAACTGCCCAATGACACACAATTTTGTAACAAAAACTTATCGTAAATAATCAGGCCGGTAGAAATATATATATGTATATATACTGTTTGTTTATAAACAGAATATCTACTTAAATAGGAGTATTGATCAAAAATAATATTCAAACAAATTATTTCGATCATATATATATTTAGAGAGAGAGAGAGAGAGAGAGAGATGGGTAAACTGTCGCCATTTTATTCATTTTTTAATTTCGCGCATGCGCATTGTTTAATTTTTTATTTTTTCAACTGAATAGTATAGTAAGGTCTATAAGAAAACGAGTGACATGATGCCATTTACTAAAGCAGAAATTTGGAAATTGTAGGCTTTACTGCTTTGCATTCACGCTGAAAGCCCCATAAGAACATTTTAGAATGTTTCTGGGTCAATCTGAATACATTGCAGAGAATTCGAAAAGAGTTAAATGAATTCGGTGGTGAATTCGAAGCTATGGCAGCTCGAAAAAAACATTTTGTTCGTTTTGATAAGAAAAGAACCGCCGAATTTGTGGGTGAGTACCTCAAACTGAACCCCTGCTAACTACACCATACAGCGTGCAGTACAAAACGCTCGATACTTCTGTACGATTGTCAGGTCCGCTCCGTCCGTAGAATATGGGATATAATGGCACGTCACCTGAGATACATTCAGTTATCCTACCTAACACTTGTTTTATTACGTCAAGAGTTATAAGCGGTGTAAAAACAATATAACACAGGATGGTATTAGCCTTTGTATGATCGCTTGCAAAAAAGAATACTGTGTTTGCAACCATGGATAATATGTAGTCTATCAATATGTGGTCTCATTACTGTTAATACGACCCATATTTTCGAACTGGTGCACGTATGACAGATTTAATTATACAAATCAATGTTTGACAATAATGCTGGTATTAGCCAACCGATATTGGTAGCATTTTCAGCATATGCTTACTTTTACATGAAAAATATACCATGTATGCTTAAGCGTTGTTTTATTAGAAATACAATCGAGTATTTGTAGATGTCAGATTTCATTACACAATTCATGGATTATTCATCCTAGTCTATTTCACTCTCTCTCTCTCTCTTTCTCTCTTTCTCTCTCTCTCTCTCTCTCTCTCTCTCTCTATATATATATATATATATATATATATATATATATATGCGCGCGCGTGTGTGTGTGTGGAGAGAGAGAGAAAGAAAGCGAAATACAAGGTCATTAATTTGCCTCAAGAGTATGAAGAAAGAGCCTCAGAAGAGAAATAAGATAATGTTCTTACGTAATAAGGCCACAACTTTGAAAATTGCAAATTAGTCGAATAGTGATCATAGATCAATCATAAATAAAAATTTAAAAATCAACAAAAACAAAAAATGGTTTAAAAAATGCCACAAAAATAGTTTTGAGAAAAATTAAAAGTGTAATAAGTAAAAAAAAAAAAAGTAGATTCACCTACATTTAAATGTAAACAAAGAAAAAAAGATACAAACATGAAAAATATTTGCTAAAGATATGAACGCAACCAAAATATCAACTTAAAAAATAATACACACAAATTGAAATTTAAACAAAGAAGTACACGAAATGTGGTTTTCACTAGAAAGTTTAGTGGTAAATTTACAGCTAAATTAGAAGGATTCGATCTTTTGAACTTGACGTCACATAGCTTTTCACTGTAATTGTTTTGATGAGCTTTCCTCTATGATACTTTTTCTAGTAAAAGTTTTTATTTTCGCATTCCAATTGAAATCTCACCAAGCGCTGGACGTGATGTTGTTTCTCAATCGAGTGGAAACTACATTTTTGTTTTAAAGAACTATCAATTTTACGTTGAGTTTATTTTAATTATTTTTTGCGGTTATTTGTGAAAGTTTCGCGAATTTTCATCACTTTCCTCTGACGCTATTTGTTTTTTTTTATTTTTGTTTAGTTTTGTCTTATTTTGTTTTTTGTTTTTTGTTTTTTTGTTCGAGTGTAACATTTAGTTTTACTAACTATTGATTTAAATTAATTTTTGTGCAAATTATATCTTACTTTCAGTTTCATTTATTTTTCAACCCCCGCCCGTAAACTAAATTTTATATTGTATAACGTTTCTTTCTGCTTAATCTTTTGGTTTTAATTTTGTACGTGTTACTTTGTTCATTGTTTTTTGTTTTTGTTTTTTGTTTTTGTTCAAATTTAAATTTTTTATTCGGATGCCAAATTTCAATTTCTCTAGTGTATCTTTTATTTTCTATTTCTTTATTATTTAATCTGTTTAGTCTTATATTGTTTTCGTGTTTCGTTGGCCATTTTTATTTGGTAAGACTTTATTATTCTACACCTATCTCTTTCTACACGTGTTTCTTTTTTAGTTTTCATTCAACAGTTTTAATTTACGTTTATAGGATACAAATCCCATATCATCCAACAACTAACTAAAACACAAATGTAACACCCGCAAAAATAAATCAGAACGCCCGAAAACATTTTGGAAAAAACCAGACTAAGGCAAATTTCACAAGTCAGTGTGAAAATTAAGATTCAGGATTCTGATTGGATAAAGAAAATAGCAAATTAATCTATGACCCCTGTAAATTTTCCTTAACACCTAAAAAAATGGTTATGCGGTTTCGATCCAGTTACATGACTAGATTTCAGTACTTAGCCACGTCTTGACCGGCCAAATCAGTAAGTCAAATGGGTGCAGTAATTAGAGACGACACGTTAAAATGTAACAGAAGAAACTCCAAGCGGACCCCGGACATATAAAGTGCCGCCATACAATCGTTTTTCCTCTTCTTCCAATTTTCCTTTTTTCGTCTTCACTCAGACGCCGTCAAAGAAAACAACAACAGCAACAACAGGATACTTCAACTGACTCCTAGAAACTAAAGTCCGATAAGTACAATTTCCTTTTTTGTTTTACCTTCCTTTTCGCATTTTCTCCGGCCATAAAAAGGAAAAAAACACAGACGTTATTAGTAACCTTTTTAATCTTTCTGCATTTACACATTCTGCTTCTATCAACTATAAACTCTGAATTTCTGTGGAACATTTAATTACATGCCTTTTCTATTTGAACATTTTCTTCTCACATTCATGTAATTCAGTTCAGCAAATACAATTCCTCTTATTTTACAAAATAAAAAACTTTTAATTTTTCCAACATCCAATATTCAACTTCTGATATATTAAAATTTAGCTGTAAATTTACCACTGGGGAATTCGGTTGTGTTTGGCACAAGGTCAATTTGTCAAACATCACCGGGGCCCCTAAACGCTGGATCATTTCTATTTGTGTCAATTTATTTGAAAGTTTACAAGTCAACCGTTTTCTTGTCTGATTTTTTTAATCTTTTTTTACCTTGTTAAATTTATTTCCTTCTCTTTACAGAAAGTCTTTGTTTTAATCTGTGTATATTTTTTAAGTAACCTTTTAGTTTTCATGTCAAAAGGTTTTTGTTAAACAGGCTTTTGTCATAATTTTTGTATTATGCTTTTGTGTAAGATTACTTTGTTTAGGTATTTCTTTATTTCTTTTGTTTAATTTTGTTTTAAAGAAAATTCTGTTTCCTGGAAAGGAAGTTATATTTAAAAAATAATAATAAATAGTAAACAAACCTTGGTCGATTAATGAACTGTTCCGGACGAAGACAAAAGACCCCCTTCCCCTCATAAAAAGACTAAACCTCAATAAACCGTAGATGCAGAGTGTGCAGCCAATGCCAAAAATGAATAAAGTCAAAATGGAAAAGAAAATAGTATGGAGGCTTTGAATGGCTAAAATAAAAAATATGGGTTGGAAAACTGAACCAGCAACAACAGGAACAATAAAAACGGAAAGGTAGCGGCTGAGAATTCGCCTTCATATTAGGATCTCCATTGAAATATATCATTAACATGAGCATATATATCGTCAACATGATGGAGTTCCTCGAGAGAGCCAAGAGCTATGCACATCTTATCAAAGATAAGCTACTGGTTGATTCTGAAGAGATATAGAAAGTTAAAAAAAGAATTATGTCAGCTATGCAGTCAACATGCGTTCGCGCAAAATTTGGCGCTCCAGAAAATGCACCGTTATTAAATCTTTGACCACTTGTGGGTCATGACCCAAAAAGTCAAAAGAAGAAAAGGTTACTTCATGTTGGACGTACTCTTGCCCTCACCTGCCGATTGTGCAGATGTCGGGATCTGATAACGAAAGAACTCATATTAAAAAGCTAATATTAGGTCAGGCGAAGTAGCAAATTTCAGTATTCGAGTACCCTTCTCGAATCTTTGCGGAGCTTCTGGCTGCTTATCATGCTTTTTTTAGAGTGGACAGATAAGCATTGCTTCCTCCGATCTGAATAGAGGGATTGAGCTTTGAATTAACGTTAGATCAACAAGCCTTTATCTCCGCTCTTCAGCTATCTGGATGTAGAGAGCCCAAAATATGTTGATCATGAAAATGTAGAGACTCTGGTCACTTCTCTTCTTCCTGGCCAGAGAAGACGGACTCGGGTGTTCTAGTTCCCGCCAACCCAAACCGCCATTTGACTAAGATTCTTATTTCTCGCTTTTAATGGTCATGCTAGCAACGCTAACTGGTGCGATAAAATCCCTGATTGAGTTTATTTTTCAGCTCCTATTCCGCGAATAGTCTTTTTCCCACCGCTTGTGCGGCTGGAAAGAAGGAAACAGAGGAATGGCAAATCGTTGGTAAGACCAAATAGAAGTTGAAGATAGCTGGACCAGAAGCTCTTACGCGTAAAGCCACAAACATCCCCACTCCCTCTACCAGTCCCCGAACAGCTATGCCAAAAAGATTCGAGAACGACAACCCAAATACAATCCGAGTTTTGAGAATTTTGAAAAGCTCAAGCAACTGAAGGAACCCATAAGAGAACAAAGATCACAAGAAACATCAGTAAAAGAAACACCGTCTTCCCCATCACTCCAAAAGTAAACTATGGTTCCACTTCTCATGACTGAATCATTAACTCCCAGCCCAATCAAAATGTCCACACTTAAGAGTTCACATTATAAAATCCCAACAAAGTTATGAGCCTACCTGTATTTACTCGATGTCCTTCACCACCACAGCCATACTCATAAACTCCGAGAAAAAAGAAATTAGAAAAATTTGAAAAGGCGATAAAACAATCTCGGAAGATTAAATATCTTGTTAAATATAGAATATATACCTGGGAAAGATCAGGAAAGACCCATAAACTTTCCCAAAGCGAAAAGTATATTAAAAAATGTGAGATAGGGACAAGGAAAGCAAAAAAGTGTAGCTAACTGTCAGGAGCAAATGATGCCTTTTCCACTTTTCCATCTTTAGCTTTTTCTCTTTTGGACCACGATAATATGATCCATATTACAAAACTGATCTTCCGAATCCTGATAAATAGAGAGAGAAGTAGACCCAGGCCAGAGATGGGACAACAACAGTGCAGGTGCGTCAAAGAAACTGGGACAAGGAACGCCATATTTATGATTAGGATGCTCCTCTAAAGAGCAACACAAATTAAGGACGTATACATATCGATGTGTTTTATTGATTATGCAAATAATACGCCACAAAGAATATGCCAAAATACACCACAAAGAATTGATGGAGATGCTCAGCAGCTTCGACATATTTGGGAAAGACATAATCAAGAATCTCTACTGACAGCAAACTATCTGCATAGACAGGTAACGAATTCAGCAGATATACAAAGATAGAAAGGGGCGTAAGTCAAGGATGCGTAGCTTCTCCAGATCTATTCTACTTGTACAGCGAGACTATTCTTAGGACCCTAGATGTTAAGCCATGATTTCATTCAGGAAGTTTCCTGTTTTTTTTGTACACTTCTCACTTATTAAAGATTTAAAATAAACTTTACACTCGGACATGGGAACATTGGTGGCCTGTCTCTTTATGTGATCAACATGGCGGAGGTGGACCAAGGCTCAGAGTGACTCGCCGTCGGTATCCTCACAGAGACCATGTTCAATGCAAATGAGCAACCCTAATTTTGTCTGTCTTGTTGTCTAGTATGAATGACCATGACCTGAGATATGGGATCTCACAGGTTGAGGCTCGCTCACGGTCTTAAATGTCTTTGTCTAGAAATTGTGTACAGGAGACCCGTTATTAAAAAGGTAACTGTTCCCCTATTCTTTAAGATTGTCATGCTTCTCGGGTGTCTTTTACACAAAGTTTAGTCTCAGTGTGTATCTCTTCATTTCACGATAAAACAGTTAGAAAAAAATACTTCCCTTGGATGAGAGTTGGCTCAATGAAAATTGAATGTTGATATTCAAGATCGGCAAATAGTTCTAATGTAAAACACTGACCCAAGCCACACATTTGCTATACCCCGTAAATATCTTGAAGCAGTATAAATTCTCTGTCCTCAGACTAATGTTCTAACCATCCCGTCATAACCAACACTTAATTGAGAGTGATGCTTTTAAAGAGTTTTACTTTCAATTAGCTCGTTCATGAGATACGTAGACGTAGGAGTCAAAAAAACTTTCGAAATTTCTCACGTACATTAAAGTTCATTGTAGAAGCCTCAACAACCAAGTCGACTAGGGATGAAGACTTATTTAGATGCTTCAAAACATGCACAAACATACTCGCCTACGCGCAAACAGGAGCACACACGTTTTTCTTGTATATACAGTTAGTAGAAAACTGTGTATAGGTCTATGCATATATGTCTACTTGTGTTGATTGTAAATACATGTGTGTTTATGTTAAAACGATAACACACTATCGTATTACTATCGAACTATATAAACTATTCTCAAATGTTCTTTCAAACTAACACCCAGGATGAAAATCAAGTACGTGAATAAATGTTTTAGGAAGGGATCAAGAAACCATCTACAAACAATAAAGTAATTAAGAAAAATACAGAATGTAATTTTGATTTTAGTTAACCATGAAAAAGCAAAACAGTAGGCAATTTTTAACTCACTACAATTGCCAGCTTTTAAGGGAAATTATATTAAATTTATTAACAAAATAGACGGTTACAGTAATCTAAGCATTTGAATACTAATTTAAAAAAAAGAATGGAAAACGTATGAAATAAAGTTAAATGATTTCGCTTTAATTATTTACAAGAAATGAATGAGAAGAAATATAAGTAAGCATAAATAATGAAGAATGTAACCACCAACGGGGTGTGCGTTGTGGTGCAATGGATATCGACTCGAAATGACAAATCGGGGAGCCGAGTTCGAATTTCATGTTGGATTCCTTGCGTTCACTTACGCACAAATACCCTTGGTAAATGTATTAATTCATCTCTTCCTTCTAGTTATGGGTTAAATAATTGAACAGATTGGGTTCTCTAGCCTTGGTCGGCAACCAGTCTACCGCAGAAAGCAATGGCAACCTACTGCGGGATACATCTTCTGCCCAGTCAGTCATGTCTCTTTCGAGACATGATCGCCAAAGAGTGTATCACGTATGGCACTTAACTGACTGACTGACTGAACCACCAACGATTTGTTGACTACATTTTATTAGTATCAAAAACATCAGACGAAATCATCTGAATAGAAAAAAAATCAGTTTGAATGTTGAACTGAAATTATACTTTATGATATTCAGTTGTAATGTTCCGAAATCAAATCATAAGAAAAGAGGATGAAGAAGTAGAAGAATCCAGGAATAATTATTTTAAAAATGAAATCAAACGAAGTATAACGATTTGTTAGAATGCGTTTAATATAAATAAAAAAATTATGAAAGTATTGGACAATTTGCTTAAAATGCAAAAATGTATTATGTTAGCTATTTCTTACGCCTGCGAAATGTAGATATTAACAAAATTGCTTGAAAATAAGCTTACAAATAAATATAAATATTACTAGAAAAACAATTCTAAGTTTAACAGATAGAAAAAGAACAGAGTTCAAGATATTATAGAAGCGATAAAATAATAAAAATGGAAGTGGGCTGTCACATACCATTAAGAAATAATGGATGAAAGAAATGCTCCCTTGATTATTGACTAAAGGATGACAAGAACAGGAGCAAAAGATAGTTTTGAAAATAAAACAGATAAATGTACAGTGTCGATCTTCATGGAAAGAGTTGCGAATGGTCTGCAGTGAGCTTCTGCCTAGTCGGTCCTGTCTCTTTCAAGATATGATCGCCCAAAACGCGTATCACTTATGGCACTTAACGGACTACAGTGAGCTCCCATTTACTGCTACTGATAAAGTCGTTTATGTTAAAACTTAGTAATGTTCATTATTTTACTACGTAGTCTCACCTATATGATATGCGGATATCTGAACACCTCCCACACACACACACACACACACACACACACACACACACACACACACACACACACTAACGGGGTTTACTAACAGCAGTTGCCTAAATATTTTTTTAAATTATTTCAATAATCAAACATCAGAATAGTTAGTATTTGTCTATTCTTCTGAGATGAGGTAGTATTTACACTATTTACATTGTTTAGACTATTCTTCTCTTCGTTGCTGCCATGTTTACGGCGTTTTTTCGACCGTTGTACGCTCCGTCTTTTTTAATGTGCTAGGAATTTCAAACTGAACCCTTTATTTCGATCACTGGGGTATCTCATTCTCATTCCATGTGCGATACCACTTCTGGTAACCATGTAGTTATCTACCTTTAACTTAACTCTTAAGTTATTTGTTCACCACTGCTGTAGCCTAGTATTGAACTCACAACTCCTTGGCTCAAATCACTGGGACTAACCAAGATCTGCATCCATTTGTCCTTGGGGACATCAGCATGTGAATTTCTTGGACTTATAAACCTAATGTCTCAGTAACCATATTTTTTACCAGAGCTCATATTGCAATATTTGTTGCTAATGATGTTTTTTTTAGCAATCCGTATTACCGGTTCCCATATTGTATTCATTTCTATGCTTGGCCGGCTTAGGAGATTTTTGCAGCCTAGCATATGCGCTGATTCCGTAGGTTTACTTAGTCTCCAGTTGTGTTTTCTATCAGTTATTTCAACTTCATTTCATAGGAGGCGGTGATCCCCTTTCTCCCGTCATATGTAGTTAGCTACGTCTAATTTTTCTATCTTCCCTCGTGTTACGGGCTTGCGATGTTCTTGCAGCCTTACCTTTAGGGAGCGGCTCGTTTCTCCTTTATATTTATTTCCACATCTACATGAAATAGCGTACACACTGTCCTTTGTCATGTTATCCTCTACTGGGGGTCTTACTCGGGAGATGTATCTTGTTCAGAATACTTGTTTGTTGAACTGGTTCAAGCTAAGAACATTTCAGCACCACTTTGTATCTCCGTATACCTTTCTGCGAATATATATATATATATATATATATATATATATATATAGCAATTTACTGAGTGTAGCTTAGATTTTGTACAAGATTGAAAATATAAAGCAGTCAGTGAGAATTGACCTCACTATTACTTTGTCTATGTTCCGTGTCTCTTCAGGGCCTAGGCGATCATGCCCTTCCTCATTTTCTTATCCCTTGTAGCTCTTAACACTCTTTCTCTTGTTACCCCGCCAAAACTCTGCTCTGCCATTTATTTGCTCAAGCCTATCAAATATGTCATGCGTTGCTTTCCTCTATCTCCCGTTCCCGCCATCTGTCCTGAGAGTATCAGATTCTCCAAGCCCTCCTTTCTCATTATATACCCCAGAAACTTCAGTTGTCTTTTCCTAATGTTAAGCATCCTCTCCAAAACATTTTTGGTTTATAGTACCCTCAGCATCCTTCTGTATAACCACATTTCCGTTGCTTCAAGTCTTTCCTTAATCTTTGATGAGACTGTCCAGTAATCGCTTTTATATTGATGGAAATATATCACATAACAATCCAGTACCTTCTTCTTTGTTTCCAGCGAAAGTTTGCTGTCTCTCAGTACTCTAAAAAGCTTCTGAAATGCATCCTTGACATGCCAATACGCCTTCAGATCACAGTTTCGCACTTTCCATCCTCTGTTAGAACGCTTCCTAGGTGTTTTAATTTCTGTACTTGTTTGATTTCAATATCCCTGGCCTTTAGTTGACATTTTGGACTCTTCTTTTTACTGATGACCATAAATTCAGTTTTATTGTAGTTTATATGTAGTCTTTGCTTTCCGCTTTCTTCAGCTACCTGCTGTAGGAGATATTGTAGTTTTTTTGTTTTTTTTCGTGTTTGCTCTCAGCACTGTATCATCTGCGTATCTTATATTGTTCAGATTGTGGTCGCCACTGACGAATCCTAAACATTACGTCTACTCTCAAAATTTTCCCGCTGTATAAGTTGAACAGATCTTGTGAGAAGACACATCCTTGTCTTACACCTCTTTCTATCTTTGTATATCAGCTGAATTCTTTTCCTGTCCGTATGCAGATAGTTTGGTGCCATTGCAGGTTCCCGATTAGTCTAATGTCTTTTCTGAATATGTCCAAGTTGCTGAGCATCTCTATCAAGTCCTTGTGGCGTACTTTGTCAAATGACTTTGCATAGTCTATGAACCAGTTACACGTTCTTCTGCAGCTGTATTTCACCTCTATGATAGCATTCAACGCAAAAATATCGCTTTCCCTCTTCCAATATTCTTGACTAAATTGCACTATTCTTGTCCTATATCTGATCTTATTCTGCTGCGCACGTTATTCATCAGAAGTTTTGTTATGTTACTCATTAAGCTGATTGTTCGGTAGAGTTCACTTTCCTTTGTTCCTGGCTTCTTAGGCAGTTCTATGAAAATCGATCTGCTTAGATTTTAGATATTATGTCACTACTACTGTAAATTTAATCTATTATTTCTGTTTTTAGAGTACGCCGAAATCGTCTAAGGCTGTCAACATCTTTATTACAATGTTGTCTGAACCTGCTGCATTCAGTTTGGCTAATGCAGCTTCTACTTCGGACTTATATTTCTGGTCTGTCGGTGTTTCTGTGTATTGCTGGTTGTTCTCTCTTGTCCTGCAAGAGATCTCATGTATATTTTTCCCATCGCTGAAGTATTTTCTCTTTCTCTAATATGAGCCTTCCCTTTCTGGATTTTATACATCCTTTTGAGGAGCTAGTTTTTTGTCCCGTTTGTTTCTTACTTTTTATGGATGTCTTTATTAGTCATGCCTAATCTCTCTATTTCTGCACATTTTTCCTTGATTCATTCCTCTTTGTCTGTTTGCATTTGCTCTTTATTTCATTGTGTGGTTTTCTGTGTTCACTTCCGTTTCTTGGCTTTGTTTTCTGTCTCTTTTGCATCATGTCGAGAATATCATCTGTGATTTATTCATTTTCTTTAGTGTCTGTCTTCCTTTGGTAAGAATACGTTTGCTGATGTCACTAACGCTTCCTTTAGTGTGTCCCATTTCGAGTTTCTGTTTCCAATTTGTCCTTCGTATTTTTTTAACACTGTCCGTGTAATTTTTCTGCAGATTTAGGTCGTTCGCGAGTCTGTTGAATTGCAGTCTGGTTGCTGCACCTGGCTTTTGCAATCTCCGAAGTTATATCCTTAGTTTGTATATAACCGGGAGTTGGTCACTTCCACAGTCGGCACTTGGATAAGTTTTTTCAATGAACGACTGCATTCTTGAATCACCTGTTTATAGTTATGTAGTCGATTTGGTTTTATGTGTTAACTCACGGGCTTCTCCATTTTTTGAAACTAGGTGTTGGCTATTAACTAGTCATTAATTGATCTAGCGAGACAAACCGGTTAAAAACAACAGCACGCCGGTAACGTTGTGAACATATATATTCTGCTTCACGTTTAAACGCAATCTTCAGGCATTGAAGATAGGATTTAAGCATAAAACAGATTTTAGATGCTGGCTATTGAACTCAATATCCACTTTTATATACACATATGCACTATACCTGATAAGCACTTTACCCATACATATAGCATGCCTTAAAATTATATATTTATCATATATCTATTAAACATGTTTCGTTAAAGGAAGATTTTATTAGTTTTTTTATTCATTTTTTTCAGTATTTTTACGTTTCCCTTTTGCTGGAAATAAGGAATGTAAAATTGTTCCATAATTTTCGACTTTCGAGTCGAAAATCATCGAAAACTTTTTCATTTCTTAGTAAGTAATGTCCAGATGTTGTTGAAAAATTCCAGCCACGCGTTCGTAAAAATCCCTATTGTACGTTTAAAAAATCAGTCATTATAAATCGCCTGAAGAAATCAAAAGGTTTAAACCTAGGTTGTAGAAATGGCTCATTTCTAAATGAAAAATATTCGAAAGCTTTACAAACTAAATGTAGTGAACACGTTTTAATACAACTTTAGTTCTGACCAAAAACTAATTAATTGATATATATATATATATATATATATATATATATATATATATATATATATATATATATATACACTGTGTGTGATATATAAATTTCTGCTATATTATATATTTAATATCACGCTTATGCGTTGTTTGTTTTTTATTTTTCAACTGCGCAGTTTATTAGGATCATTTTGGCACTGTCTATGAGAAAAAGACCACCCTAACGCAATTTAATCCACCAAAATTTTGAAAACGGTATGCTGTACTGCTTCGCTTTCGCGCCAGATGCTCAAATATCAACATTTTTGAGTGTTTGTGTATCAGTCTGAGGACTGTGCTGAGGATTCCGAAAAAGTTGGATGAGTCTAATGGCAATTACGAAGGTGATGGTAATACCGGCATTCATCTCCGAACATGGCCGCATACCCAACATGAAAGTCTACATAAAGTGACTTAGGAGGTAGTGCTTCCCTGGGTCATGAGGGTGGCTGCTAGAAGACCATATGTAAGGCAATTTCTGTGACCACATCACTCTTTACATCTGACCACCTAACTCTCCTTCAATATTATCTTTGGGGCGCATTTGAACGCGAGATTAACAAAATGCTTTATAGCACCAAAGATGTAGAGAAGGCAAAGGTTATGGTAGCATTCACCAACAAGATGACCGTCCAGAAGAGATGCAGCAGATTACGAAGTTACCTGAAGGCCGTGGTTGAAGCTAATGGCGATTTTAATGAATAAATTTTATCTTTTGTATTTCAAGATACTTTTGTTTAATTTTGGTAAATATATCTGTTAAACTGTGATGCCAGTGTTATTTTCATTTTTACTTAATTTAGAATTCAATCGTCAATATAAAGCAACTTATAATGCATTTGTTTTGATTTTTTCCATTGTGTGTTCAATTATTTTTCAGTCTTGTGATTAACACGAAACAGAGATTATGACTTAAAACATAAAAATTTAATTGACTGCAGTGTCACTATTTACCTTATTATCAACTCACTTAATAATGTATTTATGGCGTCAGAATACTATCAGCAATGTTTTCTTTCTTGAGTCAGAATGAATTCTTAAAATATGAAATCATATTATTCAAGTATCGATTTATTGGAATCAAAGCCTCTTTTTATGACATACAACAGCAGCACCCAGCAACAAATTTGGAAAATACTCATGATAAGCATAAGCAATTTAGCATGATAAGCAAAATTTCTTTTGCATTTTCCTTTGCCAGTATGAGTCTCTTGAAAATATAAAATAAGATTAGAAATTAATTCTAAAAAATGAATATTTTCTCATATGATAATTACGCGAAAAACAAAAATTGTACTTTTTCTGTTTTTTCAATTTATAAATGGCAAAAAGCTGATGCCACATCTCCAATGTATAAAAATACGGAAATGATTTTATATTTGGAAGTGGCAAATTCACTTTTAAATTTCTACGGTTTTGTATACATACTTCTATTAAAACTGCATTAAGGTTTACTTAAATCCGTCACCTCTGCCATTCTGGGCTATAAACTTTAAAAGCAACAAAATTATTCTATTCATGTTTTTAAATCTTAATCCCTGTCTGCTTTAATTTGCTCACCAACTAAAAAGAAATTTTTCATTGACAACGAAATCAAATTTATTTCCTAAATTGAAGAAGTTGGCTTTACGCTACAATGTACTTTCAATTTTATAATTCTAATGAAAACATTTTAAAATCCAGTCACAAATAAAGTTGGTCCCCAAAGTTTTTTTACTTTTTAAATGTCATTTTTCCAGATTGCGAGATTAGTTGCGAAGGCAACAATTCTTGTTCTTTAGGGTTGCCTCTAACGTAATCAAACTCTCTTTTACATAATAGATACAGTTGATTGTCTTTCCTGATCTAATGAAAAACATCAAAATAATTATTACATTTGTTGCCTTTATGATCAATTCGTCTTTTTTCTATCATCAATAAACGTGCCAGTTTGTTGAAATATTTTTTTAATAAATTTACCTTAGCACAAAGGAAAAATTATGGAAACTCTTTTTTAACAATGTTCCCGCATTTACTTGAGCTCTAACATCAACCTCTGTTACTGAAAAGAATTGGGCATCGATTAAAGAACCATTCGTTTATTTAAAAGTACACGATACACTGTTTCAGAGGTATAGTTACATTGCTACAAGTTCACCTATTTTCTCTGGGATCACTTTAATTTATTTTATTTACAACTAGTTTAAATTGTAGATTATTGCACATTGAAACAGACATGGCTACTTGAAGCTGTCACTGTTAGTTGCAAATTGAAAACTCTTTTGAGAGCAGAAATTACCCAAAGACGAGCATCTTAGAGGGGTACTGCGTTGTAAATTACATACAACTCGGGTTTAATCATGAGAAACGTTTCCCTTTTTTAACAGCAATGCTTGAAAAGAAAAATATACAAAATCTACATAGCATAGATATTAATTAAGTAATGATGAATTTAAACATGTTTGACCTGAAAGAGTTTTATAAAAGATTATTTTCGATTTAATTGGAATCACGTTGCGTTTCCTTTCCCAGTTAATCATAAAAATGTCACACAGGTCATTATTTTGGTAATTTGGTAAAAACAAATTTCAAATAAAATCTCTTGTAAGCGAAGAATCTGGCAGGGCTGAGGCTTTTAAATGATGAGTAATATCACGTGACAGTTCTATCAGAAACATTTCAAGAAAAAGAAGAAAGAAATTCCCACGATTCACTGCAGCCAACAAAATACCTGTCAACCTGGCACTTTCAGGATTTAAATGTGAAATTCCATTAGCAAAGATTTTTTTCTCTTGATTTCGTTTCAAACATGTCAGTAAATTTATATTCTTTATTTTTTTCTGTGTTAAGATTTAATGTTGTGTAATAAAAATCCCAACACTAACCATTTGAGAGGTGCTGTCATAGGGGAACGTGTTGTGACAGGGTGCACACGGGTCAGATTTCGATGAAGGGTTGATGGGATAAACACAAATAAAGAGAAAAGAAAAAACAAAATTTTATTCTAGTTCAGAAATAAGATAATTGGAAAAGATAGATAGATAGATAGATAGATAGATAGATAGATAGATAGATAGATAAAAATAAACTGAGATAGATAGATAGATAGATAGATAGATAGATAGATAGATAGATAGATAGATAGATAGATAGATAGATAAATAGGGGGAAAAGGCAAGAACGAAGTGGGAGAAAATCAAGAATAAGGAGACAAATGAATGCATGAACATATCCATAGAATGATGAAAAGCAGGCAAAATATTAGGACAGATTTTGATAGTAGACTTCTTTATTTCTTTGGCTTTAAATCAAATGGAAAATATTCAAATGAAGAGGTACGATTTGAAAAGCACAAACGCGTCGTTCTTATTTGCAAAGAAAATCTAAGTCAGATAGGAAGGTTAGTAAAAAAAAGATTCTTACTTTTCGCGTGCGTCCAACCATACATATATACCCACGCACGCAAGATGAATATTGTGGATATTAAATATTTAACATGGAAGAAAATCTTATTATATAAATAAGCCCCATTTCAGCTAATTATATGAATTTCTTGTGATGAAGCCTATCTCTCGAAAACATATGAATCTTTCAAGATGGCTATCTTTATCACACTATAGAATGTTGTTCCGAAATTTATATTTGAAAAGAAGGCTCATAAGAAATGTATTTTTTCTCTGTGTTACGTTCTAAAAAGATTAATTTACACCTTAGTATCCTTTTATACCTTACGATCTTTTATACACCAGGATCTTTTTAGAACAGAATATATATTTGCTGTTTTTTTAAGTCTGATTTACAACGGAAAAGGCATTATCAAGCTAAAACAATGTCAAAGAGAGATCAAACTAACATTTTTTTGTTATATATGTATTTTTGCTTCAAAATTTCTGTTCAGCAGTAAGATAAAAGAAATATATTCTTGGAACTGCAAATTCTTGTTTTTCAGGCAAAAATTTAAATGCAATGCCAATTGCCAACGTTAGTCTCCTTAAAACCCGTATTTGATTCTCCTCGCCTAATAATGATTTTCCTCTAATTCTTTTACTCTTAGTAACCGCTTGCGTCTTAGAGGCTTTGTCACCTTGACTGGGGTGAAATTATTAAATAAAATCTTTTTAAGAGAGGTTGTCATCATAACAATGAAACTTTGAAAACACCATATATACGTTGGTAGGTATGAATCAAAAATTAATGAAAATCTATGTGCGCCATAAAGGTAGCTAAATACGTACATACGTACGTGCGTACGAACGTAGGTATGAACAACAGAGTAATACCGTTCATCAGCTAACTAATGCTAACACTTATTTATATTATATTTACTATAGTTGTCTTCAATCCAATGCTCTCAACTCTGAGTTGGTTTTTTGCTATTTGAAAAAAATCGCTGGCTCGTCAGTAGAAAACCTGTTTTCTGCTTGCACACTAAATTTACTAGGTACATATGGAGTCTCTTTGCTCAAAGTACGAACCATTTTGCATGATGGATTGTGGAACCGTGCCATTAAGGTTTAAAATTTCGCCAGCTGCTCGAATTCACCTTTTTACAGCTTTCGATAATTATCACGAGCACAAATGAACGAGGGTCAAATTTGAAAACTTAATGACATTCTTATCGCCAGAAACACACATTGATTACTTATAACTTGTTAATTGATACCATTAATGTTTGGTTGCAGTCGTTTCCAAATTTTAGTGAACGCATCTATCAACATGAAACGTATAAAGCAGTGCTAAACTTTTACTAAACTGTCATTATTAATGCCAGCCATAAAATGAAAATAAATTCTCTTCTCGCGTTGAACCTTTGACTACTTCTAATATTCAGACAATATCCACTTGAATTTGCTCTTCTCCAAATTGTATTACTGCAAATTTATGAAGTCAAAGTCAAGAAGTCGAGTAGGGAAAAACGGTAAAAGAGAAGAGGATAATTTCTCAGAGGAGTTTCTAACAGGAATCTTGATAAAAGATATAAAATTTTCAATGATTAAACAGTTATTTAATCTTACAAATAATACGATCTCTTCCGCTATTACCAGTGTAGTTAACTTAAATGAATTACTTAATGTTGTATTTATTCATTGCAAAGATTATTCAAGTATTATTGTGAAGAATAAGTAAAAAATTAATGATGCAATTATGTTTTTATCATTTCATTTAATAATACGCCACAATCAGTCTAACCAAAATATATGCAAAAAACGCAAACTCGACTTTTAATAATAAAAACTATGAAATTCTCTGAAATATTGAGATTAAAAAGATAATCCAGTTCAGAGTAAAACATCAGACTTTATCGTATGCAAGGAAAAGAAATGTTTTCATATTTGTGTATCCCGCCGCTTCAGCAGACCGCAAAACAAAACTGGGAAAATAGTTAAACATTGCGAGTGAACTGACAGAATTTCTGAATATGAAAGTAATAGTTCTGCCCATCATTATTTGCGCACTTGGAACAGTATTCAAAATAAAAGAATTTCTGTCGTTTAATCTGTCTGCTTAGAATAATAATGATATTAATAATAAGTAATAAAAGATTAAACAACAGACAAATAAACCTTAATTGAAAGACAAAATTAAGCACGAAATTGAGGAAATCATATATGAGCTATCGATATTAGATATGATTTCAAAAAATTCAAATGTTTCAACACGGAAATGCAAGAAGTAAGTAGAAATGAAAAATTAAAGTAGTAAATAAAATTTCACAAATCACTTAAACAGAAAAACTCAAATTTAATGCACAAAGAAGGTAATACAAATGTCGTGGTAGATTTTATCGACAATATAAGGTATCTAATTTTATATAAGGTATCTAAACGAACCTCAAGACATTTTACTGAGAAATTGGAAAAGCGGTTATAGAAGTCAAAAGTCATAGAAGTCAAAAGGCCAGTATCTATTGAAGAAGTATAAACTTTTTGGAAAATACTTAGAGTTACCGAAAAGAATATAATTCCGATGCAAACTGGATCAAGTGAAAGCAAGAGTGAATGAAAAATAAACCTGTGCAAGAATGGAGAAAAATAACCAAGAATAAAGTTAACACAATTCTAAAAATAGAAATCCTTAGGAAATGACAAGGTAATCAACTTTTGACTCTATTATTTGTCATCAATCCATGAAACTTTTCACAAACTTTATCAATACTAATTAATAACCTCAATAAAATTCCAGAATGGACAACTGAAGGTATTATATATCTCCTACCAAAAGTGGCTTAACTAAGTGGCTTAAACCCCTTCAAATAGCGAAATCAAGCTGGGGTCAAAAAATTTGCGACGAAAACTCCTCCAAATATTAAAATGGATGCTATAAATAGATTTCTCCTAATGATGGTCCACCTTAGTTAGCATTATTAATAAGCAAAGAAATAAAATGGAATGGGAGACTATAATGAGGTTTTGTGAGAATATTACTACTACTCAAAATAAAGCGCCATAATTAAACCTACAGAATATGGAGAAGAAAACTAACACAAACCAAACAAAATATTAACAGTAATGAACATGTAAACGTCAACAAATTATAATTAAAGAAAAACGGTTAACAAATGCAGAACTTACTGAACTCAAAATAAATATTAAGACAGAACTGAATCTAGATTTCAAAACTAATACAACTGACAATAGAAAAATGTAATAGAATATTAGTTTAAATGAGGCAATATAAGGCCAATGAACAGTCAAGGTAAAGGGTAATTGGTGACATTGTTGTAAGATAGAAGGAAACAGTCCATTCATATTATGTAAGATATATATCAGTAGATTGTAATGATAGGAAACCTCCTCGCGATAGTCTGTTTCACAGTTCCAGAGAAGAAACTGTTTGAATGAAACTCACTACTAACCAAAATAACACTAAAGTGATGAAGATGATATACTATCAAGAACATAGCATTGCAGTTTCAGCTGTGAAGGTCTTAGCTGGTGGGACTAAGTAATGTAACTTATTAGAACATTTACCATAATAAAAGCCATATAGGATTGAGAGGCTAGCAACGATTGTCTGTGGGATGATAGCAGGAGGGTAAAGAATAATTGATCACCCACAAATCCTCGTAATCTCCTTTGAAATTTGTCGAAGTTAAAGGGTGTGGAATGAGGAGCACCAGCCCAGATATAGTCCAATAAAAAGATATTATAAAAATGGACGCTAAAATAAACTTCAGCAAACTTTAAATAAAATATTAAGACATCAGACAATGTGAAGGATCAAGAAATGAAAAAGAATTTACTAACAAGAAAATGAGACAGATATATCAAGACAGACAATGTGGAGGTTGAAGAAATGAAAACAAAATTAATGACAAGAAAATGAGACAATGTGGAGATTACAGGAATGAAAACGATCATAATAATAATAAAAAAAGACAGACATTTGGTGGCGGAAGAAATAAAAACAAACTTCATTACAAGAAAATCAGTTAGAAAATGCGGTGGTTGAAGTAATTGAAATAAACAATAACGAGAAAATGAGACAGACAAAGGAAAGGCTGAAGAAAGGAAAACGAACGTAATATAACGACAACAGGAAAGACAATGTGGAGGTTAAAAAAATGAAAACAAATTTAGTAATTAGTAAAGAATAGTGATTGAAGTAGTGATTGAAGAAATTGAATAAACTTAATAACGAGAAAATTGAAGCGACAATGTAGCGGATGAAGAAATGAGAACGAACTTAGTAATTAGAAAAAGGAACTGACAATGAGGAAGTTAAAGAAATGATAACGAACATAATATATATAATTATAATTTTTTATGAAGTACTAACCTTCAAATGGCACCGGACAAATTTTGGGCCCAATCAGATTGTTAGTTGACAAATTACAGTTACTTAAGTGACACTATTGTTGAAAAAGTTTCAAAACAATTTCTCAGGTCGCCCCAAATCGGCAGTTATCCCAGAAAACACCAAACATATCGACTCTTTTTAGCCAATCATAAATTGAAGTAGTGAGAGATAGCAGAGGAGTTGAACATATCAGAAAGCAGTGTATTCCCCATTTTGAATGAACATTTGAAAATGAGAAAGTTGTGTTCAAAATGAGTGCCGCGTTTGCTCACAGTAGTCGATTAAAAACAGCAATGCGTCGACGATTCAGAATCTTGTTTGCAACTGTTTCAATGCAACAAGAAGGAGTTTTTGCGTAAGTATGTGACAAAGGATGAAACATGGATCCACCGCTTCACTCTGGAGTTTAAATCGGCAGTCAACTGACTGGACAGTTGCAAGTAAAAGCCGTCCAAAGTGACTAGAGACGGAGGCAAGGTTTTGGTCACCGTATTTTGATGCGCAAGCCATTTTGTCCATCGATTACCTTGGGAAACGATGAACCATAAACAGCGAATATTCTATAGTATTATTGGTGCGTTTGAAGGAAGAAATCGCCAAAAAACGGCTACAAATGAAGAGAAAAAAGTGATCTTTCACCAAGACAACGCACCGTGTCACAAGTCGATCGCAACGATAACAAAACTACATGAATTGCACTTTGAACTGCTTCTGCATCCACTATTCTCTAGATCTAGCCCCCAGCGACTACTGGCTGTTTGCAGACATTAAAACAATGCTCCAGGGAAAGAGATTTGGCTCCAATGAAGACATTATATCAGAAACAAATTGTTCTACAAAAAAATGCTTTGAATTATTACAGAAGCGTTGCAATCAGTGTATCACCCTAGAAGGAGACTATGTTGATGAATAAAGTCGAATGTTACCTAAAATGTGTTGTTTTATTAGTTAGGAACAGGGTTTATTGAGTGATGTGTTATTGACATTTAAGCTGTTTATTTTTTGCTTGATACATTTTTTACTAAGCTGCATTGATTTAGTGCTTCTGAAATTCCATGTCCCGAGAATTATTTTTTGTTTGATGCAAACAGTTACTAATGACAGACCGGTGCCATATGTTGCTTCTATCTTGCCTTGCTGAGGGATCAATTTAAAGAAGTTTGAACCCCTTTACGCAATTTTTATAGATTTCGTTAACTTTTATCTAAGAAATTGAATTAATTCAATTTCTTTAATTTTATCTAAGAATATTTTCATGACAAAAATGCATTTTTTGTAATAGATGTCATACACCAAGTGATATCGGAAACTGAAACCAAAGACAAATCATTCTACAAAAAAGGCATTGCATTGTTAGAGAAGCATTGGAATCAGTGTATCATCCTAGACAGAGTTTATGCTGATGAATCAAGGCAAAGTTTGCCTAAAAGTTGTTGTTTTCATTAGTTAGGCCTCGGTATTTATTGAGTGATGTGTTATTTAAAGGTTGCAGAAATGTAAACGTAATTAATGACAAGAAAAATGAGATAGAAAATGTCGATGTTGCAGAAATGATAAAAAACTCAAAAACAGAAAAATTAGATAGACAATGTACAAGATGATAAAATGAAAACAAATTTGTTAGCAAGAAAACGAGTCGGACAAGGCAAAAAATAAAAAAAGGATCTTAATGGCAAGAATTTTACGTACAATATAGGAATGTTGAAGTAATGAAAACCTACTTAACGCCAAGCAAATCAGACACTGTAAAGGTTGAAATAATTTAATTGAATTTAATAATTAAAAAATGAGACACACAATGCGAAAGTTCAAGGAATTAGTAGAAAAGTAATCAAAAGAAAGTGATACAAAATAATATGGAGGTTGATGAAATCTAAACTAATTTAATGACGAGAAAAATAGACATACAATAAGGAGGTTGATGATATGAGACGAACTTAATGACAAGAAAATTTATACACAATATAATGGTTGAAGAAATGATAATGAATTTAATGACAAGAATAAAAGTGAGATAATATCGGTGAGACTGAAATGAAAACGAACACAATAAGATGTGTAGTTGGATAAAATGAAAACGAAGTTAATAACAAGAGAATGGATGTTCATGAAATTGCAACGAACTTAATGACAAAAATATGAGACAGACAATGTGGAGGTTGATGAAATGAAAACAACCTTAATATTAAGAAACGGAGACAGACAATGAGAGTGTTGATAAAAGGAAAATAATTTAATGAAAAACAAAATGAAACAGATAATGTGAGAATTGATGAAATAAAAAATGAATTAATGACAAAAATGAGAGGGACAATGCGGATGTTGTTGGTATAGAAAGCACATAAATGACAATGTGGAGGTTGATGAAATGAAAACATACTTAATGACAAGACAATGAGACAGACAATATAAAGACGGTTATGAAATGAAAACGAACTTAATGACAGGACAATGAGACAGACAATGTAGAGGTTGATGAAATAAAAACGAAATTAATGAAAAAAACATTAGAGACAAAAGTGGAAGGAGATGAAAGGAAAGCAGCTTTAATGAGAAAAAAGTGAGAGACTACGTGGAGACAGATGAAATGAAAACGAGATTATTGACAAAAAAATGAGACAAAATTTGGATTTTGATTAAATTAAAACTAACGTGAGTTTAATGAAGTATGAACAAACTTAATGACAAGAAAATGAGACAGACAATGTGAATATTGATGAACTAAAAACGAATTTAATGACAAGAATTTAGAACAGAAAATGTGGATTTTGATTTAATGAAAACGAAATTAATAGCAACAAAACAAGACTGACAAAGTGAAGGTTGATGAAATATAAACATACATAATGACAAGAAAATGAAACAAACAATGTGAAAAATGAAGAAATTAAAAATAATTTAATGACAAAAAATGAGACAGACAATGTGGAGATCTTTGAAATGAATACAATCTTAATGACGAGAATATGAGACATAAAATGTAGTGTTTGATGAAAAGAAAAACTTAATAACAAAAAAATGAGAGAAACCATGTGAATGTTAATGAAATACAAAAACATTATCATGACTAGAAAATGAGACATCATGGAGATTGATGAAGTGACAACGAAATTTATGACAAGAAAATGAGACAGACAAGGTAGAGATGCTTGAAATGAAAACAAGCCTAATGACAAGATAATGATACAGATAATCTGTATGTTCATGAAATTAAAACTCACTTAATGAGAAGCAAATTACACAGACAATATCTAGGATGATGAAATGAAAATATACTTTATGACAAGAAAGAGACAGACAAGATAGAGGTGCAAGAAATGAAACTAACTTAATGACAGAAAATGAGACAGACACTATGGAGGTTGATGAAATATAAACATTCTTAATGGAAAGTAAATGGCACAGAAAATATGAATATTGAAGCACTGCAAACGAAATTAATAACAAGTAAATAGAACAAAAAATGTGGATTTTGATGAAAAGAAAACGAACATAATCACAAGAAATTGAGACATACAAAGTGGAAGTTGATGAAATGAAAACGAATGACAAGAAAATGAGACAAATCATGTAAAAATTGAAGAAATTAAAAATAATTTAATGACAATAACATGAGACAATATGGAGACAGAGACGGTCGCCTTCGATAGAGTTCCTGGCTAAAAATGTAAAGAAACAGGAAGAGCCAAGAATGACTTAAAGTCGAACCAACCAGTTGTTGCGCTGAGCTAAGACAGATAAGACAAATTACCTCCGCTACCCTTCTTCTTTTTCTTCTTCTTCTTTTTTTTCTTCTTCTTCTTCTTCTTCTTCTTCTTCTTATTCTTCTTCTTCTTCTTCTTCTTCTTCTTCTTCTTCTATGTGTCATATCCTTTCAGGAATTAAGTGATCATGGCTTTCCACGTTTCTCTATCCCTGGTGGCTTTTAGTACGTTTTCTCCTGTTACACCACACAACCTCTGTTCTGTCATCCACCTGCTCAGGCCCTTCAAATATGTTATCCGCTGTCTCGTTTTTTTTTTATCTGGCCTGTCAGTATCAGGTTCTCCAAGCCCTCCTTCTTCATTGCATGTCCCAGGAACTTCAGTAAAAAGCTCGAATATCTTTGAATCGTCACAAACCTGAAAACTCCGATTGGAGTGAACAGAAATTACCAACCAAAAGCTTGGATTAATATACTACTCTTTGACGAAACTTTTGTTCCGTTCTAGAGATAAGAGATTGACAATTGTCATATTCTATTTCTCTTTGTTTCTTTCTTTTTTTTTTTTTTTTTTGTACATAAAATCCTTTTCCGCTCTTATTCAGGTGTCATTCAATTGATTTTTAGTACCGTTTTCATTAACCCAGTCCGGTCTGGTTCAACTTGGTAAAAAGAGACAGCTAGCAAGATTTCAGCGGGACTTCCTTGGGATCAAAAATTCACAGCGTGGGCGAGTAAAACCACCGTTGTAATAGCCGACGTGAAGGCCAGCTACTGTGTCGAAGAAATCTAATGCCATCTAACTTAATGGCGAAAAAAAGAGACAGACAATGTGGAGGTTGATGAAACGAATACTAACTTAATGACAACAAAATGAGACAGACAATGCCAATCATAATGAAATGAAAGCAAACGTAATGACAAGAAATTGAGACAGACAATGTGGAGGTTGAAGAAATGAAAACGAACTTCATGACAAGAAAATGAAACAGATAATGTGAAAGTTGATGAATTGAGAACTATTTTTATGACAGGCAAATGAGACCGACAGCGTGCAGATTGAAGAAATGAAAACTAATTTTATGACATGAAAATGAAATACACTAAAACGAAAAACAGTGAAACATTTGACAAATCAAATATGTTAAAACCGTGGATGGTTTATTAGTCTTTCAAACCAATTATCCATTGAATTATTAACTAAAATTGATTTTTATTTAACTACCAGCTGTGGGTTATTATATTTGAAAATATTAATATTATCAGCACAGCACTGAGTAAAACTAAAGATCAAATAAAAATAAATAACCTCTGTGTCAAAATATAGCAGAGAAAGAGAAATGGATTCTACGAACAGAATTTTCAGTAATAGATGTTTTAACTCAGGGAAAAAAAATTAAAAGGCTAATTGTTATTAAAGCATCTACATAGCAACATCATTCGGAAATACGAACGATCGACAAAAATGATACAAAAGCCATGCATCCAACTAAAAGCAAAAAAAAACAAGATATTAGAAAGTATATACAAATTTTACAAATACAACATTTTAAAATATAACACAGGTGATTATACAGGGAAATAGGGAAATATAACGAAGTATATGAAAAAATACAGACACTCTAAGAATGAAGAGAATTCTGAAATAACATACCAAGAACTTAACTGAATTATTAAAAGACTGCAAAGCTTCTTAAAAAAGCAATTCAAAGAAATAGGATAACAATAATAAAGAAGCATACAGACATACGAAATAAATCTGGCTTCGATAAAATAAACGAAAAGTAAAATTTTCAGAAAATATAAAATAATGTCTGGATCAATGCATTTACAACTAGACCCAAGCTAATAGCAGAGTATTACATTTCTGTACGACGCCGTATGTTCTAACACTTCCGATACACAGTCAAATGTAATTTATCAAGTGTTAATCGCTCTATTTAAAATGTCATTATAAAGAAGGTAATTATGAATTGAGCATATAACAAACCAAAAAACTGGCATTCAATCTTTGTAAACAGAAATCTGAGGTTAGATAACTAATGCATCCATCTGTGTTATAATGATAAATGTTTTGCAGCTGGCCCATTGAGATGTTTTCGTTGGATTCACGAAGCCGTGTTGGAGATTTCTCCGGGTTTCTGATACAGATCTTCCTTCAGTTCATTTCATATCATCCAACTATTCGCACACGATCTTACTGCTTGAACTCACAGATTGCAACAATTGTGTGATAATGTTTATTTTTGTCGCTTTTCAAATTAGTCAATTGCATAAAATTTTCACACAAAAGAATGTCAACGTATACCGATGGACAGTGATTTCCTGCTATTTTTATCTATGGAAAATAAAATTGTATTACATACAAATCACAAATTTAACTGAAAACAAGACTATTTTGAAAGGGTAGATGAACTTTTAACCTTACACCTTAGGGTGCTATCCTGTGTCCGCAGAGATCGAGTAGAGGTCCACTGAGAAAAATGAAAACAAGCAGTGAGACTTCATTGTCTCTGTTTATTCTGCTCCTTCTCTCTCACTCTCCCTCTCCCTCTCTCTCTCTCTCTCTCTCTCTCTCTCTCTCAAACACACAAACACACACGCCTTATTTAATTGTAAATAAGTGTGATTAAGATTTTTGGTGTCAATCATTTAAGAGATCTTTTTTATAACACAGTTATTGAAAATTTTGGGAGAAAATCTGAAATTCATTACAAAAATATTCGTTTCAATAAAATAATATTTTATCCTGATCTAAAACGCTATTATTGGACTCGGATTATGCAAAGTCAACTGTTAAACAAAGTCAAAAATCTAGCACCAAACAAGAAGTCATGGCCTTTCGTAATATTTGTTAATTTATTAATCATTATTCCATGGTAAGGCACCTGCTTGATGAAATTGTCAGGAAATGTAGAATGTTCGGTACTAATTTAGTTGTAGGTCATGCAAGAATCCGTAAGATAGATAGATAGATAGATAGATAGATAGATAGATAGATAGATAGATAGATAGATTGTTTCATGTCTGAAACCAAAACTTGAAGCCTGAAGATTTGGTCACCACAGATCTTAAGTTCATCCCAGACACCAAACGACTCTTCGCATCTATTGTATCCCAGTTTTTTAAGTTGAGATTGGGATGCACACAAATTTTTCCCTCACGTTTCTACTACTCCACCACTCTCTCTCTCTCTCTCTCTCTCTCTCTCTCTCTCTCTCTCACTCTTAATCACTCGCTCAAATCAGTCTCCAAAACTTCTCTCTTCACAGTAATATTTATGACGAAAATTATTCCTTTTCTGTTTCACCATTTTCTTTAGCTCAACTACTTATTTTAAACACCACGCGCGCTTACAATTTTTGAGAAAAATGTCAGTCGGTAAATCCTTATTGAAGCAAGGATATATGAACCTTCTCTAATGCTTTTCGTCTCTTGTTGATATAAAATGAATTGCGTAACTTCAGCTCATCTAAAAAGAACCATCAATTAATTCTTGCATACGTTAGATAAATTGTGATCATATCAGTATCTACTGTAGTTGCATAGCAAAAATTGCTTTTATTGTCAATACATAAATAGATTGGCTAGAATAAAGGTACGATGAAGTTTTTGGAAAAAATTGTTCGCGCGTTTAAGAATTCTTTTTACTAAGCTTAATAACTGAAGTGATGACCAATGTAGCGAACGCACAGACGTGTAGAGTTTTATTTCAAATGTTCTAGACTTGCACAGATTGAAAGCAAAATTTGCAAACGTATTTATTTCATTGACGATTAGAGCGATTTCTGATGGATTCGTTGAATTTGATCTACCATATACTGAAATTCATGAATAATGCATGCTTTCATGGCATTCCAGTAGAAGTCGACTAAAAGTCTGCTTTTTTAGCGGAGCGTAAGCTCTGATGATGTAAGGGGGTTTGGAATCGGTTTGGTAATCATTTGAATTGCCTTTCTGAACAGAAAGAATCGTTGATTTTTATGGGTCACCACGTTTCAAATCTGCCACGGCGTTTCCTGACAGCTGCTTTCGACTTGATTTTCTATTTTCAAGTTATTTAGCCTCTTCATTCTTATCCTTGATTTTTTTTTCTTTTGGTTTCTATTGATTTTCTTTTCTTCATTTTTTTCTTTGCTGAACGATTGATTACAAAACGCGTACACTGAGATCCAAAGCTGAATACACTAGTCTCGAATACTGAAATGAGATTTTTGCTATAGCGTCTGTTTTAGAGTGATGTTTAATAACCCAATATTAATGAGTTCGATCTTCAAGCCATGGTCTGGTGTACTAGATTGATATCCTCAAGAAATTTAGTTTTCGCATTATAAAAACACATTTCTCTCTTTATCGAATTATTTTTTGCATTTCTCCTCCTTCTCTCTCTCTTACTATCTATTTATCTATCTTTTCTGATTCTTTCTTCTTCGTTGCGAGACATTATAAAAAATGACAGAAAACGATTTACCTGAGAGCTCAACGCAGCCCTTGAGAAGAATCGTTAGAAAAGTGAGGCTATAAATGATGATCTGTGTGTTCAAGAGTCAGAGAGGACAACAAAGTTACAACAGAACGAATGGAGACAAAATATCATGAGAACATCGAGCAAAATAAAGATCTGAATGGCTCCCTTTGAATGGAAGTAAGTTTGGAGAATGTTGCGGCTGAAACATATTCTACCAAGTGGTTAACATTTTCAAGTTTCTCAGAAAAGGTATAGCAAATGATCTATTTTATTAAGGAATTGATGTTATTGATAAAGCAAACACTGGAGAAATGATTAATGGGAACTTTAGGAAACCAGGTAATAAGACAAATTAAGAATTTGATTTCAGGCTCAAATGCATAACGCCATCAACTGGTATTTCGAATTCTTAATTTGAATAATCACACATGTAGGAATTATTAAAAATTGATTGTTTATTTAACCATGTTTTAATTCTCTCTCTCCCACTCTCTCTCTCTCTCTCTCTCTCTCTCTCTCTCTCTCTCATACACACACACACACACACACACATCTTCTTGTATACGACTGATGTAGCCAAAACGTTTGTTTAACTAACTTCATTCGAAATGATTGCTTTTCCTTTTACTGTGACAGATGTCATGTCTGTATGAATGGTTTGTTTATAAATTTCATTATTGAAAATAGAATAAAATACGCAATAGATTTGGCATATTATATTGGTCGGGTTTAATAACAATCAGATCAAAATATTTTTTGAACATCTTCGACATTTTACCAAACTATAATCGATAACGAAATGAGCTTATTTTACAACCTAAAGGACAAAAGATTACGGGGCAAGCAAGATAAACACGAATAACAGTAAAAAGATCAGTAATCATGCAAAGAACGTAATGTTATGTATGTTGTGAGATTGAGAAGGTGTTTCTTACAATGAATTTCTTCAGAAACATAAAAAAATGATACAAAAGTACTGTTCTTCAGACGAAACGAAAGAGAAATAATAGCATAGTGTTGAACCGAGTTAACACTACACTGAATTTTTCCATTGCTTTATTTGGGCTGCGGAGGTTTCACTCTGTTACTGTATTCGAATTGGATTTATTTTAGTTTTATCTATTCCTGAAAATACATTTATGCCCTTTGGAAGCTTGCAAATGACACTTGGAGAAGTTCTTTTCTGAGCAAGATGATTTTTTTAAGTATATATCGAACCCGATATGTTATTAAAACAGTTAATGGCGAAAGTCATGATGATTTCATGAGTGAATTAGGGAAATATAAAAGAAGCAAAAAATGATTTTCTGTACGTAAATGAGAAGAATATGAGTTGTGTTAGAGAATGGTATAAATAGAAAGAGGGAAGAAAGAGTGATAGAAATAGGGAGACAGATGTCAGAGAAAGAGGAATGGTTATAGAGAGGTGGAGAAAGAGGAATAGAAGTAGAGGAAAAGAGATGGAGATTGAAGGCGAATAGGAGGGAGGGATAACCTACTTTTTGGTCTAAAATCATTAAAGCCGTGCTCAGACAAGCGAAAAGAAAAAGTTGTCTTTGGGTTGGACGATTTGGAAAATGGGAGGAGTGTTGAAAATCTCTCATCCCGACCAAGAATTCTTCCTATAAAACATTCTTAGGTTTGGTCATTTAGTCACATTTGGGGATGTAGTTCGGGCCGAGAACTTTTTGCCATCTCTCTTATAATTAAAATAACAGAATGGAATGAATCGCGTCACTTTAGGTTGCGTTTTCTGCTGGGATTGCTTCGTTGATTTTTGTTGCATGAAGAATTAGCCGTTGGCAAAAGAATGGAGAAAGCCGACTAAGCAGAAGAAGAAGACAAAGGAACTTTGTAAATTCATACGTTGTACTTCCATTTGGTTGATAAAACAATTGAGAAAGATCAGTGTTGTAAAAATGAGAAACTGGCATGTTCTTCAATATTCAGTAATAAGAATCGACTTTCATGATATTTTATGTCATTTAAAAAGCGTTTGAAAAATCTTCTGTTAATTAATAAGGTTTTAAAATGGACAAAAAGAGAAAATAGAAAATCACAGCAAAAAAACGTTCTCGTATTTTCAGATACATACATAAATAAATATTTTTTTCATATTTATGTATTTGCATGAAAGAATTTGCCTGTTTATACAGACTACTTATGAACATGACTTGCAAATGCAATTTTATTAAACAATATTTAGATATGCATACTTTCATTGTGTTAAATGTTAGCATGTTTGTAGTCATCAATTTTTAACATAGCATTCATAGAAAAGTGTAGAAGAAGAAGAAGAAGAAGAAGATCATATGACTGCTTTGCTGTTTGGGTTAGAATGCTCATCTTATTTTTTGTACTGATAGCTAATCCTAACCTTAACCCTGTTACACCTGAAGAAAACCGAAGAGTCGAACGTCGGAAACGCTGTGAGAAGCACGAGTAGGATAAACCTTGTACGCGTCATAATTGGATCACCGAGAATGGTTCATAGAAAGAAATTGACAGGCAGGGTTGAAAATTTGAAGAATAATGAGAGTAAATATTATAATACCTCTTATATGCATTAAAATTAAAGTGAAAAGAAGGAGTAAAGTGAGAGAGAATAAGGAGATGAGAAGAAGAAAAAAGATGAATAAATGAAAAGTTAAGAATAAAAATGGGGAGAAGAAGGAGAATAAGAGGAGTTTGAAAAAGTGAAGGATAATGAAGAACGGAACAAAAGAAAAATGGTAAGCAAAATAAAAAAGGTTAAAATCAGAGAAAAATGAAAATGAGAAAATGCAACAAAAAAAGAAATAGAAAAAAAGTGCCAAAAGGAAGGAACAGAAGTGGAACGAAAAGCAAGTGGTGTCGAAAATGAAATAACGTAGATTAAAAAAAAAAAAGAAGGGAAAAGCGAGAAAGAAATTACGGTTGTGGAAAATGATGTCAAAAGCAGAACGAGAGAAGGAAGGGAGACACTAAATTTCTATAAGAAAGCGTTGGAAATTATTTTAAATTATTTTTTAAAAATGCTGAAATTTTTTTTCATAAACTTTCCAGAAAATGTCATTTTCAACCTAAAAACAATTCTGAAATAAAAATAAAATAAATGTTTTTTAAAAACATAAAGAAAGGGGAAAAATAACATCTGTACTGGTATAAAATAAAATAATCAGATATTCATGAGGTATAAGAATTACAGTTTAGACAAATAAACACCCACTTCGCACGTATAAGCACACAAACACAAACACACACACGTAAACATACATCCACACACACACACACACGCACACACACACACACACACACACACACACACAAGTTCGTTTCTTATGCCTTGAAAAAACGAAAAGGGCCTCCAAATAACCTTGCCCCGCTCAGTTTACGGCTCTGAATATCATTATTTCTATGAGAGCTGACAACTTAAGTGATTTGAAATTCATCTAAATACCTTAATTAAAACAATTTGCCATTTGTTCTGTTTTGAAAATATTTGCTTTTCAGCAAAACAATTTAATAAACGTTATTTTCTTATTTTTCTGACTGATATTAAATCTTTTAAAAAAATATCGTCATTTATTCAGCCGTAAGAAAATTTAAATAGCAGCTGAAAATAAAATATTCATATCTTATACAGAAATGAATACAGCCACACATTTGAGAAAAAGGTCTTGCTTGACATAATTTTTTTTTTTATCGTGTCACCCCAAGCAAGGCATTCCACTGCCACTATAGCGCAGGGGGTTACATAGAGCGATTGGGTATAGGAAATGACAGAAGGAGGGTGATAGACGACTTAGGATGTACATAGAGAGAGGGTTGAAGAGAGTGGGTGTGAGTTAGTGTGTTAGGAGGTGTCTATTGACCCTACATCTAAACTCCTGGAGGTTGTAGCCGTCGGGGAAGCAAGCATGCGGTAGGGAATTCCACAGGCTGGAAGTGCGAGGAAAGAAGCTGTTGGAGTAGAAATTGCGGTTACATTTCATCGGTTTCACTGTAAAAGTGTGGGACCTAGTTGCCAATCTAGTATCTCGTGCAAATTCACATCTAGGGGTCACCAGTGATTTAAATTCGTTAGATACTTACAAGACTTAGTTTTCAGCTTAAATTAGAACGTATGAAGATTATATAGAGCCAATAGTTTTACTACTTTTCAAAGTTATCATTATATCTTTTTTTCCCTGGGCTCCTAATGTTCAACAATTAATATAAGCAAGATAAACTCGGTTCTCTAGCCTTGTGTAGCAACCAGTCTAAGAAAAGAAAAATGTTGAATTCCAAACCGTGGATAAGTTTGCCAGGATGTAGATTTGCATTTGTTCTTCCGGAGAAGTAATTAAAATTACTCTTATGATTATTTTAGAATAAGAAACACTTAATGTTAATCCTCGGAGATAAAAAAAAAACTCCTGTGATTTCAAAATTTTTTGGTTTAATGATTTTTAAGTTTCACGATATTCAACAAACTTCTAAATAAAATATATTCTCAACCATCGTCACACACATCGACATTTTAGTAATCTTTTATTGTTTCTCGATTTGATTTTTATATTTTCCAAATTTACATAATTCTAATCTTTTTGCACTTTTTTATCAGTTCAATTTTTTATTGAAATCGATCTTCTTTGAAACGAGACCGATTACCTTAGAATTTTTTGTAATTTTATCCGGTTTAAAATAATTATTCAATCATTTGTTTCCGAAATATAAATATTCATATTTTCAAATGTTTAGATCTAGTTGCCAAAGTCGAACCTGTATGTCTTTCGTCTTGTCCGCTCCGACACGCAAATTTAAGATGCGCACAGACACAAATCTCGATGTTTTTCTCGTTATGAGACCCAAGGAAATCCATTAGGTCATTGTACAAACATTGCTGAGGATTCCCCTTCCTACGCAACTGTGAAGAAATGGGATGCGTAATTCAAGTGGGGCAGGGTCTGCACAGAAGCTGACATTTGGTCAGGTTGAGGAACCTCAATCACTGATAAACAAGTTAATGTCATTCACCGTATTGGGTTGGGATGACAGACATCTTACTATGTAGCCAATAGATAGGTCCATGAGCATTAGTTCTGGTTAGATCCATACTATTTTAACTGAGATCTTAGAGATTAGCAAACTATCTACAACATGGGTTCCAAGAATGCCGATATCAGAAGCTGTAAACAAGTAGACATTTCTAAGACAAGTGTAACTTGCTTCCAGGCTGTACTTGAGAATGTCTACCGCAGATTAGTAACTCAAGAGAAAACCTTGATGATTCAACACTTCAAATTTGAATCAAAGATTCAAAGCAAAACCTTTGGTTCTCCAAACTCGAAAGATTTCAAGAAGGCAGCGTCTGTTGGCAGGCTGGTGGCTTCTGTATTTTGGTAATTCCAAAAGCGTAATTGTGATAGACTACCTGGAAAAGAGAAAAACTATTAATTTTCAGTACTATCCATCAGAATTAAGAAACTGAAAGAAGCAATCACGGTGAAAAGCAGAAGGAAGCTAAGGGCAGTGGGTTCTTGCTCCAGGATAACGCTCTCGTTTACATTACTCAGGTTACAATATCTAAATAAGTCAACTATGGCTTTGTATTACTACGCCCTCCCCTTACTCACCAAACTTAGCTTAATCTGACTCCTAAACTCAAATGTAATCTACGTAGTCGCCATTTTGAAAACATTGATGAGCTTATATGTTCTATGGAGGAGTTATTTTGGGGATCAGTACGTCACCTTCTTCCGTGATGGGATTGTAATGCTTAAGTATCTTCAAAGCATTAAGGTCAAGGATGACTATACTGAAAAATAATGGAAAAATATTTCGTTGAGTGAGGCTTACAACTTTTTTAAATGAACCTCGTAATAATAAAACTAAAATAATCTTAATGTTGAACCCACCTCCGTTCTTAACTGAGAAATAAAGAAAAAATTCAGAAAAAATAACACAATGTTCCTGTGGCTTTTCTATAAACATTTTAATCGTAGCTGTTCTCATGAAGTTTCCTTTTTAATACCTTCACTATGAATTTAAGCGCAATATTAGACTGACGGTTACGTTTAACCATTTTACAATTGTAACTTCTAAATATTGCTATCTATTTTCTGACCTTGTAGTTTTGGTGCTCGGTGACTTGCTGTATTCTTTTCTATGTAAAATAACAGATTGAGCGACTCCGGGTTGCAACGGCAAGAAAACACTAGGCGATCGTGGTAACAGATAACATCCAAGACATGTAGGTGACTTTTTCGTTTACATTGTGTGAACTCTGCTCTTGTGTTAATTGAAAAAATATCTTCTAGTTCAGACAAAAACTAAGGATGAAACAGCATACTTCTTGCAGTTTTCTGCCGAGTCTGGCCGTGGAGATAAGGGGTATTTTTTTTTCAGACACATTAAGGAGATAGTAAGCGCATACGATGGAATTAAAGTTGGTAAAAGAAATACACCTGGTAAAAGAATTAAAATTGGATAAAGAAAAGTAGTTGACAGGGGAGTAGATGAAGAAAAAGTCAGAAGAAATTGGAAATGAAGGAAGAGATAAAGTCATTTCAAAAAGCGGAAATATTTTTGGACTCTTCCAGTCGTTCAGTTCAATTTCGGCCCTAACCAATTTTAGGCAGACGAAAGCCTTCATTAGAATTACCTCCTATCGCCGCTTTGCAATTCTCGCTTGTGTAACCCTCTTCAAGCTTTTTGCTTTTTTGTCAACTATGGTTCTTTCAAAATTTAAATGTAATGTCAATCGACATCTTCTGTTTTCTCGAATGCTGATGTCTTATTAATAGATAGATAGATAGATAGATAGATAGATAGATAGATAGATAGATAGAATTTTATAATGTTAATAGACGCGACTTCATATCGCATGATTAATCCTTTCAGGATTTTTTTACATATCAATAGATATTTAATTGAATCACACAGGCATATTTTCTCAATATGTCGGTTGATTCTATGCTCATAAAAACAAATGGCAATTAATTATTTTAAATTTACTAACTTAGCACTCTTTTTCCTGTTACACCATGCAACCCTCATTCCGTCATCCACCTGATCAGGTCATTCAAATATGTTATCCGCTGCTTTACCCTGTCTTTTCCCCTCTATTTGGCCTGTTAGTATCAGGTTCTCCAAGCTGCCCTTCCTTATTGCGTGTCCCAGTAACTTTAGTTGTCTCTTCCTGATGCTCAGTATTAATTTCCTTTTCGTTTCCATCCTTTCCAAAACCTCGTCATTGATACACATGTTCGATCCATGATACCCGCAGCATCCTTCTGTAGAACCACATTTCAGCTGCTTCAAGTTTTTCCTTCATCTTCGAAGATATTGCCCAACATTCACTGCCATATTGAAGAACGGACATCACATCCAGTACTCTCCTCTTTGTTTCTCGTGAAATTGTCCTGTTTCTTAATACTCTACTTAACTTCTGGAATGCTTCATTCGCCATGCCAATTCGCCTTCAGATCTCTGTGTCGCACTCTCCGTCTTCTGTTAGAACACTTCCCAGGTATTTAAATTTTTGTACCTGCTTGATTTTAGTATCCCTTACCTGTATTTGGCATTTGGGCTGCGCTTTTTGCTGCTGACCATGCATTCGTTTTTTTTTTTGTTTTTTGCAGTTTATTTGTAGTCCTTTCTTGTCACTCTCTTCAGTTATCTTCTGTATAAGGTCTTGTAGTTTCCTTTCCGTGTCGGCTATCAGCACTGTATCATCTGCGTACCTTATATTGTTTAAAATGTGGCCTTCGATGACGAAACCTGGCATAACTTCTAGGATTCTCAGAATAGTCTCGCTGTACAAGTTGAACAGATCCGGTGAAAAGACACATCCTCGTCTTACGCCCCTTTCAATCTTTGTATAACTGCTGAATTCGTTACCTGTCTGTATGCAGGCAGTTTGCTGCCAGTAGAGATTCTTGATTACTCTTAGGTCTTTCCCAAATATGCCGAGGCTGCCAAGCATCTCCATAAATTCTTTGTGGCGTATTTTGTCAAACGCTTTTGCATAATCAATAAAACATAGGTATAAGTCCTTCTTCATTTGTATTGCCCTTTCAGAGAGCATCCTAATCATAAATATGGCATCCCTTGTTCTAGTGTCTTTGACGAAACCGCACTGTTCTTGTCCTATCTCTGGCCTGATTCTGCTTCTTGCTCTATTCATCAGGATTCGGACGATCAGTTTAGTTATATGGCTCATTAAACTTATGGTTCTGTGGAGTTCTCAATCGTTTGCTCCTGGTTTCATAAAGAAGTGATATGAAGATCGATTTGCTTAGGTCATCTGGTATTACACCACTATTATAAATTTAATTTATTATTTCTGTAATTTTATCTATGTCAAATTCTTATGACTATGCCGTCTAGTCCAGCTGCTTTGTTTCTATTCAGTTTGGCTATAGTACATTAAGTTTCCGATTTCAAAAAAAAAAAATTGGGAAAAAATTCAATATTTAAAGATTTTTAAGGGTGCTCAGTTTTTTATACAATGTTATACTAAATCGATCCTCCATTTTGGAAACACTCGCTTCGAGTTGTTGTCCTTTTTCATTTTCTTTGTTTTTTTTTTTTGTTTTTTTTTTTTTTTCCTAAAACTTGTAGGAAATTAATGAAAAAATCGTTCCGGAAGTATGCTTTTATTCAAAACCTTTTTAGAATAGGAATTATTTTAAAGATTCTCTGTCATTTTTTTTTAATGTTTTACATGTCATATTTTTCATTCCAAATTTTTTACAACCGGAATTATTTTTAAAAACTCTTTCCAAAACCTTTTTTTTAATGTTTCAAATAACTTATTTTTTATTGATATGAAGTAGGGATAATTAAAAATTTTCCATTGGTTTGTCGATCTTCAAATTGTAAGCTTCTCTATACAAGGTCTCAGCAACATCAAAGTGACCCCACCGGAATTGTTTACAAAATAGAGGATCGATTTACTGTAAGGTTGTTTGAGAAAATGAGCAGCCTCTAAAAATCTTAAATAATGAATTTTTTCCAAATTTTGTTTTTATAATCGGAAAGTTTAGGGTCTAATCGATAATATTGCACTGGAAAAGGTAAAAAAAAATGATAATCATCAAATTTACAGGTGGTGGTAATGTCGTACAGGTCCGCCAAGAAATGTTTATTATCGAAAGCTTGTAAGAGGTAAAACAACGCTGGAAATTGTAAAAATGATCGACGGGTATCACTAATTAGAGAAAGAAAATAATGAATACATATTCCCTAAAATGAATAACCATGGACTAAGGTATCAATAATTTTATATAATCAGATAGAATTAAATATATTTTTAATTCGATTACGAAAAGACTGGTGAATGTTACACAGAAAATATAAAAATGTTTTTAAAAGTTAAACAAAACACAATATTTCAATCTATCCCAGAAAAATCTGCTGTTTGTTCATTTATAAAAACTATAGAAATTTATAGAAACTATAAAAAGAGAACATAATTAAATAAAATATGAAAGAGACGTTAAAAAGTTTTTTGTTTTTTTTAAAATGAAGTGAATAAAGCGAAAGGAAAAAGATGCAAGCAAAATTACTTCGTCATTGTGAATCTTCAGGGATCTGAAAACAATAAGTACTGATCATCAAGATTATTATCTAAGAGATATTCAAAATGAAAAGAGGAAAAAGAATATACGGAATGAAGAAATGAAAATGAAAGCAAGCAGATGAATTATATCTAAGATCAACAAGTAGATTGGAAAGAACGCGAGGAAGGGAACTGCAATCTGCGACGGTCGATTATTGTTGAGAGATGGGAAATCACACATTTGTTACATTTTAATTTTTCTCTGAGGATCAAATATTTTCATGAAGCGGAAAAAGAAAATAACACATTGCATTTCTTTAACATGGACTGTAAATTACATTTTCCTTGCATTCGTATAAGTGATTTCATTTTTGTACATGAATGTGTAAGTCCGAATGAAATGTGAATCTGATCGCTTTCGGCTAATGAATTAAACAAGGATAGGTTTTTGTTTGTCTGAATCAATAGATTTTTTATTGTTTTGTCTGAATATATATTTTTATTGTTTTTTTTGTTTGTCTGAATATATAGATTTTTTATAGTAATATAAAGGTTTTAATTTACAAATACAGTCATCGCGTTGTGGCCGTGTTCTTAATTGATAGTTGGTTTCTTCGATCTAGTTTGTTTTTATAATTGTTGACGCTTTCATCATTTTTAACCGTTTAGTGCATTTAAATAAATACACACACACACTTATACACACACATATATATACACACACGTGTGTGTGTGTGTGTGTGTGTGTGTGTGTGTGTGTGTGTGTGTGTGTGTGTGTGTGTGTGTGTGTGTGTGTCATTCCGAAATGAATACAATCTTCCAAGGAAGGTTGCAAGTATCACAAACAGACCGTTGGATAAAGCAAGTTTTAACTTCAACATACTATTTTTATAGGCGCTAAAACTACCGGCTGTGCACTTTTGCTAGTAATAAACAAAAACAATCATGACAAGCTCGAAAACATCCCTATATATATATATATATATATATATATATATATGATTTTTAGTCATTATTAAGTTCAAAGAAAGTTTACGGTAAATGGTGTTGCAATGTAGTCTAGGTAACATTTGCCATTCGTGTCAATTTGAGGTAAGTCTGTCTTTAACGTTTAACGTATGTAATAGTGAGTTAACTGAGATGTATTCCATTCGACAATGGCAGGATATTCAAATCATGAGCGGGCAAAAATGACTTTTACATACAACCGCGCGAATGGGAATGAAAGCGAGGCTGAACAGCCGTATTAGATTGCATTTACAGATGCAGCCGTCATCAATCCTTTGCTCCTGTTTATCGTGGCGTTACTGAGACAGGATCTGTGGCATCACAAGCTATAGATCAAGGAAGACCGAGATCCGCTCGTTCACCAGACCACGAAAACATACAGGCTGTCGAGGACGATCCAGCACACGTCAAGTGGCCAGAGTATGTTGTATATCTTATAATATTGCAAGGTAGATACTTCAAGAGCAGCTCTTGTATCCTTATCATTTGCAACGTGTGCAGTTTTTTTCTTTCTCTGATCACACACCACGGGAGAACTTTTGCCGGTGATTTATTATACAAACTTCCGATCCGTTGTTTGTCTCTTCAGTCTTGTTTGTGAATAAGGCAACATTTAAACGAAATGGAGCAACATATTTATTTTTTATCCCCATGGTATAATACAGACTAGACATTACTATTAGTTAATTAATGTATGGGCTAGAATTGTAGGTAACTGTCCATAAGTTCTCCCAGCATTACTTACATGCGATGTCTACAGAGACATTATTTGGAACACACTTCCAGAGCTGCTAGAGGATGTACCGCTGATAATACGAAGACGCATATATATTTATATATATAAATTTGCTTTTTTATTTTTTAAAATTAATATAGTATACATTGCGACACGGAACTATTTAAGTGTCGAGAATTTCACCTATCATCAGGCAATATTAGATCATTATATATATATATATATATATATATATATATATATATATATATAAAGAAATTAGTGACGTTATCTGTGAACAATACAAAATTAGCAATTAAATTAAGTAATAAAACGGCATTACCGCAAAATAAGTAAAATTAATCTAAATCAATGCGAAAAACGTCGTTATGAATAAGAAAATATTGAGTTAATATTATATAACATATTAAGATCCATTCTATGGCCAGTTATATCAGACTGTAATTTATCAATATGGTGGCTCACTTTAACTTATATCGCATGTGACAAAGAGATTTCTTACTAATGAAAACATTTCAGTGTTATAAATTTGGCCACTCAAACGCTTCACCTTAACGTAATCTATATAGAGAGAGTTGAAAAAAAGTCAAAGAACTTGCAAGAGTTTTGCGTTTACTTTTAAGAAGAATGGGCGAAAATCCAGATTAAACATTTTCAACGGACAATGGGAGTACTGGTAAATAATAATTACGATTTAATGCCTCTAAATTAATAAATAGACTTATTTTGTGTAACTTTAGTTTCCTTTCACCAATAAAAGTAACTAATGACACATTTCCTTCGGCGGTTTATACCTTTTGCCTGTTTTATTTTCAGCGTTCTGATGCATTCAAATCAGAAAAAGCTTCATACACTTGGTTTATTAATAGATTGCCATTTTCCCGGAAATAAATGAGGTAGTTAATGACAAGGTAGCCTTCTTAAAGTGAACAAGTGAAAAACTAAGAATTGTAACCTAAGATTGACTATGGCTAATCCTTACGTATTATAGAAAGTATTTCATTATATTTGAAAAGGATGAGCAGCATCGCTGAAGATTGTTGCATTTCTAACATGAAATGAGTTCATAATTACAAAACACTAATTAATAAAAGATACAAGCAATCAAAATGTTTAGTAGACTTGACAAAATGTTAAACAATGGAGCAGAAAATTTCAAAACCGAGTAAATTCTTTTAATGACAAATGAAATTACAAATGATACGATTGATTGCGAAGAGAACGCGCGAACATATAAGAAAATGAATATTCATTTACTGGCTATTCAATAATACTGGATAACATCAAAATAGACAAAAAACACAACAAAATAGTTTAATGTCAGCCATTACACACATTAAGAAAAGGTAGAATGTTGACCCAGAAAGTATACAATAATAAGTAAAACTGTGATAAAGAAGGTTCACTCGAAATAATACAAACGTCTTAAAAATCGGAATAATAGGAACATAAAGCTAATAGTTGTAGCCATTGTTATTGGTGCAGCTGCATTCATCCTCAGAGACTTTTTCAGGGTGTTTGGTAGAATTAGAAATCCGTAGAATATTCAAAACAGCTCACGAAGCAACATAATTTAAATCAGCAAGAATGCTGAGTTAAATGTTAGGACAATCATTAAACTTGTTGTCACATTGTCACATGTTTTTATTGAAACATAAGTTCCCCGTTCTCATATTTCAAAACTCAAGCCAGGATATAAACTCTTCAGAAGAAGAAAACGAATTTAAAGAATTGATGAACTGAGAATAGGAAACAAGGCGAAGTGGATAGAGAAAATGCCAGATGGACAATCAGAGGCAAACAGATTGAGAAAAAAGATTTGAAAGACAAAGAGAATAAAGGAAATACTTTTAGGCTAAAATATTCAAATTTCAAGTGAGTCAGTGGATGTGATGCTATTTTAAATTGAAAAATAAGTAAAATAAAATAAAATGGAAATGAAAAGCTTCGTTCGTCCCAGTAGGGTGATTAAATACATTCTTACCATATGCAAACGCTTCATTTTTATGTATAGCCACGCCAGCAATCTTTTTTTTCTCTTTTATTCTTCTCACTTTCCCTCCCTTTAGACATTCATGTGCATATATTTGTTAACATATGCATATATGTTTATCTTTATCGACACACACACTCACGCGCGTGCGTGCGATCCTGCACACATTTTCGAAACTCAAGAAAATTAAGATCATACAAAGTGATACTATTTTTCTATATTCCTGGATATGTCAATCCAAAATAGTTTTTCATGAATATAATTCCTTATAATCTATTGCCGTCGTAAAGCTTCAAAGAACGGAATGCTACAAGCGGATCATAAAGATGGCAGTATAAATACAATTTACAAAGATGGAAATAGATATAGTCAGAGTGAGACAGACACGAAGAAAGAATAGGATAGATAGATAGATAGATAGATAGATAGATAGATAGATAGATAGATAGATGTGAATAGTCTGAGATACAAAAAACAAAGTAGAACAAAAAAATTGATAAGTGTATTTTGCGTACACACTAAGTTTAGATTAATTTGCCGGGGAGAGCGGGATAAAAGACTCTGTTTTGCAATGATTCGGCTTTTCTTAAGTTTCAATAAAATAACTTTTTTTTAATTAAATACAAATTTTCATAATACAAACTGTTAGCAGGAAACCCAACCATCTCATTCAAAACCTCCACATTTATTCACAATCCAAAAAATTACTCTTAAACAGCTTTATAACAATAACATTGCATCAACACCCACATTTTCTCTAATCTTACAGAAAGATTATGACATCTTTTTATTATTAAAGATAACGTTTCTTTAACATCATGACCAGGGCTGTATGTTTTGCTGGGAAAGTGTCCTTGAAATAAGTACAGTTCGTTTTATCTGTTAAAAACAACGTCAGAGAATATCTAAACAGTGGACAAAGAATTTGGTGGAAAGGTGAGCACTTTTTGCTCCTTTACAGCCACAGGACATCTATAAAGTCGGCACGGAAGAGTCTTAGCCTTCTTGTGTTTTCTTCAAGGCTCACGTCGTCAATGCATGTTCTGATGGTTTTTGGGTTTACTTTTAGACCAACAGCTATTCTATATATGGGTGTTTCGGGGTATTTTGCAACTTATGACGCTTTGATTCTGCTTCTTGTTGACACCGCTACTGCTCATCGGTTTCTGATTGCCATTCCCCATTTCTATGGTTTTCTTGACCTTGAAAGCAATGAGCAAAGACATACCAGTTGTTTTAAGGATGTCAGTGTCGAAGTTTGTAAGATAACTGACAACGTTTCGATGTACTTCTGTATGTGTCGTCATAGCTGCATTTGTTTTCTCATTATTTCAAGTAAGTTTTGGTTTAAAATTTTTATTTAAATTTTGCTATCAAATTTTGATTACTTACTCTTTATATCAGATACATTGACAATATTTTCATTTAAATTCAAACTAAATTTAAATAATAACTAAAGAGTAACTGAACATAATAATTTTAATTTTTTTAAAATGTTTTTAAATTCTCTTCTTTGACAATTTTACCTATAATTATAGTTAGATCTTGATATTTTAAAATTAAAAATAGACCAAAATTTTCGCAACCAATACCTCACAAAATAGATATCAAGTCTATTTCTTTGTTCATATCGACCCTGTGTCTGATATTTGTATGGACATTATTAAGGAAATACTTTCAATCGTTTTTACAGCAAAGAATAAAACCCACCTTCAAATTTTAAAAATTATCCCACAGTCAATTAGTAGATCTCTATGAAATACTTAGTAAGTTCAGTAGTTAATAACAATTACAATGACTTTAAAGGTCAATATCTATGTACATATAGGTACCGCCAAAAATTCGCTAAAAATATAGAATACCGGATAAAAAAATACCTCAAATTTAATAAAAACAAAGTTTTAACATCAAAATAATTATTATTTTATTAATAGGAAAGACTAGATTATAATTATTATTATTAAATTATAATTTTCAATTCTTTTTAGTGTCCTTTTGCAGTGAAAAACACATTGATTTGGAAATACCTAGAAAATTCAGTTAAATGTTGGACTTATATGAAACTTTTAGTACTTATTCAAAAATGAATGAAATTATTTTTACAATCTTAGTAAAAGTATTTTTTACATCTGTTACCCCCAGTCATTTAATTTTATGAAATTTCGAGAAATTCATTTTTTTAGCGCGTAATGTTTGTATTAGTTATAAGCACATGTCCTTGGAAAATTAAAATTCAACGAATTTCTTCTGTCAGTCAGGATCCCCAATTACAGAGAATCTGCTCTGAGTCATAAAATAAAAAATGCTATCAAATTAAGACATTATTTAATTGCTTTCATGAATGAGATATATTGTAGACACTAATGTATGAAGAAAAGAATTTTCAATGAATAATGCATTTTTACAGAAGCGGTTTTCATTTTTTTTTCATTTGAATTATAATAACTAATAAATTTTTAAATCATTTAAAATAATTTAATAATTTGTAGTGGTTAGTTGATTTTGTTATTAAGAAAGGGCTATATTAATCATAAATGAAAAACCTTACTACAATTCATCAACACACAGTAATCTTAAAATAAATTTGAATTGTGTTATGTATGTGCCAATTTTTGTAAATACGGACGTCTGTACAAGACATTATCAGAAAATATAATTTTTCATTCATTATAGTAAATTTAAGATAAATTGATAACTTTCTAACATTCCATGAAACAGTTTTCTTAAATAAAACTATAAAGGCAAAATATCTAAAAATTTAATAATTACATTAATTACAATATTTTTCTCATTTTAATATTACTGGGGATTTAAATCAACTATATGAAAAGGTATTCACGTAATATTAGACAACTAGTTTTAAGTCATGTGTCATTTACTTAAAAATGCCAAACATCAGGTTATAATTAAAACATAAAACATATACATCTTTCTTTTATGCATGTTTTATCAAAAAAGATAGACAAGGTATTATCATTAGGTTTATTATATTTTTTATGTGTTCTTATGATTTTTTCTTTTCAGAACTCAAATTATGTAAAATTTTTCCGAAGTTTTTATATTTTCGAGCACTTTCGGTTATACTTTTAGCAATTATTATGAATGTATTTTGTTTTACTTGTAAATAAATATGTGTAAAGTTTATGTATATAGAGTCATATGTATGTTAATTTTCGAACACGGTAAGCACATTGTTACTATGCTCATAATTTATCCTATTAAGTGTAGGATTTCCTTTTTTTTTTTAGTAATTGCCTCCGTTATTTTTTATCGTCTTTTGCATGTTCGTGTTTTTATTATGTGTGTATTGTCAACAAGTATATCACGGAGAGGTCCTGGAAGATGTGTGTTTAAATGAGATTGGATGGAACTGTTGTGGGAAAGGTGCAATGTCAGTCTTCTCGTCAATTTTGTGGTGGTGTGACCAATGTAATTGTTTATTAATTTGGATTGTTGATGAACACAGTTCATCAAAGAAAATATAAATTCGAAAACGACGCTGGTTCTTTGCTGTTTAGATTTTGCAGAACTGTTATTATTTTTTAGAACTGTTATTATTGACGATGAGGTTGACAGTTTTGAACTTTTTGTAATAGATAATTTAATTTTTTGTTTGAGTGACTCAGTGTTGCATAATTTCAGATGAGACTGCAAAGTGAAGATTCGTTCTGTATGTAATTACTATGCATTTGGTTTTTGTAAAAAATATTAATGTTATTGTTTTTGTTAACCTGTTTGTAGGTGCCGTTGGTTACGTTACGAAGAAAAAGTTTGATATGGAAGTCTAGTAAATAACTTGGAAAGCCGTAGTTGACAAATTGTGGAGTTATTTGAAGAAAAGCGGTTAAGATGAATTCTCGTACGCTTTTGTGAGGAATTTTTTAAAAACACTAAATTTGTATCTAAGATACTAATAGAATAAAGGAGGCAAGAATCTTGCATCGACGAGGCTAAAAAAATTAAGGTGACAAGAATTTTTGCTAGTGTGATTTTTATATACTGAATCACACCTACCTCCCATTAGCATGGAACAGGCTTGCCTCCCAGAGAGTAAAACACTGCGCCTCCTTGGTCTCACACTCTCAGCGGACCTCAAGTGGAATGACTATATCGAATCCATTGATAAATCCGTTGCTATGAAAGTCGGCTCTCTGTGCAAGGCCCGGAAGTTTTTCCCGTCTGAATCTATCCTGCACATTTATAAATCTACCATCCGCCCGTGTATTGAATACTGCTGCCACATCTGGTCAGGTGCCCCTGCTATTCTCCTTGGGGTTCTTGACAAAATACAACGGAGAATCTGTAATGTGATCGATACCAACTTGGCAGACCGTCTGCAATCACTCTCTCACATGCGTGACGTAGCTTCCCTGTGCCTCTACTATAAATACTTTCACGGCTTCTGCTCCGATGAACTAAGATCACTGGTGCCCACTAGTTATGAATTTGAACGAGATACTAGATTAGCAACTAGGTCCACCCTTTTACATTGAAACAGATAAGATGTAACCGTAATTTCTACTCCAACAGCTTCTTTTCACGCATTTCCCGCCTGTGGAATTCCCTTCCGTATACTTGCTTCCCCGACAGCTACAATCTCCAAGAGTTTAAATGTAAGGTCAATAGACAGCTCCTAACACACTAACTAGCACCCATTCTCTCAAACATTCTTCCCATCTACTCAATCCTCATCCTCGGTATTCTTACCCGTCTATCACCCTCCTCTGACATTTCCTATATCTAACCACTCTTTCTCATCACTTTCCCCGATGTAACCCCCTAACCATTCTTTCTCATCACTTTCCCCTATGTAACCCTCTAACCATTCTTTCTCATCCCTTTCCCCTATGTAACCCCCTGCGCAACAGTGGCAGTGAAATGCATTGCTTGGGGTGAAATGATAAAAAAAAGAAAAAAGTAGTGAAAATATTTTTGCTAGAATCCACAGCAACATCAAAAATGGGAGTCTCCCTGTTTTGTCTAAATTCATATGTTAAGTTGAAAATAGAAATTTTTCAAAAGTATTTCTAAGATTATCAATTTCGTTTTTGTTATCAGCTAAAAAGAAAATATCAACATATCGAACAAATATTTTTAGTTTGTTAACATATATACTGCAATATATATATATATATATATATATGTGTGTGTGTGTGTGTGTGTGTGTGTGTGTGTGTGTGTGTGTGTGTTTGTGTGTTCAGATATAGAAAGACGCAGGTTCGAATCCTGCAGGACGGATCATATATTTCAGACATGATTTCTGGAATATGCAGACCAGTAGATATAAACTGTTTAAATGACCAAGCATCAGGCTTCTTCGTCTGCCTGAGTACTTATCAATAACCAGCATCCAAACACACACACACACACACACACACACACACACACACACACACACACATACATTTATCTGTGTGGGAGGCCATTCCTTCACGTGAATAAATCAATGTATGTACTCGCACAAACGTATCTTGCTTATTTGATATTACCATTTTCCAAAACTATGTACATGTGTGCGAAATTAACTCACTGTAAAAATCATTTATTAAAGAAAAACATATACTAACATACACACATAGAGACAATGACTGCAAGGATACGTAATGGTTCACACGCACTTGATATAGAGACATATACATTGCTGTGCTCACACACACGCACACACACAGACGAAATCCGAAAAGTAGAATGGTTAAACTCCAACAGTCAACCAAGACGAGGGTGGAGAAGAATGAAGCGGCCAAGAACAGATGTTTCCTCTGCCCGAAATGCTGGGTATGAATGGGAGAATGAGGTGGGAGTGAGCAACCAAGCCCAGGGTTTGGTAGAGAATACAAAATCTGAAGGGTAGGGCCTATCAAGTCAGAGGGTCTGGTTCAGATAGAAAACCAGTAGGAGAGTAAAAAGAGAAAAAGCACAGGGAAAAGGGCCAAAAGAACTCATTTTAGAGACACACGGACAGACTGAAAGTGACATAAGAAAAGAAATAAATGAAGCCAAGTCGCAGTAGGTCTCAAATATTGTTTGCAACCGTTCTAACTTCTTTTTTTTTTAGATGCGACAACAAAATGGTGGTGATTAGTGAGTGATCGCTGCTGTCCTCTTGTCTAATACATTATTCTCCAGACAACAGCCTTTCTCGTTCTTCGATTTCTTCTTTCAGAGACTCTTGCATTTTCTTTCCGAGATGCTTGGTAAAAACGTCCATCATTGTCTCAGCTTCTCTTTTCTTCTTTCTTATTTTTTTCTTTGCCAATTAAGATTATTTCTTAGTTTAAATTTCCAAGCAATTTCGCTGCGTTTTTGCTAATGATGTTTGATTTCAATGATGTTTGATTTACTAACAACGGTGCAAATTATACTATTATTTGATTCACCATAATAGCCAATTATATGTTTCATGTACAAAGAGAATGATTTGACACAATGTTCGAAGATGTAAGAATCGATTATATCTGATATTTCAGTTAAACAATGCAAACGTTTTGAGTAAAATTTCGTTAGTGAAGATTGAAACATTTTTATTAGTCAGTGCCAATGAACAAGTGCAATGAATTGGTCATGAAACATTTGGAGAAAAACTGAACGTGATGATCTGCAAAAGGTCCCCATTGGCCACTGTACTGTGAAAAGTCTGCTTTTCATTTAAAGTTAAAAGTATTCTGCACTCTCAGAAATATTTTTATAGTTATTAGATTTCTAAACATTTAATATTTTGTGATTAATAAGTTTAAACAAAACCTATATAAGGTATAAGGTGTCAAAATATTTGATGTTTTTGGGTTAAGGTGTTAAAACAAACCTCCCATGATTTGAAAGTAATCACTATATGGTGTTAAATATTTGATATTTTTAGATTAATGAATTTTGGGAAATGTCCCTTGATTTAGAAATCATCAGTATAATTTGACTAAAGATTTGAAACTTTGTATTAATAAGTGAAAACAAAAACTTCATTAATCTGAAATTCATCGATAGGTGTTCTAAATATTTGATATTATTGGATTAAGGTGTTTAAACAAAACCTCTGTTGATGTGGAAATCATCAGTTTAAAATGTCTTAACATTTTTAGATTAATTCGTTCAAGCAAAATTTCCCTTACATTGAAAATTCATTGGAATAAATTGTTTAAATATTTTCCTTGTTCTTGTGTTAATGTGTTCAAACAAAAACTTTCTGGATTGGAAATCATCATGTAGGATTTCTAAATATTGAATATTATTGGATTAAAATATTTAAACAAAGCCTCCCATGATTTTGAAACTATACCCATGAGGTATGTAAATATGGGATATTATGGTATTAAAGTTTTTAACCAAAATATCCCTTGATTTGGAAATAATCGTTATAAGGTTACTAAATATTTTATATTTTTGGATCAAGGCATTTAAACAAAATAGACCATTATTTATTATTCATCGTTATAATGTGTATGAATATTTGATATTTTTGGTTTAATGGTTGTAAACAAAACCGCACAGGAATAATATATTGGTATATGGATTCGAAACCTTTGATATTTTTTAATTGATTTGTTTATATAAAACTTCCTTGATTCAGAACTCATCGGTATAAGAACATCATATTATTTTGTATTTTGCGATTAAAGTGTTTAAACAAAACTCCCTTGATTCGGAAATCATCTTTATACTGATTTAAATATTTGATGTTTATGGTCTAAGTTGTTTAAGCAAAAACTGCATTGATGTGGAAATAATCGGTATAAGGTGCCTAAATATTCTATATTATTGTATTGTAGTGTTCGAAAAACTGCCTTGATTTGAAAAACATCGGTAATAATGTTTTTTTTTTTAAATATTTTATATTTTGGGTTTAATGTGTTTGTAAAAAAAACCCTTGATTTAGAAATAATCGTTTTAATGTTTCTAAATATTTGATATTTTTGTATCAAAACGTTTAAACAAACACTCCCCAGATTTAAACATCATCGGTATTCTAAATATTTTATAATTTTTGGATTAAGGTGTTTAAACAAAAATTAACGTGATTTGGAAATTATTGGTATAAGGTGTCTCATTATTTGATATTTTTTAATTAAGGTGTTTAAACAAAACATCTATTGATTAAGAAATCATCGGTACCAGGTCTCTAAATATTTCATATTCTGGAATTAAAATATTTAAGCAAAACCTCCATTGATTTGGATATCATCGGTATATGATATCTAAATGTTTGATATTTTGGGATTGTTGTGTTTAATTGTAAATTTCATTAATAGACAGACATTTTTGGCCCGGCTATATGCCCGGGAATCTCCACTATAAAATGACCTTGTGTCAGATCTAACCTTGCGTGGGAAGGTTGGTAAATACCGTCGCAGACTCACCTCTGCTACTATGACACTGTCAGCACTCTTCCTTCGGGTGGAGAGCGCTCTCTGCCTTCGGGCAGGGAGCACTAACCCAGTCGTGTTTCCACCGAAGGGTAGAATCACGACTGGGGAACAATAGACATATTTTTAGCCTGGCTATATGGCCGGGAAAACCCAGATTAAAAAGATCTTGTGTCACATCACGCCTTACGTGGGAAGGTGGGTAAATACCGTCGCAGACTCACCTCTGCAACTATTGACACTGTCAGCTCTCTGCCTTCGGGCAGAGAGCACTAACCCAGTCGTGGTTCCACTAAGGGTAGAATCACGACTGGAGAAAGATAGACAGAATTTTTTTTGCCGGGCTATATAGCCCGGATGGCCCACATTAAAAAAAACCTTGTTACATTTCGCCTTAAGTGGGAAGGTGGAAAAGTACCGTCGCAGGCTTCCCTCTGCTACTATTGACACTGTCAGCTCTCTACCTACATGTGGAGAACGCTCTCTGCCCGAAAGCAGAGAGCATTAACACAGTCGTGGTTCCGCCGAAGGGTAGAATCACAACTCGGGAAAGATAGACAGATATTTTTGGCCGGGCTATATGGTCCAGAAGACCCACATAAAAATGACCTTGTGTCAAATGTTGTCTTAAGTGGGAAGGCCAACTAAATACTGTTGTAGCGTTGCCTACAGTAGTTGTTGCAAATCTACCTTTGTCATTCTCAGCTCTCTGCCTTCGTGCAGAGAACGCTTTCTGCCTTCGGGGGAGAGCACTAACCCAGTCGTGGCTCCGCCAAAGGGTAGAGTCACGATTGGGTAACAATAGACAGATATTTTGGGCCGGGCTATATGGCCCGGAAGACCAACATTAAAATGACCTTGTGTCAAGTGTTGCCTTAAGTGGGAAAGCCAACTAAATTCTGTTGTAGCGTTGCCTACAATAGTAGTCGCAAATCTGCTACTATTGACACTGTCAGCTCTCTGCCTTCGGGCGGAGGGCGCTCTCTGCCTTCGGGCAATGATAGACAGATATTTTGGGTCGGATTTAAGTGGGAAGGCCAACTAAATATTGTTGTAGAGTTGCCTAGTGGGTCAGTAAGTTGATGCAAAGTTAGTTGGAGTTGTTTGGATTTAAACGCATTACCCGGATATATTCTTTCACTTCAAGACTGTATATATTAATTTCTACTAATAGTATTCCTGAATTTACTAACCCGTGTTCCAGTTTGTATATCTTGTTCAATATAACTGACATTTTCTATCTCCATATCTGTTTTTTTATTTATTATTTTGTGTGATTTCTCACCCGGAATCCACAACGCTTGATTTGAAAATCATCAGTATAAGATTTCTAAATATTTGATATTGATGGTGTAATGTGTTTCAACAAAATCTTCATTGACGTGGAAATCATTTGCATGAGATGTCTAAATATTTTATACTTTTGGATTAAGGTGTTTAAATATAAGCTACCTTGATTTAAAAATTATCTTTATAGGTCTTGTGAGACCGATACTTACCTACATCATGGACTCTTCCAGTACTATATTGCTATGTGATTGGTAGTATTATGGGAGTAGCACCAGTAGTGCGCAGCCGCGTACGACTACCAATATCGGACACTACTGGATAGTAAGCTCCGCTTACTCTTACACTATTCTTTGTAACCTGTCTGTTTAATATATCTTGCTTTACTCCTAACCCGTGTTCTGTGTTTTCCTTCCGTAGCCCTCACTTTCGGTCCAAGTCAGTGGCGACAGAGGATTCGAGACACGCACCCACGCCGAAACCCTAAAGCCCCAGTTCCACATCAGTAGCGACAGAGGACTTGTTTAACCCCACTGGTTCTCACATCAGTGTTGAACTAGAATTTGAGCTGGCATTACTACATCAGCGAACGAAACACATGAAATAGCTATCTTTTTCAAGGTTACTCAAGTATGTGCAAACAATAAACGAGCAACCAAGTATCGAGAACGACTGCTTACAAAAAATCCAGATTGTGCCCAAAACAAACTGATAAACTCAAGAGTTCGAAGTACTACGTTTGACTCAAGTTCGAAAAAGCTATTCACCAAGTTGTGAAATCATCAAAGTGTTTAAAATTTCATGGAATTGATTTGAATCTCTTGCATAAAATTACCCTCCCATCAAATTCACCGAGGTGAGTTTTTCTAAAAAAAAAAATACAAGTTCTTCCAAAGAAGGGACAAAAGAGAAAAAAACCTGCTTAATTGCAAATACTTATGTAAATGAACTGTCGAGCGCCTACAAAGAAATATTTTTCTCTTTCCTTGATGAAAATTTTTTTGCTAGAGGTAAAAAAATAATAAGTGTTGAGAAAATTTAAATGGTCACATTAAAATAAAGGAACAACGGTATCTCAAAAGATCTAAACCAGTAAGTATTTCTTCTTAGTTTTATTAATTGTCTGTCCATTTTTTTTTTTTTTTTTTTTTTTTTACAAAAGAAAAAAAAATCTGTCTAGATTTTCTTGTGTAGCCCCGCTTGGTACACTGGTTTTCAAAGCAACAGTAATTGCTGTCATTTTTTTCTGTAATGTTTCATCTCTTTATTCTACATATAAAATCGCTGTCTTTTTTTTTTTATCTAAATATGGAAGAATTCCAAAAATAACTGTCTAAATGTTAAAGGTCCAGATGGACCACCAACAAAAATCAGATGAAAGACAGCAGAAATTGGACGAAAGATTCCTCAAATTACAGTCGTACCAACAAACAAAACAGAACCTTCAACAACAAAAAAGCGAAGAAAGACAGCAACTCTACCAACAAAAATTAGATGAAAGACAACAACAATTGTTTATGGAGTTACATAAACAACAAATAGAATTCCAACAATTTACACTTCAGAAAACAGAACTACAGCAAAAACAACTTAAAGAATTACTTGTAAATTCATTTAATGCCTCTAAAAACTCTGAAAAAGATACGACATTTTGCCAGAGTACAATCTACAACTCGATTGAAATATTCGAATACGTACCAGAGAAATACAAAACATTCGAGGCTTTTTATATGTGCTATAAAGATATTTTCAACGTAGACTGTGAACAATGGCTTAGTGAGAAAAAGGTACGTCTGTTATTAAGAAAACTGGAAACTATTGAACATAGTAGGTTCATAGACTACATATTACCCAAGAAAAGTACGGAACTGAATTTTTCAGAAACTATTAAGATACTTTCGGAACTATTCGGGCCTAACATAACCTTGTTCCACAAACGTTGGAAATGCCTGAATACAGTCAAGGACAACCAGCAAGATTTTCTAACATTTGCAGCGTCGGTAAACAAACTCTGTAATGATTTCAAACTGGCCGAGCTGACTGCCGACGATTTCAATTGTTTAATATTTGCACAAGGTCTAGTATCAGTAGAAGACGCCGAGGTCAGACGTCGGGTACTTACCAAACTCGAAAACGAACAGAGATTGACTCTCCAAAAATTGGCAGAGGATTGTCAAAGAGTCATTTCTGTCAAGTGTGACTGAAAAACGGTTGAGGAATCAGGTGTGGCTCAGATTAGAAAAATCAGAAGCAACCCAGCCTCTTATTCCCCGCAAAAAGACAAAAGACAAATCTCATGTTCTAAATCCCGTAATAAACAAAGCACGAATAGAGTAAAGAAACCTCCCCGACCATGTTACCATTGTAGAAAATGGTATTGGATGAAATTCTGTCAATCCAAGGAAAAAACATATTGCAAAAAAAATTACAATAAAAACGGTCATAACTTAACTCAGTGCTGGTACGCCAATAAAACGAGGAAACACAAAATTAAAATTAGGCAAGCCCAATCAAACAACATACTCGATAAGAATTTAAGAAAATATGTAACTGTCCATATTTTCAATAACTCTATAAAATTCTAGCTTGATTCGGGTTCTGAGCTATCGATCATCAACTGGCGTACTTGGCGAAAGTTAAACAAGCCGACCCTATTAAAGACAGATAAAACAGCAAAATCCGTAACTGGCGAGAATATTAACATCTTAGGCGAGGCGATCCTTACAATAACACGAAATGAATTTACGAAAAAGCTGAAAGCCTACGTTTGAAAAAATTCGGATAACCTATTCGGAACGGTTTGGATAGAAAAATTCAATCTATGAGATTGCCCAATGAGCACTTTTTGCCAAAAAATAGAAAGTACAACGTTCAATTCGGAAAATCTCAAAAAGGAACTCAAACAACAATTTCTCCAGGCTTTTTCTGACGGCCTTGGGAAATGTTCTAAATTAAAAGCTAAGTTCAAGGTGAAGAACGGTGCAAGACCAGTTTTCAAAAAGGAATAGACTAGAACAAGCGGGTATTTTATCAAAAACAGGTTTTAACGAATGGGCAGCACCAACTGTCTATGTCAAAAAGAAGTCCAACCAAATACGAGTATGCGCAGATTTTTCCACAGGGCTATACGATGCCTTGCAGGATCACCATTATCCTCTCTTAAGCCCTGAGGAAATCTTCAACAAATTGAATGGAGGAAAAATCTTTTCCAAAATAGACATCTTAGATGCATACCTTCAGATAGAGGTGGATGAATAAAGTTCCAAATTGCTCTGCATAAACACCCATAAAGGTCTGTACAAATATAACAGACTGTCTTTTGGGGTCAAGGTTGCGCCTGAAAATAATTCAGCAGGTCATGGACGCCATACTGGGCGACCTTGACTACGAAACAGTCTATTTGGATGATATACTGGTGACCGGTAAAACGACGGCAGAGCACCGGAGCCATATAATAAATGTATTCGAGAAGTTACAAGAATACGGGCTTAAGGTTAAGGAAGCAAAGTGTGACTTTCTTACCAGAGATCAAATACCTAGGTCACATTATAAATAGAGACGGTCGTCGGTCGGATCCAGAAAGAGGTAATGCGATCAGAAACATGCCGGCCCCAGTTAAGGTTCAATTGTTACAAAGCTCTTTCGGCCTTGCTAACTTCTACCAAGGTTTCATTAAGAACATGCAGAATTTGACAGGACCTTTCAACGAACTCTTAAAAAAGGATAAAGCGTGGTTATGGACCTCTGAATGCCAAGACGCATTCGAGATCAAGAAAACATTTATATCGGATCTCTCCCTCACCCACTACGACCCTAATCTCGACATCATAGTCACAAGTGATGCAAACCTATACGACATCGGTCCATAAACTGCCAGATAGTTCGCAAAAAGCCATAGCACACGCATCAAGATCTTTACTACCATCAGAGAAACAATATTCCCAACAAGAGAAAAGAGGCTCTAGGGATAACATTCGCCGTTAATTTCCATCGATACCTATATGGAAGACAGTTCATACTGCAAACGGATCATAAACCTCTAATAACAATCTTTGGTTCCAAGAAAGGCCTACCGGTATATACGGCGAATAGACTACTTCGTTGGGGAACGATTCTCTTAAATTATATCTTTAAGATCGAGTTCCTAACATCTAAAAATATGTCATGCGGACAGTTTATCGCGACTCATTCCTAAAAATACGGAAGTTTTTGAAGACTCCATCATTGCTACACTAAGGACGAATTATGAAATCAAAAATATGATTGCAAATACAATTAGAGAGCTCCCAGTTACTTTGGAGGGAGTCTCAAGAGGATGAATTCATCCAAAGTATAAAAAACAAAATGTGCCTGAAATTTTCTCTCTCTCTCTCTGTGTGGATGTTCTACTGTATAATGACCGAGTGGTGATTCCAAATAGCCTACAAAGAAAAATCAATGATTTTCACATGGGACATCCGGAGAAGAGCCGTTTGAAAAGCCTCATGCGCTGCTACGTATATTTGCCAAATATGGACAAAGACATTGCAGACATGATAGAATCTTGTAAGGGATGTGCGCTTGCAGCAAAATCTCCGACCACGATGTGCAACACATGGCCAAATACAGGCCATCCATGGCAGAGAATTCATGTGGATTTTGCAGGGCCCCTAGACAACATGTATTACCTTATTGTTGTGGATAGCCACTCAAAATAGCCTGAGGTCCTGCAACGTAAAAAACCAACCACCAACTGCACGATCGGATTTTTACACGAGCTATTCGCGCGTTTTGGCGTGGTAGATTGGGTATTGACAGATAATGGCACTCAATTCACATCAGGTGAATTCAGAGACTTTTGCAAGTCGTATCAAGTGGACCACATACGACGCCTCAGTATCACCCCAGGTCAAATTGTCAGGCCGAGAGGTTCGTAGACACCCTAAAAGAGCTCTAAAAAAGGCACTAGTTACACCGACGGATAGAGCATTACAACTGTTTCTGCAGGTGTATAGGATAACCCCTAATCCTAACACGCTTATGGAACGCTCGCCTGCAGAAACAATGTTCGCAAGAAAAATCAAGTCCGTCTTTGATAAACTCATACCACGGCAAGCGAAGTTCAAGGAAACCGTCTCGCTCCCTAAGAAATACTTTAATCCTGGCGACAAAGTCATTTTTAGTCTTACAAAAGCAACATTACATTCTGGGAAGTAGGCAACATCAAACAGAGAATTGGCAAACTGGTCTGTATTGTCCAGGGACCGAAAAACACCCACAAACGCCCTATGAACCAGCTCAGGAAATGCTGTTTGAATGAATCTGAGAAATCACCACAAAATATCTGCGAAGAGCCGATCGACGTAATATTTGAACATTTCGATCTTGACACGCCCCAAGTCTCTACGGAAACACGACGCTCGGGGAGAAAGAGAAAATTTACTCAACTTTCTCTTTTCCAATCTTCTCACTTTGGTTTTTTTTTTTTTTTTTTCAATTGGAGTAGATAGATCTATCTATCGCCCGGTTCAAACTCCACCCATGTCTATTGAACAGGTTAAAAGGCTCATCCCTTGTTACATGTTTAGGTTGTAGTTTCCGGCTTTCTCTTTCCCAATCTTCTCACTATTACGTAGCCTCCTGCACATCAGTGGCGTTACCGCCTTGCTCGGGGTGATACGATTATAAAAAAATAAAACACTCGACGTGAATCCAAAGATGAAGAAGTATTAACAGTTTTACTTTTTTCCCCAGCTTTCACAAAAAAAGAGAAAAACTTTTGGAAGAGGGGTGTAGTGAGACCGATACTTACCTACATCATGGACTCATCGGCATTATGTGTGTAAATATTTTATATTTTTGGATTTATTTTTTTATTTTTGGATTTATTTTTATTAAGGGAATTTGTTTAGACACATTAATCCAAAAATACCAAATATTTAGATACCTTGTACCGATGATTCCCAAATCAAGAGATTATTTGTTTAAATACCATAAACCAAAAATTTGATTGCTTTTGTAATCATCTGTATCAAGAGTCTAAATATTTTATATTTTGGGATTAATATATTTTAAAATAAACCCCCATTTATTTGGAAATAATCGGTGTCTGCATATTTGATATTTTGGATTAAGGTGTTTAAACAAAAACTACCTTGATTTGAAAATTGTTGGTATGTGTCTAAATATTTAATGTTTTTTAATTATTTTCTTTAAACAAAAACTCCCTTAATTTAAAATCATTGACATAAGTTGTCTAAATGTTTGATATTTTTGGTTTATGGTATTTAAACAAATAATCTCTTGATTTGGGAATCATCGGTACAAGGTATCTAAATATTTGGTATTTTTGGATTAATGTGTCTAAACAAATTCCCTTAATGTGGAAATCATTGGTTTAAGATGTCTTATTATTTAACCATAAATATGAACAAATATGGTGTACATTTTTGAAGACAATGCATAACTTCCTGTTCAAATAAAATAAGCTGTCGAGAAACAATATCGCTATAGTCATGTTTGATGTGCTGGGAAGTGTTTACACAAAAAAGAGACACTGGTTGCAACTGACCTTATTATTAAATACGCCTCAAGTTCCTTGATCAATATTTTCAATCTTTTCTCCTGTCTTTTTCTAATAAGCTGTATATCATTTGGGATTCATGTACAGACGAGACAATGCGCGATATCTTTTACGCTAATATTAGCACTGGGAATTGCGAGTGAAAGATAAGATTCACCTACTAGTTTAAAGATTTTTTTCCCAATTTAGTTACGACTTTTTCATTTATGCTGCTTATCAGTGATTCTCTAGGTATTAACTTTTTTCTTGTCACCTTCCTGATAAACGAAGTATAAGTATTCATAAGACATAGTTACCATAACTTCTTCTAAAGTAGCTTTGATCAACTCCAGCAAAAAAAGCAGAATAATAAAAAAGAACGATATTAAATTGTGCTCCCTTCTTCGAAGATAACAGAAATTCTTTTCTTTCGACTCTTTGTTTAATGCAACCAACAAATACCTTAAAGTACTAATATATTCGTTCATATATTTAAAAAATATATATATAAATATTATATTTTCTTTTTCTTTTTTCTTTCCTAGCGGATAAAATATGCACAAAATGTTTTAATGTTCTTTTTTTTTTAATATGACTAACTAAGCACCATTCCTTTGATGCAGATGTCTGAAATAAAAACACGTTCAGCGATGATCCAGGATAGATCCACTTAATAATGAGGAAAAAGTTGTCAAGAAGCCTAGAGGAAAACGAAACAGTGAAAAAAATTAAGTTTGTAGTAAGATTTTGATAAAAAGGGAATAAAAAGTTAGGGTTCAAGAAAGTTAGCTATGGCGTTAGCCTGAATACTGTTAAATATAACAATTACTGAAAACCATTTCCTACCATACTTGGATGAAGAAGAATTTTTTGAACATGATGGTGTTTCATACCAAAGGCTGCTTACGACGCAGAGACTCTGGCTGCTGAAATATTGTCTAGTTCTGTGTCCAGACTTAAATATCATTCATATTCTAAGAATTGAAGAAAAGATTTCGTCAAAAGAAATGCTGACGCTCATCAAAAGAGCTTGGCATCTCGTACCTGTGAAAATGGTCAAGGATTTGTATGCATCTCTTCCCACGGGCGCACACAAGCACATTCATGAAAAAGTAATTCATACTAAAATATTAACAATTTCCAGCAAGTTCTTGAATGATAATGGAAATTACTCCACTTGAAACAATATTTCATTTGTAGAAAATACAATGTTAAGCATGCACTTATAAGTAATTAGTTTAAAAATAGTTTCTACGGTAACATATATATATACACATGTTACGGAAATTAACGAATTTTAACGAAACTTGGTTATAAGCAACCGACAATTTGTAATGAATTATTTTGAACATTATTTTTACCGATACTCGTATTTAAGTAGATATTCTGTTTTTAATTAAACAATATTTTATATTTATATCTACCGGCCTGATTATTTTACGATAAATTTTATTACGAAAATGTGTGCTACCCAGCAGGATTCGAACCTGCGACCCCTATTTACATAGGGGAAGCTACCATTTGATCTGGTACTGTCTTAACCACTCGACCATGAATAACCTCTTGATAAGACGAGGTTTTTATCATGCTGATAAAATACTTAAATCATGCTTAAAATACTGTTTAATTAAAAATTTTACATAATCTCACAATATTGTTTCTTTCTTCGTTTTGGCTCAATGGTTTATTTCTGTAAAAGGTTATGATTTAAAATAGGCTCGTGAATGCTTTACTTTCTTCTTCATTTTTATGAATTCGATAGGAGTGGGTGAAGATAGTTATTATTATTTTGCACAGAATACATGTTTACAATGGCTTATATTATATATATATATATATATATATATATATATATATATATATAAACAACCAATACAGTTGTTTAAAATAGATTGTAAATACGACGTTAAACATTCATTTACATGGTAGCAATTATTAGAGATTTAGAAGATTGCCCAGTACTATATATATATATATATATATATATATATATATATATATATATATATATATATATATATATACGTGGAAACACCTGGTCAGTACATAAATGGATGACCGATTAGGATTATCAGAAGTTATGGGCTTAGATATGTGGATGATATATTGAATGACATCTCAGAATGAGAAATTGGAGAGCCGAGTTCGAATTCCTGTCGAGTTAATTACATTAAGTTAAGCGTAAATTTCCTTGGCAAAAATACGATACAATCTTACCTCCTCCCACTCCCAGATATTGATAAATAGCAAGACTAGTTGGGTCCTGAAGTCTTGGTTGACAACTAGTTTAGAAGAAGGACCATTATGAATTCAAACCAGCCAGACGAACTTTTCATAGGAACCAAAGGCCAAAATTGGAGATGAAAAATCCTATAAAAAACAATACAGGACATTGTGCTTTTATGGAAAGAATGATAGTGTGCATTGTACAGGAAATGAAAAAAGTTTACTAACTCCTCATTCATCATTCTAGACGGGGGAATTTATATATATATATATATATATATTCCAAAACATAACTTACTTGCCATGATATATATATTAATCGAAAACATCAATTTCTCACTGTTAATTCTAAAACATCAGTTACTCACTTTCGTTTATTAGAGACAGTAAATTGTATCACATTGTGTTCCCCATAGCTTGCGTGACGTTCCATCTAACCTAATGAATATTTATGAGCGTTCCCGAACTCAAAAATTTTGAAAAACTGATAACATTTCTGCTCTTGAAAATAAATACTCATCGCAAAATAAAATATTTGCATTTGACTTGATAAAGTCCACTGAGGATGAAACGCGTCGGCTAGAATATTTTTTCTGGTCTTTATAATAAATTATGTCTTTATATATATATATATATATATATATATATATATATATGTGTGTGTGTGTGTGTGTGTGTGTGTGTGTGTGTGTGTTTCAGACACGATTTTGTAAATGTGATGTTAAACATTCACTTATATCACTTGGAATTATTGGAGATTTATAATAATATATTATATTTATATGTATAATATATTTTCACTATATATATATATATATATATATATAGAGAGAGAGAGAGAGAGGGGGGAAACATTGTCATAATGACACCAATAACGCTATGTTGGGTCTAAAGAGAAGACGTGCACACTTTGAACTCAATTTACATCCCCAGATTCAGCAGTTGTGATAAAAAGATGAGTCTATTTTCTCTGCACGCACAATATTGCATGCACATAAAATGCAACAAAATAATTTTAATCATAAATCTTCGTACACGAAAACTTCTATTAATATTATTTTGAATTCTTTTTCTTTTTGTAAAATGAAATATATTAGAAATATTTTATTTGCGTGCATATATATGTGTGTGTGTGTGTGTGTGTGTGTGTGTGTATATATATATATATATATTTAATGCGTAAAATATTAAATCAAAATCTCCTTTCAAATACAATATATCGTCTTCAACAACATTGTTATGGCTTCACAACATTTACTAGTAATTTGCTGTTATTTTTTGCCTTGTTATTGTCATAACATAAAAATTAATCTGATTAAAATGCGAACCATTTGTCGATATGACGTCAAGAAAAAGTGTTGTCAGATGACTGAGTTTTTTGCAGATTGTATATTCTGTTTATTTCATTAATATTAATTGGCCTGCCACGAAATCTAACAAGTGCCTCTTTCACGTACACATGAATATAGTAACAAAAGCACAAACTCTCTGACGAATGCTGTTGTCACAAACAATGCCTGTCATAATTACCGTAGTGGAAAACAGATGTTTTCCGTTGAACAACGTTTTTTATGTAAGAATATGCGTAGTATTTAAGCTAGTTGCGTTTTACTTAAGGGTAAGAATAGTCTTATTTTAAGTCATAAGGAAAACAATTGCGTTTTCTAATGATGGATTTCAAGATAATCTTAGAAGCTTGATAATGGTTACTAATGAAAGTATATTTCACAGTTTGATATTTACTTTAAAAATTGCTCAGTAGAAAAGTATAAGTACAGTATAAGTATATGGTAATTACTATAATTATAATAATAATTACCATATATATATATATATATATATATATATATATATATATATGGGGGGTCAGTGGGTGTGTGTGCGTGTGAATAATATACATATTATTCTACCTCTGAAGATGCAGGATAATATATTTCACTATTAACATATACTTAATAGTCCCATTATATTACACTGAGCACTGTTCTATTAACATTTGGTAAATATTAATATATCGGTGTGTAGTTGCGTGTATGCAGATAGGTATACTTATTTACACACACACACAAACGCTCACACACACACACACACTATATATATATATTAGGAGTAAATAAATGTCTTAACAGTCCACCGTTCGTAGTAATTTACTTTTTTAAAGAATTGACGATACTTGCTAGTGTAATAATTATAATAATATCTTTATTATAAATGTTTATAATAAAACATAGTTTACTGCAAACACAAGAGTTGTTGTGTTTCGGTGCTACTTGTTAGTACATCATCAGACAGTAAAATATTTTTCTGTTCGGAATCTTTGTATATAGAAATTTTTAAATTTAGGAACACCATATCTAGTCAATTCAAAGGATTGGGCTAGGTTAACCAATAGAAAAGAAGTCAGTGATGGGTAGGGGAATGAATTAAGAGGGTGGGATGAGATAGAGAATTAAATGACGTGAAAAGCTAGATTGCTGGAAAGTAAAATCTTTGAAAGTCGATGGAGTTCCATTCTTGAGACATGGCCTCGCCAGCCCAAATTTCTTTTCCGCATTGACTCAATACTAAAGGTGTAATACATTTAGTCTTGAGAATTCCAATGCTTATAAGAAAGTTGCTCTAGAGTAATTTTAAAATGGTATGGAGAGGTCTTGTAGAATCGTTAGATGTTAATTCTGTAGATGACCCAAGATTCTGCGTCATAGAATCAACAGAATGATTATTTTCTGGACTTTTATTTTATTTACATTTCTAAAGTTCTTATTCATTGCGACACGTTTGCGTAGTCAATGGCTTAGTCTGCCTCTATCTATCTATTGTAAACATTTTTTTGTTTGGCGAATATGACATATTCCAGGTAAACTCATGATCTGCAGCCAACTTAGTTTAAAGTAAGTAGTTATCTTGCAAGAACACTTATTTTCGTTTCCTTCATTTTTTTTTTTTTTTTTTTCGAAACAAAGAGTTATTTATTCATTGTAAAGTTAGACGAGTGTCATTGCTGGACCAGCTGTAAATGAGAAGCTAAAGTTGACTCATAAGTGAAACGAATTTCCCTTGCTGACTTTATTTTAGTGTTTACATGGAATTGTTTCAGACTGAAAAGGTTGTCACCTGAAAGTGTACAGTTGTATATGTTTTAATCGCCATGCAGCTTTTCTGAAACCGTTTTCAATATCATACTGAAAAATGCTGAGAACGGTTTGAGGATAGAATACTTGCGATAGGGAAATAGCTTAAAATAACGAATGTTGATTCCGATTCGGCTGAACTTCGATTCATGTAATTAATTAATAATATGGGGGAATCGCAGTGACCATCTTATATTGTAAACGTAGATTCTCTCTTTCCAGGAAACTTCTGTTATCTCTATTTTTCTGTGTTTCTTAAATTAACTTAGTATGCGACGTTTGTTTGTTGGCAGTTAGAGTTTAGTTAACATTCGAGCAATGTTCTTTATTTACAGATGCTTTGAATGTTTTCGATGTTTTAATAAATTTCTGTTCTATTGTATATACTTTGTAGTCTATCTTCAGTTCAGCTAAAACTAAGTTTTATAGAATTTCTATTGAATATTTTTCTTGAGTTTCGAATTGTTTGTAGTTTAACTTTATGAATATTTCGATGAATATTATACTTACAAATAAAATAAAGGTTAAGACAATTAAAAAGTAACTATAAAAAAAGAAACTGATATGTGTTTGTGTGCCTGCATGTGTGTGAGGGTGTGTGTACATATCAATATGTAGAAAATAGAACTATAATACTATCAATATGTGTTTCAGTTTACTAAAGATTAAACGTATAAGTAATATATCCGGTATGTGTCTATATTTCTGAGATGTGCTACTGCAATTATTTTCACTGTTTATATTGATCAGGATTTAAATTGTTCTCATCGTTATCATATTCACAACGTTTCGGCTGTTGTACGCTACAGCCTTCTTTAGAGAATTGTAATTTCGAATTGAAACCTTTATTTCATCTACGAAAGTAGATTGTTTCATGTCTTTTTCGGGTGTTTCGGTATAAGTTATCTCCCTTTAACCTCACTCTCCAAGTGTTTGTTCACCTCTCTTATGGCCAGGTATTGAACTCACAACTCTTTGAACTTACGACTCATTGCTTTTATCCCAGTGGTTGAATCCAGTAACTTTACTCAAAGACTTGTGAGTTCAATACTTGGCTACAAATTCCAACCCTCTAAAAAAGGGCGGGGCATATTACAGCCGAACAATGTAAATAGTGTGATATATCTGAATTACAGTAAATCATTACATACATAGATTTGAAAACATATCAAGATTAAACTTATACTTCATATTAATATACCTCAAACTTCTACATTACAATCTCTATGATTGTACAAATGTCGAATATCTTCCTGCGATCTATTATTACACACCTCTTGTGCCTGTCGACGCAACAGAACAACAATTCGAAGCAGGAATAGAAGGGCTTTTAGGAACTTTTACGATAAGATCGTTGAGAAGGAAGAAGATTAGATGCCGTAACTACTGATTTTTAAAATAATTTTGTAATATGGTAAATTTTGATCCTGTTTATTCTTGGTATAATAATATCGACATTGTATTTCAGTCAAATACAAATAGTTAGGAAAAATATACTTTGGTAATATAATGTTTTTGTTCGGATTATTCATAAATGTATTGAAAGTAAAAGTATCTTAGATTTGATTAATAATTATTAACGGTGTTTTTATAGCATCGGGCAATTAGATAGATAGATAGATAGATAGATAGATAGATAGATAGATAGATAGATAGATAGATAGATAGATACTAAGTTTAGCTAAATCAGGCCTCAAGCACTCGAGATTCTATTTTTACAATTTGCCTGCACTGAAAATTAGCATTTCAAACGTTGTATTTTGTCTCAGAATGACAGTATGCAATTTTAAACAAGGTTGGTCCCAAATTAAAAATAACAATCAAAGGTCAACTCGGGAAATGATCGAAAACATAAACATTCAATTAATAGAATATTTTCTATGTAACATGTTGATGATGCTTTCTTTTTTGACATTTATTAAATATGTCAAAAATACTATTATACACATATATATTAAAAATATCGAAAAGAGCATAGGATATTATAAGCCACAGTATTTAGTTGTAAACAATATTATTTTTTCGTTTTCCGTGATATTACAGAATTTAAAATCAATAAATTAATTATTTACCTTATTCGGACTGATATCCACATTTTTGTTATTATCACGATGAATCGGCTGTGGTATCCTGTAACCTTCTTCAGGTCCAATCAGACCACTTACACTTCAGGGAATTTCGAACTGAACACTTTATGTAATCTACATTATGTAATATAAATCATAATATAAATCTACAGTAGGTAATATAAATTTTCAATCAGATTGCAACTATGTAAAGGGATAAACATGATTCGTTTTTTCTTAATTATCAAAATATATACCTCTTCTTGTGTTTTATTACTCACAAAGTCACACCAAGGAGTCTTTAGAACGTCGATTTGTGCAATATTGATACGTGAAATGTAGGTTTTTTTTTTGTTTTTTGTTTTTTTTTTTGTCTATGTTTTTTGCGAGAGATTATCAAATAACAGCTTGAAATCGAATGTTATAAATCAGGTCGACCAATTTTCAGAAACAAAGAAAATCTCAAATAGTATGAATGTTGTTGCTCGAGTTAATCTAAGTGTTAGAAGGAAAAACATATCAATACTTTACCGGAGAGCTTAGAAAATTATTGAATACGAAAGTGAAGGCTATACGTTTATCCCTGGATTACAGCAAACTACTCCAAAACAATTCTAAAATACTGAGTAAAATTAATAATCGCAGGGTGAACAACAAAATGTTCAAAAAGTATTTCAGAAGGGAAGTAAACAATTCTTGAAAAGATCTATTGTTTTTTTATCTTTCGTTAACGCTACTAAGTATTGTGCGGAATCAAGAATATATGCTAATAATATGCCTGGATAGGGAAATGAAAGGTCGCCATTTCCGCAACTGGTAAAAGCAATGAAGAAAACGGCATCAGCCGAATTTGGATTGCTTGGACGCCCTCTAATAATTTATTTTCGTCGAGTGAACAATCGCTCAATTCAATTGCAAGATTCACATTAAAGCCTCAGCTGTCAAGTTATTTTCTTTTCTTTGGTAGTGTAGGGATTTTTGTTGGCCTTCAGATTTTAACTTTAAAAAGCACCAAAAAGGGCCACAAGCAATGATTTCTGAAACAATTCTAGAAAGCTGTGAAATGACTTTGAAATTTGATTTGGATCAGAAAAAGGCAAAAAATAAAGAAGCTAGGAAGAAGAAATGAGAAAAATAGAGAAAAAATGTTGCATAAAGGAAGATGCAGTGACAGAAGAAATAATATTGTTTTTGAGAAAGAAAAAAAGAAACAGTAAACGCAAAAGAAAGAAAGCGAGAGTGAAAGAAAAATGTACTCAAGTGAATAATCTCAGAAAAAAACCAGGTCTTTAAATTCTTATTTACAAACGAGAAAAGCCAATCTCATTTCAAGAATTAGCGCAATATGAGTAGAGGGAGATAGAGTGAAAATCGAAAGAAAGAAGAGTGAAAGAAGAAGAAAAAGAAACATTAGATCGAGAGAGAGAGATAATTGGAGAGAAGAAAAAGAGAAAAAGACAATTGTATGGTTAACAATGGAAACTCTCTGTCAGTAGGCAAAAGCTCTCAATTGACAACACGCTGCCTCCTGCAGGTCAGGCCTTGTCATCAATTCAAGTGACATTTGAATCTTCGAATATGACAAACCCCGAGGGCCAAGAAGACTGCCAACTGGACTGGGTTAAAATGGATGAAATACTGATCTTACAAACTCAGATACACTGCACACCCATAATGAAACAATCGTAAAAATCAAAAGAATTATTACCAAGCAGCTCACGGGGGAATATTAGTAACGACGTGCGACGACCATATGTCGATAAGAATCCATCGCATACATACATAAATATATCTAAACAAGTTTAATTGAAAAGAAACAAGGTTTGACTGTTTAATTTTTTATTGCATTTTTCCAAATTATCAATAAAATGATTAGTATAGTTGCTGGAATCTGTAGATAGACTGTCCGATATTCATATTTTGTTAATTTTCTTCAAGTTCTTTAGACTTTTGCAGTCATTATCAAAACCGATGTTGTGTTTGTGTGGTCGATAAAATTCTTTTGACAACATCCTGGTATATTTTGGGAAGATAGTGTTTGGAAAGTTTCTAACGTGACTTCATGTGTAACGATATTGGGAACGAGTACGCACAAATAGATTGCGATTTTGTTATTTATTAATTTAATTTTAATTTAATTTTAATTTTATTTATTGTTTTATGTCTCATTGTAATAAAATATCCACGCTCATTTTTAATATCATATACACTTTAAGATACCTTAATTTAATGTCAGTCAATCAGTTAAGTGACATACGTGATACACGCTTGGGCGATCATGTCTTGAAAGAGACATGACTGACTGGGCAGAAGATTATCCCGCATAGGTTGCCATTACTTTCTGCGGTAGACTGGTTGCTAACCAAGGCTATAGAACCCAATCTCTCCTGTTATTTAACCCATAACTGGAGGAAACAGGACGGGTTAATACCTTCCCCAAGGGTTTTTGCGCGTAAGTGAATGCAATGAATTCAACTAAAATTCGAACTCGGCTCCCCGATTTCTCGTTCCTAGCCGATATCTACTGCACCACAACGCACATCCAATTATTTAATGTAGGCTATTTATTTCGTATCGTTGTAACTACTAGAGGTTAGAGTCTTTCCCTGCATTGAGTGCTATAGAATATTTTGGTGAAAACTACTAGTATTTTTCTTATGCTGATAGTTGTGCTTTGGTCATTCAAGATATGCTGGTGTATTGATGTGCGTACGGATTTTCGACAAGTAACAGATTATCTGCCAACGAGTGTGGCGCATGTATATGCACATATATATGTGTGTGTGTGTTTGTGTGTGTGTGCGTGCATGTATGTGTATGTAAGCGTGTGATTGAAATGGTCATCGACTTTCGTTGTTTTCTATATATAATATGTATATATATTCAGATAAATATATTCTCAGGTAGATAGATAGATAGATAGATAGATAGATAGATAGATAGATAGATAGATAGATAGATAGATAGATATGAACAGAGTGAAATAAATAGATAGATAGATAGATAGATAGATAGATAGATAGATAGATAGATATGTGCCAAGCGGTCATGTTATTAGATATATTCTTTTAGTACCACATTAAATTTTGATTAGAGTTTTTCTTGGTATGAACAATCTTTCTAACTTTGAGTTTATTACGTCATTCCACAATTCTTCTAGGTTGGCTTCTATTCTCCTAGATACTTTGGGAAAAAGTTTTAAATTCTAAATGTGCATCCAGAATTCGAAACTCTCTTTCAACCACATCCCAAAGATCATCTATGCGATTGTGGTGACTGTTAATATGTGATATGAAATGTGCTGCCAGTAGATGAATGCACCGAAGACATCAGGTGAAAAATGATTAAGTAGGTGGTAGCATTAAAACGATCTTTTATCATTACAAGGACCCAATGTATACTAAGAAAATATTCTCCATACCACAGTTGCACCAAACTTTTATCAGCTTTAAACACTTTAGCCATTATTTCATCTACAAAGTCTTCCACACAACAAATTATTTTTTCTGGGCTGTGTGATGGTTATGTGTAAAAATCATAGAAGATCTTATTTGAAATAATCAGATTTGTCCAATCTGGCGCCAGCTGCAATGCCCTAGTCAAATTCCCTTAAACCCTTTCTTTTCCACGCATGTAATGAAATTAAGCAGGTCACTTAACCATACTTCGATGCCTCTTTCGATTAAATTGCTGCACTCTCATTGGCTGATTATAAATGTACATAAAAATGCACTTAAATGATCTGTGAGTAATATATACATATACAATTTCACAGGCTTAAAGATTTTCATTGCCTTCCTTCTATTATTAAAGTTATTTATTTGGTTTCCAAAGTTTACGGGATCCGTTCAGGTTAATCATATATTTGCATGTGGTGAGATTATTTTATAATCTTCAGCAGAAATATTTTCACCGACCATTTTCGCAAAAATATACATGGAAAATGTAGAAATTCATATCTTCTTCCCACCACAGCTAAAGGTTATGATGCCTTTATTTTTTACTTAAGTTCACACAGCACAAAACTCGAGAGACACTCGCTTAATGAATAAGGTGTGCGCCCGGTTCACACTCTACCCACATCTATTGAACAGGTGACGAGGCTCATCCCTTGTTTCCTGCTTAGAATGCGGTTTCCGGTTTTCTCTTTTCCAATCTCTTCACTCTTATGTAGCCCCCTGCACATCAGTGGCATTACTGCCTTGCACGGGGTGATATGATTAAAAAAAATATGAATGTATAACGGAGTCCGTAAGTCGAGAAGATTATGAAGATAAGGATATATAACAAGTGAAGAGTTTAAAATTGTAGTGTTCACAAAGGCATCCACGAGGGATTCTGTTTTTTAAAGTAGCATTTCTACTGTATAGAACTGCTTTATTACATTTGAAATACGGAGAAAATGGCAGTGATTCAACTCCATGGAGGTAGCGCGTTCTAGATATAAAGGTATGAATTTGTAAAACTAGAATACATGGATCATCTTAACCTTTTCTATGGGAACAGCGAGAGTTTAGCAATAAGATTGCATCGTTACACTCGTAGGAAAAGAGACTATTGAGTGAGTATACAATAAATCATCATTCGCAAGGCTGAGTAAACGATTGAAAAGTGAATTACGCAGCCCTAGCCCTGCTCTACATTTTGACTCTTGTAAAAGTAAAGCAAAAGATATCAGTCAGGATCAGTTGAATAAAAATTCGTCTACCATATTTAACAGTTGATTGTTTATATAAGTTTCACATCAGGTACTCATGAGCTAATAGATGTTCAAAGCTGGAAGCCTAATTGAAAGTAGATCGGTTCATCGAGAAAATCTTAGTGATGATGAAACGATGCCTAGCTAGGCATTTTACTTAACTGTCTGAAAACAGATTTTCTCCATTGATGTTTTACAGCTAAGTAAGAAGATACATCAGTGAAAAGGCTTCCCTAAATTGATATTACCTGCATGAGTGTTTACTTAAGACCTGAGAATGACTGTAGGCAGATCCCTAATAAAAGCATACAAATCAGAAAGAAAAAAGCTTGGTCTGTGAATCATCGAAGAGGATCTAATCAATCAGTATCAAACAAAGATTTCGATTTTTCTACAGACTGCTAGGATTGAACCTCAATCCTGTGATTAAAGTTGACAGTAATTGTACTTGCTAACTCTATTGTGCACTTCATTGCAAAAAAGAAAACAATCATCCACCCCACAACCAACAGAATGAAACCGAATTCCATATTCGACTGCTCATCTTCTATAATAATCTATTTAGTGAACTCGCCTCTGAGTCACATGACACTGCACAATCCCATATACTTCTTGCATAAGAACACGCGAATTCGATTCAGTTTCTAATTACACTGATTCGATGATTACTTCCGGTAGAATTGGCGCCATTTGCAGATGCTTGCCGCCATTTCTGCGAAATAACCGCTTGCCACAAGTTTCTGCGTTCAGTGAAATATTTTCCGGTTTCATTCATAATCGCATTAAGATGTTCATTCTCGCGTGACTCTAACGAGATTTCTCTTCTTTTCTTTTGTGAGCGTCTTTTACCCTACAAAATTAAAAAAACTCGAAATAATCAAATGATACCTTTACCGAAACATTTAAGTCGTTCCATCAGAAAATGAGAAAGTTTGTATATATATATATATATATATATATATATATATATGTTTGCTGCTCGAAAATTATAGGTACAACAAAGAAGATATTGTAAAACAGTTGTAAAGTGGATAGACTCGATAACTTTTCAGCACATTTTCGTAGATAGATAGATAGATAGATAGATAGATAGATAGATAGATAGAATTTTATACCTTTTCAGTTATTAGATACATTTCTGAAATTTTCTCTGCTCGAATTTTATCAAAAATACTTACTACATAGTTTCATGCATTAACAAAAAAAAAGATTCTGTGAAAAACACATTATTGTTTTAAATAAATTGGTTATCATTGTGCAGAGGAATTAATAATTTACATGCATTTATATGTAAATATATATGTATGCGTGCGGGTATTTCGGTGTGTTTGTGTGCAAACTATACTACAAATGAGATAGGTACATACTATCGATTTTAATGCCTATTTGAATGCGTTATTATTTGAATTTATGTATATACGTATGCAATCATCCCCTATAAGTTGGTATCGATCGAGCTGTAAAATATGGTCTATACGCTATGTAATGTCGAATTCTAATACTTTAAGTTCAAAGACACAATCAGTCTTTTAGGAGCCCACATATGAAACATCACAAAAATATATCTATCATCGCAAAAAGATTGACTGTGCCTTAGATATAAAGGAGGACATCAGAGAAAACGCTTTGCATTTAAATGAAGTATTCAATTTATATTTGGTTGTTTAAGATAGTGATCGAAGCTGATGATAATGGTGCCAACGAGGAAAGCATCTGTAGACTTTAATTACATGATATTTATAATAATAAAAATTTCTTCGCCTGGAAGCATTTTTCTCTTTCAGATATTGTAGCAGGCTAATGACGCTTATTAAAATATCTAACAATGCTAAAATGCTTGGGGAAAGCTGGATTTATGCCTTTCCAAGGGTATTTAGAACGAACGAAATCTGATTTAGTAATTCTGCTAGCCTTCACCAAAAAGAGTTGTCGTTTTCTTTATTGTAAAAAAATGTTGTATCTTTCGATATAAATTTCGAAATTCATTTCTAAAGTTAATCTTTTTCGAAAAATCGGTTTCAACGAATGATCTTATATTGCCAAATTTATACAAATCGTCTTCCACTGGTCTTAGGTTGGAAAATCCAAAGCAAGTTGTATAAATGCAACACTTCATACTTGAATCTGCATTAAAATGATTTCATTCTTTTTCTTCCTTTTTTTTTAATTTTGTTGATTAGTTTTCTTTATATTTAACAAAAATATTATGAAAGTTGTTGAGAGTCGATATATTACATATTTCCTGTGCCAGTTAAAGCCAAAAGCATTTCTCTGTCAACCTACTTCCAATTATTGAGATTTGTCTTTAGGTTTGTCGATATTTCTGAGATGAGGTATTATTTACACTATTTACAACGGCAGAAATGTCGTACAAATGGCAAAAAAGATGGGGATAACAGTCCGAATAAACAGTGTTGTCTTTAAGTAATAGCATAAATTTATGATCTGTCTTCTCGGCTAATCTATAAAGCACATCTTGTTGCTGCACTGTGCGAAATGTTGAGTTATGAAACGTGCTTGAATTAGTACTTGTTAAAACTACTCTCCCATAATTAATACTTGTTAAACCTACTCTCCCATGATTAGTACTTGTTAAACCTACTCTCCCTTAATTAGTGCTTGTTAAACCTACTCTCTCTTAATTAGTGCTTGTTAAACCTACCCTCACATAATTAGTACTTGTTAAACCTACTCTCCCATGATTAGTACTTGTTAAAACTACTCTCCCATAATTAGTGCTTGTTAAACCTACTCTCCCTTAATTAGTGCTTGTTAAACCTACTCTCTCTTAATTAGTGCTTGTTAAACCTACCCTCACATAATTAGTACTTGTTACATCTACTCTCCCTTAATTAGTGCTTGTTAAAACTACTTTCCCATAATTATTACTTGTTAAAACTACTCTCCCATAATTAATACTTGTTAAACCTACTCTCCCATGATTAGTACTTGTTAAACCTACTCTCCCATAATTAGTACTTGTTAAACCTACTCTCCCATAATTAGTGCTTGTTAAACCTACTCTCTCTTAATTAGTGCTTGTTAAACCTACCCTCACATAATTAGTACTTGTTACATCTACTCTCCCTTAATTAGTGCTTGTTAAACCTACCCTCACATAATTAGTACTTGTTACATCTACTCTCCCTTAATTAGTGCTTGTTAAAACTACTTTCCCATAATTATTACTTGTTAAACCTACTCTCCCATAATTAGTACTTGCTAAAACTACTCCCCCATAATTAGTATTTATTAAAACTTCACACCCTTAATTAGTACTTGTTAAAAATACTCTCCCATAAGTACCTAATCTTGCAAAGTATGCGACAAAAAAAGGCTATTATATGCATTATAATCTACTAAGCTTTGTTATCAAACTAAACATCTCTCAATTAATCCTGTGGACACTCTCTGCCTTCCTTCAGCATGGCTGATGCTAACCTCCAGGAAAGTAATTTATTGCTCCTTCTCAGGTTAACGTATTATGCTAACATGAAGTGTAAAGAATATATTGAATCCGTTGCTAGGTTAACTGATGAGAAAGTCGGTTCACTGTAACGCACGAGACAATTTTTCTCTCCGAAATCGATCTTACTTATATATATAAGTCTACCATTCGTCCTTGCCTAGAATACTCCTGCCACATATAGTCCGGTACCCTTGCTATTTACCTTGAGCTTCTTGATAAGTTCCAAAAAAGATTTACCAAATATTGTTGATGCTGATCTGGTGGCACGGCTTCAGTCACTTCCCCACTACCATAAGGTTGCCTCTCTGTAGCTTCTTTCTATAAATATTTTCATGATAATTGTTTGAATGAGATTTTCGCTCTAGTTTCTAAACTTTATGAATTTAAGCGCAGTACAAAAATAGCGTCAGAACCCAATCAATTTAAAGTTCATCTGGTTAGGTGTTGTCTTAAGTTCTATGCTATCAGTTTCTTTTCTCGCACTTCTTGTTTCTGGAACTCCCCACCATCAGCTGATTGCTTTCCAGCCAACTACATTCTACGAAAAAATTAAATGTAATATTGATCGCTATCTGCTGTCCTCCTAGGTACTCTTTTCTCTTTCTTCTCATTATTTATGTTTCTGTTCCTAATTCTTCCTCCCACACCTTATAACCCCTTGTGTCTTAGTGGCTTTACTGCCTTGACTGTGATGATACTGATTATATATGTTATAACGTTTTCATCCATTGTATTAAACACTTTTTAATACAAATGTGCACTGGTATGATCTTACTTTAACCAAAAACCAAGTAATTAAACAATCAATATAAATATCAGAGCTAGGACCCCCTAGAAATGATACACCTTCACTGTACTAACAACACTCCTATATACACCACAAACTGTGATCTAATTTTTTTAAGAAAAATTTTTTTTTTTAATTTTTCGAAAAAATTAAAACTTCTATAGAAAAAATCGATTTACTAAATTCTTAAGTAAGGTTTAATATTCATAATTAGATTAATTATAAAAACTGTCCTTAATACACACATTAAACTTCAACTATTACCTTAAATACAAAAACACCTTTTACCTATTCACCTATTAACTTAAATACAAACATTTAATCTTTCCTCCTACATAAAATTTTACTTATTAAGCACCTATTACCTACTTACCTATTACCTTAAATTTTTAACATTAAATTTTACCTCATACATTAAATCTTACAGCAAATTGTGATCTAATTAAAATTCAAAATTTAATAGAAAAAATCCAAACTGTGATCTAATTAAAATTTAAAATTTAATAGAAAAACTCGATTTCCTAAATCCAAAATTAAGATTAAATATACAAATTTAGATTAATTATCAAAACTCTGCTTAAATACAAAAATATTCTGTACAAAAATAAGCATCCTACCCCTAACCTGTTCCTCGAAGCAATCCTAAAGGATATAGTCTAGTTACAAGATAAAAAAAAATACATTCTAGCTGCTAATGTTAAATCTGTCTAGAAAACTCAAAGACACTCATTAATCAACCATATTCACTACCCACACTACTTTCTTCAAAATCCTAACGGTCAATCCAAAAGACTTGTTCCCTTATCACTAACCCCCACCAACATCCCACACACAACTGACCAAATATAAGAAAAGAGGCTTTCCATTCCTGTCCACACTGCCTGATGAGACATTGTAGTTTCAATGTCGAAACAAATGTACTATTTGTAGTGGATATATAAAAAACATCTGTACATGTTCTAAAATATAATTTATAATATATATATATATGTGTTTGTGTGTGTGTGTGTTTAGTAACACTCTATCTTTACCACGATATCGAACATTTTACGATAAAAAGACTGCTTGCCAAAATACATTTTATTAGTAAAACTACTGAAGAATTAATGCTGGCTGCTTAATAGATTTAGATTTATATACAGTAGATAACCGATGAAGTTCCTGTGTGAAAGTCGTAATCTTTAAACGTCATTGTACATCAAGTAAAATAGGTTTCTATACATTGACTTCGTTCCACAATGCCCGGTCGTGGTCAGTAATGAATTTGCAACCAAAATAACTTGATATGACTTATTTTAAATTTGCATCAGTCAAATGTCATTGTAGAGTGAAACCAGGCCTTCCGCCATCAATGCTATTTTCTTATTTTTAATGTCAAGGTATGGACGGAGCACTCAGGCTGATATTTTAAGGAAAAAAGATCATATAATCTGTGAACTAGTCTTTATTCAGCTCATCAAGGTGTGAGTAATCTACTTGAATTTAATTATTTGATATGTTCTTCAATTTAGAGGATCTGGATAGATCTCGACTAGTGAGCGTTCATCCCCGTCAAAATATTGCATCCATCAGTCTCTTCAGTGTCACCAGCAAACATTTTAATGTTATCTTCAATATGCTTATTAATCACTCTCTGAGCGAGAAACGGTATGAATTTCGCTCCTCGCTGCTCACTGCTGATGCCATATCTGTTATTACGCATAGAATCACTTGGTCTGTTGGTATCAGATTCTCCAAGCCCTCCTTCCTCATTGCGTGTCCCAGAAACTTCAGCTGTCTCTTCCTGATGCTCAGTATTAATTTCCTTTTGGTTTCCATCATTTCCAAGACTTCATCATTGCCCACATGCCCGATCCATGATATTCGCAGCATCCTTCTGTAGAACCACATTTCAGCTGCTTCAAGTTTTTTCTTCATCTTTGCTGGTATTGTCCAGTATTCACTGCCATATTGAAGCACGTAGCAATCCAGTACTCTCTTCCTAGTTTCTAGCAAAATTGTCCTGTTTCTTAATACTTTACTGGAATTAAAATTGGAAAAAACTGAATGTGACATTATCTGTAGCTCTCAAACGGCCTGAAAAGCATGTATCGAATATCTTTAAGTACTTTTTTTATATTATATATATATAAATAAAAAACCACCTGCTATGAAGAAAAACATCTTGTTTAATGCGGACTGTGTCTTGCATTATAATAGCTTCAAGAAAAGTGTATGTTTTTACAGTCAATCCTGTATAATATTTTTTATTAATCTATTAAAATTTCTTTTATGATAATTTAGAGATTGTGACGCGTCTATAGGCAATATCAGAATTTAATATCGATTGTAGATTATTAGTATTAGTAATTAGAGATAAAATTTTCTAAATGACATGAGACTTCATAAACAACATTTTCGATATGCTAGATTTCTGAGGTTATGAATTCTATACATATGTGTGTGTGTGTGTGTGTGTGTGTGTGTGTGTGTGTGTGTGTGTGTGTGTGTGTGTGTGTGTGAAAGAACCGAACACACAACTCCAATTACTTGCTACCTAGGTTTCTACCACGCTGATCTCTTTCATTCCGTTTCATTCACAGTAGTTGCTTTCGTTTTATTGGCATTAGTGCAAATATTGTTCGAGAAGATCGAAAACGTTCCGGAAGGGTTGCCGTCTTTGATGCTGAACAAATTGAATGCTAATTAAGATAATCCAGGTCACATGACACAAAAATCTCAGAGATATTCCGCAGGTCTCATATGGGCATTATTTCCATCTACGGTTCAATAGTTAAACGCAGCAAAAGCCGCCCATTTAAAAAAAAACAAAAAACGCTTACATGTGATTAAAAATTTGGTTATTTAAAAAATGTATGGTGTGAAAAAAATCCTTTGAAAAACGTAAGGAGCCACTGTTAACCTCTTCAAAATCGAGTCGGGATCCGAAGAAGATTATGCTCTTTATCTGGTGAGAATGGAAGGACATTGTCCCTACCGTAAAATGAAATTGATATAAATATATACACTACTGACAAATACAATTAAGCGTATGTGTACTACTCACAAACTATTATTAAATTATCGATTAATCATTTTTAGTTCTTTATTTATTATTCAGCTTTTGTTTGTTTGTTGTTGTTGTTTTTTTTTCTTTTTGTTTTTTTGTTTTTTATACCTGATATTGATAACAAAACAGACGGCTAAAATCCCGCAGCAATCTCTTCCTTACATGCCCGTCACTGACGATGAATATCACTAACTCGTGTAATGCTACGGGTCATTTTTTTCTTCCTTTTTATTTCATTGTCTGTTGATGTCAGAAGAATTTGAATTTGAGACCACAGATATCGAAAACGTTAAAAGCAGAGAAAAAATTATTTCATTTAATATTTACTATTTCCCTCCTTTCCTTAGCCAGTATTTGCATATCTTCTGTATTCTGATGTGCCTTTACAAAGATTCCATATGCATGTGACCAAGTATTCAATAAAAGAGTTTCTTCCTTTCTAATTATACAATATCGATTATAAAAAGCTTGTGCTCACATTCACCATGATTTCTCACAGCTGGCCGAGAAATAACTAACACTTCACTTAAAAATGTCAGGATGCATTCGGAGAAAAATGTCCACTCTCTATGTCATTATTTGTGATGAGCGTGACAACATCGCTGTTAGTTAAAGCCAGGGAACAAAGGAAACTGAAAATAATGTGACTAAATTGTTTGGTTCTTCTATTGCACGGCTACCCCACTAAACACCACTTCTACTCTGAGATATTACGCCCCCATGAATATTGACTGGATGTCTTTATCGATCGAGCAACAACAAAAAAAAAGAAAACATTTTTGACGCGAGGGATATTTCAAGTTGCTAACACTACTTGTTTCGCATTCCGCAACAAAGCATTGAAAAATTAATTCTGCCGATTAATAGTAACGATAAAATAATAAGTGTAGTAAATACATAAATAGCTTCGAGTATTTTTTTTACCAAAAGACAATCACATTTTATACTCTATGTCAGAGTTTGGAATAAAAATTCGTTCAAACCAATGAGAAAAGTAATAATTTTAAGAATAATACTTAATCATATTTTACAACATTGAGGATTTTAGAAGCATCTGATTGGAGCACATCGAAAAAACTAACTTGATTTTATATACTCTTTTCATAATATTTATTACCCATTTACTCGTTGTCAAATGAAAAATTGCTTAACTTGGTGATCAAATCAAAGCATGACCCAGTATGTAATAATAAAACGGATACATGTTTGTATCGATCAGATTTGATTCCTTCACTTGTCATTAGAAGAAAGTGATCATCGATTTTTAAAATTATTGCTATATTTACTTAATTTGTAAAAAAGGGAAAATAAAGTTTGACTTTATCGAAATTGTTTGCTCAGTTAAATTCCCTGACTGATGTATATAATAAATACAAGGGAACTTTGTACCTCGAATGAAGATAAATGCTAATAGTAACCGCCCTGATGATTATTATTATGATTAGTAGTAGTAGTAGTAGTAGTAGTAGTAGTAGTGGTGGTGGTGGAATTTTAAATTTATTTCTTTTTTATCTGAATGTCTTTTATAGTCAAAACCAATGACCTAGGGAAAAGAAAAAAATGATTTTTGTTATTTCCACTTAATTAAACAAAGATGGCTATTAACGAAAGATTAAATCGACTAAGTTCTTTGAAGGATATCTGCTGTTTTTCTCTTTAGAACTATTATTTGGATTTTCTGTAGAAACTCCTCATCAGGGATTTTGTTGATTTGTTGTTTTCTTTCTTTATCAGACTCAGAGCACCAACCACATTAGGAACGGTTTTAGCTTTTAAGTCTCATATTCTTTCTATTTTCAACTACAGGTCCTTGTATTTGCTTATTTTAAAGCAACAAAAAAAAAATTTACAGAGACGCTATATCGTTAGTATTGTAATGTCAATCGATCTGCAAACGTTTTCTTTTCCGTCTTTGATAATAATGCCCGTGCAATTTGCTTGTATTATTCAATCTGTGTTTAAAGAAATATACCAGAGAAAGGTAGAATCTTCGCCCATAAGTACAGATTTACGATGATGTTCATTCTAGTGTACAGCTGTTTTTATCCTGTAGTGATGGTAGATTTTCAATGCAGATATTTACTGTTATGTGACCTACTCTTTTGTACCATAATGAACTCTTCTGATGATTATAAATAACGAGAGACTATGTCTCAAGTCGAATGATTGAATGAGGAGTTGAGTTAGTTGAGTCTCGCGGTTTACACTTGGCAGTCAGCCTGATGTGCAACACTTGTATTTTTTTTTTTCGTTAATATATATGTTTCACTAATACCCGAGTTGTGTTTTCTTCCGGACCTATTCTGGGCCCACAACATTTACCTACCCTGTCATGATGGATTTTGTACTCATTGAGTTTGACTATTGAGTATCCTGAGATAAGATATTCATTACACATTACCAAGCTTATGACAATCGCTACTCTTGTCGTGTATAATTTTTAACTCTTTGCTTTTATGTGGACCAATTATGAAGTTATCTTAACTCCAAATTGTTCATAGTTGAATAAAATAATTTTTTATCAGATGAAAAAATATTTATAGAATTACTTCCGTCATGAAAAGGCTGCTACATTGTCCTAGACAAAATCAGGTTGCCTTTAATAATATGTAAAATATTATTCTATTAAAGATTTGATTTTAATTTTCAAACAAACTTTTCTGTTTGAAAGGTGATTCTTCTCAGCCATTGATTCTTGAATTGACATACTTATATTTCATGTGCTTTGGACAGATGTTTAGAATATCAAGCATTTCACTTAGAATTCAACTCAATCTTCTGCTTGTCCTTTCTTAAATGTCACAAGAGATTAAATGTCAATTTGTGGAAGAAGAATTACGTTCTTTTCTTTTATTTCGGTTGACAATAAAAATAAAGAGGATTCCTGTTTCAAGATGGTATCCAAGTTCCTCTCTCTCTCTCTCTCACACACTCTCTCTCTCTCTCTCTCTCTCTCTCTCTCTCTCTCTCTCTCCTTCTCTGACATGAATTTTATTTAAATAAGAGATTCCGAGCAAGTTACTCAATGTTATCCTATTTTTGGAAACGACAATGAATGACCAAACCCTTTGATATTGCAATATATAAAAGGCAAGACGTTTGTGTGTGTGTCTGTCTATCTGTCTGTATGTCTTTTATAAAAATCCACAATTTTTTATTCGATTCTCACCAAACTTCACACAAATATTTTTTAGGCTTCCTGTCAAGTAATGGGCTACTTATTTTTTCCGATTTCTCCCAGATATTGGAAATCGATACCCCGATATCCAATCAGGTCTGATCAAGATCAAGATATCACCCTTTTTATCGTGGTTCTTGCTGCAGAATTTTCTCTAACTTAGTAAAATTATAGTTTTTAGTCTCAAACATTAGTAGATCTTCTCAGACGACTCATTTTCCACGATATCGGAAATCGATACCTCCGATATTCTGTCGAATCTGATCAAAAACCGATTTTCAGTCATCAATATGACTCATTTTCTGCAATTTTACTCCCGATCGGTACGATAAGTTTTCATGGACTTACTTAGGTTAGTTTATCCTTGGATGACTTATTTGAGTTCGATATTGGAAATCAATACCTCGATATTCTATCAGGGTTGATCAAAATCAGGTTTTCAGCCCTTTTATTTTGATTTTTTCTTTAGGTTTTGCTCTAAATAGGTATAATTGTAGTTCTTAGTGTCAGCCATGATGCTATTTACTCAGAGGACTTATTTAGCCTTCAAAATTCAGTTTATGACGGAAACGTAATTAGACATCGATATCGAAAATAAAAATTTTGCTTACATCCATTCATTTTTCTTTCAATCTACGGTTTCGCTTTGAGTGAAAACAACTATTGCTTTTTAGTTTTTCGTGTCAACGTTCAAAGAGTCTGAACTCCATGCATTAGTTCTAAAATTTTCATTACACCCTAAAAATCATGTAATAATTATATTATTACATGATTATAGCAAGGTTCCTTTGATATTGTGATTTAAATAGTATTTTTGTATTTTCAACCAAACTTTTTCTTTGGGGTTCTTGTAAGTTATGGGTTAATAATTTTTTTTTTTTTTTTTTGCACTATTATTATTAGATGTGCGTTGTGGTACAGTGGATATCGGTTCGGAACGAGAAATCGGGGAGCCGAGTTCGAATTCCAGCTGAATTCACTTACGCGCAAATACCCTTGGGAAAGGTATTAATCCGTCTCTTCCTTCCAGTTATGGGCTAAATAGCAGGACAGATTGGGTTCTATAGCCTTGGTCGGCAACCAGTCTACCGCAGAAAGCAATGGCAAACTACTGCGGGATAATCTTCTGCCCAGTCAGTCATGTCTCTTTCGAGACATGATCGCCCAAGCGATCGGATCGTACGGCACTTAACTGACTATTATTAGATAGGTGGGATTAGAGAATGGCCAATATAAGTAATTGATTTATGACAAGAAACACAATCTTGTACTGGGCATTGAAATTCATACACTATATTAGTCATCGCAGGTTTAGATTTAATGGGGTTATTATTATTATTAGAAATAAAAAAGTTTAAAAGTATAAAATTTACATGTTTTCAAGGAATTACAGCAAAAATATGATATTTAATAATTTTTTTTGTATAGAAAATTTGCCCTGTTTATAACTAATGTGCCTTTGGTTGAAATAAAATATGTTGATGTTTTTTCGTGTGTTATTTTTTATATTCGTGTCGTTTTTTTTCGGGGTTTTTTTTCTGCAAGGATAATTTTATTTGTTTATCAATGATGTAGTTGGAAAAATTATTATTGACTAATTTTGATTTATGTGTTCTGGTTCGCTCAAAAATATTCTTTAGGAGGAAGAATTTTGATGTGCTCTATTTAAGAAGTTCGTAAATATTGCTATTTTGCATCTTTCAGGGCATTTGCTATTATAGTTAAGAAGATAAGAGTTCTTACTAGTGTTTTTTTATACAGATAAGTGATAAATTTGTTGGTTTTTAGCTCTATATTGACGTCAAGAAACGGGATTTTGTTATTGTCCATGATTTTATAAGTAAATTTCAGCGAGGAGTTATTTTCGAAATTTAATTTTTGATTTACAATTTGGTCTATATTTTTTTTCAAAACAAAACTGTCGTCGACGTACCTTGTGTAAGTCTCCGGTTTGTCGGTTGTTTTAAATACTTTGTTTTTGATATGGGATATGAAAAATTTCGAGAAAGTAGGACCTAATGGATTTCCCATACTGACACCGTTAGTTTGTATATAGATGTTACCATTATGGTCCAAATTGTAGTTTGTGTGGTGCTTGTGGTGAGTAGTTTCCGAAGAATTGCTAATTGGATTTTTGGAGAAGGGATAGATGGGTGTTTGTAAACGCAGTCGCTAATTATATTCAATATTCCTTCAACTGAAACATTAGTAAAAAATTTTCAACATCCAGCGAAGCTAGAATGTTGACTTTCGCAGCTTTTAATATATGAAAGAATTCTTTAGTTGATGCGATGCTGTAATTGTTATATATGTATAGAGAAATTATATGATTTACGGTTTTAGATAGTTAGCATACCGGTGTAGGTATTTGTGATATGATGTGTCTGAGAGGAAAATCTGGTTTATGGGGTTTTACATTACCATAAAGATATCTCGGTTGGTAACACCGACAATTTTCTTGATTTTTAAACTACTCAAGCCGGTGTTATTCATTGTGATTAATTTATTTACATACTTCTTTAATGAATCTGTGGGACTTTTTCTTAATTTAGTAAATTTTGTTGTGTCATCTAGGATAGATTGTAATTTTTTGTTGTAATCTTGTCGGCTGAGAACTACATAGGTGTTGATTTTGTCAGCACGTCTAATGATCATATTTTTGTTTCGTAAATATTTTGCAGATAATTTTAGTTTGTGAACATATTGTGATTGTTGTGTAGAGAACGGTTTTTTAAACCTTCAACTTTTAGAAAATCCTTCAGATTTGGGTGTTCTGAAATTAAATTTTCTGTTGTTAACTGTTGGATAGATTGGCAGAGTATTTTGATTATAGTTTTTTTTTTCAATGAGGTCATATCAAGGCTGGAGGTCGCAATTCGGGCCTATGTTCAAAAATTCTATTTGATCTTCAGTGATCGAACAAATTTACAAAGTTACAATTACCATTAGATAAAAAAAAGTTTTCCTTTATATAGATTCCAAAGGTTCTACTAATAAAGTAAATTAATAATAAACCCTTAAGAAAAATTTTTGTTGAAAAAACAAAATTTAAATCACTATATCAAAAGCACCTCGCTATAAGAGAGGCATTAAGACACTATACATCAAAATTTTTCTCCAACCATCAACTTTACATTATTTAAAAGTAGAAATGGAATTTCGCAACACCGTAAATATAACATCCTTCTGTGAAGAGGCTGGAAGCACTTGAAAAGTCGAAGATTATGGAACATGTTTACATTCTTTACCTCCAGCAAAAAGAGAATACTGAAAAAATTAAATCAAAACATAATAAAATCTTCCTTGTCGGTCGTTTTTAACAAAAAATATTTGTATAAACATTTGTTTGTTTAGACAATATTTTTAATGGATGCTCGTATTTTAGCGGATTCTCTGTTTCTCTATAATTGAACAGTGCATATATATATGCACCAGCCTGTATATTCGAGAAATCTTGTGAGAAAAATAAGCATCTTCCTGCAGGATCGAACCTGCGTCTCTTACACAAACACACCAAAGAGAAGCCATTAACTGATCTAACGTGTCGTAACCACTCGACCACAGATGATTTCATGTTTGAACGAGGCCGAAGTAATTCATAAATATATAAGTGCCTGATTTTTCATAATATCTATATCAGCTCTGGTTCGTATCCTGATATAACCAAACACGATATTACGAATAAGTTAGGAAATGGCATCCACCGACATACTTAAATTGATTTGTTTGAACATTATTTTTAATTGATACTCGTTGTTGAATGTATACTCTTTTTTTTATAATTAAACAGTACATTTATATATAACCACCGGTCTAAATTTTCGAAAAATCTTGTTAAGAAAGTATGTATCTTCCGCCAGGAGTCGAACCTACGGCTTCTATGCACCTAGGAAAATCCTTCAATGGATTAGACACGTCTTAACCACTCGACCACGGACGATTTTATATTTAGCCAAGGCCAAATATTAAATGTTTCTGCCCAAAAACCAAAAACAATAAATTGGAATGCTATTTCAATTAAGTACAGGTTATCGTTGTTTTGTTGAACACAATGGTCAATAACCTAAAATTAATTATATATATATATATATATATATATATATATATATATATATATATATATATATATATGACATTTGCTAGGCTTAATAGTCGAACTGCGCGCGTTTTTTCGCATGTTGCATTTTGACTACTGAGATACTAAATAGTATTCGTATACCATGCAATACAAACCAATTTTTATGTTTATGCTTCTTTGTGATGATTTTGAAGATCATCACGAACAGCATGAGACTTTTTGATGAAGTATAGAGAAGTAGAAACATTTCACTACATCATTTTTTTACTGTTTCCTGTCTTACTCCTAGAGATCTTATCCAACTGAAGTAAAACCTCACCACACACACACACACACACACACACACACACACACACACACACACACACACACACAGAATGAGGATCAGAAGTGGTTCTAGCAATTTGGTGGGCGTATTGATTCTTTCGTGAAGGGAATATGTTCATTTCTGTTTTCTGTGTGCCCTGCTGAGTTCTTCGAGCGCACAAGTCGATAGGGACGACGCCATCACTCTGTGCGTTTTGCTTGCCATCTCTGCTATCATCGTTTTGAATCCCTCTTCGTCAGCAAGGACTAACACATGTGTAATATCTTCATTAACTATTACGACTACTATTACGACATTCAAGCAGAAAGAAAGAAGAATTTCATAAAGCTAAGAACAAAAATCAAAGCTTCAAACAACAGTGCCAAATAAGAGTATTAAAGAAGAAGAAAAAATATTAAAAATGATACCAAAGGAAAAAAAATAGTGAAAAAATAAGAGAAAAGAAGGAAACTGTTACTTTCTCTCAATTACTTTTCTTTTATTGCTTCCCATTCCCGAAAAATATACTGCATGATAGAGACACATTTACAATTTTAGAAAACTGAAGATCATGCCGTTGCCTAGAGCAACGCCGGGAGAAAAATGACACAAAATAAGAAATGAATGGTGAAGTTTGGTTGGAAGAATGGACATTGAACAATAGTAGCAGTGCATGTTGTCTTGGATAATCATCAGGATGATTATGATGATGATGACGATGATGACAATGTGGCAAAGGCAAGAAGATATTAAGAAAGAAAAAATGATTCCAACCAACCCTCAACCTCTGATATGTACCTCACTACCACCTCAAAACCTCACTTCAAGTGATGCCAACTTCCATGGGAATACACTAACCACATAAAAAGACAACAACAAGAAGCATATTTAGCGGTAAAGATGTATTTAACTTTCTTCGGCTTCCTTGGAAGGCAATGAGAAACGTCAGAAATCATAGCCCTTTCAGCTTAGGGTCAACCGAATGGCGACTGATGGAGAAAGCACAGATACCCAGTTAGTGCCAGCATGTCTGTCTTGAAGCAAATCTTCACACAATAAAAAGAATAAATAAAAAGGGGATGACGAATGGGAAGCAAATTTAACGTTTGCATGAATTTTGAAGTTGTCTAAAAAAAACTCGCAATTCTTCAGGCCCAACCTATTCTCATTTTCTAAATTCAAGCCTTCAGTTACCTTCAAAGACATTACGAAAAAAGAAAATATTTCGATTTCATTGTTTCACCACTTTCTTTTAAATCAAAATCGCAGACAGTTCAATAAAAAAATTATTTCAACAAATTAAACTTTAAAAACGTATTCCTCCGGCTTGGTTAGTGGCGAAGATAGTTGCACATTTCACACCGTTAATATAAGTCATGGTTTGAACTCAGCTAGGATAATGATTTCTAATGGATGGGCCATGACACTCCTCATTGAGATCAGGTATTAGCTCTTTTCATTTAAGTTTAACAAAAAGCAAAAAAAAAAAAACTTCGGCCATTTTTATTGATCGTTCATCCTTCTATTTTACTTCTTGGTTAATTTTTGTCAACATCTTGGATGGATGGCATATTTGTTGAGACTGAGTCATCAAAGTTGAGTGAAGATCTGAAAACAAGTCACTAATTTTAAATAAGGTAAAATTATGCGTGTATTTTTGCGTTTGTTTTTTTCATTATTCCAAATTGTTAACTAACGAATAGAATTTTCTGAAAATCTTCAGATTTAAGTGTACGAATAGAGACTTAAATTCTAAAACTCAACACATTCTGACAATGAATAGCTTATCTCTTTGCAGTCAACGATAAAGGTGCAGAAAATGATGAGATGTAGGGAAAAATAACCAAAAACTATTCGAGATTCGGGTTACTACATTTACAATTAATGTCAAATATGCACGATAAAAATCCTTTCATGAAGTCGAGAAAACAGTCCGGCTCAGTGAAACATTAAAAATGAAGTGATTTTTAATAAGATTTTTCTATTATGATATTTCAATCAGCTAGTTAACTTCAAACAAATTATATACATTAATCTTGTAAATTGATCAACTTCTTCTTCATGTACCGTGTCCCTTCAGAACGGGCTGTTTTTCCTGTCTCACTTTCCTTCTATCCGTCTTGTGCATATCAGATTCTTCAAACCATCGTTCCTCATTACGTGTCACATGAACCTCATCTGTCTCTTCCTGATTTTAAGTATAAGTTTTCTCCTGGTTTGCATCCTATTCAACACATCGTTGTTGCTCACGTACTTGGTCAATACTATCCACAGAGTGCATTTCTAGAACCACATTTCTGCTGCCTCGAGCATATCTTTCCTTCTTGAAGAGATCGTCTAAAATTCGCTGCCATACAGAACAGATATCACATAGCAGTCAAGCACTCTTTTCCTTGTTTCCCGTGAGAGTGAGGATAAAAGAAAAGACAGGATTATTCTTCTTCATATGTCATGTCCTTTCAGGACGTAGGCGATCATGGACATCCACTTCGCTCTGACTCCTGATATTCTTAAAATTCTTTATTTTGGTATCTCTCTCAAAACACGCTCTGCCATCCATTTGTTCAGGCCTATCAAGTAGGTCTCGCGTTGCTTACCTTTGTCTCTGTTTCCCTCTATCCGTCCAGTGAGTATTAAATTCTCCAGGCCCTCTTTCCTCATTACATGTCCCAGAAACCTTATGTCTCTTTCTTATTTTAAATATGAGTTTTCTCGTCGTTTCCATCATCTCCAACATCTTATCGTTAGTCACATGCGTCGTCCATGGTATTCTCAGTATCCTTCTGTAAAACCACATTTCTGCTGCCTCCAGCATCTCCTTCATTCTTGGGAATATCGTCAAACATTCACTGCCATGCAGAAGGACAGACATCACATAGCAATCCTGCACTCTCTTCCAATGAGATTTTTTCTTTCAGTATTCTTGTCAGCTTTTGAAATGCGTCCTTGGCCATGCAAATGCGTCTTCAGATATCAACGTCACACTTTCCATCCACTGTCAGCAGGCTTCCCAGTTATTTAAATTTTTTTACTTGTCTTATTTTAGTTTCTCCAACCTATAATTTGGCATATTCGGGTTTTCTTTTTGCTGATGACCATACATTCAGTTTTCTTGAAGTTTATGCTTAGTCCTTTCTTCTCGCTTTCTCTTGCTACCTTCTGTAGGAGGTACTGCATTTTCCTTTCCGTCAGCACTGCGTCATCTGCGTATCTTACATTTTTGAGATTGTGGCCGCCAATGATGAATCCTGACAAAGATTTTATTTCTCTCAGAATTGTTTCTCTGTACAAGTTGAATCCGCTGTACAAGTTGAATTCACTACCTATCCGTACGCAAGCGGTATGCTGCTAATATATTCTTGACTAGCCTAACGTCGAGCATCTCTCTCAAGTCTTTGTGATGTCCTTTGTCAAAAACCTTTGTGTTGGCAATAAAGCACAGATAGCAGTTCTTCTGCCTTTCTATTGCTCTCTCAGATAACATTCTGGGCATGAATACCGCATTCCTTGTTCCGGTATCTTTAACGAAGCCACACTGTTCTTGTCCTATCTCTGGGACAATTCTGCTGTGCACCCTGTTCATCAGAATCCGGATTATAAGTTTTGTTATATGGATCATTAAGCTGATTTTTTGGTGGAGTTCACATTCCTTTGCACTTAGATTCTTAGGTAGTGCTAAGAAAATTGATTTGCTTAGGTTTTCCGTATATTGCTGCTGTTGCAGATTTCGTTCATTATTTCTGTGAGCCTGTCTATGTCAAAGCCTTCTAAGGGCATCAACATCTCTACTACAATCCCATTTGGTCCTGCTGCTTTATTTCTGTTCAATTTGGCCATTGCCCTACAGAATGAGTCACCGTTCTACCCAGAGAGCCATTGAATCTCTAGCTCAGAAACATTGTATTACATTTTAAAATTAAGAGTATTTAGTCACCAACATTTTTCTAAAATCAGAAAATTGCAAAATATAACATAATTATGAACAAGAAAAGATGTGCCTTTTGTGTTTGATATTTATTCGTTACTATCTTTTGTGAAATTCTTGAAATTTACTGTTTATACAATGTGAATTTTAAACATCAGGATTTATTTTTATTGAAGGATTCTTTTGAACTTTATGCTACACAATATTTTTTATAAATATTTCAGTGTTTCAGCTGGTACTCTTCCTGATTTTCTTTTAGTGTACGTTGTACCGTGCATCGTCTAGGACCTTTGGATAAAAATTTTAAAAAAACTTGATATTTGTGCAAAATAAAAAATTCCACTTAAAATTGTAATGGCTAACGAATGACAAAGACCGCAAAGTACACCAATCTAAAAAATAATAAGAATATTAGATCAAAGAAACTTTTTAAATATAACGAATGTTTTTTTTTCATTATATACAAAATGGCAAGACTGTCAAAAGTATGTTATTTTTGTTTCAAATAAAATAAAATTATTTTGTGTTGCATGTTGTCAATTCAGTACCTTTGTTTCTTATTAATAACAAAGGTTGATATTAAAATTCAGACAAAAACAAGAATTCAGTTTGTTGATTTTCCTTGATGCTTCATCTCTCTGTTTGGTTGTTTGTTTATCTATCTATCTAGCTAGCTAGCTAGCTATCAAACTCTGTTGGTTCTTATGCAGCTATAAATGTTTATTTTCTGCTTTATTTTTGGTTGTGCTAAAATAATGAAGAATGTCGCCCTCAAAACTAATTAGCTGGTTATACTGTCGTCCCTGACCTCACATAATAAAAGATAGCCACTTCAAATTCGACAGCCATTGTTTATAATGAAGTTCTTTCAAGAAAGATAAATCCAAGTCCACCAAGTACGTTTTCCGTGAGGCAAGATCAAATAGGCATTAAACTTGCCTCTGATGAAAAATGCCTGACAGATGATGCTAAGCGATGAATATGGGCGATGCCAGCCGAGAAAACTATATTTTCCTTGCCTTTCTTGCAAATTCAACAAAGACAGCAAACAGTTCCTATTGAGCAGGAAATTTTCTTGATAAAAATCGATGAATAAAAGGAAATTCACTTGAAAACGAAAAAGTAAAATGGATACACGAGAAAGCGATTGTAACAAGTCAAAATGTTACAAGTTTTTTTCTTCTTCTATGTGCCCTGTCCTTTCAGGACGTAGTCGATTATGGATTTCCACGCCCTCCTATCCCTTGTGGCTCTTAGGACGCTTTCTCCTGTTACCACACGCAACCCTCGTTCCGTCATCCCCCTGATCAGGTCTTTCAAATATGTTATCGGCTGCTTTTCCGTGTCTCTTTTTCCTTCTGTCTCGCCTGTTAGTATCAGGTTCTCAAAGCCCTCCTTCCTCATTGCATATTTCAGCTATCTCTTCCTGATGCTCAGTATTAATTTCCTTTTTGTTTCCATCCTTCCCAAAACCTCAGTGAGCGTCATGCTGTGTAAAAATGGTGAGGTAGATTATCTCAAATCTCCAACGATTCTGATCCCTGCAGATGCTACATACTTGTGGCTTTGTTCCTGATGAATATAAGCTTTGTAAATATCATAACAATTTCCCTATAAGTGGTGCTGTGTAACTATTTGCTTTTTTGCTTATTTCTATTGTCACATAGTTTTCTCATTTTCTCTCTCCTTTTCCTTCTTTCTGCTTTTCGTTCTTTTAATAATTCTCTTCATATATTCCTTTCTATTTTCAAATATGAGAATGTTTAATAAATGTGTCTTTTGAAGTGTATTTTCCGAGAATAGTGGATGTGTTAGGTATCTAATGAACAACGGCCTGCATTGAAAAATCAAACAGCCGAGTTCGAATCTCAGCCAGCTTATTTACATTCACTTATACGCAAATTCTTCTTTCTTCTTCTATGTGCCTTGTCCTCTCAGAACGTGGGCGATCATAACTTCCCACGTCTCCTTATCCCTGGTGGCTCTTAGCACGCTTTCCTGTTACACCATGCAAACCCCGTTCTATGATCCACCTGCTCAAGACACTAAATCTAGAATATAAATGTACAGAAATTAGTATGGCCACAAAAAGGGTGATCAGTTTATATATTGATTATGATATAGAATCGATCACCCTTTTTATAACCACATTATAATTTCTTATAAATAGTTGGCATATATATTCTTCTTCTATGTGCCTTGTCCTTTCAGAACGCAGGCGATCATGGCCTTCCACGTCTCCCTATCCTTGTAACTGTTAGTATGTTTTTCCTGTTACTCCACGCAACCCCCGTTTCGTCATCAACATGCTCAGGCCCTTCAAATATGTTATCGGCTGCCTTCCTCTGCTTCTTTTTCCTTCTTATCTGGCCTGTCAGTATCAGGTTCTCGAAGCCTTTCTTCCTCATTGCATGTCCCAGGAAAAGAATTCGCCTCTACTCCCCATCTACCGATTAATTAGTATTACATGTATCTGGAAAACCATTGCTATCTAAAAAAAATAAAACCTGGTAATGCAATATTCTTCTTAAAATCTATAAAATATTCCGGCTTGAAATATTTTACGGTTGATCAACCCACCAGTGGTTGATCAGCTGTAAAATATTGTTTTAAAATCAGTCAATTTTTCTAGAATATTATCTGATCATCGTTGGCCTTTCTTAGTAGCTCCAAAGAATGGAAAATTCTTTGACCCTGCTTAGCTTTTGTCCAAGTAATAGTTGGTTGGTTGGTTGGTTGGTTGGTTGGTTGGTTGGTGAGTGAGTCAATCTTTAATCTAAGATAGCCTCGGGATAAATTACTGATACAAGCTTTGCACCTATAAAGCGAGAAAGGTTTGGAAGCACCCATCACTTCTTTTAGTAACACATTGGTAAACAGGATACAAGTAGTCAGTCAGTTAAGTGCCATACGTGATACACGCTTGGGCGATCATGTCTCGAAAGAGACATGACTGACTGGGCAGAAGATTATCCCGCAGTAGGAAACCATTGCTTTCTGCGGTAGACTGGTTGCCGACCAAGGCTATAGAACCCAATCTGTCCTGCTATTTAACCCATAACTGGAAGGAAGAGACGGATTAATACCTTTCCCAAGGGTATTTGCGCGTAAGTGAATACAATGGATTCAACTGGAATTCGAACTCGGCTCCCCGGTTTCTCGTTCCGAGACGATATCCACTGTACCACAACAATACTTTTCTTTAAAAAAATGTTGTTTTTTTTATCGAGAGGAGTTTGTCTTTTCTTTCTTTTTAAGTCTTAGAATAGATTAAGCTATTCTTTTACTCAATGTTTTGCCGTCATCATTGTGATCGTGATCGTGATCTTCTTCTTCTGTCTGCGTTGACTTCAACCGTCTACCCAAACACTCGGCGCCAACTTACAGAAATTTCAGACTTAGATATATTGGTTATGCAATCACCTTCCTTTTCCATCTTACTTCTTTTTAAACACATCTGTTCTATCTGAGGGTGGCAAATGTATTATGGGTGGGGAGAAAACAAATAGGGAGAGTTTACACATAGGAAGGTCACATGACATGAGGGTAGAGGCCATACGGTCTTCAGCAAGAAGACTTGAAAAATGTGGAACGAAGAAGAAGCAACCAAGATAATAATATTAGTAACTGAGATCGTAGACATTGGCGGGGAAGTGAGGTGCATTTTTCTACTCTATTTCCTTCTCTCATTATCTTAAGTTGTCTTTATGTTTTTTTTTTTGGTTTTTTTTTTCATTTTTATTTTCGTTCTTTAAGGATTTCAGTTATCTTTTTTCTTTATTTTTGCTCTTTTTTTCTATTGTACCCTTAAGATTTTTTTCTTCAATTTTATTTGATTCATTACTACTTTTTTAAGCGGGGGGGGGGGCTTCCTTTTTGTTGTCTTTTTCGATTTTACCTTCCACAACTTTTTTACTATTTTTGACAATTCTTATTTTATTTGTTTATTTTTTAAATATTTTTTATTCCATTTTTATCTCTTATTTTTATTTCTAAAAGTATTTTTTGAATCAAACTATTTTTATTTTTATTCAGTTTATCTCATTGAATGTTTGCTGGCCGTGATTGATGAGCATTTCCAGCATTAGAGAATTGCTAATCTTCTGCCAGGAATTCATGGACCAACTTCCTAATAACCCACTCCCTAATCCAAGTCTTACAGCGTCACACTCGGGCGACCAAGCGGCCCCTCACAGAGCACCCGAACGCATTCTCGCAAGTTCCAAGAACTTTATACTGAATACAAAGACCCTTCATTGCAACTGCTCGTTCTCTACTCCTCGGGTAAGAACTGCCGATTTAACCACCATATTCCTTTTTCACGTGGTATTTCACTTGATATTTTCAGACCCCCTCACGCACTACCATTCATTTTTTTTTTCACTGCCTTTTATTTTAAACCAATATAAATTATTTTTCTGTCCCATTTTTCTCGCCCTTTGCACCTTTTCGTCAAACCAATTTTCAAAACAGTCAGAGGCCTCTAAAACGTAACCAAATACTGGAACATCTACCAGCTGTGAGACATTTTTGCCTTTGGCCATTTCAAAAACCTGGCCAGCAGGATGCACCCCTTAGCTCATAAGCACATCACTTCGTCACCCTAGATGAATTTACTTTTTATTTCATTTTATATTTTTCTTTGCATTCATATGGATAGGATATCATTATCAAAAGGCAGACATTCACGCTCCTATCACTATTTTTACCTCTTTAACCAGTGGACTTTCTTTCCAAATTTGCATCGCACTTTTTCGCTGCCGACCATTTTTCTTATATTCTTTCTTTGTTTTTCTTTACTATTTTCTTTTTTCCCCTCTTAATGTCATTTGTACGAGTCTGTCGCTGTTTTCTTTTTTACTAAATCATTGCCTCCTCTTTTTTTTTCTTACTTCTCAACTTTTCTTTCTTATTACCTTCCCCTATTTATTCTTGTTTCTTTTCTTTATGCTTACTTTAATTTTAGTTTCTTTTATCCTCTTTGTCAGTCAGTTAAGTGCCATACGTGATACACGCATGGGCGATCATGTCTCGAAAGAGACATGACTGACTGGGCAGAAGATTATCCCGCAGTAGGTTGCCATTGCTTTCTGCGGTAGACTGGTTGCTGATCAAGGCTATAGAACCCATTCTGTCCTGTTATTTAACCCATAAATGGAAGGAAGAGACGGATTAATACCTTTCCCAAGCGTATTTGCGCATAAGTGAACGTAACGAATTCAACTGGAATTCGAACTCGGCTTCCCGGTTTCTCGTTCCGAGACGATATCCATTGCACCACAACGCACATGTAGTTTGTTTAAATCTTTCAAATATTCTTCCTTGATTCTTCATTGACATTTATCTCACTTTTATTTATCTATTTCTTTTTCTATTTGATTTTGATTTTGTTTATTCTTCCTTTCCATCTTTCCTTCGTATCGTTTTTACTTCTCTCTTTCTTTTAACTTCATTCTTCTTTTTCTTTCTCCCTTTCACTTCTTGTTCCTGATTTTTTTTCCTATTCCGATTTCCTTCTCTGCTTTCATTCTTCTTTGTCACGCGTTTTCCCCTCCATTGTCTTCATTCTCTTTTTACATTCTTTTTCTTCTTCATTCTCTCTTTTAATTCTTCTACTATTTTTTCTTAGTCTTCTTTTCCCCTCCCTTTCTTTGTATTTCTTTCAGTTTTCCTTTCTTCTTATTTATAGTAAATATTTATTATGCTTCTTTCTCTATCTTCTTTCTCTATCTTCTTCTCTCTCTTTCTCTCTCTCTCTCTCTCTCTCTCTCTCTTCATCTCTTTTACTTTGATCTTTTTCTCCTACCTGTTCCTTCTACTTACAACTTCTCTTTTATAATTATCTCCATCCGCTCCTCTCACTCTCTTCTCTTTAGAATTCCTTTCTTCTTAATCGTTTTTTTTCTTTTACTCATTTTCAGTATTTCCTTCTTCTTTTCTCTATTTGTTCTTTTTTCTCTTTTTCATGAAATTTCACGTTTTTCAAGGCTCACTCATTCAGATTTTATTACTTAAATTAACAATTTTTCCCTCTGCCCCAATAATAAAACAATATGAAGAGGTTGGGTTTTAACGTTGGTAAAAGTGCATCAGGTACGATTTCACGGCAGGTGTCCTCATCAGCTGAGGTCACATCGTACGACAAGCAAGGATGATAGTCATTACAGCATCTTTTATTTTGTTATTTAATGTTTACCCCAACAAGCGTCAAGTGTTCTGACTAAAAACTTTCTTCTTCTCTTACGATATTTTACAAAGATGTTTAGTTAATGAAACGATGAATGTAACTCCGAAAATAGTACTTATATCAAAAAAGGAAAGAGTGAGATATGTGCTTTCTATATAAATACTTCAATAAGTCTGTAACCTCATAAAATAACTTATGTTTAAGAAAGCAAATTCCTTTTCATACATAATTATCTTCCTTGTTGGAGTAAATATTCAATACATGAATTGAAAAATTTACAATGATAAAATTTAGATTTTTAAAAGAAATCAGCACATATCTATTTATCAGTTATGATTTTTTCGAAATTCTGCGCTCTTTTTTCCATGTTAATTTCTCCCGGGATACATATCAATATGTATGTATGTATGTATGTATTATCAAAGCCGTAGGCTCCAAGAAAAAATGATTATGAAAAAATTAAAATATGTTTTAAATTTTCGAATATCTCAAGAAACAGATCGCGAAGTATAAAAGTATTGCTATTGGTTTGCGTAAATTCAAAAATTCTCGAGTGCGTATCACCTGAAAACAAGATAAACAGAAAATTTTCAAAGGGTCAAATCAAAAATTCTGTCTTTAAGAAAAGCGAAACTGATAGAAATTAGAAAAGCCACCGACATCTCAAGATACATGGCAGTCTCTCTCTCTCTCTCTTTCTCTCTCTCTCTCTCTCTCTCTCTCTCTCTCTGCTTGTACTTATTTTTCCTCCTGTAAAATGTGGATAACGACATTTTCTAAAATGTATTAACTTTCTCTATATCGGACACATTTCCATTCCTACGGCATTTTGAAATAATGAAACTGTTTGCAATTATAAGATACCTAGCTTAGTAAAGCACTTGACTCACAAGAACTTTTTTTTGATTATGTAAATAAACTGCAGTTTCAAAATTTATTACAAATATCGGCGCTATACTTATTCTATTAGTTGTGGCTATAAGTAATTACTAACTTTACTATATGGTTCAGATTGTTGTTTGCTTGTCTGCCACTGAAGTCCCACCATCTGTTTAATGCAAGGTTTCAAACCCCAGATCGGGTTTCCCAGTATCTGCCCCAAACCTACCTCAGCGAACGACTTTAATCATTCCCTTCTGTTCTCTTGTGTTTCCTTACTATTTTCTTTGTCTTGACAAAATATACTAACCATGTGCAAAGCAGCTACGATATGAATATTATGCTTTAGGGCTGTACGACTCATCCAGTAAAGACGTCCAACTTAACCGGAAGATGGAGTTGCTATTTGGTTTTTGTTAGTAACCCACCCCCAGCAAAATTCAAATACTTTGAATAAGTCGTCAGGCTCCGATTGTATATTTTGCTCGATGAAATATCATATCAATCAGTATATTTGTTTATGTTATCGCAAAATGTTTAATTAAATAAGTCATTTCTTTTCAGTGTCTTTTGGCCTAAAAATAAAATTTTAGTCTCAAAATAAATACTCTTTCAATTAGGGAGATTCATTTTCATATTTTTTATATTGTATGGAATGAAGAAAACATTTTTCCAAAAGAGTTTCAGATTTAAAAAATCGTCCCGCTTGAATCCTCTGAAGACTGTTGGTAAATAGAAGAAAATATGACAGAAGTAGCAAGGCAATCTTCGAAGGCAGTCAAAGGTCAAGATTTTGAATGCTGATTTTTGAAGCCGGTAGATAGATCCTTATAAGTTCAAATACAGAGCTTTTCTCTATTATTTCTGTTTTATCTCGTACCAAACTTAATTCTAAGGAATATGAAGGGAATAATGAGATACCGCGTTTCAGTTTTTGCAATTTTAGGTAAATTCTTTGAGGAATTTGATAAATAAAAAAATTGATATAAATCCATTGTTTATAAAATGTCTGATCCATATAAAATGTGCTAAAAAGGTAGAAAATCATTTGAAGCCTTCGCGTTTTAGTACCGTACCCTGTTCGAGTTGATAATAAAGACTAACAAAATTGATTGTTTAAAGTCAACAAAATATTTAATATTTGCAAAAAATGTACAACAATTTCGGCCTCATTTTAGAGTGCCTTGTGTCGCACGAGGAAATAAACAAAAATGAAATTGACAGAAGAAAATAAATATTCCATTAGACGAGATGCAAATCCACTTCATTAAGTGGCAACTGGTCAGTATTCAGCACCATCAAAAAAAGTTCCAATTATGTTTTCATGTTTATGCAAGGTTTGTGTTGAGGTGGGTCCGTGTGCTCTTTTAAACCTGACATTCACAAATAGATTTAATATAAAATAAGAATAGAAATTCATTATTTATTGTATCAATTTAAGGAGACCATATTCATAATCTAAACTGTCTTAATCAATATTTCCTTTCGGTGTTTCGGTGAGACGTTCTATATATTTAGCAATGATTCAAGTACTAAACACGTAACTGGTAGCTGCTTTTAAATAAAGAATCCTGGCGTGAACGACCGTTTCATTCTGGGGAAATTTGGATTCCGTTGAAAGGGTAAGGCTTTTCCTAACATAAAAATTAATGTAATTGGATTTCTGAGATAACACTCTTTGTTCAACAAGAATTACCAGCCAACAACTTAATTTTTTAAAACAACTCACTAAATATTTTATTTAACTGGAATAAAATTTCGTGCATTTTCAAATTTTTTCCGGGTGCTTGGCAAAGAAGATTTATTCCCGTATAATACCTCCCTATAAAATATAAGAGCCATGGTATTATTTGAATACTGCATAGCTGAGAACTTGAATAACTGCCTATCCTAAACAACATTCTTGCAAAAGAGTCAGTATTAAAAGAAATTTGCGTCAATGATCTGTAGGCAATGTCACATTTGGAAAGACCATTTGTGGTGCCCATTGTGATGATCGAATTCATATCAAGAATTAACTGAAAGGATAGGTTAATAAATATAGTATGTTATAATTCATTTATCCTAGGTTAAACAGTAGTTGAGGAAATTTTCTCCCGAATTATATTGTCGATCTTTATTTTTTCTGTTAAATTCACTGAAAGTGATAATTGGCTAAAAACAACTTAACCATTATCTGATTTATTTTTTCAGTATAATTTCTTAGTGGAGTTTGATTACAAATTCATGTTGACGAAACTCACCCACTCAGCATTTACAACGAAGCCCTGATGAAGTATCCATTGTATTTCAAACTCATTAAGAGCCAACAAATGACCATAACTAATATATATATATATATATATATATATATATATATATATATATATATATATATAACTGAGGTATGCTGTTCATGCGATCTGTTGCGAACTTCTGCACCGATTGTTTGTTATCAGCAGTTCCAAAAAGTGTGGATGGTGCTACACAAGCCTTCACCACTCTAAACAATTCTCTGTGTAGCATACGTCGAAATCGACGGGAGACTCCATAATATATGACATAACTGTCCAATATGGACACGTTTTCAGTGAACCTTTTATAGATATTAGAATATAAAAATGTTGTTGAGTAAAAAGTGAGACGAAATAAATGTTTTATTTCATGGTTTCAAACGAGAAATTCATATCACAAACTTGGAGACTTTTCTCATGTACCCCAAAATGCAATAATAATGATCACCATAGAATCAAGCAAAAAATTCATAAACAAAGAAACTTTTTCAGTTATCGATTTTAAGCAATCGCTTGTAAATTTGACATTTTTTAAAAATTATAAACGATAAAAATACAGTGAGTAAAAAAGAAGCGGTAAAACAGCAAAATTGTTTTCTCATTTTCTTTCTTTTTTACAAGATGGCAGAATTAAAATGCAAAAGTTTAAAGACAATAAATTATAATAAAAAATTGCCTGAGCTCATACCTTTTCGGCGGTTATTATTTACTAAGTTTGATTTAATCTGATAAATGGCATTAAGTGAAAACACACTACACAAATAATGGCCTGCAAGCCACACTGGCACCACATCGGTTATGGCATACGGCCTGTATGTGTGGGTTGATTTTTAATGGCAGGATTAATAATGAAACGTTTATTCAATGAATTAAAAGCGGAATCAATTGAAATGTTTATAGATTAAAAAAAATATTTTCTTATGTTAATTTTATATTTGCCTTTCAGAAAAAAATGACAAATCCAAACAAAAAAAGTTTTGTTTTACAAAAAACATGAGTTCCTTACAGGCTTCATGGTTCGATTACGATTTTTCTTGTTACTGTTACACAAGCTTAATAATTTTGTTAACGAATAAAAATTGAACTTTGTCGATGATATATCAAACTTTAACTGGAAAACATTACGAAGGGTATAAAACACTTGAAAATATTACAAAGGGTATAACAAGTAATTTTTGTGAAAACTTCATCTGTGCAAAATGATGTCCAAAACAAAAAAAAGGACAATTGTACAAAAGGAGGAAGACATGAAAGTAGTAATCAAAATGGGCGGTTTCGAAAGAACTGGATGCCAGTCCATTTGGAATTACAATTTTTTCAAAGTGATAAAGAGAATTTTTTTATCTCAAATTTAGTTGTTGCTATTTTTTGTGCTTATTTTGTTTTTGTTTGTGTTGTTTTTGTTTTTGTTTTTTTTTTTCATTTTAGTCTCTCTTCAAAAGAAAATATACAAAAATGTTAAAAAAAGATCAGTTGCAAAAATACGGGATTTGAAGTTCAGATAAAGAGATATATTATTGTTTTGAATTTTTACAAAATTCATTAACTTTTTGCAATGTTTAGAACCTTATAAATTTAATTTCTGCTTAACTCATGTTGAAAGCTCTAAGATAGATTCATACGGATATATCTTACATAAATTTGACTCAAACACATGTTTTTAAATAAAAACAGCGACCAATCTTTTGCTCTTTCTCCCTCTCTCTCCCATATATATATATATATATATATATATATATATATATATATATATTGGGAGAGAGTATGATGTATCATACGGGAGTATGATACATCAGATGTCAAAATTCTGCGCCGTCTACCGAGCGCCCATTGCTCAGAGGTAGAATCGCCGACTGACGCCAATCCTGGGTTAAAAGCAATCGGATGTCTAACCATACCGATGAGCTGTATCTGTCTATATATATATATATCATTAACAGTTTTGAGGAAATTGTATGAGAAAATGGAAAAAGTTTATTTACCACGCGTTTCGTCCTTCAGGAATTCATCGGACTAAATTTATGATTAACCAACTAATTTGATATATTATTTTATAAAATGTCATTTTTTTTTTCATTTTATATCATCGTATATTAGTCAATACTAAACAAAACAATAAGCTAAAACCTGAAGGAAGTCATAATTGTCACAAAAAATACATAGATTATATGAACATATGTCATAATTATCACAAAAAATACATAGATTATATGAACATAAAAGGGACATTTTACAAAACAATACTTTAAATGAGTTGTTTGCCTACAGTAACGGGACTTACCATAATTTTGACATAAAAACAAATGCTATTCTGAATTATGCCAAAACTACAACGTAAATGTCTAGAGAATTTATTGATTGCAAGTTCATCCACAGTTAGTTTGCGCACTGGTTCTTACAACATTTCACCATTTCTGGCAGATCTGGAATATTCCAATGTGGAATACCTAATCACAAAAGTAGTGCAAAGAAAAAGAAAAAGACTTTAAATGAATTCGGCTAGATAAAAGAACATTCTACATTTCCCAACACTCCTCTGTCGTGAAGAACGGAACGCATCAAAGGAAGTAATTGTTACAATGAAAGTATATTCCACAACTAGATATTTACTTTATAAAGTGTTCAATATAAAATTAGACCATAAATATATGGTAATTATAATGGGATACTGTAACTTGATAGCTATTAAGTTGTCGCATGCCATTATTATTATTATTATTATTATTACCATATATGTGTGTGTGTGTGTGTGTGTGTGTGTGTGTGTGTGTGTGTGTGTGTGTGTGTGTGTGTGTGTGTGTGAAGCATCCGCATACAGGCCTGTTTCGTTGTATCACAGCTCTTCAGTGCGGCTAGTTTGCCTCAAACCGGGACTGACACTCGACTGATTTGTCAGCAGTCGAAGATTCACCCATATGACCATTGTCACACATCAGACAAAAGCAGATTTCATAGCGTGTAATGTTTTTGCGAAATGTAAATATATTCATATATATGAGTTTGATTAAACAATCTTCAAATATTTGTGAGTTACAAATACAATTTCAAAAAGATACTAACTTGATTTTATTGTTCCGAAAAAATTTTTATTCAAAATTTATTTAAAAAGTATTTTGTGGCCATAACCGCAAAACCTAGTAAACAAAAGAAAGTTTGATGTACAGACTTCCAGGCGTTATCTCAACAACTGACCGTCTGGCTTCATTTAAATGTTTAAAAATCTTCCTACTATTTTTATTTTGATTTAGAAATAATATGGCTATTATGCTTTTTTTAAAAATATTTATTTCGCCAACACACACACACACACACACACACACACACACACACACATATATATATATATATATATAATTCTCCGCTCATTAACTCATATTTCTCTTGCATTTTAAAACTTTTGGCATCGAATCAGGTCCTTTGCTTTCGTAGCATTTCAAGCAATTGTTCTACGCAACTCTCAAGGGATTGTTAAATTCTCTCATGGGTCTTTTATCATTTCCGGACAAGAAAAATATATTTGTGAAAAACATTGCCACAGCTATTCCTCTTCAAAATAGATTTTCTGATTACATAGTATTTTTATTGGGAATTTATTACAAAGAAAGACAATCTATTTAGTTTTTCTTCTAGTTAATTAGTTGATATGTGTATATATTGCTGCAGATACAATTAATGTCGCTGATACACTTTGACCCACAGATATTGTGAATAAATGCCAGCAAAAATTAAAAGGTTTCTCATTGTCAGTAGCTGTGATCCAAATATTGAACTTTTGCTAGGAGCAATATATATATATATATATATATATATATATATCAGCATGCAGTGTGGGTATAGAAGAATCCAAAGGAGTATCCTCTACATACAGTTGTAGGATAACTCTCTAAGAGAGCTCTAAACGTATATGCATATAAATAAATATAGAGCAAATATAAGAAAAATTAAGACAGACACGTTGTTTCATGATGAATAGGAAATATAGGCCTATTTTAGAAAAAAATCCTTTGTTAAATAAAGACGGAAGCTGACGATGGTTCGCCTGAAATAGGCCCAGATTTCCGATTCACCATGAAATAACGAGTCTGTCTTAATTTTTCTCATATATATATATATTCAAACTTGTTTAGTTGAAATTAGTCAAATTTTTATTACATTTTTCCAGTTTGAATATAAACTGTCACACATTCACATCAAATTTTTAAAGAAATTATCCAAAATACTTACTGTTTGTATATTGCTTTTTATCTTTTACCATTTTTTCTTTTTTGCTTTTCGTTTTGTTTTTTTTTGTTTTGTTTTTTTTTTGTTTTTTTTTTTGTTTTTTTGCTTTGTTTCTTTTTTTCTAGTAATTTCCCCCATCATGGGGGAAATTACTATTACCTTTAATTGAAAAACTTGAAAATGTACTAAACATCAGTCAATTTCAATAAAACATGTTTCAAATAATTTTATGTTAATTCACTACATATACATATTTAACTCTTATATTTTACTGTACTTTCCAATTTTCGACACTTTTATATTTTACTGTACTTTCCAATTTTCGAATGCCTTTTTGCAAGGATGTATTCTTACCAAGTATTACATTCTCCTGTAGATTAACTTGTTGCTTATCTAAGAGCAATTCTCAAACGTATCAATCATCACATCACAATCAACCAAAATATAGGCATTAACATAGGTTGATAATATTCAAATGCTATAAAGTCTTCAGAGTAAAGGAATTCAAAATGCTCTATTATTGAAGAAAATAACTAACAACATTAAGCGTCTTTTACAACAGGAAATGATATAATGACATAAAATGCTTAAAATATAATTATAAGGTGCATAAAATATTCAATATATTCGTTTATTGTGCTGGCATTCTCAGAGAAACCGTTATAAAGGTGAGATCACACATGTGAATTTAAATTTGGAATGTAGGTTTTCCCAAAATGCTAGGATGCAGCTTATAATTATTTTTACGTATCCACAAATTTTATCCAAACGAGTAACAACGAGAATTGCAAAACAGTAAAACAGACAGATCTTAAATTGATCTTCCTATATATATATATATATATATATATATATATATATATATATATATATATCCGAGTGAGTATGATTGTAGAGAAGAGGACATATATAGAAAAAAATATGTACATGTTCTAAAACATAATTTATAATATATATATATGTGTGTGTGTGTGTGTGTGTGTGTGTGTGTGTGTGTGTGTGTGTGTGTGTGTGTGTGATGTATACTTATGCAGCAAGAACAAATCGCATTAGAATTGACAGAGAAAAAAATGGTAGAAAATGTTCATATCACAAATGGCATCGCCTTAAATTTGAACTAAATGAGCAACAATATATACAATCTCTCTGTCTCTCTCGCACTCTCTTTCTCTCTACATATATATATGTGTGTGTGTGTGTGTGTCTTGAATATATTCGCTTGATGCTATCATTGACTCTAAACGTTTTGGCTTTCGAAATAAACTGGAATTTTATTATAAAAGTACCAGCTTGCCCTCGGCTAATTATTGCAGCATTTTACCATAACAATAAGGGTTGATATATTCTTCGGCCGTTCAAAAGAGCAATGAGGATGTAATAAAAAAGATAAACTAACAAAACGTTTGCAGAATATTCATGAAAGCTTCTCTAGCCGAAATGGTTAAAGCGCCGTCCATAAAAATGCAGGGTCTCAAAAAGTGGAATGTTAGTTCAATTACTGTTGAAAGCTTTTCAGAGTTGGCTCCAATAATCAAAGATTGTATTTTCCAAGATTTCTGTGCTAAAAAAAAGCAACAACAATAATAAAACAGTAAAAACGCCTACAGAATAGTAGTTAACATTTTATATGTAAAACCTTCAACATAAATCAGAATTTTCTGGTCAAAACTCAATAAAACAGCCAGACGTTATTATTGTGGAAAGCATTGTCTTTCTTATCTGATTCAAAGTTCACAAAATGTTTGAGAATAATAATCTTTGCAAAGGTTTTATTTTATTCTTTATTGAAAATGACTGCGAATTTTCATTTAAATATTTTCTCATGTTTTTAAAAAAGATGATTTCTCTCTGGCTAACTATTTTTTTAAATGGCTGTTTTTAACTTCCAAAAAACCTTCAATTATTTCTTACCAAAATCTAAATTAATAATGGATTTTGCATTCAGTGCATTTTCTAATGCATTTTGCATTCAAAGTGGTGTGGAGTTTGCAGAATAAATACCTTGGAATATTTTCCACTTAATGGTACAACTTCCTATCCAAAATGTTAAATGAATATTTTGTTGTGACTCAATCCTTGGTGCTGTGATTTGGTAACTTCTGTTAATCAGAGTCAGCCAATGTAGCATCCAATGAGGAACCAATTCACTATCCTTGACAAGACAATTATGTTTACCATTTGATTAGCATCTGTGTTCCCTGTAAAATTTGATTGTAAGTAAAATGTTAACACATATTACCCAACCTATTAATGCAAGAATTTATGTTGAATTTTCATTTACATTTTTTAATTTCACATATTTTAGTTTAAATATATTCCATACTGTTTTATTCTTCACACATCATTTTAGAAAGGAGTCTTTCTAGTGTAGTATGAAAAGTCCCTTATTCCTTGTTTGATATAGTATTCATAAAATAATAAAAATGTATATTTACTTTAAGTCTTGGCTAATTGCATTTTTGCTTCTTTTCTGAAGAAGAAACCAAAAGATTCAATATTTTCAAAGAAAGATAATTCGAATAACACTCATCTCTAAATAGAATCCATATTTTTAACTAATTATTTTTTGCATCTTCCCCTTCAGTTCGAATTTAATCAACCGATGCAAAGTTGCAGTTTACAAAAAAATTAAACCGTTTGAAAAATTCAGCTGTCTTCCTATGGTTTCATGGAAGAACACATGTAACATTTGTTTCTACAAAAAATGCTTCTGTTAATCAAAAGTCAAGGAAGAGTTGTTCTATTAAAGCAACGCTTAATAAATAAATATCCTTTCATTATGTTGTGCATTTGTCATCGAATATGAAAATATTTTTGTTTATTTTTCATTCTTTTGATAACAATAATAATTTGATCAATTTTTTTCCTTTATGTTCTGATATTTGCTGTTAATCGCTTTTAACATTTACACATCTTATATAATTCAGATTGAAGAAAAGAATATAAGGAGTTGTTTGTTGTCAGCTTCCACTGACGATAAAGCACCAAAATGAGTTTCTGATCAGGGCTGAAAATAGAGAAAGAGAGAAGTGTTCCGACAATATGACTACTGTAGTTGGGAACACTAAGCTGAAAAGGTCTCTCTATAAAAGATAATTTATTCGAGATAAATAAATAACAGGTTGAGGTAATTTTCACCGACAAATGCTAAATTTTCTATTTTGACTCAGGGATTATTTAGCCAGAAAGATTGTTATTAACATATATTCTTGCAATTTCGATTATTTTTAATTCGGTTATCGCAGTCAACTGACCAGTAGTTTTCTTTAAATGAAAATAAAAATTAGAAATATGCTAAAAGAAATATCATTTAAATTATTTCTTAACAATGTAAAAGAAAAATAGCCACCTGTTTTATCTCAAATAAAACGAAATTAATTCTCTTAGATTTTGAGAGTAGCTTCCTGAAAAGGAAAAATTAAAGTAAAAGAAAAGAAATTCATGAGCAACCATCTTGCTTGCAGCGCAAAATCATTTTACGAGATAATCTTTAACAAAAACCTTTCCGTTGGGCGATTGTACTGTACTGTTAAATACTTGAAACTAAAGGAATATTTGCCACTTGAAATTCATTCATTATCAAAGTAAGCGCTTAAAAATGTATCCGTTTTAAAATAAGATCTCTAATGTTGACATACTGAGATATCTCACAAGATTAGAGTGAATCTGTCTCCTTTGTCAATGGAATTATTTCAATTCTGAAATTTAGACTTTTTATCAGATCTTCCATTTATGATGTTATTGGTTGTGGTTGTGTAACTAAAAGCATTTGTAATTGCGTCTTGTTACCGGTCGTGAGTTCAATCAATGCGTGAATCAATACAAACATGAATTGATTAAGTAAAAACAGGAAGGTAGCAGAATGCAGTGGCCAAAACTCTTCTTATATATGGCATCAAAAGAATCTGAAATCTTTTTAAAAACAAAGCCCTAGCAAATGATAATGTCATCAATATCTTCAAAATACAAACCTATATAGATTTTTTAAGTATTTCGATGTTTTATTCCAGTAACATCAGAAAAGTACTTGTTTTAATATGGCATAAATTATCATCGAAATATTAACAAAATTATTGACGGCATTCGGTTGTTAATGCAAAAAGAATTAACAGTAAGTAGATCTTAACAAGTTACTTTTCTATTTTTTAAAGTGTCCAACTAGTAAAATATTCTTGCTTTAATTGGTTTATATAGTATAACTTAATTTTCAGCGAATACAAACAAAAGAAAGAAAGAATTCGAAGAGACTTTGATATTTTCGGTAATATATTCATTTGTGTATTATTTTGAAAAATTTGAGAAAACTTCATAAAAACTAGACGCATTTTCATCTAACAAAATCAACATTAACATTAGGATGCTAATTTCATAAGATAATTGATGGCTTAGTAGCAGTTGTATTGACGAAGGATTACACACCTCTTGAATTCTCCCACGGAGATCACTTACATTTACTCGGAGTCATTGACTACCAGTTGAGCTTATGATTGGACAAGAAATCATCCAAAATGATGAACAACGGTTGTTTCAAGAAAATAGACAAACACTAGTTCTATCAATATATCCGTAAGGCGTATCAAAAGGCTGTCTCATTTGGTTAATATTTTTGTTAAATCTCGTAAATCTGATCATTAAAGGGAATGAATTGGTGTTTAGAGGAAGGGTCAGTTTAGTAGGCTGTGATTCCAGAGAATCTCTTTTGTTATACCCGTATTCTTGAAAGATAAAACCAAGCAGCCTATGTATAAGTTATATTGAAGTTCTTTTTTTCTTTTGATTGTTTTTGTTAATATTTCAATAGATTATTTCCATCATCATGATTGTTTTATGAGAGAGAGAGAAATCTGTATGTTCGTATGTGTGTATGGGTGTTTCAAATGCGCCTGCGTATCTACTTGGGTTTTATTCACTTATCTATCCATCCACAACACTGAACTAAAAATGTTTGATTCTTATCCGTTCTTTTGGCATTTCTAATGGTGCCTAAATAACTTTTATCAATTATCCCTCTATCCTAAAGATTTTTGTCTTTAAATCTACATCTTTTCGTGCTTTTCGCATCTTTCCCAATTCCATCAGTCGTTTCCCACTTTCTCTTTTCTTAGTTCTCCCTCTTTCTCTTCTCCTTTCACTTCTTCCCCTCTCCCTTTTCACCCCCACTCTCTTCCCCTCACCATTCTTCCCTTCTCCCTTCTTCCCCCTATCTTCTTCTCCTTTCACTTCTTCCCCCCTCCCTTTTTCCTTTTTACCTCCTCTCTTATTCCCCTCCCCTTCCTTCTTCCCCTCTCTCTTATTTCCCTCACCTTTCTTCCCCTCCCTCTTCTTCCTCTCTCCCTTTCCTCCTTTCTCTTTTTCGTTCACCCTTCTTCTCCTTTCTCTTTTTCCCCCTCTCTCTTCTTCCCCTCACCTTTCCTTCCCCTCTCTCTTCTTCCCTTCTCTCTTCTTCCCCTCACCTTTCTTCCCCTCTCTCTTCTTCCCTTCTTCCCTTCTTCCCCTCTCTCTTCCCCTCTCTCTTCTTCCCCTCTCCACTTTTCCTTCTCTCTTTTCCCTTCTCTCTTCTTCCCTTCTTCCCCTTCTTCCCCTCTCTTCGTTCCTTCCATCGCCTTCATTTTTCTCCAGCTTTCTTCTTTCATTCTCTTTTAATTTGCACAGATCTTCAATCTTCTCTCCATTCATCTTCTACTCTACATTCTACCTTTTCTTTTACAGCGATTTTCATTTTTTTCAATTTCCTTCGCTTATTTCGATGAAATATTACACATTCAAAGATTGACGAAATCTATTCAAGGCGTTTATAAATTGTTGTTTGAAAATCTACCCGCTTCAACATACAAGGGTGAACCGTATTAGTGACAATCGCATCAATGCTTGCGTTTTGATGAGTATCAGAGAAAGATAATCACATATGAGTGTGCAGGAAGAAGTACTGGATTAATAAATAAATGGTATATTTATTTATTTATTAATAAGTGACAGAAATAAAGAAAGATGGAGTATGGCAATAAAATATTGTTAAAAGTAAAAGAGAAAACGAATAAAGAAAAATAGAAAAAACAGGGGATAATAAAAAGACATCGGTAAAAAGAAGAATTGACAAGATGATTCTCCCTGCCAAACTAATGTCAGTCTCTACCGTATTAATAAAAATTCTGTTTCGTACATGGAACTTCAATTAATTTTTTTTCACTATAAAGAATAATTGTATATTATATTTAAATTACAGATTAAGGATTTAAGGTATACGCATTAAAGATAATAAGCATTACATATATTTTCGCACATACTGGGATTTTGTCGACTAGAATTATAATTAATAATAATATTAACAATTCATCAATTAATAATGAAACAAATAATAAACTGATCCTGCATCGGTCGTTACTTTCCCTCAAAAGGTGAGACAAGCCTGGGATTGAAAAACATGCTGCTGATACTAATCCTCCAAATACTGAAAATGGACAAACCTTAATCACCATCTACTGAAAATTTAAAGAAAGAAGAAAATTGAATATAGAGGATTATAAACAAGTCATACGAGCATATGCTATATACTATCCTTTAGACTTCTTCTATGTGCCTTGTTCTTTCAGAACGTAAGCGATCATGGCCTCCCACGTCTCTCTATCCCTGCTGGCTCTTAGCATGCTTTCTCCTGTAACATCTCGAGACCCCTGTTCTATCATCCACCTGTTCAGGCCCTTGAAATATGTTATCCGCTGCTTTCGTCTGTCTCTTTTCCTCTCTATTCGGTCTTTTAGTATCAGGTTCTCTAAGCCCTCCTTCAGTTGTCTTTTCCTGATGCTCAATATTAATTTCCTTTTCGTTTCCATTCTTTCCAACACCTCATCATTGCTCACATGCTCGGTCCATGATATCCGCAGCATCCTTCTGTAGAACCACATTTCAGCTGCTTCAAGTTTTTCCTTCATCTCTGATGTTATTGTCCAACATTTACTGCTATATTGAAGAACTGATATCACATAACAATCTAGTATTCTTGTGGTGATACCGACCGAGCAAAAGCGAGGGACCGGATGTTTTCACCCTCACAACCAAAAAACAAATGACCAAAACTCATTGGTGCACATCCGAGTTCGCGCAGATGTTCCGGTTGAAAATTAAAGATTGATTAAATATTAAATTTCCAGTTCTCGAGCTTACACGAATTTTATTTATCGGCTAATGGGAAGCCCAGAATCAAATACGGATATGAATTACCAAACGATCTGCTGCGATTCAAAAAGAAGATATAAAAAGCCGATACAGAAAGCATCGCCAGACGGACAAACCCACACCTACTGACTCGCGAGAGACGAGAGTAATTAGTATCTCCCTTGACCAAGTCAAGTGGCTTACTATGCTCGTAGCCTTCACCTCCCTTTTCCTTCGTCCCTCTCTCAAAACTACTTACTGACCTAAGGAGCTGATACATCAATGACATTCCTTACTCACAACACATTCCTAAGTATTAATTCTCTTTTCAGCATTTTATTGTCATGAACATTTTAACGTCCGTTGTACTCATATTCAAAGGATTACTTTAATTGTAAAAACTATAATTGATATATATATATATATATATATATATATATATATAATGTTATTTTTCAACTCAATTTGCTTTTCTTGACTTATAATCATTTTATGACTTATAGTGGGCTATCTACAACGAGGCCAAATTCCGTTAACCTGCAACAATATACAGCTACCCTTCACTAGAACGGACTCCCCACTATAAACTGGAAAAGAATGGATAACCCACCATACTCTCTTCTTTGTTTCTAGTGAAAGTTTCCTTAGACAGCATCATTAATAAGAATATGGAGAACAAAATTCTCCAAATAGCAGGAAAAATATAAATGTTAATAAAGTAGAGAATATCAAACAATAAATCATTAAAGAAAAACGATTGGCAAATGAAAAACTTGCTGAATTGGAAGATAGCAATGCATATACATCACATAAATGACATACCAAATACAAACGAGATACTAAAACCAGGCTTGCGGATAAAGCACAAAGATGAAGAAGATATGCGGAAAAACATAACTTTTACATACAAAGTAAACATAAAGTTAAATATAAAAGTTAAAGTTAAATATAATAAAGAATTCTTCCAAAAAATTCGTAAAAATATTGAAGCCTATATTAAAAAAAATCACCATCATATGAAGAATTAAGAAAAATCTGTAATAAGATACGAGGAAATAAACAGAATCATAAAACAGTGTAAAACAGATTAAAGCCATCGACAGAAGTACAAAGAAACAGATGAACAGGAACAGAACAACGTAGATATTAAGAAATAAAACTTGACTCGCACAAAGTTCATAAAAACAAATAAAATGCCTACTTTCTGGTTAAATCTCTTTGCATGCATATACAAAACTTTAGTAAATCTGTTCTCTAATGCCATCAACAATAAAAAAATAAAAAAAACCGTGAATAGCTGACCCAGAAAATTGCATATTTAATTCCGAAAACTGATAACTTTGCTAACACCCAATCTTACCGATGAGTTACTTACTTATCCGCGACTTAAATGCTCTACTAATATTACTTAACTGAAAGATCATATTAGTTCCTTGGCAGAAATATCATTTTTCCTGAAGAGCAAAACGAATGCAAAAAAAATTTTATAGTTGCAAAAAATCAACTATTGTTAAATCATCAAGATATTACCGGAAAAATGACATACAGAAAAATGAATATGGTTGACTATAAACATTGATTGCCTTATTTTTTACAGGTTATCAACACTTTGTCGATAATTTAAAGCCAAAACGTGTTTTGGATTATAATACCTCTTCTTTTTTTGGAAGCGAATATTGAATTAACAATTTTATTTTAGAATAGCAACGATTTTTTCAGATATAACACCCACTATTTAACCCATATCTGGGGGAATGGATTCTTATCTTTTCCGCCTAAATGAATGTAATGAAGTCAATTTCTCATGATTATAAAAACAATTACATTAATAAAATTTTCTCCACTTTTCATTCATTTTGTTTTAAACTAGTTTGTAAAGAGGGAAACTACTTTAATTCAAAATTCATCTTATAAAAATCAAATGTAACAACTTACATATCAAGAGAGAGATATTTTAAGTAAATTCCCTTTCACCTTTATTGTTCTACATTTTAACCTTACACATATCTTTATCAAATTAAATAAGACATAATTATTAGATAAATTTATTATGTTATTAATCACTCATTCTATACTGCCTACCTAAGACTGGTTTCGAGAGTGATAATGAACTAGAGAGTTTATTAAAAAAAAACAAATAACAATAACATCATCATGGAATGTGATCTAGAAAAATGTGCTAATACATCCTTCAAAAGAAGCAAATTACTACGAACGACTGATATAAAACTGACAAAAATATTGTATATTCATGAGCTATTTATGTTTGTTTAATGATTTTTCCCCAATGAAGGTAAGAAAGACACTAAGACGCAATCATTTAATGAGGTTTAAAAAAACTGAAAAAAATCTTATTAAAGACGAAGGACAATAAAAAAAAAATTGATTAAAAAAGATGGAAAATAACGATTGATATTGTATTTCATTTTTGATGATCATATTTGAGAGGAAACTAAGTAACTAAAGAAGAGTTCCACAAGGGAAAAATGAAATAGAATAATTGTTAGCTTAGATCTTATGGATGCATCTAGCAATTCCAAGTGTAAAAATAGCATGGTATAAATAAACGGCAAAAAGTCCAACAGGTAAAAATGAAATAAAAATCTAAAAAATAATGTTTTTGGTGAATAATAACGATAAAATTAAATGCAAATTATAACATTGAAACTATTAATACCTTAAGAATATAAGTTGTTACAAAATTATTCAATGTGATAATTGAAATCTAGAAGTGATAACAAGAATAGAAGAATCAAAAACTTTTTACCGCGTATAATCTGCACCACCTCAAGGCAGATGCACCTGCTTAGAGGGAAGTAGCCAACTAGTACTCAAATAAAAAACTACAGCCATATGTTTTGAGATATATCTTGAATTAACTAAAGATTGTATGGCAAAACGTGTTTACCAGACTAAATTCAAGAGAAAGCGCTATTCACTTTTCAAATAAAAAAGCTAAAAACGTAGGCAAAATCTACAGTTATATAGTAGATTAAATAGGAGATAAAATACTAAAAGCAGGGGTCAATAGCATTAAATAATATCCCCAAATAAGGACGTAACTTCTCTGAAAATCTAATAATAAAGAAGAAAAAAAAACTTACAGGGTTTAAACACAATTGTGAGCACCAAATCCTAATGTTTATCAAAATGTGACCCCTATCTGTGGTTGTGGTACGCCGAACTGAAATTAAAATATCTTAAAACTATCAGGCACATATTTTGATGAATAAGACAAGATCAGAGACCTCGATTTTACACAAACGTTAAGGAAACTATTGACTATCTAGTATGTGTATGTGTCTTACCATAGCCACAAATAAATTTAAATATAAACCTGATAGGGTAGGTAAATATTCGCATTGAAAGATGTGCCAATTTTATAACCTTCTCCATACAAAAAAATAGTATGAACACAAGCCAAAATGAAATCAATGTCATATCTTTCTAAGAAAAAGCATCTTTTTGTATCAAATCTCAAACAAAAAACTTCTTAAAGGATTTTAACAAACAACAACAAAAATTAAGTTATATATATATATATATATATATATATATATATATATATATATATATATAATAGTAGTGATTTATCGTGCTCTGGCGGTTGGACATGGCAATGTTACTTTTGACAGAATTTCTCTTTAGACTGTATTTTTCATTTAGTCATTGTGTCTGCTTGTCTCGGTTTCTGAATCTGATTCGTAATGCAATGGTTCTTTTTCAGCAGTTATGGATGCAGTTTTTGAAGTCGCATTTTGTCTAGTATCAGATAACGAGGAATTGATTGAAAAGTATTAAATAAGACTATAAAAAAAAAACTGACCAAACGATGATAAAGGAAACAATAAATTAATGAAAAAAAAATCATCACGACTTTTAAGAAAAATCAAACAAAAGAAGCAGAAAATTATTTTGGATATTTCAACAGAGCTCGGGATAAATACAATTATTGTTTACAATATCTACTTTATTCGGATTATTGTTCTCGTCTTTGTTGCCATTCGTACGACGTTTCGGCCGTTGTACGCTCTGGCCTTCATCAGGTGCTAGTAATTTCGAACGAAACCCTTTATTACAATCACTGCGTGAAGCCTCGATTGGAAGTCATGAGTTATCTCCCTCTAATCCTGCAAGTTACTAGTTCACCACTGTTGTAGCCTGGTATTGAACTCACAACTCTAAAACTCAAGTCTGGAACTAAACCGTCTATATCCACTGGGCCATGTGATCTTAAGGACAACAAAGATGAGGACAACAGTCCGAATAATGTAAATACTGTAAATACTACTTCATCTCGAAATATAGAGAAATCACAATTATTGTTTATGTAATTTTACTTTATCTAAACGTCTTATCTATCTATGTGTGTGTGTGTGTGTGTGTGTGTGTGTGTGTGTGTGTGTGTGTGTGTGTGTGTGTGCGTGTGCGTGTGTGTGTGCGTTTAATTTGATATACTTATTGGGGAAATTCTCAATATCGGTCATATAACACAGGCATATGAACAAAAATGAACAAACAAAGCAACATTGCATAAGGACTGTCAGTTTCACGCTTAAGGCTTCAGGTCTGATGGTTGCTAAGACGTGAAACTGACAGATATCATTTAGTATATTAAAGCAAAACTTATTCATAATTGCTTCTCAAAGTGAAAAGTACTCAGACATTGGGAGATTTATTTAAATTTTCATCAGAAACGGAAAATCACCAGAAATACTTGCAAATAATTAGAAGAGAATTTGTTATTTGTTATCTAAATCGTCAGGGTAAATGGAAAATTGCTGTATCAGATATATATATATTACTAAAAGTACTTCAGTTTCGACATAAAGCCATAAAAGTACTTCAGTTTCGACATAAAGCCATAATTATGGAGTACTTGATGAATATTGAACACTCTATTCAATAATTAATGTCTACTGAACTAGCTTATTAACCATGACATACTACCGAAAAATAATCAAAAATTCAAATAAACCTCCAGAATTTGTGTAAGAGCATAACACCTGTCCAATTTGATCATTAGATACGTTTTTAAAGTCTACAAACTGAAAGAAAGTGTTATTAAAAAACTTTTAAGAAAATTTTTTTAGCGATAACAATTTCGGAATCGTTCTAATTAATTACATTATTTATTAGATGAATTCTCATAATTCACTATTGTGTTGAAACGGTGTAATGGAATGACTTACATTACCTCAATTTATGAACGGAAGTTATTAACCCTTTCTCAAACAGAGCGATTAAACGAACAATTATCGATTTAATTAGAATTATGAGTGTCTGTTTGTCTACCTCCTTCTACCGAGCGCCAATAGCTCAGAGGTAGAGAAGCCAACTGACGCCAGTTCAGTCGGGTTTCAATCCTGGGTAAAAAGCAATCGGATGTCTAACTGTACTGATGAACTGTGATACAGCGTAACAGATCTGTTTGCGGATGACTATATATATATATATATATATATATATATATATATTAAGCTGAATTTATTAATTTGGAAAAATGACTTCTTCGTTAAAATATTCAAGCTAAAGCACAAATGATGCAAAAGAAGTCTCAGATTAACATTTTCCAACACTTGTAAAATACAAATAAAGTGTCCGGCATTAAATCACTATCCTCACTAATCTAAAAAGAACTTTAAATCGAGTTCAGTAAGTTCACATCCTGCAAGGAACAGACAAGAATAAAATCATAAATATATTTAGCTATTAAAAAAATGCAATCTGCCAATTTAAAGTCCCATCAGCATGATTGTAAATTTTTTATCTTTTCTAAAAAGAAAGACGTGAGATTGATTCAAAAGAAAAAGGGTTAAGGTCAAGTGAAGAGAAGTTAAAGCATAAAGATATTTGCTTTTGGTAAATTAATTAAAGACGATGAACATTTTAATGGACACAATGAAGAATTCGGTAATGGTGGGTCACTTTGCTTGTATTTTAGGGCCAACAAGAAAATAACTAGGTCACTGCTGTTTTCCCAAACATTAATCGCGTCACATCTTTTGGTAACAACCGTTTCCTTTCAATTCAATCTTTCAAGAACAGTCAGTTACTTTTATTTCCATCGCATCAACATTAAGCATGTCTTTTCTTAAGAAAAATGTACGTTTGACTTATATCTATTTTGTGATAATAACTTGCTTGTCTGGTTAGATTTCTGCTAGCTTAGTTCAATCTACATTGTTATAACAATATGCTAGACAAAATTAGACGCAGTTGATCAGTCATAGACTTTTCATGTATACAAAAGTAGCGAACAACAGCATGGGAGAAAAATGTTTTCAGACATTTTGATATCTGCGATTCTTTGAAACTAGTTAAGGTCAGTTATGAGACAAGATTTATTGCAGACATATCGATCGATAACGTCATTTTTTGCAAAGTGTGTTCATATTATATATACGTAAAAATTAAGACAGACACGGTATTCCATGGTTAAGTGGAAGTATAAGCCTATTTCAGGCGAACCATCTTCAGCTTCCGTCTTTATTGTACAGGTACAATAAAGACGGAAGCTGAAGATGGTTCGCCTGAAATAGGCCCACACTTCGACTTAACCATAGAATAAAGTGTCTGTCTTAATTTTTATGTATATTTGCTCTATATGTATTTATATACATATATATTTAGAGGTCTCCTAGTAAGTTATCCTACCACTTTATATACAGGATACTCCTTTGGATTATTCTATATCTACACTGCATATATATATATGTGTGTGTGTGTGTGTGTGTGTGTGTGTGTGTGTGTGTGTGTGTGTGTGTGTGTGTGTGTGTGTGTTTGTGTCTGTTTGTGTGTGTGTGATTATGCTGATACAGAGGACTGATGACAATTCTACATTGACTTGAATAGGTTAAATTTACAAGATTCAGGGAAGATTCTATGCGGAAATTAATTTCACAAAGTAACAATTTTTTACCTGTGTCTCCTTACATTTGTTTTTCTTAAACTTCATGTTTTTATAAACAGTACCACTAAACCAGTCTCTTCATCAAGAAACTTAAATGAAGTATATTTGTGTAAAAATAATAGTACTGCAGTATATACTGTGTATCGACAAGAATTTGATCCTAACCGAGCCCCTTAAAAATTGACAATCGCAAATCTAACTTCATTACTAAGTACGCATGTACTTGAGCAAAGACTAAAGTTCATTTCGTATTACAAACTTTTTAGCCCATTCCCACCTTCGAGACACGATCTGTGCTTTCATTACATAAACTAATTGCGGCATTTGGTAGATTATATTTAGCAAAGCTCTCTTCCATTTCAGACTAGACTATCTTGATTCTTTGACTCTAAATTTTTCATCTGCAAAACTATGGAAAAGAGAAAGGAAATAATATTATAAATATATATATTTATATCCTAAATATTATCTTTATTGAATATATATAAAGGAACAATTACCCCATGAAAAAAACTCTTCTTCAATTAAAATAAAAATGACATATTCTGAAAGAGTAACACATGTCGAACATCAAGCATCAAATGCGTTACAAGACCAAACTAAACAACTTTGTTTCAAACGCCAACCAGTCAGCTGATCACTATCGAGTGTCATACAAGCATTACTGGCTAAATAATTCAATACCAGAAGCCGAATTCTGGATAAGTTTACGTTGTTCTTTTAAAATGAACAAACACCTTAAAATATGGAAAAAAATAAAATCACTAGAAAACTGAGATTTTTTAATAAAAACGTTTGGCACAAGATCAAAATTATAAACTTCCAAATTGGTATCAATGAAAAAATCTTCTTCAATCTTAACACGATACAATTTCAGGGAGAATCTATGTTGTACATGACGATCAAAGGATCAGATTTAACAGCTGACAAAAATTTGTAAAATCTGATGGTTAACTAAAATAATTAACAACGTAATGAAATCCCGAAGATAGATATTTATGTATTTTATCTTTTTAGAATTTATCTGTATATAATAGAACAATATGTGTACCGTTTTAACGAAAGCCTTAAATGTTTAAAGAAACAAATTAAAATGAGATCATGGAAATCGTGTTTTTATTTTTTTTTTTTTTTGTTTCGTTATGTTTTTTTTTCTTATAGAATAAAACATATATATATATATATATATATATATATATATATATATATATATATATAGATCATGGAAATCGTGTTTTTATTTTTTTTTTTTGTTTCGTTATGTTTTTTTTCTTATAGAATAAAACAATATATATATATATATATATATATATATATACACACATATATATATATATGTGTGTGTGTGTGTGTGTGTGTGTGTGTGTGTGTGTAATTTTAAATGGTCAAATAAAATCTCCTAGTAATAATAAATAAAAAAATAGTTTTCTCGTAACAATACAAATAAAAAGTACAGCCTAAACAAACCTTTATGTTAAAAGTTGGAAAATATTGCTATGCCATAAATAAGTAAATTTCACAGGCAATCGTAAAACCAAAATATAACGAAAGAATGAGGAAATAATAATTGCGAAATCAAAGTTGATTGAGTCAGTATGGTCACGTGATTCCTTAATTGAAAGAAATAATTCCAATTATTTATCACCACAAGAGATAGAAGTTCGATTGCTCGGGGAGATTATTTTCCGACTTATTTTGAGTTATTTATCCCTCAACAGGATGTGCGTTGTGGTGCACTGGATATCGGCTCGGAACGAGAAACCGGGAAGCCGAGTTCGCATTCCGGCCGAATTCATTGCATTCAATTACGCGCAAATACCCTTGGGAAAGGTATTAATCCGTCTATTCCTTCCAGTTATGGGTTAAATAACAGGAGAGATTGGGTTCTATAGCCTTGGTCGGCAACCAGTCTACCGCAGAAAGCAATGGCAACCTACTGCGGGATAATCTTCTGCCCAGTCAGTCATGTCTCTTTCGAGACATGATCGCCCAAGCGTGTATCACGTGTGGTACTTAACTGACTGACTGATCCCTCAACAAGCGCCCAAGAATCGGACACCGTGCCCGTTTGCTCAAGACCAGATCATTTGCTTTCTAGTCATTTAATTACATTTCCGTGCTAGCTACGTATAGGATATATAATAGTACCGAATATAATAGTATCTAATATAATATCTAATGTAGTATCTAATATAATATAATAGTATCTAATATAATATCTAATATAGTATCTAATATAATATAATACTAACAGTGATACATAAGATAAAATGTTGCCAGATTGACCAACGAAAAATACTGGACACTATTCAAATTCTAATACAGATAATGTATATTTTCTCACAATATAACTTTGTCACATACAGTAAAATTATTTGATCACACTTATTAGTTTGAAATCACTTGAATTTGAATCTCAACACGGTATCCTCTATTTCAATTTACTTAATCTGATAATCCTAATGAGATACGGGGGTAAAGATGTTCAGTGTGATAAGAGCATAACAAATAATGATGTTATATCTTAAAGCCACATTGAATCATCTTTTTAATGATTTTTATTTCGAGTAATGTTAATTTTCATTCGTATTTAAAACTGTTGTCTATCATATATTTATCTCTATCCTATAAATATAGTTTTTTATACGCATGCAAACCCAAAAGCACCTGTCGATTCACTTAATCACAATGTTAGAATCGTCAGTTTTGCGGCATTAAATTCTGTTAGAAGTAGAAATAATCTTATGAGAAATCACAAAACTGCATTTCATGATTCTACCACACACATCATATATATATATATGTGTGTGTGTGTGTGTGTGTGTGTGTGTGTGTGTGTGTGTGTGTGTGTGTGTGTGTGTGGTCGTTATTTACTAAGTTTAGCTTAGATTTGACCATAAGTATGACGTACACACGGAGAAATGTGTGCTTTCTTAGAATAAAATCGTTTTCCTCATATCAAATAGTTAAAGCTGGATATCTAATTAATATTTTTCTTTAGAAATTTAATAGTTTATGTTAATCATAAAAATATATTTGTATTCGTTTAATCCGATTAAAAAAATAGAAAAAGCAAAAATTTTACTTCCGTGAGAATGTGAGTTTCTTAGCGCCGACATATTGTTAGATTCTAAATTGAAATCGACATTTAGGGTATGTAAATATTGTTAAATGTACACTAGCTATTTGATTTGGGGACAAAACCTTAAAGGAAGATATGACTGATTCCTTAAAAATGGGCAAATTTTTCGAGTTGTTAATGACAATGTTTTGTCGAAAGAGGATTTCGCTATTGAGCAAAACTTCGACTCTTTATGACCCTGACTGCAGTTTACAACGAAATATTTCATTTGTAAAAACTTTTGCCATCGGCTTTAAAGCTTTAAACTAAACAACGGAATCTTGATGTCTAAACAGCTGATACCTTCTTGTAAATTGGGAGCAAACTGAAACAAATTCAGGTTTAACAAGTTTATAAGTAGCCATCGATTGTTACATTTGATCCTCAATAATATAGTACAATGATAACCATGATGATAAACACTGAATTTCATTGTACTTTGCCAAAATTAGTAAACATTCAGTGCTTTTGCTACTGAATAAAATGTACGAAAATTGACATTTGTCAGATTCGAGCTATCTTCAAACATTCTGAAAGGTATCAAAAGAAAAAATGAACTTTCAGGTAAGTGTATTTATCATAATTTTCACTGTATATGAAGTACACAATCTCCAAACTGAAAGTATTTATCAGGCTGTAAGGTTCTGTTCGATTTTTGAGGTGAAAATGCTGAATAAAATTTTATAAAGTATTGCCTGTAAATGTTGTTTAGCAATACTGCTCCGAGTAATTTTATATTCCTTTTGATTATAAGAATATTATTCATAATATAGTTCTGCAGTTATCTCTGTGTTTGTTCTAACTAATGAATACATTAGAAATGCTGTATTCTATGAATTTTGTAAATGTATCAATGCAAGCGAAGGATCAAAATCCAACAAGTGCGCATATGATGACGATACATTGAATGAAAGAAATTTCCACTTTAACAAAAGCTGCATATTTCCGTCTAGTGGACGGGTCAGGTGTAAGTCGCCCAAAAGAATTCGATTCAGAGGATTTTAGAAGCTGATGTTGCATTCAGTTCTGTTATTGCAATTTTAAAGACCTCAATGAGATATTTAATGTTATCCGTACGACAGTGTTACGTAAATTGAAAAGTATTGTAAAGGTTTGAGTAATTTGGAAATTAACTCCATACATAAATCCTTGATCAATAGAAAGAGAGAATCTTCCATCACGATAATGTCTGTCTGCCCGCTGTACGATTGAATAAAGATCGCTATGAGGAAAAATTCATCTTTATTCTCCCCATCTTGCTTCTTCTGATCATCATTTGGTTATGGCTTGACAGAACCATATAAATAGCCCACGATTACAATCAAGAGATGAAGTTAAATAGGAATTGGTCTCGTATTTTACAGTAAAACTAAAAGAATTTTTCAATCGTAACATCTATGAATTTGTGTTAACAGATGGAATGAGATTCTAGGGAGCAAAGGGAGTTATATTGTAGATTAAATATTTCTGTTAACGCTAGTAGTTTTGTTTGTAATATACACGATCAAATCTGACATAACCTTCGTTCCAACCTGATAGATTTTACTTATTTCTTACATGTCAAAGGCAATGAATTTTATGGCATTTTTTACAGTAAGATCAAGAAGTAAATACAGTCAGTGTATATAACCCTGTGGCTGTTTTACGATATCGGAAAATAGAAACTTATACACCGAAAAATCCTTCAAGTTATAGAATAATATATAAGCAACTGTAATTAGCAATAATTACATTATTCCAGATTTTATTGAGTAAGTTTGTGCTTTCACAATAACATTTTTCGGAAATATATTTATATTTAGTGATGCGATATTTTATAAAACTCTAAAGTTTTAATGATACGATACTTATTGATTTTTTCTAATTTCAGTTAAGAAGAATTAGTATGGGTGGTAAGAAAGATAACTGTAAAAGGCAAACAAGATATCATAAAATGATTGAGAGGTGAAAATACATTTTTCTTTTAATCATATCACCCCAAGCAAGGCAGTAACGCCACTGAAGCACAGGGGGCTACGTAAGAGTGCAAAGTTTGGAAAAGAGAAAGCAGGAAACCACATCCTAAACAGGGAACAAAGGATGAGCCTTTTAACCTGTTCAATAGACGTGGGTGGAGTGTGAACCGGGCGATAGTTTAGTCTATCTACTCCATTTGTTTAGTCTATCTATCATATTTGGAAATTGCGAAAATGCTGAACAGATATCATATAATAATAACAGAAGAAAAGCATTAGTGAAATAAAATCAAATAAAAAGCTTTAAGCATTTAAAGAAAAATAAATTTGATAAAGATTAAAGGAGTACTAAATAAGAAAGAAAAGTTGATTAATCAACAAAAATATTTGAAGTTGGTCCTGTAAATATAAACAAAAAAAAATGAAAAGAAATTATAAAAACATCGACTAAAAGCATGAAAGCAAACGTAACTTCGTCACAAAGAGAAATGTCAAAGTTGAGCGAAGAAGTACACGAAAACTAATTTATCAACAGTAACGTTTAGTGATGCATCTACATTGAATAGGTCTAATGGCTGAGCTCAAGATCGGATCTTTCATGCGAATATTTACCCAATACAATTTAGAAGACAATTGGGAGGTGGGAAAATGTTTGTAGCTAGATTTGTAAAACTATAAGTTCATTTAATATTTGATGATTATGTCAAGATAAATGCAGGCAATTATTCATTTCTTTCGGACGTTCCTAGATGATACATATCACAATCAAGAAGCTTTAAGCTCAAGCTTATATACGCGCAAGACAATGCGCTTTCATATTCTGAAAAACTGAGAAATGGCCACAAAAATACCAAATTAAATTTGTTTATCAAACAGGAAACTTGTAGACTATCCTTAAAATGGATATATAAAGAAGATCTCGGCCAATCAATAAAAAGTGCGGCATTTAATATTAAAATGGAACAAGTAGAAAAGTTTACAAAATCATTGGAAAAGATTATTGAAGGTTATAGAATGTCAAGCAACCTATATTAACATATGACAAACTGATAATTTATTCATGTACACGGGATATTGCTATATAGAAATATGTCTTTGTAATCTATAATCTTTGAATTTATTGAATAAAACATGTCGCCCTTAAAGTAATATATTGTCAATACTTTTAATAAGGAGATTTATTATTGGCAGAAATTAACATTGTACAAGGTGGTTCAAAAGTAGGGCCCTGTATTGGTTATATTATTCCAATGGGGTTCATTATAAAATTGTATAAATTAAAATGTCATAATTGTATATGTAATTTCAAAATAAATGTTACTTACTGACCACATTCTTTTAGACCACCTTGTACATTACTCATATTCAATTCAACTATATTCTGAAAAGATTGTCAAGATTGATTGATTAATGCTAATTTTATTATGAAAACACTAACTGCATCATAAAATGTATCAAAAAAGTTCATATTAATGAGATTTAAATGAATTGATGCAAACATTCTCGATTAAAATTGAAGGGTTGGGATGGACATTCGAATTGAAAGTAAAGGATGAACTACATAAAACAATAGTTGCCAGTCTAGACACGCAGATTACTAACTTTCTATAGAATTCATCTTTAGTGGATATGGCATATTGTGTCTTCTGGAAGACAACCAGTAAAAGATTCCACGTCTAAATTTCGTTGATAATAATACATGATAAAATTCTCATAAGAAATAAATAACATTCCTTCAAAAATATAAAACTTTAGAAAAATCATATTAAGCAAAAATGTATTTTGTCATATATAGCACTAATCAAAAAGTTCAATGACGAAAAAGATATAACGTTTCACAGTTTTGATTTGGTCGAACTTTCTCTAGCAGAATTTATTCATTGAGTTGACGATTTTACAGATTCTATCTTAAAGTCTCTAAATATCAATACAGAACAAAATATTTACAAATACAGAATTTCATTTTTGTGCCATTATTTTCTTCTCTGAAAATTTAACTTGATTCAATTCTGAAAACAGGTTAACACAATTAAAATTCCAATAATTTTTCTACTCAATACTGATTTAACATTTTAACTTTTTCTCTTTTCGTTTGTGCTGGTTAAAAAAATAACCTCGACTTCGTTCGACTTTTTCTTAAGCTTTAGTGTTGCTTTTAAATTAAGACATAATTTCTAAATATGTCAAAAATTAAGGACATCTAACTGACACAAATACTTTGCAATTAGAATATTATATCATTTGTACACAACCTAAAAGAATGAAAGTAAAGATGAATTAGATAGAAAATTCCAACGTTTCATGCAATTTAAAATAAGTTTTCAAGAATATATTCTCAGCAAAATTGAATCGAACATAAATACCCAACTATGTATACATGTATTGTAATGTATGCTGTATATGTGTGTGGGGGTATATTGTTTATAATATTGCTAAAATATTAAAGGCAAAACTGCATCAGTGGCATAAATCAAAGTTATTAAAAGATATTAAAAGATTCGGGCCTGACGCAACATTACAACAATTTTTGAAAATTCAGTATTTCTTATTCAATATTTAAAATCAAACCTTTCTTAACCGCAAAATCTTTGATATTAAATCCTACATACAGATGAAATGCGTGTGTGTTTATTTCATTTTGTAAACAGCACGTCAACTGTGAGGGTTATAATGGGAAATGCCCTAACGCCATGTTACGTGGCATGTGTCAAATATAAACATTCTCATTTCTTTCTCAAACGTCTCAAAAACATAACTGGGCATTTTCAGTGATAAAAGTTATGAGAGAGAACGTTGTGCTCGTAACACTAGCCCCTAAGTACAACCACTTGGAGATAATCAGTTTTTTTTTTTTAAGTAGTCAAATGAAGAGATTCAATGACAGGTGACTCTGCATGAACACCACGCTAATACTCATAGTGATGCATACAGAGGAACTGCGAACTCGTCGAAGGCAGTATTGTAGGCGTAATGTTAAATATGAATGAGAACCACCAAATACAGGCATGCAGTCGCGTTGGGGTCGTCCTCGAAAGGTGAGGCTAGTTTTATTGAATAACATTATTTTTTGGTTTTACTAAGAATGTGTAGAATTTTTCTGGGAAAATTTACTGATTTTTTATTGAATATATTTTCTTTATCAGTTTTCATTATACTTGAAAACGGATGCTATATACGATTAAAGTATGAATGTTGATTTTCTATGTTGCTATAGCAGCCTACATCAAATAAAATACACACATGCCCACAGACACATACAATCAAAATGCTTATACCACTTAGGTTTTGGGAAGAGCCATAATCACGGACGTACCTAAAGAACATAGCACAGAGAAATTGCGGTGTTAATCATTATATATATTTTTTTTAAATGCAATGTAAGAACAAATATTTATTAATGCAAGTTTTTCTGTTTTGTCGGAGTAGTATCGCTATCTTTTTCATTTTTATACTGTAATGTGTGTTGTTTGCATCTGTTGATCCTTGCATTTTATACATTACTTTTTTTTCTCTATCATAGTCTTAGACTTAATATTTGCCTATGTAAGACTGGGGAACATATCAATCGAAACATTGTGATCAAAATCAATAAAGATGAGGATATTAGTTCCAGTAGATGAAATAATGAACAACGCAGATGAATAAAGATTCATCTTTTATGTACGGCATCAATTTAGGGCTTCGACGGTCATGGCACAGCACATTTTCCTATCCTTTATAGTTATATAACCTATTCTTTGGTAGATGATTCGCTATCTTAATCTATCAGGGGAAGTAACAAAACATCCTTTAAAGCTTTAAAAAAACAACTGATGCCAATATGAGCGATTTTTGTAAAGTTGTCTTCAAAGTCTTCCTCTATTTATTTTTTTTTAAATTTATCTTCAAAAATATAAAACTTTAGAATAAACATGTTAAGCAAAATTGTATTTTGTCATATATAGCACTAATCAAAAAGTTCAATGACGAAAAAGATATAACGTTTCAATGTTTTGATTTGGTCGAACTTTCTCTAGCAGAATTTATTCATTGAGTTGACGATTCTGCAGATTCCATCTTAAAGACTCTAATATATTTAAATTGATTCACTTCTGAAAACAGGTTAACACAGTTAAAATTTCAATAGTTTTTCTACTCAATACCGATTTAACATTTTAACATTTTCCTTTTTTAATTTGTGCTGGTTACAAAAATAACCTCAACTTCGTTCGACTTTTTGTTAAGCTTCAGTGTTGCTTTAAATTAAGACATAATTTCTAAATTTGTAATAAATTAAGGAAATTTTGCATCTTCAAGATGGTTTGCAACATGAAATGCAAATACTTGATGAAATTGATACTATTTATGATTCGGGGAGCGCCCTAAATTATCAGTCAGTCAGTTAAGTGCCATACGTGAAACACGCTTGGGCGATCATGTCTCGCAAAAGACATGACTGACTGGGCAGTAGGTTGCCATTGCTTTCTGCGGTAGACTGGTGGCCAGCCAAGCCTATAGAACGCAGTCTGTCCTGGTATTTAACCCATAACTAGAGGAAAGGGACTGATTAATACCTTTCTCAAGGTAATTTGCGCGTAAGTCAATGCAATGAATTCAACTGGAATTTAAACTCGGCTCCCCGATTTCGCGTTCCCTAAATTATACAAACATTAAATTCCGATATGTTTCAGTTTGTTTAGCACCCAGTGACCTTCCAGATAAGATGTCATTAGAAATTCCCTAAAGAATAACATCGTTCTACCGAATGCACATTTTAAGATTTCTGAATGTGAAAGTTTTTTTTATAAAAAAAATGATTTTAGTTTGTTGATTGTTCCAAAAAAAAGTTACACAATTACGAGATGTGGTGAAATGTTGCACATGCACTTTGGTTTGTCATCACTGAGTTTTCTCTTTTGTTTCGTGCAAAACATTCAACTATTGAATTTATAACGGATAAGAAATTAATTAAAATCAACTTTCTTCTTCACTTTTACAAAAGTTCACAACGATGTGTGAAATCCTGGTTTTCCCAAACAGAAAAAGGACTGACCATGTGCTTAACGAAAAAGTCGAAACCAGATTTCGCAAGTAGGTGTTAAAATGGTTTTTGATCAATAAGGGCGACTTGTAAGACTTGGAAGGACTTGGCGATCCAGTGCGAAATTCAAAAAGACTATATAAATGACTTCGGCGTCAGTCAAGAGGGACAGATGGGAGCCGAGAGACGAAAGAACTAAAATGTAACTAACTTCCAACTTCAAGTGACCCGGACATTGTCCTCTTTCTCTTTCTCCTTATCTCTTTCAACAATTATTACTACAACCATTTTATACGAACTCTTGATACCTTAACTTTCTCAGTGAACATTAATTTCTACGAATTTTTGTTATTCCTCCTTTAATAAATTTCTATTTTAACACTCAAAATGCATATTTTATTATTCCACTCTACTACACTAATCCACACATTCCAACCGACAAACAACCTTCTGATAACAATGAAAACCTTCTGATGATTATAACTCTGCATAAAACGTGTAAGCTGTAGGGAGTTCGATTATGTCTGACACAAGGCCGAATCAAACATTAACAATCAATCATTAACCAGCTCCCTACACTACAAATTAATCGTTTTTATTAAACAAATTAAAGAAATCTTTACGCATTGTCCAGATTGAAAATCATTTACTTTAAGATGTAAAATTCCCAAGACAATTCCACGCTCATAAATCTATTGAGTTCTTTCTGAAATTATTTTAATGAAGACGATGCATTGATTGATACGAGAAAGTAGGTTAGTTTTGAAATATGTGCACTGTTATTAACAGTATTTTTGTAAAGGGAAGTTTTATTTTATGTTAGTCCCTTGTTTAATTAATATTATTGATTTGTGTGCGTTATCTTTTCCCCAGATTTATTATTGTTGTTTTTCTCTATGCCGACCTAATAGAACTATATATTCGCAATTACTTGGAAAGTTTATTCATTTGTTTTAAAGACCAGTTGTGAGAGTTCCACAATTCTAATTCAAGTTAATGTCTGCAAAGTATTAAATTGTCTAGCTTAGAAGACTGTGTGCACAAAACCCAGGGATCAGCTGTTTAGAATTTCAAGATATTTTTGAAAATTTGGATATTTTACAAAATTCTCAAAAGCTTAAATTTTCAAATTCCTAAGGAAATTGATAGATTTTATTTCATTCTCGATCACACACTTACGTGGAAGTGAAATAAATATGTCATCAAATTATTGATATATTTAAAATTTATATACGACTGCCAATAAAAAAAATAATAAATTGTTACAAAAAAAAGGCTTTCATCAGAAAAGTACCTGAAATGTATAAACGGGTACAAAACACTATCTAGGCTGTACGACAAGAACTGATCTATTTTTTCAGTGTTTCTAAATATGCCTGTGTCAATTTCAGATATATAACGAGTTACAGAATTCTGTTGCAGATAATCTACACAAGGAAGAGGAAGAAGTAGCAGTTGGTGACTGGAGAGAGACTGCTCGCCAGATGTCTCGAAAAATGAACCCATCAGGGGGGTTTTAATGACCTCTGTCTTTTTGCAAGGCGGGGCGCTTTCTTAGTTTCTTTTTTGACGAGGGTCGGCATAGATAGTAGGCAGCAGAGTCAGTGACACTGGCTGATAAAAGGCAACGTACACTTAACCACTACGTACATCAGTTTGTCAAGAAGTTCGTATATCTGGATGACTGGGCTCATCATCGACTGAAATAAAAACTATCAACTTCCCTTCTCCAGCCTTAGAAATAAAAAAGAAAGAAAACCAGTAAGAAACGTCGATGGGAGAATATTTAAATAAATAGAGTACATTGGGTACAATCAGCCTAACAGGTTTCATGTGGAAAATCTACCCAGTGATCTTGGGTGACTATCTCCAATCATAAAAAATAGGTAAGGTTGAATAGTACCCAAAATTAATACCTGTATGTCAGAAGGGAGCAACACAAAAGGAAAAAGACTGTTTTAAAGAGGTTTAATGTTAAATTTATACGTAGACACCTGTATCTAAAAACTGATAATTTAATCACTGTAACTTTCGGGGGCTAACAAATGTTACATTCCGTCTTCTCCATAGAAATACTATATTTGTGACCTTTTTAACATATGGTAAAAAAAATTGTTT